>CM038147.1:289485890-290685890 GCA_021437245.1 Aegilops speltoides | reverse complement strand
ATCGCTAAACCAACTCCGAGGGGTTATTGACCACGCCGGAGCACAATCAACCTGACCACGAAGGTCTATTCCTGCAAGCAATCGAAGAACAAGCAAGAATATGATAAAAGCAATCTGAATATTGCGAGTATGTATGAAGTATTGATAAAGATGGGGATCCGTAAGCGGTCTTGGTGCAGTCGTTGGACACAAACGAAGTACACGGTTGCAATGGCTAACTTTAACTAAACAAATCCCAAGGAAAAAGCTACTAGATGGATCTACTTATATAGGAGCAAGGGGTGGCGGCCAAGGAGGTGGGAGAACGTCCCAAGGCAGCCTAAAACCAACCCTAGGTCGTACAAGGCTCATGGGCCCAAGTAGAGGTGACGTAACACCTCCGGACTTGTAGTTTGACTCGGATTCTGCTGCAAAGATCAGATTGTTTCGTCCATAACTCAACGCCCGGACGGATTTTAAGGTGATTCCAACTGTGCTGGAAAGAGCATGAAATCTACTTTCCAACAAAAATAGAATCACCCAGTTCGAGTCCGTATGAAAAAGTTGTTGGCGTTTTGAGTCAGGTATGTCTGTGCAGTCCGAATCTGAATCCGAACGTGAGAGACTTGGACTCTATCTTCTCTTGGCCCAAAAGTGACGTGAGAAGACTTTTTGAACAGCACCTAAACTTCTCCTTTTCCCTTATCTTCATATGTGGATTGTACAAATGTCCCATACACCTGCAATTAGACAAAACACAAAAGTGTGTGAAGTATTTTTGTTCTGGATAACATAAATAGATTATTGAATAGTTTGCTCTAGAAATCACCTGACAAATATGCATGTATGCAATATTTTTGGTCATATCAAAGGTATTCATGTCCTCATCATGTGACCTACTACGAACTTCTGCCCATGACCGAGGACACGGCTATCGATAGATTGAATACACTCTGCAGAGGTAGCGCACTTTACCCACACTACAGAACACTTGGCCTCGCATTCCCATTCGGGTGGACCAAAGCATTCCGACGAAACCCTCCTTTTGTCATGCACTCTCCCCGGCCACTTCGACCAACTCCCCCTCAGGGCTAGGTCTTGGGTGGCCCCGTGTCTACCAAAGACACCAACGGCCACCATCGTGGCAAAACAGTCCCAAACGGGGACAAGGTACCATAAAAACAAAAACGAGCACACAAGGTTATGTCCGCATACCTGACTAGGGTAGCACATGCCAATAACCTTCCCTCGCGGGTGGCACCGGTGAGAGCCACGACACAAGACCGAATCAAGACCTTCCCATAAGGTCAATGTGGTTGCACTGGAGAAAGCTCGATTTGGGTGGCACTATGATATCCCAGTGATGACAGAGGTGGTTTGTTATTAAGTCATATTATTAACTTCTCCATCATCAATCATCATGCGAGCATTATTATAAAGAATGCAACAACTAACATGCAACATACCGAGGTAGTAACAAAACATCAAGCATTTCAACAAACCATGATAGCATGCGAAACATGGCAATCCCATGTACTAGCAAACTTATCAATGCAACAGAGTTATCATAACCTCGATACTACTAACATGAAACTAAACTAGAGACTTGATTTATTAGTAACAACAGTAAACTAGCATGTCAACTTATTTCATGAAAGCATAAGCATGCAAGACAAATAAAAGAAAACATATTGCACCACTAAAATAAGAGCAGACGGAACAAACAAGAAACTACTGCAACTAAACATACACAAGAGGTGCAAGCAAAGTCAACATGCAAGTTCGGGGCTCATGATAAGAGGTTGGCTTGCCTGGGGTTGAGAAATACTCCCGGAAAAAGTGTGAAAGTATCACGGAAAGATTTGCCAGAAACAGTTCTCTCTCGGAGGGGGCTGCTTACGGGCAAGGGCAAACAGGTCATTTTCACTATGTGAAAATATTATGAAAATGATACTACGGAAAGAGCTCGACGAACAGAGAACGTGAGCGTTGCAATTACCTCAATCGGAGTTATTAGTGCAAAGTTGTGGCCGTTCACTTTTCAGGCAGAAAAGTGGCTTAAGCAGTGAACGTTCACAATTTAACCTTTTCGGCGGGCGGGGCTGAAAAACAAAAACGAATTCTGGTGGATACATCTTCATAATATGGAAAGTGTATTCTTAACAGAAGAAGCAACGAAGTATGTTTTCACTAACCGAGGAGGTACTAACGCGAAATGCGCCTCCACTTAATCCAGTCAGCGGGTGGGCCTGGTCAACGCCTGTGAGGCTGACGCACGGGACCCACCGCATCTCATCCTCTCTCCTCCCAGTCTTCTTCTCATTGCGATGCACAGAGAAGAGGCAGGCCGGCCACCGGCCTGGCCGTCGCCCTACTACTCCAGAGGGCCGGCCGGCGAGCTCAGGGGAACGGCCGCTCCTCGCCGCGCCGGTGGGTAGCCGCAGGGCTGCTCAAGGCACCATGGGGAGGCCACGCTGGCCAAACACGGCGAGGGGAGGAACCGCGTCGGCAGGGCTTCCTCGGTGGAACGAAGGACTACGGCGGCTACGCGAGCACCTGGGGAAGCCGCAGATGCAAAATGAAGGGTGGGGGAAGGGGCACATGCTAGAAACGGCCGAGGGGATCGGCGGCGGCTATGGCAACGGTGTGGGTCGAGGAGAGGCTCAGGGCTTGGGTAGAGGCTCGAGGAGGGGTTGTGAGCTGCGAGAGAGCTCGAGGGCTGCTTATATACCCACGGGGAAGAGCTCTAGTGGGAGGGGAGAGGCGACACGCAGCGCAGCTACGTGTCCGTGCACCGGCAACGCGCACGCGCATCCAAGGGTCACGGGGAACGGCAGGAAGACGACGAGGGGGACACAGACGAGTGCCAGGAGGTCACGAAGACGAGGGACGCTCAAGGACGAGAGGGGGAAACGGAGAGGAGCGAGGAAAGCATTGATGCACACGGACGCTCACTGTTCGGCAACGACGACGGCTCAACGAGGAAGCAAACAAAGGAGGAACGAGTTCCAGGTGCACGGCGACGATGATGCTGAGCTGTTTGAGAAGCTAGGACAAGCTAGAATCGGACGGAGCGGTGCTGCTATAACCAACAGTGGCGAGACCATCGTTTTGGCCTACTACCCCCGTGGTCACCACAGACAAGGCACACTTTGGCCATCTATGCCGTGCCAAACCATGTCAGCGGTGAAATCCTTCCAAGGCTCATTACAACTGAGGTGATGGTATGGGCAGAAGTGTAGGGAGCAGACGGAAACAGGCTCGACAAGTTTGCTGTTGCAAACTTGGCCACATCTTGGTGATCAAATTAGAAATGACTAAGCGTGATGTCTGGGAGGTTTAGGGTAGCAAGGACTACGGTCCTGGGAATTATGAGGGTATTTGGGCAAGTATTTAGCATAGTTGCAGTGCAACTGTCAAATCTGGTCCAGAAAACAAAAGAGGAAGAAACACTCACTAGGAGTGTTAGATAGAGCTACCACTTGGCAATTCCTCATGATTTGGTCATATGTAGATGCTGCAAAAGATCATACCAAATGGACTTGCCAAATTGATACTTGCTTCACAAGCATCACTTATGACCAGAAACTTGGGAAAATTCTAGGAAAATATTGGCTACATGGAATGCGCCAAACTCTTGGGTAGGTGGGTTATCTGGATAGGAGAAGGCTTGGGAATATTTTCAGCCATAATGGAGCAAGATAAAATATACTTGCTTCACAAACTGAAAATTTGGACACAAAACAAGAATTGCTCTTGTGCTCACATAGATCAACGAAATGGGCTGAATTTGGGTGGAGGCTAATGATTTGGGATACTTGAGAGGATTGCAAAGTTTCATCCCATTTGGAAACTCTATGAAGGTACTTCTTTCACAAAGTTGCATTCTGGTCAGAAACTTTGAAAAATTGCACAGGGAACTGGGATATATGGATTGAGCTCATCTTTGGTATCCATGGATTATTTATCAAGGTTAATCACCCTACCAAATTGCAGCTCAAAAGGAATTAGGAATGAAGCACTTCCTTTGCAAAATTTCAGAGAAGGCAGAAACTTGCATTGGATCCTGTGCCAAATTTTTGATCTGTGGAACATGAGGCAAGAATGGAACTAGTGATTATATAGCAAGGATAAGCTCCACAACTTATGTGAGAATTTTATCTGCTATAAAAATAGTTGTTCCTTTAGAAAATGGCAAAAATGCAATATTGGTATTAAATAGGAAAAGACAATTTTCCTTATTTAATTATGGCCAATTTCTTTGCGAGAGCTTGGATTAGGCATAATATTAACTCCATCAATTCACATGAATTTAGGAGATGGCTAGGTATGCCTTTGGATTTTATTCCTCAGAAAGGCAAGAAAAGGAATAAATCATAATTCAAAAATATTGCATGGGACTTGACAATATTTTTGCATATCCAGGGTTGAGAATGATAGGAGGATCTCTCGGAACAGATGGGATGATCAACAGATCAGGGAAAATGATAGATCCTTTGTAATGACAAAGGTCATATTCAAATTCCAAAAATTTGGAATTAGGGTTTGAGAGGATTTGACAGGATGCAAAAGAGGTCTTGCCCACTGACAAAGACATGAGCAAGGTTTTGAAAGGTTGGAAATGAAAAGAATGCTCAGAGTCATCCAACAAACTCAGGAGAAAGATTTGGAAAATGAGTGCCAGGAAGGAATAATAGCACAAAAATTGATAACCCAATTTTGGGGCTGTTACAAACCTTCCCCCCTTAAAAAGAATCTCATCCTCGAGATTCCTAGGGTTACAACACAAATGAAAGGATAACCACTCCGGGGAAAAATCTCCGAGTTAATTTTTAACCCTTTGGTCAGATTCGAACGAGTTTGGGGCACCGATAATTGGTACACCCAGGAAGAGATATGGGCAAACACGGTTAAATCTACGGCTAGGGCACTCGAGATCAGACTCTCGAAAAAAATTGCTAGATGCACCCTAGTGAACAGTGGATTCACCTCCTGACACGTGGGTCGAGGGCCCACTGGCAGCCTCCTTCTTCTACCTCCGGCTAACTGCTTCTTCTGTGCTGCGTGCTTCAAACAATTTTGTCTTCTCCATATTACCATATCTCTAGAGCCAATAATTTTCTATGAGGAACTACTGAACTCAATCACTTGCTGCCGTTACTCAACAGTTTTCTGTTAAGGTCTATCCCGTAGAGGTAGCTCCTAGGGCGATGAGGACCCTAGAGCCATAGTGCACGGCGTGCACGATGCCGGTGCAGCGAGCACTCACGTCGCGGGCCAGCACCTTGTCGGCACTGCTCGCGGATTCGCCTCCTGGACGCCGGTGATCGGGCGACGAGCGGTTCTCCTGGACTCCGCTCACCGTACACCGGGGTTGGGCTATAAAAGCGGCAGTGCGGCATTCCTCCAACACACCAACACAATGCCGCTCTACTACCTCTTCAGTTTGGGCGAGATCGAGCCGAGCTCCTTTGGCGAGGCTGTGTTCCTAGTGACGCTGTGGTGGTTCCTAGCTGCTCTGCTGCGCACGCTAATCGACTCATCGTTCCTTCTGGTGATACTCATCAGGAACGAGCGGGCTCGAGGCAGCGCGCGGCTGGGTGCAGTGGCTCGAGGTGCGGGAGAAGATGGGGCACAGGGTGGTCCTCCGCCACGCTTGATTCTCCGTCGTTTTGCACCGACGGAGTAATCCCGTGTTGCGGTGGAGCGGTGATGGCGACCTGCGGCACCACACAAGACAGTGAAGGTGGTGGTGATGGGGTCCAGATGTAGGTGAGGTGCCTACGCCAACTCAGGAGTCAATTTGGGGCATGGGAAAAATTTCACGGATTGCTCCATGAAATGTAGGTGTCGAGGTAGAATTGGAGTTGAAAATCTGTGTCGGGGAGTTGTAATGGATCAAGTGAAATAAAGCCGACAGTGTTTCTCCAAAAACACAATTGGGTTCATGAAAAAGAATCAGGGATGAGAAATGGCCAGATGAAAATGGCCTCTTCGATGCTCTGAGTTTGGAAAATTTGGCACACGGGGTATACACAGATAGGGAGGGATATGTGACTTTGCATTCCCCCGAGTACTGCTCAGTTGTACTCGTGGGTCAACCGGGTATGCGTGCAGTATGCAGTAAAATCTAAACAAACAGGCAGATGCAAACACATACAATGGAAAAACACACCAGACAAATCATATTAAAGTGTTTTAATGCTAGTGGGTATATGTACTCCTGGCATACATATACCTACACCAGCGCGCATTTTATTAAATATTCGGGACGAGTCAATGTTGTTTGTAGTGTTTGTGTTCTACTGATTAAAATCTTGTTAACAACATAGTGCCAACCCTGTCAAACATTTCTGCTTGACAGAGAGACAAGCAAAACCAAACACGCAAAAAAAGCAAGCAAGAAAATAGCACAGCATACGGGTTACAACAGTACCAGCATACATCAAAGCACAAATGCGCTACGCGCTAATCGAAACTACTCGCTGCGGGATACATGATTCTATCCTCATATCAAGGAGGAACCAACAGACCGACCTAATTGCAGAAACCACGGACTGCGTGACTGAGGTCATGCAGAAGACTGGCCTTGCTGGGGCTCTCCTGGAGGACGAAGCCTGAGCCAATCTCCATCTTCATCGTCCAACACTTCTATGGGTTGGGGCTCTACTGCTGGAGGTGTGGCTAAAATTGATCCAAGAAAATGCTACTGGTGGATCCGGAGAAGAGCCTTGTCGAGGTTGATGATGTTTGGCTTGGGCCATAGCACAGGCTGAGAGGATAGCACTGGTTCAGATGGCATTGGACAAACGGCTTGAGATGCGAATTTACGAGCCTCACGGTAAGCTTCCTTGATGACTCGTACCACATCATTATCCATGGTTCTAAACTCGGCAACTATCTTTGAAATCATCATCCCCTGGGCAGTGATTTATTGCACCAGGCGAGCGATTGCGGGATCATCTCCTTGGATAGCGGGAGAAGGTTGCATTCCTACTTCTATTACAATGGGGGTAAAAGCAGAAATCACGCCTCGTTGCCATATGCGGGTACCTGGTTAGGAGGTGAAGCATAGCCTCCACAACAGCGGCCTGAATGGCAAAATCAGTGGTAGGTATGGCCCTACCGTGAAAAACCAAAGGCTGGCCATCTACTGCGGGACCTAGGCAGATGTGCACTCTTGCATGAAAGCGATGAAGGTGAGGGACGGGTGTCGATTGGAACACCAGGTAATCGAGGCTAGCCTTATAGCCAACGGCTTTGGTGAGCATCTCGGTAAGGAGGGCTGGAAAGCCAATGTAGTTGACGGCATAGGTGCGGGTATAATACTTGGAAGTTTTGAAGCTACTAGTCATAGCTGGGGAGCTACTAGCTAAGCTTCTTTGCAGAGACATGGATGACTGAGGGGCGAGTGATAGCGAAAAGGGGTTTTTATAGGCAGCTACGTGGGACAGGTCCGCATGGTGTGGCCCCTTTCCCTTAATGGCGAAGGGAAAGTGGTGCGGACGACCAGAAAGGATAGGGTTGCTACTCGCTCCATGGATAACTAGGCGGGGACAGCGGGGTGAGGACATGTCGGTCCCGACTGCGCCACCTGTTGATTAACAGTGGCCATGTCGGAAGCCAGTGATGGGTCAAATCCCTTAGGGTCATTACAGGTTGATGGTAGCGGTAATCTAATGCTAGGATAATCTATGCCAGCCTGGCTGCCCTGATACCATCTACTGTGGCACCCCGATCTGCTTGGAGCAGGGGGCCTTCGCACGTCAGCCCAGGATAACACCTGACGTAGGACAGGTCCATGATGTAGCATTCCAGGTACATGAATATTCATCACATGTGTATAAGATTACATCATTGATGAATACAATCTTCTGGCATAGCCCTAAGGCTATTTACAAGGCAGCGGAAGTCATATAAATGGCGGCGGAAGTCTTGTTTTGGCAGCGTCTCTCTCTGGCTGGGCTCCATAACTCACAGGACTGGCAAGATTACGGCCTAGCACGACAGAACAAGCGAACAAATTTGGCACGACCTACAAAACTGGCATGACACGCCAGGTCAGTACATTGAATGTACTTGCTTCACACGACTTCTAAGCATGGCATGATATTTACTAGAATCATAAATCAAACTAAGCATGAACAACATCATAGCATCTACTAGCATGGCATATCCAATTTACTTCTAATATAACAACAACAAAGCCTAGCATATCAAAACATGGCATGGCATCCTGAAACTATGCTTAAAATGAACTACCAGTTACCTCCCGTGAAGACATGTTGTATCAACCTTATGCAACAATAACTTACTCTGTCACGGCTCCTCGGAGCACAAGCATGAGACCTCGTCTCGGGGTCATATCAACTCATCATCATGACTTCTCACGATTATATCATGGTCCAAGTCATCACATTCTTTTATTGCACATATTAATCATCAACTTAGTTATTTTAGGTTTATCCTCCATTTCGACCAAGACCTGATAGTGTGACCTAGTACGAAATTGTGCCCATGACCGAGGACGCGACTATCGATAGATTGAATACACTCTGCAGAGGTAGCGCACTTTACCCAATCTACGGAACACCTGGCCTCGCATTCCCATTCGGGTGGACCAAAGCATTCCGATGAAACCCTCCCTTTGTCATGCACTCTCCCCGGCAACTTCGGCCAACTCCCCCTCAGGGCTAGGTCTTGGGTGGCCCCGTGTCTACCAAAGACACCAACGGCCACCGTCGTGGCAAAACGGTCCCAAACGGGGACAAGGTACCATAAAAACAAAAACGAGCACACAAGGTTATGTCCGCCTACCTGATCAGGGTAACGCGTTCCCATAACCTTCCCTCGCGGGAGGCATCGGTGAGAGCCACGACAAAGGACCAAATCAAGACCTTCCCATAAGGTAAATGTGGTTGTACTAGAGAAAGCTCGATTTCGGTGGCACTATGATATCCCAGTAATGACGGAGGAGGTTTGTTATTAAGTCATATTATTAACTTCTCCATCATCAATCATCATGCGAGCATTATTATCATGAATGCAACAACTAACATGCAACATACCGAGGTAGTAACAACAAGCATTTCAACGAACCATGATAGCATGCGAAACATGGCAATCCCAAGTACTAGCAAACTTATCAGTGCAACAGAATTATCATAACATCGATACTACTAACATGAAACTAGACTTGAGACATGATTTATTAGTAACAACAGTAAACTAGCATGTCAACTTATTTCAGGAAAGCATAAGAATGCAAGACAAATAACGAAAACATATTGCACGACTAAAATAACAGCAGATGGAACAGACAAGAAACTATTCCAACTAAACACACATACGAGGTGCAAGCAAAGTCAACATGCAAGTTTGGGGCTCATGATAAGAGGTTGGCTTGCCTGGGGTCGAGAAATACTCCGGGAAAAAGTGTAAAACGATCATGAAAAGATTTGCCAGAAATAGTTCTCTCTCGGAGGAGGCGGTTTACACGCAAGGGCGAAGAGGTCATTTTCACTATGTGAAAATATTAGAAAATTATACCAACGTATAGAGCTCGACGAACAGAGAACATGAGCGTTGGAATCACCTCAATCGGAGTTACGGGTGCAAAGTAGTGGCCGTTCACTTTTTAGGCAGATAAGTGGCTTAAGCAGTGAACGTCCACAATTTAACCTTTTCGGCGGGCGGGGCTGAAAAACAGAAACGCATTCTGGTGGATACGTCTTCATAATACAGAAAGCGTATTCTTAACAGAAGAAGCAGCGAAGTACGTTTTCTGATGAGGACATGACTACCTTGGATACGACCAAAAATATTGCATACATGCATATTTGTAAGGTGATTTCTAGTGCAAAGTATTCAATAATCTATTTATGTTATCCAGAACAAAAATACTTCACACACTTTTGTGTGTTGTCTAATTGCAGGTGTATGGGACATTTGTATAATCCACATATGAAGATAGGGAAAAAGGAGAAGATTGGGTTTTGTTCAAAAAGTCCTCTCACGTCACTTTTGGGCCAAGAGAAGATAGAGTCCAAGTCTCTCACGTTCTGGAGTAAGATTCGGACTTTACAAACATACGTGACTCAAAACGCCAAGAACTTTTTCATACGGACTCCGAATTGGGTGATTCGTTTTTTGTTGGAAAGTAGGTTTCGTGCTCTTTCCAACCCAATTGGATTCACCTTCAAATTTGTCCGGAGTGTTTAGATATCAACGAGTCAAACAAGTACAAAGGTGTTGCATCACCTCCAATTGGGCCCATGAGCCTTGTGCGACCTAGGGTTAGTTTTAGGCTGCCTTAGGACATCCTCCCACCTCCTTGGCCGCCACCCCTTACTTCTAGATAAGTAGATCCATCTAGTAGCTTTTTCCTTGGGATTTGTTTAGTTAAAAGATAGCCATTGCAACTTCGTGTACTTTGTTTGTGTCCAACGACCAGACCAAGACCGCTTACGGATCCCCACATTTATCAATACTTCATATATACTCACAATATTCAGATTGCTTTTATCATATTCTTGCGTGTTCTTCGATTGCTTGCAGGAATAGACCTTCATGGTCAGGTTGATTGTGCTACGGCATGGTCAATAACCTCTCAGAGTTGGTTTAGCGATTGCTAAGGCGCAACATCGTGCACGTTTGTAGTCGGATCGTCAAAGTCATCTTCACCAAATCGATAGTTATCATCTCACCGAAAGATCGGGACCCTCGACTCTATCAAGTGGTATCAGAGTGGGGTAGAAATATGTGGAGCTAGGTTGGCTATATATGGTAGCAAAAGATTAGAAATAATCAATTCAAAGATGCAATGTTGAATAAACGCTCAACGACGATACTGTGCTGTTCATAGGCTAGACCGGACTAGAGACACGATCCTAGAACACTAATGAGTGCGTAGCACAACTAGCATCAATGAAGGATACTTAGTAGCTCTGGATAGCAAGATATAAGTGAAGATCACAACGGTAGTAAAGATAATGATGATATAACTTCACATGAGAATGATGCATCCCTAATTAACTTAAGTACATCATGTGTTGAGTTACCTGTTGATTTGAGCACACCACCTATTTTAGAGAATCATGTTATTATCATGTATGCATCATGTGATCAAACAACTGAAATACCAACAATTTGAGTGCGCCCATTGAATTAATTGTTGATGTCAAAAAACCATGTGAATCAGGAAATAAATCAGATTTGTATCAAATACATTTTAAAATAATTCTGTCAATGTTTAATCATTTTGATATGACCTCTAATCTTTGTTATCATTCTGTGTCAAATGACTTATTGCTTGTTTTCTTATTTAAGCATGTTTTAGCACGTAAATTTGATGCACGTAAGGTTTATTCACTAATGTTGGGATGGTTTAATGATGAATATTGTCAATCTTTTGATACGAATAAGAGCTTCACTTATATGTGCAAACTGAGTTGCAATATTTTCATGCCTTCTACTTATGATAGTATTTTGGCTTTATATTTTATGATCTATGAAAGTTACTCATGTATACATGTGTCACATGTGCAAAAATCAAGGGAAGAAAAAATGCATGACATATACATATACAACATGTACACCTTGTCTCTTTTGTTAGCCACCTTTCAAATTAAGCAATGCCGAGCACGGCTTTCTTTTGAAGAAGGGAAGTATGATGAGGACATGACTGCCTTGGATACGACCAAAAATATTGCATACATGCATATTTGTAAGGTGATTTTTAATGCAAACTATTCAATAATCTATTTATGTTATCCAAAACAAAAATACTTCACACACTTTTGTGTTTTGCCTAATTGCAGGTGTATGGGTCATTTGTACAATCCACATATGAAGATAAGGAAAAAGGAGAAGTTTGGGTTTTGTTCAAAAAGTCCTCTCACGTCAGTTTTGGGCCAAGAGAAGATATAGTCCAAGTCTCTCACGTTCTGGATTCAGATTTGGACTGCACACACATACCTGACTCAAAACGCTAACAACTTTTTCATACGGACTCCGAATTGGGAGATTCATTTTTTGTTGGAAAGTAGATTTCGTGCTCTTTCCAACCCAATTGGATTCTCCTTCAAATTCGTCCGGAGCGTTGAGATATTGACGAAACAATCCGACGCTACAGTAGAATCCGAGTCAAACAACAAGTCCAAAGGTGTTGCATCACCTCCACTTGGGCCCATGAGCCTTGTACGACCTAGGGTTAGTTTTAGGCTGCCTTGGGACGTCCTCACACCTCCTTGGCTGCCACCTCTTGCTCCTATATAAGTAGATCCATCTAGTAACTTTTTCCTTGGGATTTGTTTAGTTAAAAGTTAGCCATTGCAACTTCGTGTACTTTGTTTGTGTCCAACGACCAGACCAAGACAGCTTACAGATCCCCACCTTAATCAATCCTTCATATATACTCGCAATATTCAGATTGATTTTATCATATTCTTGCTTGTTCTTCGATTGCTTGCAGGAATAGACCTTCGTGGTGAGGTTGATTGTGCTCCGGCGTGGTCAATAACCTCTCAGAGTTGGTTTAGCGATTGTTAAGGCGCAACGTCGTGCACGTTTGTAGTCGGATCGTCAAAGTCATCTTCACCAAATCGATAGTTATCATCTCATCAAAAGATTGGGACCCTCGCCTCTATCATTTTCACTAACCGAAGACGTACTAACGTGAAATGCGCCTTCACTTAATCTAGTCAGCGGGTGGGCCTGGTCAACGCCTGAGAGGGTGACGCGCGGGACCCACCGCATCTCCTCCTCTCTCCTCCTAGTCTTCTTCTCCATTGCGATGCAGAGAGCAAAGACAGGCCGGCCGCCGGCCTGGTCGTCACCCTACTGCTCCAGAGGGTCGGCCGGCGAGCTCAGGGGAACAGCCGTTCCGCGCCGCGCCGGCGGGTAGCCACGGGGCTGCTCGAGGTGGCTCACATCGATGGCGCCATGGGGAGGCAGCGCCGGCCGAACATGGCGAGGGGAGGAACCACGCCGGCAGGGCTTCCCCGGTGGAAAGAAGGACTACGGCGGCTACACGAGCTCCTGCGGAAGCCGCGGATGCAGAGTGAAGGGTGGGGGAAGGGGCACATGCCAGAAACGGCCGAGGGGATCGGTGGCGGCTATGGCAATGGTGTGGGTCGAGGAGACGCTCAGGGCTTGGGTAGAGGCTCTGGGAGGGGTTGTGAGCTGCGAGAGAGCTTGAGGGATGCTTATATATCCACGGGGAAGAGCTCTAAGGGGAGGGGGAGGCAAAACGCGGCGCGGCTATGTGTCCGTGCGCCGGCGATGCGCACGCGCATCCAAGGGTCACGAGGAACGGCAGGAAGGCGACGAGGGGGACACAGATGAGTGTCAGGAGGTCACGGAGATGAGGGACGCTCGCGGACGAGAGGGGGAAATGGACAGGAGCGAGGAAAGCGACGATGCACATGGACACTCACTATTCGGCGAAGGCGATGGCTCAACGAGGAAGCAAACGAAGGGGAAACGAGCTCCAGATGCACGATGACAATGAGGCTGACCTATTTGACAAGCTAGGACAAGCTAGAATCGGACGGAGCGGCACTGCTGTAGCCAACAGTGGCGAGACCACCGTTTTGGCTTGCTACCCCCGTGGTCACCACGGACAAGGCGTGCTCTGGCCTTCTATGCCATGCCAAACCATGTCAGCGGTGAAGTCCTTCCAAGGCTAATTACAACTGAGGTGATGGCACGGGCAGAAGTGTAGGGAGCAGAGGTAAACAGGCTCGACAAGTTTGCTGTTGAAAACTTGGCCACATCATGGTGATCAAACTAGAGAGATTAAGGACTAAGCGTGATGCCTGGGAGGCTTAGGGTAGCAAGGACTACGGTCCTGGGAATTATGAGGGCATTTGGGCAAGTATTTAGCATAGTTGTAGTGCAACTGCCAAATCTGGTCCAGAAAACAAAAGAGGAAATAACACTCACTAGGTGTGTTATATAGAGCTACCACTTGGCAATTCCTCATGATTTTCTCATATGTAGATGCTGCAAAAATATCATACCAAATGGACTTGCCAAATTGGTACTTGCTTCACAAGCATGACTTCTGAAAAGAAACTTGGGAAAATTCTAGGAAAATATTGGCTACATGGAATGATCCAAACTCTTGGGAAAGTCGGTTATCTGGATAGGATAAGGCTTGGGAATATTTTCAACCATAATGGAGCAAGATAAAATATACTTGCTTCACAAATTGAAAATTTGGACAGAAAACAAGAATTGCTCCTGTGCTCACATAGATTAATGAAATGAGCTGAATTTGGGTGGAGGCTAATGATTTGGGATACTTGAGAGGATTGCAAAGTTTCATCCCATTTGGAAACTCTATGAAGGTACTTCTTTCACAAAGTTGCATTCTGGTCAGAAAATTTGAAAAATTGCACAGGGAGCTAGGTTGAATGGATTGAGCTCATCTTTGGTATCCATGGTTGATTTATCAAGGTTAATCACCCTGCCAAATTGCAGCTCAAAAGTAATTAGGAATAAAGCACTTCCTTTGCAAAATTTCAGAGAAGGCAGAAACTTGCATTGGATCATGTTCCCAATTTTTGATCTGTGGAACATGAGGCAAGAATGGAACTAGTGATTATATAGCAAGGACAAGCTCCACACTTTATGTGAGAATTTTATCTGCTATAAAATAGTAGTTCCTTTAGAAAATGGCAGAAATGCAATATTGGTATTAAATAGGAAAAGTCAATTTTCCTTATTTAATTATGGCCAATGCCAGAGCTTGGATTAGGCATAAATATAAACTCCACCAATTCACATGAATTTAGGAGATGGCTAGCTATGGCATTGGATTTTATTCCTCAGAAAGGCAAGAAAAGGAATAAATTATAATTCAAAAATATTGCATGGGACTTGACAATATTTTTGCATATCCAAGGTTGAGAAGGATAGGAGGATCTCTGGGAATAGATGGGATGATCAATAGATCAGGGAAAATGATAGATCCTTTGTAATCACAAAGGTCATATTCAAATTCCAAAATTTTGGAATTAGGGTTTGAGAGGATTTGAGATGATGCAAAAGAGGTCTTGCCCACTGACAAAGAAATGCGCAAGGTTTTGAAAGGTTGGAAATGACTAGAATTCTCAGAGTGATCCAACAAACTAAGGAGAAATATTTGGAAAATGAGTGCCATGAAGGAATAACAGCACAAAAACTGATAACCCAATTTTGGGGCTGTTACACGTCCCCGGCAAGGATGTTGCCGGAGGTCTCGTCTCCTGGTTCTCATCTGATATTGTGTGTTAATGGTCTTCACAAAGATCTGCATGCCACCATGGAGGCGCCTCTAGAGCCTTGGTTCCAATGTGGTTGATGCTGTTGGAAAACCCGGGCTCAAGAGTGGTGCGCTCCGCTGGTGCTGGGCAGGTTTCCCCGGCAAGGCTCTTGCCGGGACTACGGGGGCTGCCCCGGCAAGGGTCTTGCCGGGGGAGCCTACCTCGCCCTCTTGCCCTTCGCATCTCTGTCTTGGCGTTGCTTGATCGTCTTGTGGCTTTGGCTTCCTTCACCTACCCTGCCAAGTGTGGCCGTGGGCGTGGCTCTGACTGCCCGTGCACAGAAAAGGGTTACAAAGTAGAGCCCCTACTTCTGTACACCGACAGCGTCACTCGTTCCATCAACTTCAGTCGGAGGACCGATGACCAGGAACTTGCTCAGCATGGCCTCCACGGAGCTCTTCACGGCGGCAGCAGCAGCGTCCTGGGAGTCAGAGTCCACCGGAGTAAGGAAGGAGGAGGTCGAAGTCGGTGTCCTGAACATAGAGATATTTGAAGACGCACGCCAGAGCCAAGGAAGAAAGTGAGTGCGCCTCGCTTTCCACCAAGGAGGCGAACCCATCGACATCATCTTCGAGCACCGCCAAGACTTCGGGTAGCAGAGCAGTAGGGCTCTCCCTCGGGGTCGTCACCACCTTCTTCTTCGAGGAGTCGTCCCCAAAGAGCGACCTCTGAGCCTTGTGGAAACGTGCCTCGAGGGAGGCAAGGGTACCGCGCTCCATGGCGGCCACCTTCTTGGCTTCGACAAGCACCGCTTGGGCCGCCTCTGCCTCCTCCTTCAGCTTCGTCAGGAGGTCACGCTCCGCAGCCTGCTCCAAGGCCTCCTTCTTCACCTCGGCGTCTCGATCAGCGACGGCAGCCTCTTGGGCCTTCAGCTTCTCCTCACGCTCCTCGAGCTGGCTGGCCTGGGCGGCCTGCTAATCCTGAAGAGACTTCAGTTCAGTATCCACCTCGCGGCTTCGATCCTTAGCTTTTGCGGCCTCCTTCCGCGCTAGGTCGTGCTTGGTGGCGACCACTCTGAGCACCTTCTGGGCCTCCTCCATAGAGCCCTAGCTGCGCAGACAGACGCGTTGGCCTAGAGCCATGCGTCCCTGCACTGAGCGACGATCCAGGCCCCAAAGTTCACCCTAGTGGAGGGCTAGTGCCGCCCTTGCCTCCTCCAGGGCCCTGGAGGTGGAAGGAGCACCACGGCTCAGCCACACGCTGGGCAGGGGAGGAGACGCCCTCGACGCCAAGACAGAAGAAACCTCAGCCTCAGAAAGGACCGGGGGCTCCAGAGGCTGGTCAACCTTAGCAGCCGTAGCAGAGGTAGGCGCCGGCGTGGTCAACACCATCACAGGCGCCGACACCTCCTGAGGACGGGCCTCCACGTCCTTGAGAGACGGCACCATCACCTGAGCTGCGGGGACCACGGCATTCTCCTTCGCGAGGGCTGTGGCAGCCACTTCAGCACCCACGGCCACGGCAACCTCCGTGCCCTCCTTTTGTTTCTTCGACGGCTGTGCCTAATGATAGACGAAGACGCTAAGTATTGCTCCAAGAATCAACAAACAAGGTTGAGGAAAAGACTTACTAGCCGGCGAAGGCATAGCTCCTCTTCAAGCTCAGCAGCGGCCGCTGAGGCGAAGCGGCTGGTGTCGAACTCTTGGGAGCTGGAGAACTTGCGGTTGGTGCCGCTCGGGACGATGTCCGCGAAGGCGGGACGCTACCCGGAGGAATCAGTGTGGTCCTGCCCTTCTTCATGGCCGCCCGCTCGGGCTGCTTCGAAGAGGACACCCCAGCTCTCGTGGTGACTCCAGAAGGGCGCGGCACCTCCACCACCGGAGGCTCATCATCATCATCGTCACGGAAGTCGCGCAGGCGGCAGAGGATTCTTCCACAACCCCTTTCTTGGTGGCCTCGGAGGATTGATCGTCGGAGGATAGGTGCACCAAAGCAATAGGCGATAGGGGAGGCCCCGGCCGAACGACCCCAAACTCGTCGAAGACAGGCATAGCAGCAACAACTTCCTCGCCGTCATTTCGGTAGTGAGCCAATCTTCCAGAGGATCGCTCGGATCCTTCCCCATCAAGTAGAGCAACACCTTGCTCATCTCCACCGTAGGAAGGGCGTCTTGGCGCAGGAGGATCTTGTCGTCAACACCGTCAAGCTTCCACAGGGGGTGGGAGTGGTCTTGGAGCGGCACTATGTGCTGCCTCAAGAACTCCTTGATAAACATGGCCCCCGTCAGCTTCTCGCTCTTCGGGTCCTTCTCCATCTTCTTCACCAACTGCATCAGGAAAGGGTCGGTGATCTTCTCAGAACGCCACCCTTTCTCAGAGACGAGGAATTTGGTCGCCAGCTCCAACGAGCTCTGGGAGCACTTGGCATCCATCAGAACCCACCTCTTCACGGCATCCTCCACCTTCTTCCCGGCACGGAGATTGCGTTACCACCCCGGGCCACGACGAAGCCGATGCATCCAACCGGATTTTCGCTAGTCATGCGAAAGAAGAAGAAATGGCGGAGCAGGGCGACAGAGGGCATCACCCCCACGAACGCCTCACAGTAGAAGGCAAAGATGGACAGGAACTTGAATGTGGAGCGCATGGAGGCCGTAGTGGGGAAGAACGGCGTACAAGAAGCGGGAGAATGGCGGCACCAGCCCCGAGTAGACGTTGTGCAGGAAGAAGGGGAAGTTGTTCACAGGCTCCAGCGTAGGGGTGGCGACCCGAAGCGCCGTCTCCTTCCACACGTTGCCGTCACTCGCCGTCAGGAGGAGCGCAGTTTGGAGCTTCTCCCCGGCCACGCAAGGCGCGAGAAGCATCGACGCGTACCAGGCGAAGCCAGCAGCCGAGGCTGAAGTAGTGGCCTTCTCAGCGGCCATCGAGCGAAAGATTGGGAGGAAAATCGGTAGACCTCGTGAGTTCTTCCGCAGCTGGGAGAAGGGGATCTGGGGAAATATGAAGAAGAGGCAATGAAATCCTGGTGGCAGGAGGCAACCCTTTTGTCAGATGGAAATAGTTGCCGAGGCAGCATGGGGAAGTGGAGTCGCCCACGTCCCATCAATCGCCAGGCGTCATCAAGGCCGCGGGTGGTTAAGGCCCGCGGCACTCCACACTTGCCCTTTGGCTTTGCCTGGAAGCCAAGTCCAAGTGCGCCTTGGGCCCAGGGGCTACTATCGGCGTCCTAGATTTGGGGGTATCTAGCCCTGCCTGCCTGCGGCCCACCACGTGGTGCCATCGATGGCCTGGTACGGCCGAGCTTCAGCATCAACAACGCAAGACCCTCGCGAGGGGCCAAGCCTCACGAGGCAGACGACGTCAAGACCCCCGAGGGGATCGATGTAACGCCCCGGATCCGATGCGCCAGGTGTCCGCCAGTTATTCGCCGTCCTTGCCTTGTCATGTGCTTGCGTGTTGCACTTTGCCGTGTCATCATATGCATTTCATATCATGTCATCATGTGCATTTCATTTTGCATACGTGTTCGTCTCATGCATCCGAGCCTTTTCCCCGTTGTCCGTTTTGCAATCCGGCACTCCTATGTCATCCGGTGTCCCCTTCTTCTCTCCTGTTGTGAGCGGGTGTTAAACTTTCTCGGAATGGCCCGAGGTTTGCCAAGCGGCCTTGGTATACCACCGGTAGACCGCCTGTCAAGTTTCGTGTCATTTGGAGGTCGTTTGATACTCCAACGGTTAACCGGGTAACCGCAAAGCCCTCTTTTGTTGCAGCCCAACACCCGTTCCAAAGTGGCCCAAAGCCCAGCAAACTCCCCTCCATGCTCTCGGTCGTTCGATCACGATCGTGTGGGCGAAAACCGCACCTCATTTGGACTCTCCTAGCTACCTCTACCTATAAATAGGCCCTCCCCTTCCAAATTTCGGATCATTTCCCCCCGAAACCCTAATTTTTCCCCTCGCCACGGACGTTTCTTCCCCGCACGGACATGTCGCCGCCGCCCCTCGGCCAATCGACGGCGCCACGTCACCCGCCGCCCGTCTCCGCCGCGGCCCTCCTGCTCAGATCGGGGCCGCCTGAGCCCATCGGGCCCGGACGAGCCAGCAGCAGCAGCGCCGGACGGACCTGCCGGTCGTCCCGATGCGGTTCGTGCCGCCTCGCCGTCGCCGTCCCTCCGCCGCCTCGCCGCCTGGCTGCCGTGCCGGCGAGCGCCGCCACCGCGCTGGTGAGCTTGCCTCCGCCCTGCCCCGTTTTCCCCTCTGCTCCTCCCTAACTCCTCTCTCTCTCTCCGCCATGGCACCGAGCTCGAAGCTCGCCGCCGTCCTCGGAGATCGCCAGCCGCTTCCGTTCTTCACCGGATCCGGCGCCCTGCGCCCAGATCCGCCGGTCCCCGTCGCTGGTGCCCCTCCTCCGGCGCTCTGACCGCGCCAGCTCGCCGCCGGTGGTCGCCATCGCCGTGCTCGGGAACGGGCACGGACGTCCCTCCTCGTCCCGTTCGGACCCCAGAGCCACGTGGGCCCCGGCCCAGCAACCCCAGCCCAGCCGGCCCGGCCTCCCCACCGCTAGCCTGCCTCCTCCTTCCCGGGCCTAGCCCATTTGGTGAGCAACCCAGATCCCCGCCCGTGCATATTTTAGTTATCTCGCGCCCATATGTTTTTTTCCTGGAAATGACTAAGTCCCTGTTTTCATACATAAACATGCCATGTTCATCATGTCACATCTCTGCATCCGTAGCTCCGTTTCGTGCGTACAATATGTCAAATTGTTCGTCTCGACGAGTATATCATTTCATTCCATTGCATCATCGTCATTTGAGCTCATCTTGATGCCCGAAATGCTGTTGGAAGAGTGCATGTTGATGTTAATCTGCTGAAACTGTTATAACTTGCTGTTTTATCATTTTTGCCATGATTGATGTGTGCATCCTATGAGTATGAGCTCTACATGAATGTTGATCTATGCCATGCCATCTTTCCAGGGGTGTTAACCTTGTATTTTTGTGAGTTGTGTGCTGAGTGTATCAAGCTTGTTAAGTAAGGTAGTTGTTGTTGCTGTTTTCCTGACAGATTCTGTTATATTTTGTTGCTATGTTAACATGCTTCTACTAATCATTCTACGCATAATCTGGAGATGTCCTATAAACATGTTTTGATCTACATTTCATGCTCTATCCATTCATGCCCTCGGTTGCAATTATAGCCTGCTGGAACATGTTTATATTTTGCTCTAAAGTTGCTTGAAAATGTTGCTGTCAGCCTGTTAACATTAAGTTCACTTGTTCCCATGTGTTTTCCTAGTGATCCATGCACCCTATGAACTTGCTCTTACAATGATTAGCTTCATAAACATGCCTTCTTACTGTTGGTTTCCTTGCCATGCCATGTATTGCTCTGTGATGAGTGGTTCAAGCTCCCGAACAGGCCTACTTATTGTTGTTCCTGCCATGTATAAATCTGTAATATAACTTGCCATGTTTACATGGGTGCCATCATATTTTCCGTGCCCTTTTGGCTCATGGTCAGTAAGGGACTTTTGATCTATGGTATTAGTAGATTCATGCCATGCCTTTGTTTGCCATGATATGTTCCTGTAACATGCCGTTTGCTTGCTCTAAACATTGCAACCTGATGTTATTTCCTGATAAGTCTGAAACTGTTATTATTTGCGATATCTCCATGTCTTTTTGAGCATGTTCTAGTTGTTTCTGGAGATAGCTCAGTGTTCATGTTTTGTTATGCTTTACGTGTACTTCATGCCCATGCCTTTTGTTATTATGTTGGGGTGCTGTAGCATATTGTTTTGATGCTTGCAATATGCCTAGTTGCTGTTATGGACAGATTGTGGCTATGACTTGTATAGTGTGTGGGTGTTGCACCGTTGCTCCGTTTTGAGTGTGTTCTATATGAAACTTGCTTGTTTTTGCATGTAGCTTCATATTATCATGTTGCATCCTTGTTTTGGTGTGTTTGCTTGATGTTTGAGTGCATTTTGCATCAATGCCATGTTTAACTTGTTTTGCTCATATCTTCTAGGCCGTAGCTCCAAATCTAATGAACCTTATATGTAACTTGACTAGAATTTCGTGTAGATCATCTTGGTGCATCTTAACTTGCTGTTTAACAACTTGAACATAATGTTTATTCAGTTCTGGACCAATTTCGAAATTTGCATATGAGGACTTACCGGAATTGTTATATGTTGTTCCCGGCCTCATTTAAACTTGCCTTGATGTGTTGTTCTTGCTTGCATCATCTCTTGCCATGAGTAGCTTCATGTAGCTTGGTCATGCATCATGCTTGTTGTGCATCATGCCTTGTTCATGTGTGGGTGTTTACCATGTTGTGTGCTTCTTCTCGATAGTTCTCGTTTTCGTTGCGATCGTGAGGATTCGTTCGCCTACGTGTGGTTCGTCTTCGTGGCTTCATCTTCTTCATGGACTCGTTCTTCTTCCTTGCGGGATTTCAGGCAAGATGACCGCTACCTTGGATCTCACTACTATCATTGCTATGCTAGTTGCTTCGCTCTATCACTATGTTGCGCTGCCTATCACCTGTTTATCAAGCCATCCCATATTGCCATGGACCCCTAACCTTTGACACCTTTCCTATGCAAACCGTTGTTTGGCTATGTTCCCGCTTTGCTCCGCCCCTCTTATAGCGTTGCTAGTTGCAGGTGAAGTTGAAGATTTCTCCATGGTGGACAGGATTTTGGTTGGGATATCACAATATCTCTTATATTATTAATGCATCTATATACTTGGTAAAGGGTGGAAGGCTCAGCCTTATGCACGTGTTTTGTTCCACTCTTGCCGCCCTAGTTTCCGTCATACCGGTGTTATGTTCCCGTATTTTTGCGTTCCTAACGCTGTCGGGTGATTTATGGGACCCCCGACGGTTCGCTTTGAATAAAACTTGTCCAGAAGGCCCAACATTGAATTTTACCATTTGCCTCACCACCACCTACTTTTTCCCTTGGGAGTCGCTCTCTCGGGTCATCTTTATTCAGCCCCGGGCCAATGCTTGTCTAAGTGTTGGTCCAAACTAGAGCGCTTTAGCGCCACCTCAAGGAAACTTGAGGTCTGGTTTTAGTTATACGGACTGCTCATCCGGTCGTGGCTCGAGACGAGATGTGCGGCTACTATCGGGATGTCGGCACGCCGGGAGGTCTTGCTGGTCTTGTTTTACCATTGTCGAAATGTCTTGATGTACCGGGATACCGAGTCTGATCGGAGTGTCTTGGGTGAAGGTCTATTCCTTCGTTGATCGCGAGAGCTTGTCATGGGCTAAGTTGGGACACCCCTGCAGGGTTTAAACTTTCGAGAGTCGTGCCCGCGGTTATGTGGCAGATGGGAATTTGTTAATGTCCGGTTGTAGATAACTTGACACCAGATCCGAGTTAAAATGCATCAACCGCGTGTGTAGCCGTGATGGTCTCTTCTCGGCGGAGTCCGGGAAGTGAACACGGTTTCTGTGTTATGTTTGACGTAAGTAGGTGTTCAGGATCACCTCTTGATCATTGCTAGCTTCACGAACGTTCCGCTTGTTTCTCTTCTCGCTCTCATTTGCGTATGTTAGCCACCATATCTTGCTTAGTCGCTGCTGCAACCTCACCACTTTACCCCTTCCTTTCCCATTAAGCTTTGCTAGTCTTGATACCCATGGTAATGGGATTCTTTGAGTCCTCGTGGCTCACCGGATACTTCAAAACCAGTTTGCGGTGCCTATGTTATCGAAAGCGGTGGCGCAACCAAGCTCAAAGAGGAGCTCGATGAAGATCTTGCCCTTTGTGTTGTTTCGTTCTAGTTGATCAGTAGTGGAGCCCAGTTGGGGTCGATCGGGGGACCTTTGTCGCATTTGGGGTTCTTCTTTATTTTGGTTCCGTAGTCGGACCTTGATTGTATCTGGATGATGTAATGCTTTATTCATGTAATTGTGTGAAGTGGCGATTGTAAGCCAACTATGTATCTCTTTCCCTTATGTATTACATGGGTTGAGTGAAGATTCCTCACTTGCGACATTGCTTTCAATGCGGTTATGCCTCTAAGTCGTGCTTCGACACGTGGGAGATATAGTCGTGCTTCGAGGGCGTTACAATCGACCTCCTCACGCTGGCTCCCGAGGGGCGGAGAGTTCTATGCAAGGTTCACCTCACGAGGCTCAGCTGACGTGAGCCATGACGACCAAGGTCTGGTGGGCGCCAGGCAGGTGCAGAGCGCAGGTTTCCTCTTCGGTGAAAGGGAGGCAAGCCACAGGCGTGGAGTCCCAAGGAATCAGCCAAAGGTTTCCATTTCGGTGCAACGAGACCATGACCGCCAGGACGGCAGGACAGAGGTCATCAACGAGCCCACCGCAGCGTTACGACCAGAGGCTTTTCACAGGCAAAGAATACTTTTGTCAGGATAAGCTATACTACTTGTCCCCTTTCAAATCCGGCTGTTGTGGGATCCCTTCCCGCCAACATTTCGGAAGAGGACCAAGGCCACCATAAATAGGACTAGCCACCACCATGGACAGGACAAGACAAGTCAAACTAGCTCACACCACACCAGCTCAAGAACAACTCACCTCCTGAGGCCAGTTCATCCACTGTATTAGTTCATCCTCAACCCTTCGAGGCAATCCACCAAAACACTGGAGTAGGGTATTACACCGCAAGGTGGCCCGAACTAGGATAAACTGTTGTGTCTCTTTGTCTCTTTGAGCTTGACGCGCTAGGCTTAGGAGGATCGCGAGTAGGCAGGCTGGGTAGGTTGAGATCTCTGCACGCACCCCACAGTTCGAACCTCTCAAGGGTTTGCGGATCCCATAATCCGACATTAGCATCTTGAAGGGGTTCCACATCCTCTTGTCCGTGTCCATGCCACTCCAATGTTGAACTTTATCTGAAATGCACTAGGTAGAAGTATTAGTCCAACAAGAGATATGTTGTCATGAATTACCAAAATAACCCAGGGAGCACTTGTGCTTTCACATCTTTTGTCCCACCCTCACGTGCCAGTGGGGTCCTATTGGAAACTAAGGGATATTAAGGCCTCCTTTTAATAGAGAACTGGACCAAAGCATTAGCACTTAGTGACTACATGAACTCCTACCACTACGGTCATCATCGGGAGTGTCCTGACTATTGTCACTCCGGGGTTGCCGAATCATAACACATAGTAGGTGACTATAACTTGCAAGATAGGCTCAAGAACACAAATATATTCATGAAAACATAAAGAGTCCATATATGAAATCATGGCACTCGGGCCCTAGTATCAAGCATTAAGCATAGCAAAGTCATAGCAACTTCAATCTTTGAACATAATGGATACTAGGGATTAAACCCTTACAAAACTAACTCGATTACATGGTAAATCTCATCCAACGCATCACCGTCCAACAAGCCTACAATAGAATTACTCAGGCACAGCGGTGAGCATCATGAAATTGGTGATGGAGGATGGTTGATGATGACAACAGCGATGATTTCCCCTCTTCGGAGCCCAAAACGGACTCCAGATCTGCCCTCTCGGGGAAGAACAGGAGGTGGCGTCGACTCTGTATCATAAAATGCGATGAATCCTTCTCTCTGACTTTTTTCTCCCCGAACGTGAATATATGGAGTTGGAATTGAGGCCGGTGGAGCTTCATGGGATCCACAAGACCAGAGGGCACGCCCACTCCACCCTTGTGGACAGGGTGTGGGTCCCCTCTGGTTTATTATTTTGCCAATATTTTTTATTTATTCCAAAAATAATCTCCGTGAAGTTTCAGGTCATTTCGAGAACTTTTATTTCTGCGCAAAAATAACACCATGACAATTCTGCTGAAAACAACGTCAGTCTGGGTTAGTTCCATTCAAATCATGCAAATTAGTGTCCAAAACAAGGGCAAAAGAGTTTGGAAAGTTAGATACGTTGGAGACATGTCAACTCCCCCAAGCTTAAGCCATTGCTTGTCCTCAAGCAATTCAGTTGATAAACTGAAAGTGTTAAAGAAAAACTTCTACAAACTCTATTTGATCTTGGTGTTGCAAATATGTAAAGCCAGCAATCAAGTTTTCAGCAAAGATTATGAACTAACCATATTCACCATAACATTTAGATCTCACATTTACTCATATCAATGTCATAATCAACTAGCAAGTAATAATAATAAATCTTGGATGACAACACTTTCTCGAAACAATCATGATATGATATAACAAGATGGTATCAAGCTAGCCCTTTCTGAGACCGCAAAAGATAAATGCAGAGAACCCCTGAAGATCAAGGACTGACTAGACACTGTAATTCATGGTAAAAGAAATCCAGTCACAGTCATACTATATATCAATTAATAACAACGCATGCAAATGACAGTAGTGCTCTCTAACTAGTGCTTCTTATAAGAGGATGACGACTCAACATAAAAGTAAATATATTGGCCCTTCGCAGAGGGAAATAGGGATTTGCAGAGGTGCCGGAGCTCGAGTTTTGGAAATAGAGATAAATAATATTTTGAGTGGCATGCTTTCATTGTCAACATAACAACCAACAGATCTCGGTATCTTCCATGCTACATATATTATAGGCAGTTCCCAAAAAGAATGGTAAAGTTTATACGCCCCCACCACCAACAAGCACATTCCACAGCTGGTCCGAAAACAATGGGTACCGTCCAACTAACAACAATCCTGGGGGGCGTTTTGTTTGCAATTATATTTTGATTTGAATTGAGCATGGGACCGGGCATCCCGATTACCAGCCATTTTCTCGTGACTGATGAGCGGAGTCCACTCATTGTGAGAATAACCCACCTAGCATGGAAGATATAGACAACCCTAGTTGCTACATGAGCGATTCGAGCATACAAAACAGAATTTCATTTGAAGGTTTAGAGTTTGGCACATGCAAATTTACTTGGAATGACAGGTAAATACCGCATATAGGTAGGTATGGTGGACTCATATGGAACAACTTTGGGGTTTATGGAAGTGGATGCACAAGCAGTATTCCCGCTTAGTACAAGTGAAGGATAGAAAAAGACTGGGGAGTGACCAACTAGAGAGCGACAACAGTCATAAACATGCATTAAGATTAACCAACACTAAGTTCAAGCATGAGTAGGATATAAATCACCATGAACATAAATATCATGGAGGCTATGTTGATTTTGTTTCAACTACATGCGTGAACATGTGCCAAGTCAAGCCACTCGAATCATTCAAAGGAGGATACCATCCTATCATACTACATCACAACCATTTCAATAGCATGTTGGCACGCAAGGTAAACCATTATAAACTCCTAACTAATTAAGCATGGCATGAGTAACTATAATCTCTAATTGTCATTGCAAACATGCTTCAGTCATAATAGGCTGAATCAGGAATGATGAACTAATCATATTTACAAAAACAAGATAGGTCGAGTTCATACCAGCTTTCCTCGTCTCAATCATTTCATCATATATCGTCCTTATTGCCTTTCACTCGCATGATCGAACGGCGTGGATAATAATAATAGTGCACGAGCATTGGACTAAGCTGGAATCTGCAAACATTTATTCAAATGAGAAGACAAGGTAATATGGGCTCTTTGTTAGATCAACAGTAATGCATATGAGAGCCACTCATCATTTTCATCGTGGTCTTCTCCTCTCGACCCCCAAAGAAAAGAAAAAGAATTTCAAAGAAACACACTGAAATGTTTTTGGAGTTTTTGTTTTTCTGAAGCAAGTAAAACAAGAACAAGAAAACTATTTACATGTGAAAGCTCCCAACAAGGAAAAGAAGAACGAGAAATCTTTTTGGGTTTTCCTTTTAAGACTACTACTAAGTAAACATGAAAAGTAAACTAGCTAGAAACTACAACTAACTTTTTTTTGGTTTTCTCAAAGTTTTCTCAAAAACACAAGAAGAAAGAGAGCAAAAGAAAATAAACTAGCATGGATAATACAATGAAAAAGTATGAAGACCGACAACTAGAATGAGTGTGTGCACATGAATATAATGTTGGTGAGAAATACGTACTCCCTCAAGCTTAGGCTTTTGGCCTAATTTGGTCTAAGCCCATGGATCAAAGTAGCCCTCTCAGGTGTACTGAGGAGGATCCTGGGGGTTCCACTTGTTAGCGAGCTCCTGCGGCTCCCCGTGCTGAATAGACTCCTGATAATGATCAGGTGGTGGCTCTGGCTTAGGATCTGGGGATCGTTTCTATCGGATTTCGGGTTCCACAAACCCTTGAGAGGTTTGAACTCTGGGTGCGTGCGGAGATCTCAACCTCCCCAGTCTGCCTGCTCGTGAATCTCACAGCCTAGGATGACGAACTCGAAGGAAAGGGGACATAGCAGTTTACCCAGGTTCGGGCCACCTCGCGGTGTAAAACCCTACTCCCACTTTGTGGTGGATTTGCCTCGTGGGGCTGAAGATGAACTAGTATAGTGGTGAACAACCTCAGAAGGTGTTTTCTTGAGCTCAAGTAGCTGGTGAGGGTGGAATGGATTTGGTCGACTTGATCTGTCATCCCCCCCCCCCTCCGTCCATGGTGGTGGCTAGGTCCTATTTATAGTGGCATTGGTCCTCTTCCCAAATGAAGTCGGGAAGGGATCCCACAACAGCCAAATTTGACGAGAGACAACTAGTACATCTTATCCTGATGAAAGTGGTCTTCGCCTACAAAGGCCCCTGGTCGTGATGCCATGGTGCACTCGGCGATGACCTCCGTCCTGGCGGTCTTGGTCTTGTTGCACGGAATGGAAACCTTTGGCTGCTTCCTCTAGACTTCGCGCCTGCTGCTTGCCTCCTTTGCACCAAAGAGGAAACTGGTACACTACGCCCGCTGGCGCCTACCTGTCCTTGGTCGTCATGGCTCACGTCACCCCAAGCTCATGAGGTGAACGTTGCACAGAAATCTGCGCTCCCCGGGAGCCAGCCTGAGGAGGCTGCTCCCTTTGGAGGTCTTAGTGTCGTCAGCCTCGCGAGGGTCTGAATTTTCGATGTCGAAGTTGGGTCGTACCAGGCCGTCGATGGAGCCACGCCGCAGGCTGCACACAGGCAAGTCTGGGTATCCCTGTTCCTAGAACGCCAACAGTAGCCCTCGGGCCCAAGGCACGCTCGGACTTGGCTTCAAGGCAAAACCAAAGGGCAAGTGCAGAGCGCCACAGGCCCTAACCGCCTGCGGCCTTGGGCGACGTGTGGTGATTGATGGGACGTGGGCATCTCCACTTCCCCATGCTGCTTCGGCAACCGTTCGACTTGACGGGCCGCCGCTGCATGCAGAGAAAAACCATCATCACGTGGGATCGTGAAGGCCGGCGGTTGGCCTCCCTCTGGCTATAAATGAGGGGAGGGGTGGAGCCCCCCTCGCTCATCTCCATCTTCATCTTCTTGCTGCCTGTTCCTTCTTCCTCTTTGCCTGGCTATAGTTGCAGAGCCCATGGCGCCGACGAGGAGGTTCAGCACCACAGAGCGGGGGAAGGCCCCCAAGGAAGGGCCAGCTTCATCGCCGGCCTAGAGGGGCCGCGGCCGCCCCCACAAGCACACCGCGATCCCGGCGGCAGCTTCCAGGGGGCGCATGTGCACTTCTCTAGGAGCTGGCATCTCTCTTGGCAACTGTGGCGGCGCATCTTCTCGTGGCGGGGGCCGTCGGGAATGGGGCAGCCCCCGTGATGAGGGGAGGCGCGCCATGGTCACCCGGCCTCCTCGGTCGCGCTTTCCCATGGTCATCTCCCTTGCTCCGGCTTCTGCGCTTCTTCAGAGGCGAGTTGCCGGCCACGAGGCTCGACGGCCTCTGGCTGCAGGCTGACGGCTGCTGCAGCAGGGCCTCGTGGGTCGGGGTTGAGGTCACCACGACAGGCAGGGTGGTCTTGACCGTGGCGTTTGGCCGTGCACGAGGCCTGAGCGGGAGGTGCACCCTCCACTTCAAGTACGAAGGCCTCGCGACCCTCTTCGCGAGGGTATTCAGGGAGGACGACCGCCGCGCGGGGTGTCGGTGTCAAAACCGGCAGACCTCGGGTAGGGGGGCCGAAGCTGTGTGTCTAAGGATCAATGGTAACAGGGGACCAGGGACACGGTGTTTACCTAGGTTCGAGCCCTCTTTAGGGAGATAAAACCCTACTCCTTCTTGATTATATTCAACGAGTATGAAGATTACAAGAGTTGATCTTCCTCGAGATCGTAATGGCTATACCCTAGATGTCTATCATGTGAGTATTCCAATGACGGTAAAGAAGATAGCCTAGGGTTTGTACAAGGTCAGTTCATCAGGGAAGGAAACTTCCGGACACTAATCTTGCTGTCTACATATTGAGAAGTCCCATCCGAACACGGAGGATAATCTTCAGCTTGGTCTTCTATGGTCCATCCAACCCGGCCCATGCTCCTAGGTCGGATACCTGAGGACCTCCGAATCCAGGACTCTCTCAGTAGCCCCTGAACTTGCCTTCAATGAAGATGTAGTGTGCGGATATAAGTCTTCGGCTTTGCAAGGCGGGTTCTCCACCATATTCCGGATTGATGATTGTCCGGTATCGGTTTTCATGTCTAGTCTTTATGATTTCGTCCTGTCGTCGCCTCGATTTCCATGCTGAGTGAATGCAAACGGTCCGTTACCCTTCTATTTAAATATTCCTAGCAGGCAAAGGCAGCGCCTATATAACGAGTTTAGATCTCCAAAACGCCATCTTGCATCGCCCCAAGAGCTACAGAGCAAACCACGGAAAAATTCAAACCATGGCTAGTGTCACCGGCTCCTCCTCGTGTCCTCATGGCCCTCAAGAGGGGGATTGGCAAAGTTGTTCTGTATCCCATCTCCAGCTCAATCGACACTAGATGCAAGGATATCTTCCCCCCACGGATCTAGTCTCCGTGCGGGCACGGTTAACTTCTATGGGCGAAGATGCATTGGCAGAGAATTTCCGCAATCCCAGCTAAGGAGAGAGGGTGTGCTTCATCTCATTCCTTCTGACGGGCATGGGATTCCAATCCACCCCTTCCTCAGGGGTCTGCTGGAATATTACGGGATCCAACTACACAACCTCACACCAGGTTCTATTTTGCATGTTTCTAGTTTTGTCGCCCTTTGTGAATTATTTTTAGGCTGCGAGGCTCATTTTGAATTATCGAAAAAGTTCTTCTGCCTCGTCCCATGCCACCAGGGCGGAGGGTCCATATTTGAAGTGGGTGGCGCTGAAGTATGGCATTGCCGGATCCGGTTACCCAGTCGGGACTCCGAAGAGGGGGTCTGACGAATGGTCTTCGGAATGGTTCTACATCAAGGATGTTCCTCTTTCGTACCCTGTTTGGCGTGGGCTTCCCAAATTCTCCAGTGCTCCTTTGAAGAAGCTATTTAGCTGGCACCCCAAGTCCCCTAGACAAGAGGATAGTGCAGAAGTAATGAGATTGGTCAGCAAGGTCAGATTGCTGGCCCATTCCGGACTCTCCATCGCTGAAGTCATGGCTATTACGATAAAGCGATGTATCCAGCCTTTTCAGTCCATAGTGGGTCCTTTATGGAACTACAACAGGGAGGACGACATGTCTCGCTATACGTGAAAGGGCCTAGATAACCAAGCCGCATTGGCCACCATCTTATGGACCTTTATAAGGGAAAGGAAGAAGACTTCGTCCGTCTGCAATGCCGGGACGGTTTCTCCATGTACAACCCTATTGACTGGGTAAGTTTAATCATTCAGCACCTTTTTTATCATTGGGGTGCATTAACTAAATATTCTGGTTGTTTCAAAAACAGTCATGGAGGAAGGTAGTCGAGTACATCCATTGCCCTCCTCCCCAACCAGAAGACCACATATGTCACGAAGACCCCGCATTCCAAGAAGATCCGGGTATATTTGTGGAATTTGAAGACGAAGTCTATTACGAGGCGGGCCTTGACAGCTTGGAGGTAGCCATCATGGCCGATTACCCCGATCTCTATCCCTTCGTCAAGGTAAGTGTCTGGAAATCAAAAAGGAGTGACATTTCCGCACATAACTTACTCTCCTCACTGGATCGTACTTCACAGGATCTGCGCTCAGTGAACCGTACTCAAGGACGGGCAACATGGAGGAGGACGACACCCTCAAGCGGTGGTCGTACGAAGCGAAAGGAAACCGGGAGCGCCACTAAGCCTGCTCCATCACCAAAAAGGTATGTGTCTTATTTCATATTTAGGCGTGAAACCGAATTGTCATTTTTCATCCTCCTTCTATTATCTCAGGAGGGGTACCCGGCGCACCGTAAACAAGATCCCAACTAGCCGAGCCGCAACCAATCCAGCTGGAGAGGTCGACTAGGACTAGGGCACATGTTGGCGCGCGCAGACTCATCCGCCCCATCAAGAGCCTGATGAGGTGTCCGTCACCAATTCCGAAGTGGAAAGTGCGATGAATCATCGACACTTGAAAGAAGCCCTGCGCACTCCTGCTTTATCGGAGCCAGAATTTACCACCCTTAGCACTGTGGGCGCATACATCCGAGCTGCCCGAGACGGACTTAGAGGAGTTGCTTGCCTGTTCTCAAAAGATATACAGGTACAAATGTATGTAGATTTAGTAGATAGATAGCAGTAGCCCACGAGAATTAAAGCTGTAGGAAGCCACTGATTGATCCCATTACCATGGGTATCAAGACTACCAAAGCTTAATGGGTAAGGAATGGATAGTGGAGAGGTTGCAGCAGCGACCAAGCATGATATGGTGGCTAACTTACGAGATATGTGCAGCTCCTATCGGGATTTGTCAGCACATCCGGGCGGTCTTGCTGGTCTTGTATTACCATTGTCGAAATGTCTTGTAACCGGGATTTCGAGTCTGATCGTGTCTTTCCAGGAAAAGGAATATCCTTCGTTGATCGTGAGAGCTTATAATGGGCAAAGTTGGGACAACCCTGCAGGATATAAACTTTCGAGAGTCATGCCCGCGGCTATGTGGCAGATGGGAATTTGTTAATATCCGGTTGTAGAGAACTTGACACTTGACTTAACTAAAATGCATCAACCGCGTGTATAGCCGTGATGGTCTCTTCTCGGCGGATTCCGGGAAGTGAACACGGTTTGGGTTATGTTTGGACGTAAGTAGTTTCAGGATCACTTCTTGATCATTACTAGTTTGCGACCGTTGCGTAACTTCTCATCTTATTATTGTATTCATAAGTTAGCCACCATATCTTGCTTGGTCGCTGCTGCAACCTCACCACTATCCATTCCTTACCTATTAAGCTTTGCTAGTCTTGATACCCAGGTAATGGGATTGCAGAGACCTCGAGGCTCACAGATTACTACCACAACAGTTGCAGGTACAGGTAATGCGATGATCATGACGCGAGAGTGATGTTTGCTTGTTTTGGAGTTCTTCTTCTGCTTCTTCTTCGATCAGGGGACAGGTTCTCACCGATTTCATATTTAGGCGTGAAGCCGAATTGTCATTTTTCATCCTCCTTCAATTATCACAGGAGGGGTACCCGGTGGAGCATAAACAAGGTCCCAACCAGCCGAGCTGCAGCCAATCTGGCACCGGAGACGTCGACTAGGACTGGGGCGTATGTTGGCACGGTGCAGACTCATCCGCCCCATCAAGAGCCTGATGAGGTGTCCGTCACCAACTCCGAAGTGGAAAGTGCGATGAATCATCAACACTTGAAAGAAGCCCTACGCACCCCAGCTTTAACGAAGCCAGAATTTACCGCCCTTAGCACCGTGGGCGCATACATCTGAGCTACCCGGGACAGACTTACAGGAGTTGCTCGCCTGTTCTCAAAAGATATACAAGTATAAATGTATGTAGATTTAGTAGATAGATAGCAGTAGCCCCCGAGAATTAAAGCGGTAGGAAGCCACCGATTTGAGGATCGTTTATCACCACAGGTTCTCAAGGAGAAGAATAGCGCCTTGTCCCAGGAGCTCGAGACAAGCCGGACACAGCTAAATGCCGCTGTTGCCGAGCTTGAAGAAATGAAGGGTGCCCCAATGTACTTTGACAAAGATAAAAAGCTAGAAGAAGAAGTAAAAAAGCAGGTCGAAGAGATAAAGAGCTTAAAGGCTCAACTCTTGGAGGCGTAAAAAGAAAACCAGAAGCTGAAGGGCGGCATATTGGGTATGCCTTTTGAACCATCCGAAGTATTGATATGATCATATAATAAGGAATGTTATAGTTTGGTTGATACATGTATGTTGACTGGCCGCCACGAGGAGGAAGTGACCGGGCTGCAAAGCGACGTTCTAAAAGAATTGTCAAAGTTTCATGAGCATGCCCAGAAGGCCACGAAGAGTATGGCCAAAGCCTTATGGCCATCCGAATCCAGGACTCCCTCACGGGGTGCTGCCCAGTGGACGGCAGTGGCGACGATGATCTTGGTCTTGACAACGGTTGCGACAACGACGAGGGAGATCTCGCCCTTGCCGATGGCCGTGCTTCCTCTAGCAGCGGCGGCTCCTCTTCAGGCGAGAGCTCTAGCAGTAGTGGCTATGACCAACCTCTGAGCCGCCGAGCTCGCATCAGGGAAGGCAATGGGTCGTCTCGCTGCCACGCCCCGGTGAAGCAGGAGGAGGGCCCGAATTGAGCCCGGGGCTGCCGAGCCTAGCTTCAGGTGCTGCTGAAGTCGTGCAGGTCACTTCTGTTTAACCTTTCCTTTCTCCTATATTTTGGAAAAAAGTAGAGTGCCCCGCTGGGGTGTGTAATGAACTGTGGAAGTTATGCCATTATGCTATGCTTATTATCTTGATGTTATGTCGTGATATCTGCATCCTGAGTGGGCACGGGTAGGGTAACTTAGCTCGATATACTTGCGGCACCTTCCCACCTCGTGAGGGGTGCGGCTCTTGATGCCTGGCGGAGCCCCCCTTCCTGATGACTCGATAGCCGTCGGTCTCAGGAGACGTTCTAGAGCTGCTGCGGGGTTGTTTAAAAAATCTTGACGGGGCATCTCATTCCTCCTTGCGCGAGCCCCCTGTCATGGGTTTAGCTATGGCATAGTGCAATGCGTCGTGCTGCCTGAGAGGCATGGACAAAAGAGGATGTGTATGCCTATGAGCTCGATTGAGGGCGTCTCACGATGATTAAGAAGGCTGAAGCACTGGGGCAACAAGGTTTCGACAAGGCGTGCTTGCATGTGGGCGAACCCAAGCATGCGCGCCTGCCTTGCCCCCACGCGCGGGACACGTGAGAAGGAGCGATGGGCAACTGCCGCTCTTCCCTGGCCAAGGCTGAGAACGAGCGAAGCGAGTGGATAGAAAATCCAACTACGCCGAATCAAAATGCGAAAACTCCAAATTCCATTAAGAAAATGCGAACCAACTACAGAAAGCAAGCAAAAGAACAGCCGCGTCCGGCACCTAGTCTACTCTTCTCACCAGTGCGGAGCTAAGTGCTGTCACTAGGACGTGGGAGGGAGCCCCCTTGAGGCCCGCGGGCGATACTGAGGAGACTCTGGGGCTTGGACAACCCCACTCATTATTACGAAGAGTGTCACGAGCGGAGACCTTCACAGGCATGAGCCTTGCGTCATGGTTAGAACTTCCGGAGGTGCTGGATGTTCTAGGCGTTCTGGATTGGGATCATGTCCTGTGTCTCCAGGCGCGCGGCGCCAGGCCTGGAGACACGGGCAATACTAAACAGGCCCTCCCACATGGGTGAGAGCTTGTGTAGCCCTTCCCTGGAGAGCACCCGCCTTAGGACGAGATCACCCACCTCGAGCATCCTGGGGCGATTGCTGCAGCAGTGGTACCGCCGCAGCGCCTGCTGGTACCTTGCCACTCGAAGCGAGGCTTGACGGCGGCATTCCTCCCCCAGCACGAGATCCGTCCCACGTGTGGCGTCCTGGCATGCCTCGTCGAACGCCAAGACCCGCGTGGAGCGATTCTTGACCTCGTGTGGGAAAATCGCTTCAGCTCCGTAGACGAGGAAGAACGGGGTTTCGCTCATCGGCTTGGTTGCGGTGGTGCGGATGGACCACAACACGGACTAGAGCTCGTCGAGCCAGCCCCTGCCATAGGCCTCGAGCTTCTTCTTGAATGTCCTTGCCTTGAGGCCTCTCACGACCTCTGCATTGGCGCGCTCGGCCAGGCCGTTGCTACTGGGATGTGCCACCGAAGCATAGCATATCTGCATTCCAAGGTTAGCACAATATGTTTTGAAAAGGTTTCTGGTCAACTACGAGCCATTGTCGGTGATGATGCGATTAGGGACCCCAAACCGGCTCACGGGGCCCTTGATGAACTTGACGACCGAGCCAGCCGGGATGGTGCGGACAGCTTCTACCTCCACCCACTTGGTGAACTTGTCGATGGCAACGTAGAGGTAGCGGTAGCCCCCGGGCGCTCGTGGGAATGGTCCCAAGATACCCAGCCCCCAGACCGCGAACGGCGATGTGAGTGGGATGGTATGGAAGCCCTGAGCAGGCTGATCGATCTGCTTGGCAAAGAATTGGCAGGGTCCACAGGAATTCACCAGCTCGGTGGCGTCGTTGAGTGCCGTGGGCCAATAGAATCCACTTCGGAACGCCTTGCCCACGAGGGTGAGTGATGAAGAGTGATGTCCGCAGTCCCCACCATGGAGGTCGGCCAGCAGCTCGAGCACCTGCTCCCTGGAGATGCACCGCAAAGAAACATCATTGGGCCGCTTACGGTACAACTCACCATGATGGATGCAGTATGCGGTGGCCTGGCGAGCCACGCGCTCGGCATCTTCCTCCTTCTCCGGCAGGGTCCCCTGAAGCAAGTACACATTGAACTCCTCGGTCCAACACCCCTCCTGAGGCTCGAGCGTGAGGAGCAGACGGGCCACCGAGGTTGGGCCGCAAGCCGGGGTGCCTGTCACAGGGGCTTTGGGAAGGTCCTCCTGAGGCAGTGCTAGTTCCGCATCAGGGGGAGCCGCTGACGGCATGAAGAGCCGTTCCTCAAAAACGCCTGGCTCCTGAGGCAGCCACCGGGACGCCCTCTTGGCGATGTCGCCCGCCTCTTTGTTTGTGCCTCGTGGCACGTGCCCAAGAATTGTTTTTCCATTTTGCGTACCTCTTCTAGGTATGCTTCCATGTGCTCGTCCTTCGGGGTGTACTCTTTGTTGGAGAAGTTGACGAGGAGCTGGGAGTCACTCCTAATGGTGAGGCGCTTCACCCCCAGTGCCGCTGCAGCCCTGAGGCCGGCAATTAGGCCTCTGTACTCTGCAATGTTGTTGGAAACCTTTTCACCCTGCTGGAAGCAGAGTTGTACAACGTAGTAGAGCTTGTCCTTGGTGGGTGAAATGAGCACTGCTCTAGCCCCCGCGCCCTAGCGCGCGAACGCGCCGTCGAAGTACATGACCTATCTGTCTGGCGACTCGTCTTCGGGCAGGAGGGAACGGTCCTCGCATACTTCATGGTCAGGGACATCGGTCCACTCTACCATGAAATCTGCGGGGGCAGCTCCCTTGATAACCCTGGTGGTGCTGAACTCCAACTGGAACGCCTGCAGCTCGATGTTCCACTCTGCGACCCTTTCGGCAGCGTTAGGGCTCCGAAGCACCCTCTCCAGTGGGTAGGTTGAGATGACCTTGATTGGGTGGCCTTGGAAGTAGTGGCACAGCTTCTGGGAGGCGACAAGGAGCGTGAGCAGGAGCTTTTGCGGCATGGGGTAGTGCGCCCGCGTCTCCCACAGCACTATGCTGATGAAGTAGAACGGGTGCTCGACGAGGGTGGCGGCATTGGTGAGGCCTTGTATCTCTTGAGTATGCTGGCCTTCAGGGGTCTTATATTTTGTTGCATCAGTCGCGGCCTCACGAGCCCCATTCTCAGGACCCCCGCTGGCTGGGAGGCCGGCTGGGGCCTCAGGAGCGATATTGACCAGTGGTGCAGCTGAGGCCTCAGGAGCACCATCCTCACTACAAAAAAATTACACTTTCGTGATGATACGTGTTTATCACAGTAGGTCGCGTTTTTTGTCATGCATGTACATCCATGACGATTTTATGACAGAATCAAGATAGTCATACCTGGGTTGTCGTAGAAGTGTTACATAAAATTACCAAAATTATCATCACAGAAGTGTCCACTTCCATGATGATAAATCACGCGTCACAAAAGTGCTTTCTTCAAGGGTGACCGACACATGGCATCCACCGTAACGGAACGCCGTTAAGCTATCGGGTCCGGTTTTGGATCCGATAACCCGTTAGCAGCCCGGACCAATGGGAATTTTCCACATGTAAAATCATCATTGGCTAGAGGAAACACGTGTCGGCTCACCGTTAGGACAGAGGTCAACCACTCATTGGACCGAAGGCGCCTATGATACATCGACATGTGGCACGGCCCAACAGTGGCCCATTCCTGTGAAAAGGCCGGCCCATTTCACTTGGTCAAAAGGTGGCGGGCCGGCGCACGGAAAGCCTGTTACGGCCTGTTCGCATATAGCCCATTTACAGCCCACTAACCCAGGGCCCGTTGCGACCTATCCGAATTAGGCCTAGTAGCGTCATTTGGGCCGTCCAATATGATTCCAGCCAGTTTTAACTTTCTGCCCATGTATGGCCCATGATGTCTTTCGGCCCATATGAGGCCCTCTATAACTCTTGGCCCATTAATGGCCCGTGGTGAAACCGGCCCGTAATGAACTGTGTATCACTTTATACCAATTAACGACCCATTATTCCGTTGGGCTGTTTCAAGCCCATGTTATCTTTCGGCCTTCTCAGGGCCCATTTATTCTTGGGCTCATTTCCAGCATTCGGTTACTTACGACCCGTTACTGTCATTTTCTGCTTGTGGGCCAAATTCAGCCCGTGGTTACGTCGGCCCGTTTATGGCCCGTTAATATGTTGGGCCGTTTTCATGTAAAAAAACATGTTGGGCTGTTTTCATCGAGTTATCAAATATGGCCTATTAGTGGCCCGTTATGGTCCACGAATACTATGGCCCATGATTGGCAAAAATGATTATACACCCCGTAGAAGGCCCATGGATCCTACGGCCCATAGAAGACCAATGGATCGTACGGCCCGTAGAAGGCCCATCGATCGTACGGCCCGTAGAAGGCCCATGGATCATTGCTAACCCACAAGTATAGGGGATCGCAACAGTTTTCAAGGGTAGAGTATTCAACCCAAATTTATTCATTCGACACAAGGGGAGCCAAAGAATATTCTTAAGTATTAGCAGTTGCGTTGTCAATTCAACCACACATGGATAACTTAATATCTGCAGCAAAGTATTTAGTAGCAAATTAGTATCGAAGTAACGGTGATAGCAGTGGCGAAATGTGATGGCAGTTTTGTAGTAAGCGTAACGAGGGCAACGGAAAAGTAACTAAGCAAAGATCAATATGTGAAAAGCTCGTAGGCATTGGATCGATGATGGATAATTATGCGGATCGATTCCTCATGCAATAGTTATAACATAGGATGACCTGTAACTAGCTCCGGTTCATCGATGTAATGTAGGCATGTATTCTGAATATAGTCGTACATGCTTATGGAAAAGAACTTGCATGACATCTTTTTCCTACCCTCCCGTGGCAGAGGGGTCTAAGGGATATTAAGGCCTCCTTTTAATAGAGTACCGGACCAAAGCATTAACACTTAGTGAATACATGAACTCCTCAAACTACGGTCATCACCGGTAAGTATCCCGATTATTGTCACTTCGGGGTTAACGGATCATAACACATAATAGGTGACTATAGACTTGAAAGATAGGATCAAAAACTCACATATATTCATGAAAACATAATAGGTTCAGATCAGAAATCATGGCACTCGGGCCCTAGTGACAACCATTAAGCATAGCAAAGTCATAGCAACATCAACCTCAGAACATAGTGCATACTAGGGATCAAACCCTAACAAAACTAACTCAATTACATGGTAAATCTCATCCAACCCATCACCGTCCAGCAAGCCTACGATGGAATTACTCACACACGGCGGTGAGCATCATGAAATTGGTGATGGAGGACGGTCGATGATGACGATGGCGACGGATCCCCCTCTCAGGAGCCCCGAACGGACTCCAAATCAGCCCTCCCGAGAGAGTTTAGGGCTTGGCAGCGGCTCCGTATCGTAAAATGCAATGAATCCTTCTCTCCAATTTTTTTCTCCCTGAACGTGAATTTATGGAGTTGGAGTTGAAGTCGGTGGAGTACCGGGGGGCCACGAGGCAGGGGGCGTGCCCAGGGGGTAGGGCACGCCCCCACCCTCGTGGACAGTGGTGTGGGCCCGGCCTTAATTCTTCGCCAATATTTTATTAATTTCAAAAATAACTTCGTGGAGTTTCGGTCATTCCGAGAACTTTTATTTCGCAAAAAATAACACCATGGCAGTTCTGCTGAAAAAAAGATCATCGATGGGTTAGTTCCATTCAAATCATGCAAGTTAGAGTCCAAAACAAGGGCAAAAGTGTTTGGAAAACTAGATATGATGGAGACGTATCAATCGTACGGCCCGTAGAAGGCCCATGGATCCTACGGCCCATAGAAGGCCCATGGATCATATGGCCCACAGGAGGCCCATGGTTACAACAGTCCATGTGTTGCCATGATTGTTGTGGCCTAGTTACCAAAAATATGTTATTGTGGCCAGTAGAAAAACACGGAAAAAGAACTACAGTGACTACAAGCTAACAACTAAACAAGACAATAAGGAAATAAATAAGCAAGCAACTAACGCTAGCCTATTACCGCTATTACACATATTACATCCACTGGGCATCAAAGTTTGCCACCATTGCAAATATAGGGAACAAAGCAGCATATTACATACATTGGCCATCAAAATTGGCCACCAGTGCAAATAAATGTGGCAGCAAAACAAGAGCATAAGTGAAATAACTTCAAAAGAGCTCAAGAAACGTTATCCTGGGTATCCACCATGCTGGCAATTAGCTAGCAAGCTTATTAGCTTTATCCTGTTTGGCGCTAAAATCCTCCAACGCTTGCTGTTGCACCAGAAAGTATGCATCTAAATGCTCTAGGGACTTCCGTAGTCCTTCCGCTTCTTGTCGCAGCACAGTTGGTCTATGTCTTTCAGCTTGTAGTTGAGACTCAAGAAACCAAACTGATTCAGACAGTGAGTTTAAATAGCTTGTGCAAGCGACAGTGGCCAGTAACTCGAATACTAAACAAAGACAGGACTTTGGGGTTGTCTCACTGTCTTCAAGATAGTCTTCCTTAGTTGTTTTATCATCTTTGTTGGAGACCAACAAGGATGTCTCACTATCCTGAACCTTATCTGCATTACTTCCTTTACCATTGCTTAATAAGGCACTCTTTCCCAATATTTACATCAACATTCTAAAAGAAGAAACAAGCAGACACATAATAGGTTTAGCATGTACTAGTATATGAAACTCATTTTGGTGAACCAGTTCATTAGTAAGGTGGACAGGATTAAACTACCAAGTCTTCTATTGCCAAGTATTAGTACATAATAAAAGCAACAAACAAACATATATCTATGTCCTATGCTCACTGCATTGTCTTGCCAAATCAAAATAGAGACACGGTACAAATCATATCAGTTCAGGACAAAGTAGCAGTGAAAGAATACAAAGCGTGGGAAACTACATGGCACAACAAGATTTCAGATGGGTACCACGGGTCTACATGTACAACAACACTATTGGCTCTGTTGTGATGCTAGTAATGTGCATGATATGGGAAGTCAACTATATACACAATTGAAATTGAAATCAACAGAGCTATTGATAAGAGCAAACCTGATAAAGAAACATGGGTGAACATAACTGTTGTGCCATTGGAGTTTCAATTGGGTCCTTCAATTTAAAAATAAGTTTGTATGAGTAAATACAGTGATACAAGAGCAAAGCAGTATGCACGATAGCAATGGAATCTTAAATTAGAACAGTTGTATCACTTTATACCCATTAACGGCCCATTATTCCATTGGGCTGTTTCAAGCCCATGTTATCTTTCGGCCTTCTCAGGGCCCATTTATTCTTGGGCTCATTTCCAGCATTTGTTACTTACGACCCGTTACTGTCATTTTCTGCTTGTGGCCCAAATTCAGCCCATGGTTACAGTCGGCCCGTTTGTGGCCCGTTAATATGTTGGGCCGTTTTCATGTCAAAAAAACCTGTTGGGCTGTTTTCATCGAGTTATCAAATATGGCCTATTAGTGGCCCGTTATGGTCCACGAATAGTATGGCCCATGATTGGCAAAAATGATTATACACCCCGTAGAAGGCCCATGGATCGTACGGCCCCTAGAAGACCAATGGATCGTACGGCCCGTAGAAGGCCCATCGATCGTACGGCCCGTAGAAGGCCCATGGATCATTGCTAACCCACAAGTATAGGGGATCGCAACAGTTTTCAAGGGTAGAGTATTCAACCCAAATTTATTGATTCGACACAAGGGGAGCCAAAGAATATTCTTAAGTATTAGCAGTTGCGTTGTCAATTCAACCACACATGGATAACTTAATATCTGCAGCAAAGTATTTAGTAGCAAATTAGTATGGAAGTAACGTGATAGCAGTGGCGAAATGTGATGGCAGTTTTGTAGTAACCGTAACGAAGGCAACGGAAAAGTAACTAAGCAAAGATCAATATGTGAAAAGCTCGTAGGCATTGGATCAGTGATGGATAATTATGCCGGATGCGATTCCTCATGCAATAGTTATAACATAGGATGACACAGAACTAGCTCCAGTTCATCGATGTAATGTAGGCATGTATTCTGAATATAGTCGTACATGCTTATGGAAAAGAACTTGCATGGCATCTTTTTCCTACCCTCCCGTGGCAGAGGGGTCTAAGGGATATTAAGGCCTCCTTTTAATAGAGTACCGGACCAAAGCATTAACACTTAGTGAATACATGAACTCCTCAAACTACGGTCATCACCGGTAAGTATCCCGATTATTGTCACTTCGGGGTTAACGGATCATAACACATAATAGGTGACTATAGACTTGAAAGATAGGATCAAAAACTCACATATATTCATGAAAACATAATAGGTTCAGATCAGAAATCATGGCACTCGGGCCCTAGTGACAACCATTAAGCATAGCAAAGTCATAGCAACATCAACCTCAGAACATAGTGCATACTAGGGATCAAACCCTAACAAAACTAACTCAATTACATGGTAAATCTCATCCAACCCATCACCGTCCAGCAAGCCTATGATGGAATTACTCACACACAGCGGTGAGCATCATGAAATTGGTGATGGAGGACGGTCGATGATGACGATGGCGACGGATCCCCCTCTCAGGAGCCCCGAACGGACTCCAAATCAGCCCTCCCGAGAGAGTTTAGGGCTTGGCAGCGGCTCCGTATCGTAAAATGCAATGAATCCTTCTCTCCAATTTTTTTCTCCCTGAACGTGAATTTATGGAGTTGGAGTTGAAGTCGGTGGAGTACCGGGGGGCCACGAGGCAGGGGGCGTGCCCAGGGGGTAGGGCACGCCCCCACCCTCGTGGACAGGGTGTGGGCCCCCTGGCCTTAATTCTTTCGCCAATATTTTATTAATTTCAAAAATAACTTCTGTGGAGTTTCAGGTCATTCCGAGAACTTTTATTTCTGCAAAAAAATAACACCATGGCAGTTCTGCTGAAAACAGCATCAGTACGGGTTAGTTCCATTCAAATCATGCAAGTTAGAGTCCAAAACAAGGGCAAAAGTGTTTGGAAAACTAGATATGATGGAGACGTATCAATCGTACGGCCCGTAGAAGGCCCATGGATCCTACGGCCCATAGAAGGCCCATGGATCATATGGCCCACAGGAGGCCCATGGTTACAATAGTCCATGTGTTGCCATGATTGTTGTGGCCTAGTTACCAAAAATATGTTATTGTGGCCAGTAGAAAAACACGGAAAAAGAACTACAGTGACTACAAGCAAACAACTAAACAAGACAATAAGGAAATAAATAAGCAAGCAACTAACGCTAGCCTATTACCGCTATTACACATATTACATCCACTGGGCATCAAAGTTTGCCACCATTGCAAATATAGGGAACAAAGCAGCATATTACATACATTGGCCATCAAAATTGGCCACCGGTGCAAATAAATGTGGCAGCAAAACAAGAGCATAAGTGAAACAACTTCAAAAGAGCTCAAGAAACGTTATCCTGGGTATCCACCATGCTGGCAATTAGCTAGCAAGCTTATTAGCTTTATCCTGTTTGGCGCTAAAATCCTCCAACGCTTGCTGTTGCACCAGAAAGTATGCATCTAAATGCTCTAGGGACTTCCGTAGTCCTTCCGCTTCTTGTCGCAGCACAGTTGGTCGATGTCTTTCAGCTTGTAGTTGAGACTCAAGAAACCAAACTGATTCAGACAGTGAGTTTAAATAGCTTGTGCAAGCGACAGTGGCCAGTAACTCGAATACTAAACAAAGACAGGACTTTGGGGTTGTCTCACTGTCTTCAAGATAGTCTTCCTTAGCTGTTTTATCATCTTTGTTGGAGACCAACAAGGATGTCTCACTATCCTGAACCTTATCTGCATTACTTCCTTTACCATTGCTTAATAAGGCACTCTTTCCCAATATTCTGTCAGCATTCTAAAAGAAGAAACAAGCAGACACATAATAGGTTTAGCATGTACTAGTATATGAAACTCATTTTGGTGAACCAGTTCATTAGTAAGGTGGACAGGATTAAACTACCAAGTCTTCTATTGCCAAGTATTAGTACATAATAAAAGCAACAAACAAACATATATCTATGTCCTATGCTCACTGCATTGTCTTGCCAAATCAAAATAGAGACACGGTACAAATCATATCAGTTCAGGACAAAGTAGCAGTGAAAGAATACAAAGCGTGGGAAACTACATGGCACAACAAGATTTCAGATGGGTACCACGGGTCTACATGTACAACAACACTATTGGCTCTGTTGTGATGCTAGTAATGTGCATGATATGGGAAGTCAACTATATACACAATTGAAATTGAAATCAACAGAGCTATTGATAAGAGCAAACCTGATAAAGAAACATGGGTGAACATAACTGTTGTGCCATTGGAGTTTCAATTGGGTCCTTCAATTTAAAAATAAGTTTGTATGAGTAAATCTGATGATACAAGAGCAAAGCAGTATGCACGATAGCAATGGAATCTTAAATTAGAACAGTTGTATCACTTTATACCCATTAACGGCCCATTATTCCATTGGGCTGTTTCAAGCCCATGTTATCTTTCGGCCTTCTCAGGGCCCATTTATTCTTGGGCTCATTTCCAGCATTTGTTACTTACGACCCGTTACTGTCATTTTCTGCTTGTGGCCCAAATTCAGCCCATGGTTACAGTCGGCCCGTTTGTGGCCCGTTAATATGTTGGGCCGTTTTCATGTCAAAAAAACCTGTTGGGCTGTTTTCATCGAGTTATCAAATATGGCCTATTAGTGGCCCGTTATGGTCCACGAATAGTATGGCCCATGATTGGCAAAAATGATTATACACCCCGTAGAAGGCCCATGGATCGTACGGCCCCTAGAAGACCAATGGATCGTACGGCCCGTAGAAGGCCCATGGATCATTGATAACCCACAAGTATAAGGGATCGCAACAGTTTTCAAGGGTAGAGTATTCAACCCAAATTTATTGATTCGACACAAGGGGAGCCAAAGAATATTCTCAAGTATTAGCAGTTGAGTTGTCAATTCAACCACACCTGGATAACTTAATATCTGCAGCAAAGTATTTTGTAGCAAAGTAATATGGAAGTAACGGTAACGGTAGCAAAAGTAACAGTAGCAGTTTTCTAGTAACTGTAACAGTGGCAACGGAAAGGTAACTGAGCAAAGATCAATATGTGAAAAGCTCATAGGCATTGGATCAGTGATGGATAATTATGCAGGATGCGATTCCTCATGCAATAGTTATAACATAGGATGACACAGAACTAGCTCCAGTTCATCGATGTAATGTAGGCATGTATTCTGAATATAGTCATACGTGCTTATGGAAAAGAACTTGCATGACATCTTTTTCCTACCCTCCCGTGGCAGCGGGGTCTAAGGGATATTAAGGCCTCCTTTTAATAGAGTACCGGACCAAAGCATTAACACTTAGTGAATACATGAACTCCTCAAACTACGGTCATCACCGGTAAGTATCCCGATTATTGTTACTTCGGGGTTAACGGATCATAACACATAATAGGTAACTATAGACTTGCAAGATAGGATCAAAAACTCACATATATTCATGAAAACATAATAGGTTTAGATCAGAAATCATGGCACTCGGGCCCTAGTGACAACCATTAAGCATAGCAAAGTCATAGCAACATCAATCTCAGAACATAGTGCATACTAGGGACCCAACCCTAACAAAACTAAGTCAATTACATGGTAAATCTCATCCAACCCATCACCGTCTAGCAAGCCTATGAAGGAATTACTCACACACGGCGGTGAGCATCATGAAATTGGTGATGGAGGACGGTCGATGGTGATGACGGCGACAGATCCCCCTCTCGGGAGCCCCGAACGGACTCCAAATCAGCCCTCCCGAGAGAGTTTAGGGCTTGGCAGCGGCTCCGTATCGTAAAATGCGATCAATCCTTCTCTCCGATTTTTTTCTCCCTGAACGTGAATATATGGAGTTGGAGTTGAAGTTGGTGGAGTACCAGGGGGGCCACGAGGCATGGGGCATGCCCAGGGGGGTAGGGCACGCCCCTACCCTCGTGGACAGTGTGTGGGCCCCCTGGCCTTGATTCTTTCGCCAATATTTTTTATTAATTTCAAAGATAACTTCCATAGAGTTTCAGGTCATTTCGAGAACTTTTATTTCTGCAAAATAATAACACCATGGCAGTTCTGCTGAAAACAGCATCAGTCCGGGTTAGTTCCATTCAAATCATGCAAGTTAGAGTCCAAAACAAGGGAAAAAGTGTTTGGAAAACTAGATATGATGGAGACATATCAATCGTACGGCCTGTAGAAGGCCCATGGATCCTACGGCCCATAGAAGGCCCATGGATCATACGGCCCGCAGGAGGCCCATGGTTACAACAGACCATGTGTTGCCATGATTGTTGTGGCCTAGTTACCAAAAATAGGTTATTGTGGCCACTAGAAAAACACGGAAAAAGAACTACAGTGACTACAAGCAAACAACTAAACAAGACAAAAAGGAAATAAATAAGCAAGCAACTAACGCTAGCCTATTACCACTATTACACATATTACATCCACTGGGCATCAATGTTTGCCACCATTGCAAATATAGGGAACAATGCAGCATATTACATACACTGGCCGTCAAAATTGGCCACCAGTGCAAATAAACGCGGCAGCAAAACAAGAGCATAAGTGAAACAACTTCAGAAGAGCTCAAGAAACGTTATCCTGGGTATCCACCATGCTGGCAATAAGCTAGCAAGCTTATTAGCTTTATCCTGTTTGGCGCTAAAATCCTCCAACGCTTGCTGTTGCACCAGAAAGTATGCATCTGAATGCTCCAGGGACTTCCGCAGTCCTTCCGCTTCTTGTCGCAGCACAGTTGGTCGATGTCTTTCAGCTTGTAGTTGAGACTCAAGAAACCAAGCTGATTCAGATAGTTAGTTTAAATAGCTTGTGCAAGCGGTATTGGCCAGTAACTCGAATACTAAACCAAGACAGGACTTTGGGGTTGTCTCACTGTCTTCAAGATAGTCTTCCTTAGCTGTTTTATCATCTTTGTTGGAGACCAACAAGGATGTCTCACTATCCCGAACCTTATCTGCATTACTTCCTTTACCATTGCTTAATAAGGCACTCTTTCCCAATATTCTGTCAGCATTCTAAAAGAAGAAACAAACAGACACATAATAGGTTTAGCATGTACTAGTATATGAAACTCACTTTGGTAAACCAGTTCATTATAAGGTGGACAGGATTAAACTACCAAGTCTTCTATTGCCAAGTATTAGTACATAATAAAAGCAACAAACAAACATATATCTATGTCCTATGGTCAGTGCATTGTCTTGCCAAATCAAAATAGAGACATGGTCAAATCATATCAGTTCAAGACAAAGTAGCAGTGAAAGAATACAAAGTGTGGGAAACTACATGGCACAACAAGATTTCAGATGGGTACCACGGGTCTACATGTACAATAACACTATTGGCTCTGTTGTGATGCTAGTAATGTGCATGATATGAGAAGTCAACTATATATACAATTGAAATTGAAATCAACAGAGCTATTGATAAGAGCAAACCTGATAAAGAAACATGGGTGAACATAACTGCTGTGCCATTGGAGTTTCGATTGGGTCCTTCAATTTAAAAATAAGTTTGTATGAGTAAATACAGTGATACAAGAGCAAAGCAGTATGCACGATAGCAATGGAATCTTAAATTAGAACTGTTGTATCACTTTATACGCATTAACGGCCCATTATTCCATTGGGCTGTTTCAAGCCCATGTTATCTTTCGGCCTTCTCGGGGCCCATTTATTCTTGGGCTCATTTCCAGCATTTGGTTACTTACGACCCGTTACTGTCATTTTCTGCTTGTGGGCCAAATTCAGCCCATGGTTACAGTCGGCCCGTTTGTGGCCCGTTAATATGTTGGGCCGTTTTCATGTCAAAAAAACCTGTTGGGCTGTTTTCATCGAGTTATCAAATATGGACTATTAGTGGCCCGTTATGGTCCATGAATAGTATGGCCCATGATTGGTAAAAATGATTATGCACCCCGTAGAAGGCCCATGGATCGTATGACCCGTAGAAGACCAATGGACCGTACGCCCGTAGAAGGCCCATGGATCATTGATAACCCACAAGTATAGGGGATCGCAACAGTTTTCGAGGGTAGAGTATTCAACCCAAATTTATTGATTCGACACAAGGGGAGCCAAAGAATATTCTCAAGTATTAGAAGTTGAGTTGTCAATTCAACCACACTTGGATAACTTAATATCTGCAGTAAAGTATTTAGTAGCAAAGTAGTATGGAAATAATGATAGCGGTAGCAAAAGTAATAATGAGCAGTTTTGTAGTAAGCGTATGTGATGGCACCGAAAAAATAACTAAGCAAAGATCAATATGTGAAAAGCTCGTAGGCATTGGATCAGTGATGGATAATTATGCCGGATGCGATTCCTCATGCAATAGTTATAACATAGGATGACACAGAACTAGCTCCAGTTCATCGATGTAATGTAGGCATGTATTCTGAATATAGTCATACGTGCTTATGGAAAAGAACTTGCATGACATCTTTTTCCTACCCTCCCGTGGTAGCGGGGTCTAAGGGATATTAAGGCCTCCTTTTAATAGAGTACCGGACCAAAGCATTAACACTTAGTGAATACATGAACTCCTCAAACTAAGGTCATCACCGGTAAGTATCCCGATTATTGTCACTTCGGGGTTAACGGATCATAACACATAATAGGTAACTATAGACTTGCAAGATAGGATCAAAAACTCACATATATTCATGAAAACATAATAGGTTCAGATCAGAAATCATGGAACTTGGGCCCTAGTGACAACCATTAAGCATAGCAAAGTCATAGCAACATCAATCTCAGAACATAGTGCATACTAGGGATCAAACCCTAACAAAACTAACTCAATTACATGGTAAATCTCATCCAACCCATCACCGTCCAGCAAGCCTACGATGGAATTACTCACACACGGCAGTGAGCATCATGAAATTGGTGATGGAGGACGGTCGATGATGATGACGGCGATGGATCCCCCTCTCGGGAGCCCCGAACGGACTCCAAATTAGCCCTCCCGAGAGAGTGTAGGGCTTGGCAGCGGCTCCGTATCATAAAATGCGATTAATCCTTCTCTCCGATTTTTTTCTACCTGAATGTGAATATGTGGAGTTGGAGTTGAAGTCGGTGGAGTACCAGGGGGGCCACGAGGCAGGGGGCATGCCCAGGGGGGTAGGGCACGCCCCCACCCTCGTGGATAGGGTATGGGCCCCCTGGCCTTGATTCTTTTGCCAATATTTTTTATTAATTTCAAAAATAACTTCCGTGGAGTTTCAGGTCATTCCGAGAACTTTTATTTCTGCAAAATAATAACACCATGGTAGTTCTGCTGAAAACAGCATCAGTCCGGGTTAGTTCCATTCAAATCATGCAAGTTAGAGTCCAAAACAAGGGAAAAAGTGTTTGGAAAACTAGATATGATGGAGACATATCAATCATACGGCCCGCAGGAGGCCCATGGTTACAACAGACCATGTGTTGCCATGATTGTTGTGGCCTAGTTACCAAAAATAGGTTATTGTGGCCACTAGAAAAACACGGAAAAAGAACTACAGTGACTACAAGCAAACAACTAAACAAGACAATAAGGAAATAAATAAGCAATCAACTAACGCTAGCGTATTACCGCTATTACACATATTACATCCACTGGGCATCAATGTTTGCCACCATTGCAAATATAGGGAACAAACCAGCATATTACATACACTGGCCGTCAAAATTGGCCGCCAGTGCAAATAAACGCGGCAGCAAAACAAGAGCATAAGTGAAACAACTTCAGAAGAGCTCAAGAAACGTTATCCTAGGTATCCACCATGCTGGCAATAAGCTAGCAAGCTTATTAGCTTTATCCTGTTTGGCGCTAAAATCCTCCAAGGCTTGTTGTTGCACCAGAAAGTATGCATCTAAATGCTCCAGGGACTTCCGCAGTCCTTCCGCTTCTTGTCGCAGCATAGTTGGTTGATGTCTTTCAGCTTGTAGTTGAGACTCAAGAAACCAAACTGATTCAGACAGTTAGTTTAAATTGCTTGTGCAAGCTGTAGTGGCCAGTAACTCGAATACTAAACCAAGACAGGACTTTGGGGTTGTCTCACTGTCTTCAAGATAGTCTTCCTTAGCTGTTTTATCATCTTTGTTGGGGACCAACAAGGATGTCTCACTATCCTGAACCTTATCTACATTACTTTCTTTACCATTGCTTAATAAGGCACTCTTTCCCAATATTCTGTCAGCATTCTAAAAGAAGAAACAAGCAGACACATAATAGGTTTAGCATGTAATAGTATATGAAAGTCATTTTGGTGAACCAGTTCATTAGTAAGGTGGACAGGATTAAACTACCAGCTCTTCTATTGCCAAGTATTAGTACATAATAAAAGCAACAAACAAACATATATCTATGTCCTATGGTCACTGCATTGTCTTGCCAACTCAAAATAGAGACACGGTACAAATCATATCAGTTCAAGACAAAGTAGCAGTGAAAGAATACAAAGCGTGGGAAACTACATGGCACAACAAGATTTCAGATGGGTACCACGGGTCTACATGTACAACAACACTATTGGCTCTGTTGTGATGCTAGTAATGTGCATGATATGAGAAGTCAACTGTATACACAATCGAAATTGAAATCAACAAAGCTATTGATAAGAGCAAACCTGATAAAGAAACATGGGTGAACATAACTGTTGTTCCAATGGAGTTTCGATTGGGTCCTTCAATTTAAAAATAAGTTTGTATGAGTAAATACAGTGATACAAGAGCAAAGCAGTATGCACGATAGCAATGGAATCTTGAATTAGAACAGTTGTTCTTCAGGTTTAGGCACTTGTTCTACATGAACACAGTACAGTAAGACGCAAGAATATAGTACTTAAAAAAGAAAAGGAGCTCATAGACCTTAGCATATTCTTGGTTCGGGACCAGTACAGAATAAGGCGTTCCCGGTCATTATCTAGTAAATGTGTCTCAGGAGAACATAAGGGAATTTGATGAGGACATGACTACCTTGGATAGGACAAAAAAATATTGCGTACATGCATATTTGTCAGGTGATTTCTAGTGCAAACTATTCAATAATCTATTTATGTTATCAAGAACAAAAATACTTCACACACTTTTGTGTTCTGTCTAATTGCAGGTGTATGGGACATTTGTAGAATCCACATATGAAGATAAGGGAACTGAGAAGTTCAGGTTCTGTTCAAAAAGTCCTCTCACGTCACTTTTGGGCCAAGAGAAGATAGAGTCCAAGTCTCTCACGTTCTGAATTCAGATTTGGACTGCACAGACATACCTGACTCAAAACGCCAACAACTTTTTCATACGGACTCCGAATTGGGTGATTTCTTTTCGTTGGAAAGTAGATTTTGTGCTCTTTCCAACCCAATTGGATTCACCTTCAAATTTTTCCGGAGCATTGAGATATCGACGAAACAATCTGACGCTGCAGCAGAATCCCTGTGAAACAACAAGTCTGAAGGTGTTGCATCACCTCCACTTGGGCCCATGAGCCTTGTGCGACCTAGGGTTAGTTCTAGGTTGCCTTGGGACGTCCTTCCACCTCCTTGGCCGCCACCCCTTGCTCCTATATAAGTAGATCCATCTAGTAGAATTTTCTTTGGGATTTGTTTAGTTAAAAGTTAGCCAACGCAACTTCGTGTACTTCGTTTGTGTCCAACGACCAGACCAAGACCACTTTTGGATCTCCACCATTGTCAATACTTCATCCATATTCGCAATATTCAGATTGCTTTATCAAATTCTTGTTTGTTCTTCAATTGCATGCAGGAATAGGCCTTCGTGGTCAGGTTGATCGTGCTTCCGACATCGTCAATAACCTCAGGAGATTGGTTTAGCGATTGCTAAGGCGCAACGTCGAGCATGTTTGTAGTCAGATCGTCAAAGTCAACTCAGCCAAATCGATAGTTATCATCTCATCAAAAGATCGGGACACCCCGCATTTATCAAGTGGTATCAGTTTTCAGGTTGCTCGGTGAGAATTACCAGTAATCCCTTGATTAGATTTATTTTCTTACCTATTTTCCAAAAAAGCTCAAAAAAGTTCTCATCCTTTGTCCTAACCAATCTGTGCCTTTGCAATTTTCTTTTCATTGTTTGCATTATTGAATTATCGGTTGCATCGTCGTGTCGAGTTGCTGGTCTCAGTGTATAGTTTGTTTAGAGTTTCGAGTTCTGTTCACATTAGTCACGTCGTCGCTGCATGGTTATCCCTTCCGCTGTCCACCACCCCATCCATCAATTTCCACCATGTGCTACCCATCGCTCATTGTCATAATCATAGCTAAGGTCATTCACATCTTTGCTTGATCCAATCTGCATCTTATCTAGTTTGTTTTGGAAAGAGGGAAAATAAGACAGAGAAAAAAGTAAAAAAAATTAGAGAAAAAAAGGAGAGTAAGAAAAATAAAAAAAGTGTGAGGAAAAAGAAGACAGAAGAAAAAAAATTCGGATCTATCTAGACTCGATCTCGTAGTTGAATTCAGATTGGAATTTGTTTTGTGCACTGTTCAGTAAAACATGCATAACTTTCTCATACGTACTCCATTTTGGCTCCGCGAGTACTCAAATAAAAGCTAACGACGAGCCGCATCTAAGTAGTTGCAGAACCAAGTTCCATATTTGGCACCTCAAAATAGGCTTCTAAATAGGTCTTTTTTCCCTCCAAAGTTTGCGAACACAACTTGTTTCAGTTTTTCAGGCCAGTTTCAGAATTTTTTGACTCCTCATATCAACTCGGAATTGAGTGATTCTTTTTGCATTTGGAAAGCTTGAGTTAGTAGCATTCTTTGAAAAAAATTATCAGAAAATTGGCTGAAACTTTTCAAGAGGAAAGTTGGAGAGAGAGTTGTTGTATATCCTGCTTGGCAGTTGTTTTTCATCATTATCTTTACAGCCGTTGTGATCTTCACTTATATCTTGCTGTACGGAGCTACTTAGTATCCTTCATTGATGCTAGTTGTGCTACGCCGTGACCTCATTAGTGTTCTAGGCTCGCGTCTCTAGTCCGGTCTAGCCTAGGACCAGACAAGATCTGCGTCGTTGAGCGTTTATTCAACATTGCATCTTTGAATTGATTATTGCTAATTTTTTGCTACCATATATAGCCAACCCAGCTCCACATATTTCTACATCATGTATACGCACGTTCCCTTGGCAATCGCTTTACACAATCTTCAGTGTTATTTGACACCGCTGGTTGCCTGTCACCACTTGCTGCATGGTAAGAATTTGTAAGATATTGATATTTGCTATACTGTGAGCGTTTTACCACCACATCCTAGTAGTTCATAGTATTCTCGGATTTTGTTTCTTGTTTTCTACAAACTATGGCAAGTTCCGGAGTTGTTAGTTCTTGGGCTTCATCGATCGTGGGAGATTTGCCATCACCTAGAAATACAACAACCGTCACAAGAGGAGCAACAACATCAGAATGCACATGAGGTTAATGTTTCCATGCCACCATTTACTGGTCGTTTTAGACCTGATTTATATATTGAATGGGAGTACAAAATAAATGCTATATTTGCTTCCCACACTTTTGATGAGCATGGAAAATTTCAAGTTGCGGTTAGTACTTTCAGTAGCTTTGCTTTAGTTTGGTGGAGTGAATATTATCAGCTAAACCATGATTTTATACCTACTACTTGGGATGATTTAGAACTTGTCATGAGAGATAGATTTGTTGATGTTTATTATACTCATTGCAAGATTAAAAAATTACAACATTTAAAACAAGGCACTGACACGGTAACAAAATATTATGATGATTTACAAACTACATTGTTGCACTCATTTTTGGAAGAGAGTGAAGACAATTTTATGGATAGATTTTGGGGAGGATTAAACGGTGATATTCCAGAGATACTAATTCATGAAGAGTGTTATCCTATGGACCATTTTTTTGTCTTGGTTGCAAAGCTGAACAGGAAATAAAATGACGTGTTGCCCAAAAGGAGAACAAGTGCACGGTGCACATTCCAAGTCTGGATACAGATGTTTCTTCAACTACTAGGAATACTATGACAACCTCATCTGTTGTTGCGATGACTACATCATCTCCACCATGTGACACATCACCGTCGAGAGTGCCTACATCATTTGAGTTGGTCATAAGAGGTAATGACAAAGGTACAGATTTTCCACTTTCAAATGAAAATGATGCATGCCTAGTTAACTTGAATACATCATTTGTTGAGTTACCTATTAATTTTCGTACACCACCTATTTTAGAGAATCATGTTACTGTCATGAATGCATCACGTGATCAAACAACTGAAATACCAACAATTTTTAGTGCGCCCATTGAATTAACTATTGATGTCAAAGAACCATGTGAATCAAGAAATAAATCAGATTTGGATCAAATACATTTTAAAATAGTTGTGCCAATGTTTAATCATTTTGATATGACCTCTAATCTTGGTGATCATTCTGTCTCAAATGACTTATCGCATGTTTTCTTATTTAAGCATGTTGTAGCATGTAAATTTAATGCACGTGAGGTTTATTCACCAATGTGGGGATGGTTTAATGATGAATATTGTCAATCTTTTGATATGAATAAGAGATTCACTTATATGTCCAAACTGAGTTGAAATATTTTCATGCCTTCTACTTATGATAATATTTTGGCTTTATATTTTATGATCTATGAAAGTTACTCATGTATACATGTGTCATATGTGCAAAAATCTAGGGAAGTAAAAATGGATGACATATACATATACGACGTGTACACCTTGTCTCTTTTGTTAGTCACATTTCAGATTAAGCAATGCCGAGGACGGCTTTGTTTTCAAGAATGGGAGGATGATGAGGACATGACTACCTTGGATAGGACCAAAAATATTGCATACATGCATATTTGTCAGGTGATTTCTAGTGCAAACCATTCAATAATCTATTTATGTTATCAAGAACAAAAATACTTCACACACTTTGGTGTTCTATATAATTGCAGGTGTATGGGACATTTGTACAATCCACATATAAAGATAAGGGAAAAGGAGGAGTTTAGGTTCTGTTCAAAAAGTCCTCTCACGTCACTTTTGGGCCAAGAGAAGATAGAGTCCAAGTCTCTCACGTTCTGAATTTAGATTCGGACTGCACAGACATACCTGACTCAAAACGCCAACAACTTTTTCATACGGACTCCGAATTGGGTGATTTTTTTTGTTGGAAAGTAGATTTCGTGCTCTTTCCAACCCAATTGGATTCACCTTCAAATTCGTCTGGAGCATTGAGATATCGACGAAACAATCTGACGATGCAGCAGAATCCGAGTCAAACAACAAGTCCAAAGGTGTTGCATCACCTCCACTTGGGCCCATGAGCCTTGTACGACCTAGGGTTAGTTCTAGGCTGCCTTGGGACGTCCTTCCACCTCCTTGGCTGCCACCCCTTGCTCCTATATAAGTAGATCCATCTAGTAGCTTTTTCTTTGGGATTTGTTTAGTTAAAAGTTAGCCAACGCAACTTTGTGTACTTCGTTTGTGTCCAACGACCAGACCAAGACCACTTTTGGATCTCCACCATTATCAATACTTCATCCATATTCGCAATATTCAGATTGCTTTATCATATTCTTGTTTGTTCTTCAATTGCATGCAGGAATAGGCCATCATGGTCAGGTTGATCGTGCTTCCGGCATCGTCAGTAACCTCAAGACATTGGTTTAACGATTGCTAAGGCGCAATGTCGAGCACGTTTGTAGTCGGATCGTCAAAGTCAACTCCGCCAAATCGATAGTTATCATCTCATCGAAAGATCGGGACACCCCGCCTCTATCAGAATTTGATGTGTTTCTTTGCCGGTGAAGTATGTTTTCTTCAGGTAATTTCGATACTGCCACCAAGCATTCTTGAAGAGGTATTAGGACAGGTTAACTCATCTTGAGTTTCCAAATCGGTCCTTCTCTATAGAGAAAAATGGGAAAATTTGCTGTATTATAACCATCATGGAGGTAGGATGTATGGGACAAAGCAAAGTAATTGCCATGAATAACATTACTTACACATAACTCCTGGACAAACACCTGCAACTGGCATTTTCCTTCATCTTCAGTATAATATTTCCAAGATGGAAAGATATGCACATAGGATTTAACAACATCAAATAGATGGTAAACTACGACTAGCTGGTTGTGCTTCCTCCACAGGAATAGGCCTACTAACTGGTGGAGTTGGGGTTCGTCGTGGTAGTACTGGCCCTTTGGGCACTGGAGCTGCCTTACTAACTGCTCTTGTTTGGGAGCTCTATGTTGGAGATGGTGTTGTGTCAACAGGAACTAGGTTACTATCTGCTAGGGTTGGGGTTAGATTGGGTGAAGCTAGTTCTCTGTCCATCGCAGTAGGGGTACAATCTACGAGAAGTTGGGTCATGTGTGGTAGGGCTGGTTCTCGTGCATGTACAATCGGGGTACTATCTCCACCAAGAGTTAGCACTGTTTTATCTGAAGACCGTGTTTTTACTCCGCTAGATACTGGCATCACCCGCTCCAATTCAAATGGCTGCTAAACAAGAAACATAGTTGAATGTATAGACATTGTATGACAGACAGATGCAATAGATAGTGTGGAAAAAAGGGCATGAAATAGTTGACATGTATATTGTTTAACTAAAACGGATATCATGACATAGTTTCACATATATGATGTCTATCTAAACTGGATAGCATAGCATAACATAATTCAAAGATATGATGAATAACTAAACATGATCGCATGACATAATTCACCTACATGTTATCTAAGTAATCAGGATCGCATGATTTAATTCACATATGTGATTTATATGCTAAACAGAGGGCATTCGATATGATGTCTGAACTAAAAACATGGTGTTGAATATTGTGTATATGATGTCTAAACTGTGCAATGCAAGACACCATATGCATGATAGGAGCAGTATAACCGTGCCATGTTAGAGCATAAACCTCGGTGGGGGAATAGAACTGGTCATCTGTCTCTGAATCCATCTCTGAGGAGCTATCGGGACCAAACAAGAGATCTGCTTTGACAGGTAGCACTGTCTGCTCTGAATGCCTTGTTTCCACTCCAGATTTTTCCATCTCCCACCCAAATGGCTGATTCACATGAAGAGTAGTTTATTGTACAGACATTGTCGACAAATGGAAATGTAATGAAGAAAATGATGGGAAAGATATCATTCAAATATATGATGCCTGGTTAAACAGGATGGCATTCCACATTTCACATATATTATGGCTGGCTAAAAGACATGAGACTGCATAATTCCCATATATGATATAGAAACTAAACAGGTGGCATGACAAAGCATGTTTAAACTAAGCAGATGACATATATGATGTCAAAAGTAGGCACTACAAGGCAACATATGCATCATATGACTAACATCATCATGCCAAGGTAGAGCAAACACCTTGGGGGGTAAATAGGAGTGGCCAGCTGCGTCTGAATCCGCCTCAGAACAGATATCTTCCTCTGGATTACAATCTAGAGAGGGGGTGGGGAGGGTTTGCCATTGAACCCACCATGGAGTGATGTCTGCATGACATTGTATTGCCACGCAAAACTCTTCTCTTTTTCTCTACATGTTCAGTATGACTGTGTACAATATCTGACATGCATACGAACAAAATATGGTGAGATTATGCAAGGAGAGCATGTAGAAATTGAGAGTGATGGTAACAACCAGTGGATGGATCCAATAATAATGATAGCAGGCTGATGATTGCTTTAATTTAATAAAAATACAGATGATGATTGCTTTACTATTTGTTTCCCACCCAAGATGACAAAGGCACACCCTAGGTGAACCAGATATTAGACAGGGATACTGTTCATTGCTGCCTCGATATGTGCCCCACAACTAATTTAGAACTCAAGTTTGAACATTAATTTGGACCTGACTTGGAGTCTAAGAGGTGAACATGACAATAAAGTAGCAGGTAATTTTAAGCAATGCATAACATAAGCAGAAACAAAAGAGTGCGACCTCTCTTGTGCACCCGTGTACTCCTCAGGTTCATCTGCTGAGTCGATGATGGTGATGCCATTGCGGTGGGTGCCCGCGGTTAGGAAGGAGATCTGAGGAGGCGAAAGACGGTTAGGAGTCGTGATGTCTAGTTTGGTGGATGCTTCTGTTGATGGAGCAGCTCAGGTGAGGTGGACGATGTCACGGCAGGAGCAGGACAACCCACACAAAGTTCCCTTCGACACCTACATGTAACTAAAGTAATTTTGTAAGGGCTCATTTGGCATGCATGATTCTAAAAACGCAGGGATAGGAAAAACACCGGAATAGGATAGGAATGCACATGGTAAACAGAGCATTTGTAAACACAGGATTTCTGTCAACTTGGGTGTTTGGTTCACAGGAATTGGAAGAGCAGAGGAATGCAAAGAAACATGGCCAAAATAAAGTGAAACCATATGAAAGCATGTACAGTTAGAATGTCATTCTATCAGTAATGCACTTGTTCTTGTTTTCATGCATAGGATTTTGAAAAGTAGGTCCAGGTGGATGTTTTGCTCCATTCCTTTCAACAAAATGCATGAATAATTGAATAGTAGTGCCATAGGAAAATTCCCTATTGCTATGTTTTTCTGTTGAACCAAAATAGCCCTAATGGATCGACATGAATGTAGAGTAATAAGTGATGCAACAAGTGTACAACCTCTTTGCCATAGCCGTGTCGACCTCAGCATCATTGGGTTGGTCACTGAAGAAGTTGAGGCAGAGGTGGCTGTCGGAGGTGTGGAGGAAGATCTGAGGAATCTGTAGATGGCGTCTAGGGCACTACTCTGTTGTGATGGATCGTTCTGTCATTGGAGCAGCTTTGGTGAGTCGTAAGACGTCAAGGCTGAAGCAGCACAAGATAGACATCGTTAATCTCAAGTGGGATTCTAATAGCATCTCCAATAGATGATGTAAATTAGATGTAAAATTTACATCACCGAAAACCACCTGACTACTACAGATGAGGTAAAAACTGTTGACTCTGAACTTAACTGCCGAAACTGAAATTTACTGTGGAATCTGAATGTTACTGTCGAAACTGAATGTAATGGTGCAGAGAGGCACTTGACATGTAGTTTAGGGAGGGCCTGCAGTTCATCTTCAACCTGCACCCCCCGAGCCGCCAGCCACCACCGGTCGAACCACCGGCCCCAGCGCCGCCTCGCCGCCCCGAAACAACTCCCCACCACCGGTCCGCTGCCGCCCTACCGCCCCGGCCAGCCCTCTAGGCCCCCCGCCCCCACCCTGAACCCTAAGATATATAGTGGGGTACCTCTCCGCGAGCCCCCCTCGCCGCTGCGGGTGGTTCTTCCTTAACTCCGTGAGCCCCCCATCCCTTGAAAATTGAATAACCCAAAAGTCAATTAAGTCGACTGGAGTGTAGCTAAATTGGAGCAGAGCAGCAGCACGAGCAAGGAGGAGAGCAGCAGCAGCAACTTAAGCGAGCGAGCGAGAGCCGGAGCAGCAGCAGTGGCGCGGGTGAGCGAGCGAGAGCCGGAGTAGCAGCAGCGCAAGCGAGCGAGAGCCGGAGCAGCAGCAGTAGATCCGGCTGGTATGGACGCTGCCGCCGAAGGGGCCTCGCATTAGGGGGGAGCCGCTGTGGAGATGTCGCCCGCAGCGTCGGCTTCAAGGTAGCCACTCCATGGGGGTGCGGGATGGAGCACCATCGGCGCCGGGAGGTCGAGTTAAGGAGAAGGTGCGATGCAATGAGTGTACAACCTCTTTGGTGGTGCCGAGTAGGCCTCGGCTTCGTCCGAGGAGTCGGTGACGATGTTGCGGTTCCGGTGGAGCAGCTTAAGGCGGTGCTGTGGGGATGGAGTAGCCGCGATAGATGAGGCGATCGTCGAAGCATCTCCTTGGAGGTGGAGGATGGGGCGGCTGAACCGGCGGGACGACGAGATGGACGACGGATCCTCCTTCGGGGAGGTGGACGTGGGACGTCGAGCTGTTGTGGTGGACGACGTCGACGGGGAAGAGGCTCCAGCTGGGCAACAGTGAGGTGGCAGACGGAGGAGGGTGGGGTTTCGTGGCTGGAGTGGAGAGGTTAGGGTGGCTTGGGATTTCGAATGGTGAAAAGAAGGCGATGGGAGGGGGTGAACCATGACTTAGGGACGCGCTTGTCCAAAATGTAGGGTGTGTTAAAAAAGTACCCCCACCGATTTGAACTAGCGGCCCTTTCGGCTTAGGGTTAGATGGGAGATTTTGCGTGTCGGGATTTGGCATCTGGAGGGAGTTTTCACGCGCGTTGTAGTTTCGGGATAGCAAGGCGCGGGTTGTGAAGGTGCCAGTTTTGGGAGCACGATATCTGAATTTTCGGGATATAACAAGGTGCGGGTTGAATTTTAGGGACAAGCCTAACGTGTAATATTGCACTTGTACGTACCAAATCAATTCGCACTTCCCTCAACCAAATTAAAACCTATGCACACCACACAAAGAGAGTGTCTTGCCCCGTTTTACTATACAAATGCTATTCAAAGCTACTGCCTCCTTCCATCTATATAGGGTCTAATGTGTTTTTCGATGCTAAATTTGACCAAATATTAGAGCAATAATATATGACATGCAACTTACACAAAGCACACTGTTAAATTGGTGTGTGAAAGGAGCTTTCAATTATATAATTTTCACATTATGCATGTCATGTACTATTAATCTTGTCAATAGTCAAAGGCGGTCTTAAAGAACACATTACGCCCTACATAGATGGAAGGAGGGAGTATGAATCCATGTTATGTCCAATTAAATTTTTTCGCTTGCTGTATAATGCATGTAACCTACTCATACCAACATTTTAGTGCATTCCAACTGTCTATACTACCCCTGCAATTCGAACTGAATTTCAAATCCTTTCTCTATTTCAGTAAGAATCTACAATCATGATTGTTGCCAACTTCAACCATCATTCGTGTATTACCTTAATAACACACCACATGATTACTATAGAGATAAATATGAACTATGTGTCTATATGAACTTGAATTCTATTTTTTGAATACACTTGATGTTGATTCCAAATAATAGTACATTTGATGTACTAACTATATATTCATAATCTAAACCATGCTCCATGCGTACACCGTGTTTATCACACAAAGTATAGTGCTCCGCCCCCTACATTATGACAAGTATTTAGCCCTGAGCTGCAAAAGCCACACATTAGCTCAAATTATAATCAATTTCTACATTATGATATCTTCTTCAAGTATCCGTATCCACTTCTGTATAATGCATTATGATCTTTGTTCGTGTTTTACACCTTCACAATCCTCTTTTATTTGTAGCTAGCTAGCGCTAACTTTCTATCATGCATGCACACGCCCGCCCCCCTCTCACCCTCCCTCAGCGTCCCCTCCATCACGCACGTTCGTTATTTGTCTGTAGGTCGTTCACCTGCGGTGTGCGTAGGGCCCCCGGCTCCTTCTTTCTGGCACACACCGGTCGATATACCTCTCTAGCCAAGTGTGCCTACCACAAACACATATATACTTCCCCTCTTCTCTTCTCACCGTCCATGCCCCCCTATGTCCAATACGGTTCCACGCAGGTGCACACTCCCGCCCCTCTTTTCATTGATCTCATACTCGCACACTCCTCCCCCCTCGACATGGTAGGCCTCTCGCACCACCTCCTAGACGCACCCCTCTCCCCCTATCTGTCTATTGAGGGCTAGTGTTTTTGTCGTCTATTGAGGTCGGTTAACTCATCACATGTTAGCGACATGCCAAGAGCATTCTAAAAAATATATTATTGTACTATATTGTGATGCCAAGAAGAGGAAGCGCTTTGACCGACGGACCAAACGAGATAGGCATGCCGTGCTGTGAGTGGGTCCAGTTTCTCGTTTTGAACTCGTTTCGAACAGTTGGTCTTGACTATTGATATGATTTTATATAGGGCCTAATGTATTCTTCGAGGATTCCTTTGACTATTGATAAGATTTTATATAATTTGAAAATTATGACATTCAAAGAACCTTTTCACGTTCCGTTTAAAAAAAACAAGAAGATCCTTTCACGTACGAATTTGACTGTATGCTTTGAGCAACTTGCATGTCCTATATTGCTCCTGTTTGGATACTCTAACTTAGCTAGAGGTTAGACTAACTCATGACTAACCCTGAACTAACTGTAGCCAAAGAGGTGTTTGGGTGACAGGGTTAGATTGATAATAAATGAACTTGATGGAGAGAGAAAAGTGATTTTTTAGTGGGCCCAATGAGAACTATCTCCAAGTAGCACCTCTTGGGTGGGGTAGTTTTTATTGGTGGGTTCGGTGCAACTTGCTCCAATTTAACCCTTATGCTTGGATACTTTAGGGCTATTTGAACCCCAACTAGCTCAAACTAACTCTAACCCATGGATCCAAACAGGGCCAAAGTTAGTCTCGAAAAATGCATTAAGCCCTATATACATGGATAGACGGAGTACATGATACATACTAGCAAACGCTGACAAGTAGTACTAGTTCATTGGTTGGTTTCAATTTTTGATCCAGTTGCTGTGCTGCTACCATCCAATATTCACGTGTGGTTGTTTCTAGAATAAAAAAAAGGAGGTACCCCTACTTATGTTACTCCCACTACGCCTATCCTAAGGTTAGTAGGTGACCTTGCGCTTGGCTCTTCGCCTCTTCCAGAAGTCGATGGTTCTACAATAGTACTTCTGGCAATCTGACACCAAATGAACTGTTGCACGTCCACCACTTGTAAGCAAAAGTTTCTCCTCGTGTTGCGAGCCACCACGCACGCGTTGGCAAGGGAGAAGGCGTAGTAAGCAAGCTTCTCGTCGTTCTGCGAGTTGACGGGACACATCAAAGTTATTTAGTAGTACGTACTCTCTCCAAAAAAAAGGGCTGACAATGTCAGGGCTACCATCCCGTGCTCCGTCATTGAGTACGTGCACTATTCACGTGCCATCGAGGAGAAAAAATATTGCATAGTAGGTGCCATCGAAGTGCACGACTCACTTACGCACTGCTTATCTGATTATCTCCATTTTCTTGCATGACACGTGCACCTTGATGCTAGATGTCTCGCGTGTTGGCAAAAGGATGAACAAAGCTCACATAAAAAAGAGTTGAAGAACATAGATTCCCAACGAACGAGAAGGAGCAAGCAACCTCACGATGGAGCCTCTGCAAGGAACCTTGCGCGTTTTCCCTTGCTTTTTGCCTCCTGCCCACCTATAAACAAATAAAAGAACTTGAACTCTTCGCTAACCACTAGAGACGATACATCAGGATGCTAATTTGAAGATGTTTTATGCTTTATATTGATAACCATGCAACAAGCCATGCATGTACAGGACGCATGCAGCCATGCATGTACACATGCCAACACACTAACTCCATCCGATCCAACTCATGCACATACGCGCACAACATGGAGCACACAACGCACGTACACAACACGTGCATGCACACACACTCGGCCGTAGAATGCACATGAATAACACATGCATGCGCACACACTCGGCTGCATGGAGCAGTGTGCCATCTGCGGCGACATTTGGTTCATCGTGCTACGGCGAAGCTCGCACACAACGGTGCCTACGCATCTCTTGCAGCACCTCTTTGTCGTTGTTGCTCAACGACTAAGCAGAGACGAAGACGACCGCAGCCTCGGCCTTAGAGCTAGCACCGATGGAAAAACACGCACGTTGCATGCACACAAGCACGTACAGAGTGCCCACGACGTGGTGCGTCCCCAATCACCTCTACTCCTTCTGTGCACGTTGTCTATCAAGGCGGATGCATGCCTAATGATGATGTGGGTGAGATCTTCTAGGACTCAAATGACGACGAGGAAAATTATGAGACTACCCATAGTGGGAGTAACATAGGTAGTAACATCACACATGTCTAGATAAAGTAAATGATGTGGCAAGCAATAAATGAAGAAAGAGAGGAAAGTAGTAACATCACACATATCAAGGCAAGATGTGTCTATAGCCTAATAAATGAAGTGTTGCATGTTCACACAAATATGTTACCATAGAGGTAGTAACATAGACTAGTAACATGAGCATGTTACTAATCTATGTTACTACCCATTGTGGCTAGTCTGAGGGGGGTATCTCCAATAGTGTTCCTCGGCTCGCACCTCTTACATCACGGTGGTCGAGCTTGGAGTCATTCATCTGGTACACGTGGCATCTCAGATCTGGACACAAGGTGACGTACACCGTCAAGGTCCACGGTCAAGGGGGTGCTAAGTGCTAGTAAGTGCTTAGGTGTGCTTAGATGAGGTGCTAAGTGCGTTAAATGACTTAGCAGCTCAAGTCTCCAATGCATAGGTGCTTAGTTTGTTATTGCTAAGCTTGCTTCATTTAATTAGCTATAGATTCAAAATTTTCTTTCCACCATTTCTTCCTGCGGTCACCACACTAGTCTCTCTCTTCTTAATTAACTTGCCACGTCATATTTTATGCCTACGTGGCAGGCTTAGCAGCTATACATGGTGGAGCACTGGGAGAGGCCAAGGCTGGTCATAGTGGGCAGTAACTTATACTGTAACATATTACTATGTTACTCTAAACATCTCTATAAACCGGAAAGGAGGGACTAGTAACATAGACTAGTGTCTCCCTCCGTTCCTAAATATTTGTTTTTCAGTGATTTCAAATGGACTACTACATACGGGTGTATATAGACATATTTTAGAGTGTAGATTCACTCATTTCGCTCTGTATGTAGTCACTTGTTGAAATCTCTAGAAAGACAAATATTTAGGAACGGAGGAAGTAGTGAGTACGGGAGCACATGATATTTCCCCGTCCGGACCGACCCCAAGTTGGCTTCTCACCTTCTTGGCCCAACAGAAACCCCTCCCCCCTCCCGCGTGCCCTTCTCGACCGGCGCCCGCTGAGCCCGCCGCTCCACATTGATGGCAAGTCAGGGCGACGCAATCTCTCACTGCTTCCACCATTGAAGCGGCGCGCCGACTGAGGGCACCACCCGCTAGACGCCCGGCATTTCAGACTACATAGTGGAGAGTAACTTTAGAGCAAGTACTACAATTAATGACATAAGCAGGTTATAATGATTTAAATATAGTATTTGTGCTTAGTTGAAGGAGAGAGAAGAGTATAGAGAAGAGAAGCGGGTTGTAAACTTGTAGCCGGTTGTAGCAGGAGCCCCAACATACTTTGTGAGACGAAAGGTGGGGCCATTATTAATGAAATAGTATTATTACTAAAGGGACTAACTATTGTACTAGCAGGCTATTAGGTTTGTTCTAGATGATGTGTCAACTTCATATAGTCGAATGTTGGCTATACTATTAACCATGCTCTAAGTGTGGTGTGAGTGGGACTAAAGTTTAGTCCAATACTGCTAGGTGGGCGTGAGTTGCACCACTTTATAATGTGATCTATTCTAGCATTTGCATGAGCATGATAATAGGAAACCTACATGCGCGCTCTTCAGGATTGAGCCTGTCAAAGGACAAAAGCTATCCACGTGGTCTATATTTTTGTTGGTCGGAAAATTTATTTTAAGTCATTATTTAATAATTAAGGGACGCCTTAATTACCCAGATTTTTTTAGACAAACCTTGGTGGGGCTATTATTGACATGGACGTGGGGTTTGGGGGCCAAAGGCCTACTATTATACTTGGTCTTACTCGCACGACCGACCTGACATGCTCTACCCTAGCTGTCGCTGTATCATATGGTTTTGCACCGTCCAGATCTTAGCGCCGCCATGCAATTCTTCTCCAGCCCTCCTTTCGGCATACACCGCGAGAAGGGACAGCAGTCCTCCGAACCCCGCCTTTCGTGATCCTGTATGGGAGAGGGGAGATCAGGTTTTTGGGGAGCACACTCCTATGACTGCTGCCAGCGACGACTTCCTCAACAACAGCCTTCTTCCCCGACCTCAATAACCTCTTCATCAAGGACATAAGTGACAACATCAACCACAACGGTTCTGCCCCCGCTGTATAGTATGTGATTCTGTCCTCCTGGTTTAGTCCACATCATTACTTTGATCCTTGCAATTGTCGTCATGATCTATTTATTGTTGATTCAGATAAAATCTCATAGTAAATTGCTCATATATTCAACAATTCAATCCAAAAATCTGATTATAGGCAATTTACTCCGATTGGTTTTTCTGCACTTTTGAAGCCGCCTACTTTTAAGGGGGTGCAATATAAAAGGTGGCGCACAAGAGAAGTATATTGGTTTCAGATCATGTACTTCTATGACGCCACTAAGGGTAAGTCTGAGGGCGATGTTAATCCTACGTAGCAGGAAGCTTTTGATAACATGGATACCCTCTTCAAAGCCGCCCTACTGAGTGTTCTTGACGATTCCATTGTGGATTCAAATATGTCGTTTGACCGCAGCAAAGACATGTGGGCTGTGCTCGAGGCCACGTTTGGGGCCTCGGGCACTGGCAACGAGTTGTACGTCATGGAGCAATTCTATGACTACAAGATGACTGATGAGCGCTCTGTTGTTCAGCAGACTCATGAGATACAGTCACTCTCTAAAGAACTTGAGTACTTTAAGTGTGTGTTGCTGGACAAATTTGTTGCTGGGACCATCATTGCCAAGCTTCCACCTTCATGGGACGATTTTGCTACTTCTCTGGAAAACAAGAGACATGAGTTTTCTGTTTTGGATCTCATTAGCACTCTTGATTTTGAAGAGAAGGCGAGAGCAAAAGACACACGTGCTCGGGTCGCTGAGGGAGCTTCTAGTGCCCACATGGTACACGAGAAGAACTTCCAGCCCAACCAGCACCAAAACAAAAAGAACAAATCTCAGGGGAAAGGCAAGTTTGATGCAAAGAACAAGCCGTCACATTTTGCCAACTTCAAGAAGAACTCTCATAACGGGAAGGGATAGAAACCTCAATTTTGGTAGCACCACACAAAATTTATATGGCTGCATCTACCTGCTGTCAGCTAACCTCATGGTGCTCCAGGTATTCCTACATTCGTAACTAGGTACAATGACCACCGAAAGATGAAATAAGCTTATTCGTACGTTGACTTGCTGATTCCAGAGCGGAACGATCCTGTCATGTGTGGAGGAGCAAACAAGCAGTGTAGCCGAAGGTGGAAATTAACCAAGGACTTATTAAATTATATATAATCTTCCTCAGGCAGGTCAGTATCCCCTTCGTCCAGATGATCGTGTTTTGTCATGCCGAGCTATTGATATGTGCTACTGTTTTGCAACATCGTTTAAGTATAGCTATTGTTTTCCTATCTTTTGATTCGGGACAATGAAGATGATTTTGGGAATCGCACAATATGGACTCATGTTGAGTCATCTCTATTGCCTCATGTGTTTGCTGCAAATGTGTCAGCATCAATTGCAAGATGAGGCAGCTAGCTAGCTATGGAGTTGCCAACATGCTCAAAGTGCTCGTAACATTGAGAAGAAACAAGCATGCCCAGGAAATTAATGCGTGCGCAGGGAGGCCCTTTGCTCAGAGAAGCATCGACCGATTTTCTTTATTTCCGCACCTTCTCACAGCTTTGTATTGGTAATAGTATGGTGAATCATTGAGATGCATAAACATGCTGAACTTTTGTTCTTCTGAATGTTAGTATGCATACTGTATCTTCTGAAGCTTAGTTTAATGTGAGTGTTCAGATCCAAGACCGCATCCTCTAATTTGGTGGATGCCAAGTTGAAAAAGGTTACCGATGAGTAGCCATAAGCTGGAGGCGTCTCTTTTTTCCTTTCGAATGGGCAATAAGCTGGAGAGTGTCTGAGGCTGCCTCTGGCACAAGGACCTCCAGTATGAAACACGGGCAGCCGACTGGACCGATACAAAAGCCTATCCATCTTAAATCCCATTTGTTTTTGTTTTTTGCGAGGAGAAGCCCATATTTCTTGAAGAGGGGGTCATCCCAGAAAAACCCTCCTTCCTCCTCGCTTCCACTTATACTCCCTCCGTCCGGGTTTATTAGGCCCATGAGCCAATTTCTAAGACCAAGAAGATGGACATAGAGAAAATAAATCTCCTTAATTTACTCCATAACCACCCTATTAAATAGGCCTAGTAACAAACCAGGCGCATGAAGTGGTCGGCGGGCACATGCATCCTGCATGCATGGCCAGTCAGCCAAGCCCATGCGCTAGCTCCAATGCAGCAACGCAAAAGAAGAGAGCGATTCTTGGGAAAAAGCAAGTAGTTAGTGCAGCGGGCCTTATAAACACGAACAGCTCGCCCGCTTCCGTCTCCCCTCGATTCCCCCCGCTTCCCATCTTCCTCACTCGTCCAGAAAACCCCCGCTCACCTTCTTCCTCACTCGTACAGAAAACGCCTGCTCCTCTTCTTCCACTCCTACAGAAATCCCCAGCCCTCCTTCTTCCCCACTCGCACTCCCACTAGCCTCGTCTCTACCTACTCTGCTCAAACCCATGAGCTCGGCGTGACGCCCACAAGGAAAATGGAGTCTGCTGGCCCCAGCGCCAAGAAGATGAGGCTCCCGCCAGGGGTGATGCCGGTTGTAGATCCCGCACCCGGTAGCGCGGGGAGAAGCGGCGAGCTCCCCCCCCCCACCACCACCACCACCAGAATCTGAGGAACTGGTAGAATCTCTGGTCGACCGCATCAGCGATCTCCTGGACCTCATTCTTGAGGAGATCATCTCGCTTCTCCCCACCAAGGATTGTTGCCGCACAAAAGTCCTCTCAACTCGGTGGCACCCTCTATGGCGCACCGCGCCCCTCAATCTCGACTATCGTCAGATATCTGTCCTTCCGGTCTCCTCAGAGCCATCGTCTCCTCTCACCAGCAAGGCTCCGTTCAATTCCTCTGCATCCCAACACGCTACCTGCTGTCCATACCCAGCATGGTGGACGCTTGGCTGACATCCCCTAAATTCAGAAAACTCCAAAAGTTTGAGTTGTACCATTACCACAAAAGTTTCATACCACGAACACACCAAGAATTCGTGCCCACACCACTGTTGTCCATCTCGCAGTTTTCCTCCTCTCTCCACACTACCACCTTCGCCCGGTGCCATCTACCAGACGATCTGGTACAAATGCTTCGACTCCCACTGCTAGAAAAACTTTCGCTTGCGGTGGTTTATCTGTCGGAGGCCTCACTGCACAGCATCATCCACTCCAGTTGCCCTGCCCTAGAGCGCTTGCTGATTGTTTTGGAAATAGAAATCCCTATCAATTGTCTCCAAATAAAGTCTCCTCACCTTAAAAGAATTGGAATTTGTTTTGAAGGACAACAGCTCATCATCGAAGATGCCCCTTCACTTCAAAGGTTGCTCCTTGATAATTGTTATAAACCTTCACAAATAACTATCGTCTCTGCACCCAAACTAGAGACCTTGGGTGTAATTCGTGACCCATTTAATGATCACAAGGAGTTGGTGTTTGGCTCCTCACTTTTCAGGTACTGTATATTATCACCTACACATTTGTAATCGTAAGTTGCATTTTTCATTTGTACGCATAAGTTTTATATCATCTTGGAGTACACTTTGGGTACTAATATTATGTTATATGCTCAATGAAGAGTTCGTCCATTGATAGCCTATCAATGTTGCTGGATTCTGTCAAGATCTTGTATATCAGAATGTTTAGTTTTGATCTGAACATAATTATTGGCTTGCTGCGATGCCTTCGATCTCTGGAGAATTTATATAGAGAGGTGATGATTTCATGAACATTGAAAGCCCGTATATATTATACTAGAATTAACCGTTCAGTTGTTGTTCTTTCGACATACTCTTTTCAGACCTTAACTGTTTTCAATCTTCATGTCTACTTAGGCGCAACCACATGGAGCAAAACATATAACCAATCGGTGGCGGAATAAGCACCAGGATTTTCTCAGATATCATGACATTCGTTTGAGGACAATAACGATGGAAGGGTATGCATCCAATCAGGCAAACATAAGCTTTGTCACAATCTTCCTGTTGAATGTGTGGTTACTATTGTCCATGAGGCTCAAGTTTTACCGCAAGAAATTTCTCACGGACGGACACGTTGAAGAGCAAAAAAAGATGTTTCAGGTGGACAAATGGGCTTCTAAACGTGCTCGCCTTCTATTTACCGCAAGTTTTAGTCATCCTGAAATAAAAAAATTTTGCACAGGATGTTGATTTTATGGATTAGATGTTGATTTTATGGATGTCCATTTGTTTGTGACTGCGAAAAAGAGTGGTTGGGTTAGATGTTAGTGTCATGTTCAATTTGGGTTTTGTCTAAAAGATTGATGAACAATTAATCCTTGGGCTTTTTGTACTATTTGTAAGCTTGAGTTGCATGTTGTTGCCCTCGTACTCTCCTCCACCTACCACTACACTGCCGCATCTTCCACGGCTACTGTTCGTTCCTGTCCTAGGCCTCGCCGTCGTTCTTCGCCTTGGTTTGCTCGTTGTGCCCGCCGCCGTCTGGCATTGTCAACATGGTCAACAACCAAGAGGAATCAAGAGATGATTGTACGTGGAGAGGCTGACAGTAGGGACCCACCAGGGTCATTGCATTTCGCAAGCAGGTGCCTCGTTCTTACAAGCCAAAAAATACTTCCTCCCAATTGTTTGACAACTGGGTCCCACACCATTGTCAATGTTGTCAATAAAAGAGAAAATTACATAACGAGTGGATAACACAAGGGACCCAGCAGCTCGCCCAGTTGTTTTTTAGTTTCAGAGACGGAGCTCAACTGCGTGCTGTGCGGGGGCTGTGGCCCGTCTAGCCCACGCTTACACTTTTATTTAAGACCATGACGAGCCCAGCTGATATATTTCTTTCTTTCTGAAAATGGCTAGCCCAGTTCTTTTTTTCGAGAATAACAAAACTGAGGCCTACTTGCTTTTCTCAGCCCTGCTGGGCTGCAAATCTTTCAAGACGAGGAGGGATGTAAGTAGTAAGAAATGGGCTTCCCCATAAAATGACTGAAATTTCGTGATTAAAAGAGTTCGGACCCCACCGAAATATGCAAATTTTCATTGAATTTTTTAGCAGTGCCCAGAATATATGGTTTGTAATGCTAATAAAAGGAATATGGGCTTCCAATATCCTTAAGAATTAGCAAATGGGTTGTAAATTATTGTAAATAACGGATAATGGGTTGTATGCTATTTTCCACAGGTTCGGAGGCTAACTTCTGGGCCTACTAGGTTGATGATGATGCTGTCCTAAAAAAATTTGACACATACACAAGGCTTTGTCAACTTAGTCAACACAGATCAGTGACTGTTGGATGTCCATCCAACGGCCGCCATGCCTCTTCAATCTCAGATCTTCCTGCTCCAGCCGCCCAAACTAGCACCGGCATGACTGCCTGCTCCCTCCTCCCGTGGCTGGCTGTGCTGCCGCCAGGCCATCCCTCTACCCACCCACACATCCTGTTATTTTCCGGCGATGTTAGCCTCACCCCACAGCCGACCAGTCAGTGCTCGTACTCCCCTCAGCATGGGCATTTTCTGCGGTGGCTTCGCCGACTCCGGGTCGTTCCCTTCCTAGGCCTCATCCTCGTCCACCGCGTTTGTGCTCTCGGCGCAGCGAGGTCAACATGGTCAACAAACAACAGCCATCGGAAGAGGCTGACAGTAGGGACCCACACAAGGAAATGCCTCCTTATTACGTGCAAAATAATGATTCCTCCACTTGATAGCTGGGACCCACTGGAAGGGCCTCTGTATTTCGCAAAAAAAAAAACATTCCCCCCACTGTCAGCTCGGACCCACCAGCTATATCTTTGCACGCAAGGAAGTGCCTCATTATTACGCACAAAAAATGAATACTCCCCTTGCTACCTGGGACCCACCTTGGTGGGAGGCTAACTTGTGGGCCTACTAAGGTGACGAGGACGAAGGGCTTTGTCAACTTAGTCAATATGAACGATTCTAGCTCCAGTGACCATACGATGTCCATCCAACGGCCGTAGTGCTTCTTCAACCTCTGGTCTTCTTGCTCTAGCCGCCCGAAGCAGCACCGGTCGTGCCGCATGCGCCCGCCTCCCGTGGCCGGCTGTGCTGTCGCGGAGGCCCCACCGCCCCCTACAATTCCCACCATTGGCCAGGCCCTGCTACAACAGCAGCCTCACACCGCAGCCGAACCAGTGAACCCTTGTAATCCTCTCCGCGCGGGCTTCCACTGCCGTATCTTCCCTGGCTCCCCGTCCTCCCCTTCATAGGCCTCGTCGTCGTCCACCGCCCTGGTGCTCTCGGTGTGGCGTGGTCAACGTGGTCAAGGAATGACTTCCATCGGAAGAGTATTGTACGTGGAGAGGCTAATAGCTGGGTCCACGGTGGTCGCAAGGAAGTGCATCCTTATTTCGTGCAAAATAATTATTCCTCCACTAGATATCAGGGACCCACAGGACGGGCCACCGTATTTCACGAAAAAAGGTTCCCCCCTGACTGCCGGGACCCACCAGCTACATCTTCGCATGCAAGGAAGTGCGTCCATATTACAGGCAAAAAAATGATTCACCCCCCTGACTGCTAGGACCCACCAGCTACATCTTCGCACGCAAGGAAGTGCCTGACACTCGGGACCCACCTGGTCGAAGCGTACGTAGCATTGTCATTCTGGTCCTGAACGTGTACGTACATACTGGTTGATGTAGAGGCGCGCACGTGTCATAGTAGAGGCGCGCACGTAGCATGTACATGTACGTATAGCGGTAAGGGTGCAAGAAAGAACATACGGCCACGTACGTACATACGTATGGCCAGTGCTCGTGTACATGGCTGGGTCAGAAAGGAGAAATTGCATCGTGTCATGTTCATGGGGAGCCAAGCAGCTGGGTCGGAACGGAATGCGTCATCATGTTAATCGGGAGGGCTTGAACAGAATAGCCGATGGAAACGCGGCCTGGCGTACCGCAGAATGGAAGAAATGGCCTTGTGTTTGACCGGCCACGATTGAAACAGGATCATGTTCATTGGGAGGGGTCTGGCATACCGCAAAACGGAGGAAACGGACTTCTGTTGGACCTCCTACGGTCAAAACAGGGTCCTGTTGATCGGGAGGGGTGTGGCGTACTGCAAAACAGAGCAAAACGGACATGTGTTGGAGCACTATGGTCGAAACGGGGGTCCTGTTCATCGGGAGGGGTGTGGCGTATCGCAAAACGAGACTCCACTGGATACTGTTCATCTCCACCGTCGACCTCCTCCAGCCTCCACGGGCTATTGTTCATCCACCATCGACCTCCTCCAGCCTCCACATCTAACTGTTCATACAATGGATCCTGTTCATCGAGCCTCCACCGCGCGCTCCTCCATCGGCTATTGTTCAACCAGCCCTCTCCACGGGCTACTGTTCAACCACCCCTCCATAGTCTACTATTCATCCAGCCCTCCACGGGGTCCTGTTCATCCATCCCCAACCGCTCGATCAGGGTCTTGTTCATCCAGCGGCAACAGCCTCTACTACCACGGGGTCCTGTTCATCCAACCCCCCACCACAAACTGTTCATCTACCGCCCCCCCACCCCAACAACACTCACTGTTCAAATTGAGGCACCATCGATCGGCTTCAGTTAGCAGCAGTAGCGAAGGAATCGCTCGATCAGGTTCAATTACATCCGTCATCGATCACTCGGTTTCAATAACGCGTAGCCTGCCGTGCAATCGCTCGGGTTCAGTAGGCGAACGCCTCGCTCGGTTTCAGTTAGAGCCCAACGCCTCAGACCCACGCGCGTGCGTGTACGAGAGAAACGTGCAAACCTCCATGCATCGCTCGGCCCTGACCACCCACCATAAACCGGAACACCCCGATATTTTCCTCGCCCTCGCTTCTACCATGATTTTTCCGTCATGGGCGGCCTAAAGGATGTCATGCAGCTGCGTCTCCCGCCCGCCCAGGACAAAAAGCCCATTTTCTGTCATGATTTTTTGTCATAGAAGTAGGAGCCCACCACATCTAGGATGATACCGGGTTTTGTCGCAATTATCATCATAGAAGTGTCATAAGTATGACGGAAAAAAAATTTGGTTTAGCCAAAAATGTCACGGATGTTTTATTTTTTGTAGTGCCTGGGGCCGCGGTGTGTCGCTTGGCGATGAGGCGCCCCGCCGTGGGACCTCGGTCGGGCGCTCTTCCCTTAGTGCCACCAGAGCCGCGCTGGCGGAGTGAGGCGTGGCGGCTAGGTAGAGCACCAAGGGCTTGAGGGGGCACATTGCCACCATACCGGTGGGCTGGTGAGGTATCTTTTGAGGTCTTGGAAAGCCGCGTCAGCTTCAGGGGTCCACTCGAACGACCCCTTCCTCTTCATCACCTTGAAGAACGGGAGGGTGCGCTCCCCCAACTTGGAAATGGAGCGCCCAGCAAGGTCACACAACATGCCAGCTTCTGCATCTCCTTGAGGATTTGTGGCGGGCTCATGTCTTCTATGGCCTTGACTTTCTCCGGGTTGGCGTCGATCCCCCTGTGTGACACCAGGAAACCCAACAGCTTGCCGGAGGGGACGCCAAACACACACTTTTCTGGGTTGATCCATAGGTCCACTTTGCGTAGGCTAGCAAATGTTTCCTCCAGGTCCCCGATCACGGTTCTTGCTTCCCGAGACTTCACTACTATGTCGTTGACCTAAGCCTCAGCGTTCCTCCCGAGATGTTGACCCAGAGCGATATGCATTAGCCGCTGAGCTTGGTCAGGGCTGGGTACCCGAGGATGGCGTTTTACGGGAGGTCGAGTCGGGCGATATCTAAATCGATGAGCTTAGTGCGGTAGTTGTCACGGGTGCCGAAGGAGACGAGGAGGCGGATCTGCCCCAGGGGGCTGGTGGAGCCGTCGACAACTCCGGAGAAAGGCTTGGTGGGGCGGAGCCAGCCATGGGGCACATGAAGCAAGCCGAATGCCTCCATGGAGAGTACATTGAGGCCGGCTCCATCGTCGATGAGGGTCTTGGTGACTGCCATGTTGCAGATGGTGGGGGTGCAGAGCGTCGGGAGTGCGCATGCACCTGCAGTGGCAGCGGGGTGATCCTTGAGTCAAAGATGAGGTCGGACTTGGGCGCCACCCAGCCTGGGGGAGCCCCCTACTGCACACGGGCAGCACCCACTTGGCGGAAGAACTGTTTGACGTGGCAGTCCAAGGGTGGCACCTGCAAGCCATCGAGGAGGGCTGCTATGGTGTGGGGCGCCCGCACCGCGAAACGCGCGATGAAGAGGCGGCACAGCTCCTCCCATGAGGCCACTAAAGACCCTGGCAAGTTGAGCCGCCAGGCACGCGGTGCGCCCATGAGGGCCATGGGGAGCCAATTGGCCATGACCTTTTCATCACCGCCGGCTGCCCAAACTGCCTCCTTGTATGGTTGGAGAAAGTCTGTCGAATCTGCCGCGCCATCATAGCAAGGCGGCAATTCCGACCTGAACTTGGGTGGCCACTACACCCGCCATAGGGCAGAGTGAAAGCCCAGAGACCCACGGCTCCTCTGAAGGTGCGCGATGATCTGGTCGACGGAGGAGTGCCTGCCATGAGAGCCGACAGCGGAGCACAGTTGACGGAGCAGCGGATCTTCAATGCACACCTACCTTGGGTGCCAAATGTCGGATTTCGGGTTCTGCATACCCTTGAGAGGTTCAAACTCTGGGGTGCGTGCGGAGATCTCAACCTCTCTAGTCTGCCTGCTCACGGAACTCACAGCCTAGCACGATGAACTCGAAGGAAAGGGGACAAAGCAGTTTACCAAGGTTCGGGCCACCTCGCGGTGTAAAACCCTACTCCTGCTTTGTGGTGGATTTGCCTCGTGGGGCTGAAGATGAACTAGTATTGTGGTGAACAACCTCAGGAGGTGTGTTCTTGAGCTCAAGTGAGCTAGTGAGGGTGGAATGGATTCGGTCGACTTGATCTGTCATCCCCCCGTCCATGGTGGTGGCTAGGTCCTATTTATAGTGGCCTTGGTCCTCTTCCCAAATGAAGCCGGGAAGGGATCCCACAATAACCAAATTTGAAGGGAGACAACTAGCACATCTTATCCTGACGAAAATGGTCTTCGCCTGCAAAGGCCCCTGGTCATGACGCCGCGGTGGGCTCGGCGATGACCTCCGTCCTGCCATCCTGGTGGTCTTGCTCTTGTTGCACGGGAATGGAAACCTTTGGCTGCTTCCTCGAGACTCCGTGCCTGCTGCTTGCCTCCTTTGCACCAAAAGAGGAAACTGGTACACTGCGCCCGCTGGCACCCGCCTGGCCTTGGTCATCATGGCTCTTGTCACCCGAACCTCACGAGGTGAAACTTGCATAGAAATCTTTGCTCCTTGGGAGCCAGCCTGAGGAGGCTGCTCCCTTTGGAGGTCTTGGTGTCGTCCGCCTCGCGAGGCTTGGCCCCTCGTGAAGGTATTGAATTGTCAATGTCGAAGTTGGGTCGTACCAGGCCGTCGATGGAGCCACGTCGCGGGCTGCAGGCAGGCAAGTCTAGGTACCCCCATTCCCAGAACGCCGACAGTGTCCCCTCCCAGTATGCGTGAATGTCCGCAGGCAAAATGAAGTACCTGCCTGAATGAATATCAAACAAAGTAGGTGCAGGCAAGGTAATAATCTAAAAAGTATCCTCGCTAAATACCAGGTTATAAATGAGTTTCTTTTCCTTATCATAGCAAATAAATTTATGTGCTACCATGCTTTCATAATCTAAGTATATAGTGGGTTAAAACTTCTCCTATTTTTCATCATGCCTAATGGGTATCCCGAAGCGTCTAGCAAGGCGGGAGGCGAAGATACCTCCGAAAATGGGACCCTTCTTACGGTTTAAACTCAACAGTTTAGCAACCATAGCACCTAAACTGAAAGTTCTATCACGAAGTAAAGCATGGCGCAAAATGGCAAGGTCAGGGGCACTAAGGCCTCCACTGTCCCCACGACCAAATAAACATCTACAAACAAATAATGAGTAGTAGCGCAGAACAGGAAAATGGTAATTAGATACTCTTGCTTCCGACACCTTTCTCCTTTGCCCTACGGTAACTTCATTAATAAAATCTTCCACATGACTAGGACGTGGTTCCTCGACGTTGCCCTCAAAAGGTAATTTGCAAACCTCATGAAAATAATAAAGCATCATCTCCTTATGCTCATCATATAAATAAAATTCTACAGCGGGTGGTTATCTCCTAACATTAGAATGAAAATTTTGCAAGAAAGCATTAGTGAGTAGGAGGTACTGATCACACTGGTCGTGGAGGAAGTCGGTGATGCCTGCATTCTCAACCAAGTAATAGAAATCCTCATAAATTCCGGTTGCCTCCAAGAATGCATCACTTGGCCATTCACACGGCCGAACCTCCACGGTGCGAGGAAGATTGTACTTGGGCTTTTCCTTCTCTTCAATTTCTTTTTCCTTCGAACCCCAGCTCGAGGAGCCTCTCAACAATCTCCTCATCATTTTCTCCCTCTAAAAATTCTCAAATTTTTAGTGACTCAAAATAAAAGTGAACCAAACTCAACAAAATTGATAGCAACTACTCCCACAAGTGCCTAGAGGCTATATCATGCATCAAAACTACTTTGGACCAAATAAATTTGACATGCAATCTCAAGAACAGGGTCACCATAGCAGCAAAAAATTTCAATAAATAAAGAACTAGAACAAAAACTAATTGGACCATTGGAGGAGTCACATACCGAAGAACGATCCCTCGAAACAATTTTGTGAATGGAGCTTTGCACAAGGAGATCGGAAATGGCAGCAAAATGAGCAAGAACACGGGTTTGAGCTACGGGATGATTTTTCTGGAGGAAGACGAAGTGGATGGATGCTAGAATAAGTGGAGGGGACCCACGTGGGACCTACAAAATAGGGGGCCGCGCCCACCACCCTTGTGGCTCACTAGTGCATCCCCCTGGTGTGTTCTCAGTGCCAGAAATTCTCAAATATTCTAAAAAATCATACTAAATTTTCAGGGCATTTGAAGAACTTTTATTTTCGGGACATTTTTATTGCACGGATAATTCAGAAAACAGACAGAAAATACCACTTTGCTTTATTTATTCTAAATAATAGAAAGTAAAAGGTGGGTACAGAAAGTTGTGCTTTCTAAATTCATCCATCTCATGCGCATCAAAAGGAATCTATTAACAAGGTTGATCAAGTCTTATTAACAAACTTCTTCCGAATGACATGAAACCGGAGAATTTTCAAATAACACAAGGTTACCTCGACGAGGATATGCATGTCCCAACAATAAGAATATTATCTTTCTTTTTGACAATGGGAAGAGGGAATTCAAAACCTCTAATAGCAATAGTTGAAATTTTTCCAATAGAATTGATAACTAGAGGTTGTTTCTTCAGAAAGTCTATTGTATGCTCATTACCATTAACATGAAAAGTGGCATTGCCTTTGTTGCAATCAATAACAGCCCCTATAGTATTTAAGAAGGGTCTACCCAGGATGATCGACATAATGTCTCCTCAGGAATATCAAGAATAACAAAGTCTGTTATGATAGAAACATTTGCAACCACAACAGACACATCCTCACAAATACCGATGAGTATAGCAGTTGATTTATCATCCATTTGCAAAGAGATTTTAGTACGTGTCAACTTATTCAATTCAAGTCTACGATATAAAGAGAAAGGCATAACACTAACACCGGCTCCAAGATCACATAAAACAGTTTTAACATAGTTTCTTTTAGTGGAGCATGGTGTATTTGGCACCCCTGGGTCTCCTAGTTTCTTTGGTATTTCACCCTTAAAACTATAATTAGCAAGCATGGTGGAAATTTCAGCTTCCGGTATCTTTTATTTATTAGTGACAATATCTTTCATATACTTAGCATAAGGAGGCTTTTTAAGCATATCAGTGAAACACATACAAAAAGATAGGTCTAATCATTTAAGCAAAGTGCTCAAAATCCCCATCATCCTTTTTATTGGATGGCTTAGGAGGAAAAGGCATGGGCTTCTGAACCCATGGTTCCCTTTCTTTACTGTGCTTCCTAGCAACGAAGTCTCTCTTATCATAACGTTGATTCTTTGATTGTGGCCTATCAAGATCAGCATCAGGTTCATTCTCTACATCATCATCATTACTAGGTTGAGCATCAACATGAACATCATCATTAACATTATCACTAGGTTCATGTTCATGACCAGCTTGTGTCACAGCATCAGAAATAGAAATATCATTGGGATTCTCAGGTGTGTCAATAACAGGTTCACTAGAAGCATGCAAAGTCCTATCAGTTTCCTTTTTCTTTTTATTAGAGGGACTAGGTGCATCAGTATTAATTCTCTAACAATCTTGCTCAACTCTCTTAGGCTGGCCCTTAGGATACAAAGGTTCCTGGGTCATTTTACCACCTCTAGTCATAACCCTAACAGCATTATCACTGTTCTTATTATTTAACTCATTGAGCAAATCATCTTGTGACTTAAGTAATTGTTCTACTTGAGTTGTAACCATGGAAGCATGTTTACTAATAAGCTTAAGATCATTTTTAACTCTAGACATATTGTCGGGGAAACCGATCACCTATGAGGTCACAAGGATCCCTTCTACGTTCGGCAGGGGGTTAGTTGCACGAAGAGCAGGTCGAGCCGTTAGCACACAGGGGATTTTTATCAAGGTTCGGGCCGCGGAGATGCGTAATACCCTACTCCTGCTTGTCTGGTTATATGTATTTTCTTGACCTCTTGAACTAGCTATGATGCGTACTTTGTCCAAAAGTCCAAATCCTCTCTCTGTATGCCTCGGGCCTCCTTTTATATGCAAAGGGGTTGCCATAGTGGCACACAGGAGGTGGAAAGCTATAGGTGTATGAGCTTATCGCTCGATCAACATAGGACAAGCGCATTTAATGTGTTGCGTACGTGCCCTCCCGCTTTATTGGGGACGGCAATAGAGGCCATCTCATCCTTCGCCGCTCCTCCTCGCCTTGACGCGCGTCCAGGTTGACAAGGCATGCAGCGCCACGCTGGCTAACTAGCTGTTGCATTGGCATAATGGTAAGCTTCCATGATGATCTGCATGCCGCCACACAGGCGCATTCTTAGTTGGCCTGCCTATCGTCGCACTGGAGTGGTGGTGAGGTGGTGAACCCTTGCCGGGCGCGGATCTGGCCGCGACCCAGCGGTCGTCCCCGGCAAGGCTTGTCGGGGGCCTTGGAGTCTTCCCCGGCAAGTGTCTTGCCAGGGGTCCTTGCCTTTTGGTCCCACGTGGATTCGCGGGCTTCCAATCTTCATGAGGGGCTGCATGCTATCAGGCATGTGCTCTCCAGATCTTGGTCTTAACATTGTCGATGGTGTCGGAGCTCTCAACCCCGAGGGCCATTGTCCATTACATCACACCACTACCAAGCCTTTATTTGAATCGTTTTTTATTATACCACCTCAGCACGTTTAGCGAAGCGGTTTCCTTGGCACGTCGTGTCGAAGCAGAGATCGTGTTCCCCTTATTCCGGGATTCTCATCAATACGGACGTGGGTAACCCAACCGTGCCCGTCGCCACGCCTCCTCTATCGAAGGTGAATCCCGAACGGTCACGGAGACGGCTCTTGGTATTTTCCCCATTATAAGGGGACCGAGGCTCGTTTCTTTTTCTCAATCTTCCCTCGAATCCTCTCTTTGCTCCAAGTTCCAACACCCAGAGCCCCAGATTCGAGCACTTCGGATCTTCAACAATGTCCGGCTCCGACCTTCAGGGCCGGTGGATGCTGGATGTGTTAGCGCTGCGTGAGGCCAAGTACCTGTCCTATGAGATTTCGCACAGGTTGCCTGCCCAAGGGCAGGCCGTGCCCGCTCCCGAGCCCGGTGAGTACGTTGTCTTCGTATCCCACCTCCGCCGGGGTTTAGGCTTCCCGACGGACCCCTTTGTGAGAGGGCTCATGTTCTACTACGGGCTGGATTTTCACGACTTGGCTCCGGAGTCCATCCTCCATATTTCTGCATTCATTATCGTCTGCGAAGCCTTCCTCACTGTCACCCCCCACTTCGGCCTGTGGCTGAAGACCTTTAATGTGGAGCCGAAGATGATCGAGGGGCGTCAAGCGGAGCGCGGCGGGGCGGCCATAAGCAGAAGGGCCGATGCCCCGTGGCCCGAGGGCTCCTTCCAAGAGGAGCTCGGCTTGTGGCAGCAGGAGTGGTTTTATATCACCGCTCCGAAGGGCAGCAAGCAAAAGCCGCCACCTTCATTTCGCCGGGACCCCACGCCGATCGATGTCGTGGGTCAACCAAAGGCTCAATTGGGGCCGTCCAAGACGATGCCTTCATTGCAGGGCGGATTCGAGACCTCCAGGCGAGGGAGATCAATCTGGTGGTGGTGATGCAGGTTATGCTAATCAAGCTTCTTCGCCTCGCAAACGCCGTCCTCTCCGGTTATGGGAGTTCAATCCGGAGGGACCACGAATTCTCCAACACTTCATGGGTGCGACACCGTGGAGATGTACAAGCTGTTCTTGGACCGCGGTGGCGTGTCTCGAATTGACCGAGGACGCAGCCTAAGCCGCAATCGCCGGATACTCGGGTAAATAGCTCGAGTTCGGACGTTCTGTTTATCTGCTTTTACGAATTCGCTTCGACCCATTACTCTTCATCGAGTGGGTAAGCGATCGAAGGCGATAAGGTGTCGGCCCCCCCCGAGACCGTGACTGGAGCCCGTCTTTGGTCGAATGTTGGAGGTCCCGCCGAAGAAAGGGGCGATGGGGAAATTAGAGTTAATACCTGCATGAGGCGCCAAGAGGGGATCAAAATCCCTCCGCCGGGGAGGAGAAGAGGACCGCCTCAAGACTGGAGACCAAAGCCTCTAAGCGGAGAAGAAATCTCCACCGGAGGGTCTGCGTCCGGGAGAACCGGACGCATAATCGTCTCTAAAGGATCAGCTCTCCAAATGAAGTCGTGAGTAGAGAAGGGGGAGTTCATTAATAAGAAAATACCTCCATTTGTGCTTCTGTGGATAACCGAAGTTTTGCTTTAGAGTTCGGATTTGCGGACTTCTCAGATGAGTTCGTCTTCGGGGGATCTTTGTCCGGAGATGATGGAGAGCGAAACGCCTCCGACTGCTGCGTCGCCGGACAGAGCAGACGAGCCTGAGGTATAGTCACGGAGGGTGTCCCCGAGTCCGGAGGGGCCGGAGAGTTCGGCGCCCACTAGTATCCGGCCGGGAGAGCTGAAGAATCTGCTTGAGAGGGCGTCCATCTCAGAAGATCACCGTGCTTTAATGCTTATGGGGATTGGAAGGATTTCGTCCGCCGAAAGCGGATTACATAATGCCGCCAGGAGTTTGCTGGCAGGATTTGAGGTACGCAAGAATGACGCACCTTTTTGACAGTTTTGCACATAACGGGCGCCTCAGATAGATAGTAGCCCTGAGACTCGGTAGGTTGTCGAAAGCGACAGCGTGCCGAGGATCAAAATCTCAAGTAATGAATGTCGCCGTTCCTATGCAGGTGGCGGATAGTCCGAGGGCTAGCCGGAATAGTGGAGTTGCCGAGTTAATGTGGCAACTTGACGTGGCGGATGCGGACACCGCACTTGTCAACCGGCGACTTGACGAGTCGCAAGGTAAATGAATTCTCCACAGTCGCTTATTTAAGGGGGTCAAAGCCCGCCTCTGATAATGTATATGTTGTGATACAGATGGTGCTGCTGCTGTGGAGAGCTTTCGGGCCGAACTTGCTCAAGCTGAGGAGCAAGCCCGAAGGAGTGGTGCGGCTGCCTCGAGGGCGGCCGAGGAGTTGAAAGCCGAAAAGGCTGCACACTGCCTAAGCAGGGAAAAGATGGCCGAATTGGCCGTGAAATTAAAAGATGCTGCCGACCGCAATGAGGCTCTTGAAAAGGAGTGCTTATCGGGGCGGGAAGACCTGAGGAAGGTCACCGCCGAGGCCAAGGATGCACGTTCTGCAATGCGGGCTATGAAGGAGGAGGTACGCCAGGCCGGAGATATTGTGGCTGGCAAGCCTTTTTGTTCGCGTCGCGGTTCTGGATCAAAAGTATGCTCAACTTGGCCAGCTGTGGGGTCCGGAGGATCCATATATGGACTTAGCGGCAAGTGCGGCTGATGCCGTTGAGCACTTCCGGAGCCAGAAGGATCACAAGACGGAAGAGCTATTTTGGTCTCAATTCCATAGTCCGGATCGTTCACTTCCGTTGACCCATCGGTCGGCCGAATGGGCTGAGCTAAATAGATTGTCCGGAATTGCCATGACTGATAGCGTGGATCATGTCTGGCCAGAGAGGCCCAAGGCGACGAGCTATTTCGGCTTATTGCAGCAATTTCTTGGAGCGGTGCCGCATATCAAGGAGATGAAGCGGTCGGCCTGCATAGAAGGCGCGCGGATGGCCCTTGCCCGTGTGAAGACACATTGGATAGAGATGGATGCCACCGCTATTGCCGCCCAGGGTTCGGACCAAAGCCGGTTACCCGCCGAGCACTATTTTGGGGAAGTTATGCGTGGCGCTCGTGTAATAGAGTCGCAGTGCTCAAAAAATGTTACGTTCAAATGAACGTTTTTATCTTGTAAGACAATGATTATAATGTAACCACTTTTTATACTTGTGTGTCCCAAGTATTAAAATATCTCCTATGCGGCCGTTTATGTATACATTTGTATAACCTGAAAGATTGCAGTCTTCGGCTTCAGCCCCCACGCACAAGGTGCGGGGTGTTCATAAAAATAGCGTGTTTTCACACTTAATCCGGACGTCTCGGTCTGTTAAGGAGGTGGTAGCGTAGCAAACGAGGCAATCGGACTATGATGCTTTATCACTTTCACTTAGCGATGGAGTTCGAGGTGGGGCTACGATATAGCCCTTGGGGCACCGCGCTTTCCAAATTGGGCGCGTGTGTGCCTGACCGAAACGGTCCTTCGTCAAAGCGGAAATTCTAAACATTCGGTAGTCGATCGAGTGGTTGACCAGTCTCGCTATATCATGACAGTCGGTTTTCAGCTTTCTCTCTTGAGGTGCTCGCCCAAATTAGCCGGGCACAATCGTAGTAGTTCTCCGGTGCCGCGTTAGCCGATGATACTGAGCGTAAGGCAGCAAAACACGAGCCGGGCAAACCCAACATTTGACCAAAGACATGATTTGGAGCTGATGCATATAATGCCTAACTCGAGACGCCGAACACTCCCTAAGGTGTTTGGTCTTTATAATAATGGGCAGAACAATGCCCTAAGCCCCTAGTGTCCAGGTACGGGCATGGTCCTCTGACGCGGCCGATGCCAAAACGTCAGGCTCCGCTTTGGTTATAAGAAGAAACCAAGGGAGAATAACAATAAGAGACAGTAAAAAAGGTTTACGCAGGGTCTTAATCTGAAAAGAATCCTCGCGACTGGTCCCTACTACAGGTCTGCGCCTGTGTCTCTGTTGTGCCGTTATCCTGGACGGGTGTGCACATTGTTCATCTGTAAAAAGAGAGGAACTTAGTTTGAAAAGAACTCGTGCAAAAAAAGTATATGTGAAAGAAGAAATATAAATAAGTAAAGCGGGGTCTGTATGAACTCGTTGTTGTTTGTGCGCGCAGCCCCTTGTAAAGGGATGTGCGGCTAGGGAGCCCCTAGCTTACTTATGCCGGACTCGTCTAACCGTGTCCGGGGTCTTTAAGTGACCCTCGCACTGAAATGATGCCACGTGGACCGGGCATATTGAGTGTAAGAGACGCGTAATGTGGTATGGCGTTGAAACGGACGAAAGCCTCTCGTCCCAAGAGTGCTTGATATCTACTTTTAAATGGGACGGTATGAAAGATTAGTTTTTCGTGTCGAAAGTTGTTCGGTGATCCGAACACAACTTCTAGTAATAGGGAGCCTGTGCACTTGGCGTAAGGGCCTGGCGCCACTCCTTTGAAGGAAGTGCGGCTGTGTCGAATTTTAGTAGGGTCTATCCCCAACTTGCGGATTGTGTTTGCATACAGCAGGTTTAAGTCGCTGCCTCCGTTCATCAGGACTTGAGTAAATTGTAGTCCGTCGATTATAGGATTCAATATCAGGGCAGTCCATCCTGCATTTCGAACGCTTCTAGAATAATCCAGGTGGTCGAAAGTGATTGGTTTTGATGTCCAATCTCTATGTTCTGCTGGGTTGGACCGTGCGAGACCCATTTTAACGGGTGCCGCACTGTTTTTCCGTATTATCACATGAAGTGAATTTACTGTTTTGACCTCTTGTGGGAAATTCTTTTGTTTTCCGGTGCTCTGTGGTGGGGTTTGTCATCTTCGCTTGACACGTCGAGCCCCTTGTGTTCGGCGTTTAGTCGGCCGGACTGTTTGAAAACCCAACAATCTCGATGGGTGTGGTTTGCAGGCCTTTCGAGGGTACTGTGGATTTGACATATCCGACCCAAAATCTTGTTTAAGTTGGATAGCTCATCGCTGTCATCCTTAAGAGGCGGTGTTTTGTTGTTTGGCCGCGAGCTTTTGAATCCGGCGTTGACTGCCATGCTCTTTGGGCTTTTCTCTTTATTCCGGCGCTGCTCTTTTCTGCGCCGTGATTTTCCGTTTCCATCTCTGATCTCGGATGTACTTGGGTCGCTGGTCTTTGCATCTTGCTAGCCAGCTATCCTCTCCCGCATGTAAGCGGGTCATGAGGCTTGTTAGCGGACATTGTCCTCGGCTTCTCTTGCCGAGGTGTCGAAGCCATTCAGATGTCGGACGTTGTGTTTAAAAGCTGCTAAGGCTTCGGAGTCCGGACAGTCGACTATTTGGTTCTTTTTGGTGAGGAACATGTTCCAGAATTTACGCACTGACTCTCCGGGCTGTTGAGTTATATGACTTAGATCGTCTGCGTCCGGAGGGCGGACATAAGTTCCTTGAAAATTTGCTCTAAACGCATCCTCAAGCTCTTCCCAACTTCCAACAGTGTTTTTTGGGAGGCTTTTGAGCCAATGACGGGCTGGCCCTTTGAGCTTGAGTGGTAAGTATTTTATGGCGTGGAGATCGTCTCCTCTAGCCATGTGTATGTGTAGTATATAATCTTCTATCCAGCACTGTGGTCTGTTGTTCCATCGTAGGCCTCTATGTTTATGGGTTTAAATCCTGCTTTGGAATTCATGATCCAGCACCTCATTGGTGAAACATAGTGGGTGTCTTGGCGCCCTGCATTTGGGTGTGCCACTATCTTCGGACACTTGACGTGTTGCATTGCTTCCTGGGGCCTTATTCTTTGGCCCGTAAATGGACCTGGCTGGGCCATCTGTCTTTCCAGGGTCATTAGTCGGCTTATATGCGGCGCCGCTTTCAGGTTTTGGCCTATCATCCGCCGTCTATCCAACCAGGCAGCCTCTTTGTTTTTTGACCTGTGGGGCTCTACGGCCTCCTCGTCAATCTCGCAGCAGCTTGCGCCGGGTAGCTCTTTGATTGGTGGCCATTGCCGTATTTATCCGCGGTTTTGAGCACTTTGCTCCACCTCATTCTGAGTGTATCTTCCGCTGTTTTGAGCTTCCGTTTTTCCTTCTTCAAGCTTCTTGCGGTGTTGACGAGTCTTTTCCGAAGGCTTTACTCTCCGGCGGTGTGTCCAGCGTGAGGTCGTCCGGACTGTTGTTTTCGTCGGGCTTGGACTGATTATCTGACTCGTCCTGTTCGGACGGTTGCTTATCTTCATGTTCGTCGTCCACTTGTGTGCCCTGCTGTATTGCGGGGTCATTAGGAGCGTTGTTGTTGTCGAGGCGGGACTTAGGGCGGCGTCTGCGCCGCCGTTTTGGTTGTTTGTCGGCGGGTTATCTTACGCATCGCCCGTTGGTCCTCGTTATCACTCTCTTTTGGGGTATCCACCATATATACGTCATATGACGAGGTGGTCTTCCCATGCCCTATAGGCGCTGGTTCTTGTTTGTCTCCGGCATCGTCGTCCATACCATCGATGTCTTCAGAGTCATAATCTAGCATGTCAGTTAGCTCGTCGACAGTGGCTACAAAGTGGGTGGTGGGCGGGCTTTGAATTCCTTCGTCGTCCGTATCCCGACCATCCTGGCCATCATCCGGCCAGGACTCTCCTGATAGAGAGAGACGCTTTAGCGAATTTAGGATGTCGCCAAAGGGCGAGTATTGGAAGATGTCCGCGGCGGTGAATTCCATAACCGGCACCCAATCCGATTTGATTGGCTGGGGCGCGGGAGGTCCAGAGTCCGGCAAGGGGTCCGGCACCTCGGAATCACGAATTTCACGAGGGACAAGGCTAGTGTTCGGCTCCATCGCCGTGGAAGTTGAAGCCCCCGAGGCGGTGTCCAACCACCAGTCCTCGATCTGGGCGATCGGCTCCGGTCTAAGGGCCGAAGCAGATTCTTGTGCGGCCACCAAGGCACTGTTCGGTGACAGAGCTAGATCATGCCCATCGTAACAGTGCGGCACGCTTGGCTGTGGCTCGAGCCCGTCGAAGATCAAGTCCCCGCGGATGTCGGCCGTGAAGTTTAGGCTTCCGAATCTGACCTCACGGCAGGGGCGTAGCTTCGATCTGCTCCGGATGGCCAAGCTTAATTAGCCCGCGAAGCGAAGCCGCCGAATCTGAAGATCATCTGGGAGAAAAGTCTCACCACGGACAGCGTTGTTGGTTGAAGATGCCATCGAGCCCATCGGTGGCGACATACGAGGAACTCTCAATGAAAGCACCAATGTCGGTGTCAAAACCGGCGGATCTCGGTAGGGGTCCCGGCTGTGCGTCTAGGCGGATGGTAACAGGAGACAAGGGACACGATGTTTTACCTGTGTTGGGCCCTCTCGATGGAGGTAAAACCCACGCCCCGCTTGATTAATATTGATGATATGGGTAGTACAAGAGTGGATCTACCACGAGATCAAGGAGGCTAAACCCTAAAGCTAGCCTATGGTATGATTGTTGTAATGTATATTGTCCTACGGACTAAAGCCCTCCGGTTTATATAGACACCGGAGGAGGCTAGGGTTACACAGAGTCGGTTACAAAGGTAGGAGATCTACATATCCGTGTCGCCAAGCTTGCCTTCCACGCCAAGGAAAGTCCCATCCGGACACGGGACGGAGTCTTCAATCTTGTATCTTCGTAGTCTTGGAGTCCGGCGGACGATGATACTCCGGCTGTCCGGACACCCCCTAGTCCAGGACTCCCTCACTTCCCCTGCCTCTCCAAGCCCTGCCCCAGGCGTGGCTGCGACTGCCCGTGCACTAGTAAGGGGTATAGAAGTACCCATACTTTTGTACATCGGCAGGAGTCCCCGGGCCTGGGCCACACATAAGCGCAAGGCGTCGTTGGGCCAGGCCCAAGGTGGTGCGCGGGCGGGCGTGGCAGAGATGGATCGCCATGATCTTTCTGTCAGTTGCACTTCCCCACAACCCGCATCGAGCGCATGACGTGGGGGTCACGTGCGGGATAGCATCTGCATGCTTTCGTCAGCTCGCAGTCGATAGCAAAGAGGTGGCCCGTTCTTTCCTTATTTATTTAAAAAACAAGGAATCTGCAGGGGCGCTACTCATTTACTAAGTGGACTCGGGTCGCAGCTTGCATGGCGCCACAACCCATGATCGCGGGGTAGAAAACGGTCGTCCCATCCGGCCTCATGTTCCCTTCCATTTCTCCATGTATCCCTCATGCCTTGGGAAGGGCAGATGATGGACGCGGAGGACGTGGGTGTCGGTGTCAAAACCGGCGGATCTCGGGTAGGGGGTCCCGAACTGTGCGTCTAGGCGGATGGTAACAGGAAACAAGGGACACGATGTTTTTACCCAGGTTCGGGCCCTCTCGATGGAGGTAAAACCCTACTCCTGCTTGATTAATATTGATGATATGGGTAGTACAAGAGTAGATCTACCACGAGATCAGAGAGGCTAAACCCTAGATGCTAGCCTATGGTATGATTGTTGTTCGTCCTACGTACTAAAACCCTCTGATTTATATAGGCACCAAAGAGGGTTAGGGTTACACAGAGTCGGTTACAATGGTAGGAGATCTACATATCCTTATCGCCAAGCTTGCCTTCCACGCCAAGGAAAGTCCCATCCGGACATGGGACGAAGTCTTCAATCTTGCATCTTCATAGTCCAGGAGTCCGGCCAAAGGTGATAGTTCGGCTATCCGAACACCCCCTAATCCAGGACTCCCTCAGTGGGCATTAACGCTGAGGCGGAAACCTACGCGTCCGTCGATTGGGGAGCGGGTCGGCTGCGATTCCCCGTGCTTTCAGAGGCTGCATTGGCCGTGCGGGGCGGCCGCCCTCTGGGATGGGTGGCCTGGCCCCGGTCCTGATCTTCTATAAAAAGGGAGAGGGACGGTTCTTCTCCGCACTCGCCCACTTCTATTCCTCTTGATTACCATCTTCCTCTCATTCGCCATGGCAAAAGGGCGCGTTGGCGCCTCGACGGCGGAGACGAGGGCTTCTGCTCGACAACGCATCCCTCCTCCCCTGGAACCTCTGGCGACGGAGTCCACTTCGAGGGGGAGAGGAAGGGGACGGGGCCGAGGTCATCGCGACGCCCGAGGAGGAGGCGAACAGGGCGGCGCACCCGCTGCGCTCCCGTCGGTGGCCCCTCCTCCAATGGGTGGCCACATTGGGGACCAACCCTATGAGTTCTTCATTAGGCTGTATAAGCCTGTGCGCAGTCACCACCAGCTTCCGACTCCGTTCGCCCGGGTGATGGAGCAAGAGGCCTCGCGGGCCTTGAGGCTTCACATGAGGGGCTGTGGGAACGACAACATATGGACTGACGTCGACTTCCCCGCCCTCACATCATGTATCTTCATTAGGGATGGAAAACCTTTGCACGTGCCCATAGCTTGTCGGAGGGGCACATTCTCCATTTTAAGTTAATGGAGAGCGGCCTGCTTTCCATCAAGGTCTTCAGGAACTCCGAAATTTGCTTAGGGTGTTGTGTGGAGAGTTCCACTGATGACGAAAGCTCCTCCTCGAGCGACAGCGGCGAGGAGGACAGCGCCAGCGACTACGACGGCAGCGGGCTGGAGGACGATGACTCTGACTCCGGTTGACCGCCAGTGGCCGCACCAGCATCTGGCCCGCTCCCTTCCCCGGCAACATGCCTTCCCGGGGGCCTCTGTCGGTGTCAAAACCGGCGGATCTCGAGTAGGGGGTCCCGAACTGTGCGTCTAAGGCTAATGGTAACAGGAGGCGGGGGACACAATGTTTACCCAGGTTCGGGCCCTCTCTATGGAGGTAATACCCTACTTCCTGCTTGATTGATGTTGATGAAAATGAGTATTACAAGAGTTGATCTACCACGAGATCGTAATGGCTAAACCCTAGAAACCTAGACTATGAAATTATGATTGTTGTCCTACGGACTAAAACCCTCCGGTTTATATAGACACTGGAGGGGGATAGGGTTACACAAAGTCGGTTACAGAGAAAGGAATCTACATATCCGAATCGCCAAGCTTGCCTTCCACGCAAAGGAGAGTCCCATCCGGACACGGGAAGAAGTCTTCTATCTTGTATCTTCATAGCCCAACAGTCCAGCCCAAGTACATAGTCCGGCTGTCCGAGGACCCCTTACTCTAGGACTCCCTCAGTAGCCCCTACACCAGGCTTCAATGACGATGAGTCCGGAGCGCAGATTGTCTTCGGCATTGAAAGGTGGGTTCCTTCTGCGAATACTTCAAAGTAGATCTCGAACACAAAGACCGTGTCCGGCACTGCAAAACAAGTTCCACACACAACCGTAGAGGGTATACTACCTCACGAGTCCAATCCACTGACAATTTTGGTAGCACGACATTACATCCTCACCCGGCCATTATTTCTTGAATCTTTTCTAGCCTGCCACTCCATGTTTCGGGAGGCGGTTTTTATTGGCACGTCTTGTCAAAGCAGACATCGTGTCCCCTTATTGCGGGATTTTCATCAACACGGGCATGGGTAACCCAATTGTTCTGTTGGCATGATTCCTTGGGAATAGGCATGTTTTTAGGCCGCGGAGGAGACGCTTGATATTCGTCGCCTTTATAAAGGGGCTAAGGCCTGTCCTTTTTCTTCCATGCTAGTTCTTTCCTTCACCTCCCACCTCAAGTTCTAACACCCAAGGGTCAATCCAGTCGCTTTGAGCTTCCAGCCATGTCCGAACCCAGCCTTCAAGGCCGGTAGATGGCCTCCTCTGTCATAGAGGAGGATATTTCGAAGCTCATGGAGGTAAGATACTTGACTATGGAAATCCTCCACAGGCTTCCTGCTCAAGGGTGGGTTATTCCTACTCCCAGATCCAATGAGAGGGTCGTGTTTATCTCTCATTTCCTCCGGGGGCTTGGGTTTGCTCTTCATCCCTTTGTTCGAGGGCTCGTGTTTTACTACGGCCTAGATTTCCACTATCTAGCTCCGGATTCCTTCCTCCACATCTCGGCGTTCATCATCACATGCGAGGCCTCCACCGTATTTCCCCACACTTCGGCTTATGGCTTAAGACTTTTAACATAAAACCGAAGGTTATTGACAGGAAACAAGTGGAGTGCGGAGGTGCTTCAATAAGCAAGCTTATCAATTCTTCTTGGCCAAAGGGCTCCTTCGTAGAATCTTCTGTCCTATGGCAATGGGAGTGGTTTTACATCACCGAACCCTACAGTAAAAAGTGGGCAGCCACACCTGCGTTTAGGTCCAGCCCTCTGCCACAGCTCGCATCGTGGATTAACAAAGGGCTGGACTGGGGATCTATTGATGAAGTGCGGACGCTGCAAAGCCGCATTCGGAGCCTCATTGAGAAGGACATCAGTCTTATCAATGTAATCCAAGTAATGCTAGTCCGCCAGATCCTACCCTGTTAGCGAGGCCCTCTACGCATCTGGGAGTTCAATCCAGAAGGTTCACGGAGTCTTCAGCGCCTCTCTGGCACGATGCTCAGAGAGATGTAGAAATTGTTCTTCAGCGCACGAAAACAATGGCCGGAAACTACAGAAGACATTGGTCTTGACTGCAATCATCCGGATACTTCGGTAAGCACTTAACTCCTGAACATAGTTTCCTCAGATGCCTCATAACAATGTACTGATAAAACTTTCCTCGGCCAGGGCTGGCTAAAGAAGGCGGCCCGAAGACTCTGTCGATCCGGTGTTAACAAGGATGCTGGCTCCGGAACCATATCGAGTGTCGGCGGGGGAAGATAAGGAGGAGAGCGAAGAGGCCCAAGGTGGCCTCCATTCTGAAGGCACACCAAGCAATTTGTCTGGGGAGATTGGAATTTCCACTTCCGAAGGTGGAAGGGAAGGGCAAGCTGACATCCCTTCTCCTCATGGGAAGAAGCAGACCGCCTCCGAAGACTTGAAGAGAGAAGCTTCTAAGCGAGGGAAGATATCCCAGTCAGGGGATGATGCTGACACGCAGTCACTCCATAAAGATAGGCCCTTAGCCGAATCGTAAGTGAACAAGGGTTTTTTAAACATATCCCTTTCTTTCCAGGCTATAAGGGTAACTTTTTAAACACATGTTTGCAATCCGGCATGCAGCCCTCCCCAACAGTCCTCCTCTTCGGGGGATCTTCTTCCGGAGATGATGGAGAGCGAGACGCCTCCATAGATCTCCCTGCCTGATAAGGCAGACGACGCCGAGGTGTCATCCCGGAGGATCATTCCCGATCAACGAGTGGTGCAAGGGGCAGTGAAGACTGGGGCCGAAGGTAATACTTCGGCCGCCCAGGGTCCGGGGTGTGCGGCCCCTATGGGGAACAACAAAAGTCCCGGACTATCCAATGTCCAAGGGACGATGCAACCTGTTCCGGATCCGGAGGCGCTGGATACTTTGATGGACATGTTGCAACATGCGTCCGTATCAAAGAAACATCGTACCTTGATGGGTACAGTGGTTGAAAGAGTTCGGTCTGTGAAAAGCGGGTTGAATGAAGCCTTTACGAGCCTACTAAGAGGCTTTGTGGTACGTAGTGTAACTTCAATTATATTATAAATGCAAATTGCACCTATGTATAGATAGTAGCCCCTGAGACTCTGGTTGACATCCAAAGGGAGGCGATTAGAGGATAAAAAATATATGCCCAGGAAATGATCGAACTAATTGAAACACATGCTATTACATCTGTGGCAACTGCCCAAGCTACAAAGGTAGCACATCTGAAGCAGAAAGTTGATGTAGCGGATGATGACATCACGCTTATTAACAGGCGGCTCGACGAGGTGCAAGGTATGCCTCTGGGGCACTCAGTAATGCTAGTATTATGAAATGAGCGTGATATTGAAAATTTGTGTATGCATAACTGCAGATAGTGCTGCCGCAGTTGAGACCCTTCGGGCTGAACCTGCCCGGGCCAAGGAGCAAGCCAGGATTAGTAATGCGGCTGCCCAAAAGGTAGCCGTCGAATTAAAGGCTGAGTAGACTGCTCGGTGTCAGTGCGAGGAGAGAATATCAACTACGGCGCTTGAACTAAAGGATTCCACCGGCTGATGCCAAGTTCTTGAGAGATAACAAAGCCAAAGCGGCCGATCTTGACAAGACCTTACAAGAGGCAAAGGAAGCTCGGACTGAGTCCAGAGCAGCTCGAGAGGAGATCCGATAAGCCAGGGAGATCATGGCTGGTAAGCCCTTTTTATTGCAAACTAAGTTTGGCGATCCAAAGTATGCTCCGCTTAATCAACTGTGGAGCTCTCTAGACGCCTTCATGGACCTACCGAAGAGTGCTGCCGATGCGAATCAGTTTTTCCACACGCGAGAAGGACATGCGACGGAAAAGCTATTTTGGTTGCAATTTGACACGGAAAAGCGTCCACTGTTGAATGAACAGAAGGCCCAATGGGCCCAGCTCCATAAGATGTCCGGAACTGCCATGTGGGACGTCGTAGTCCGGCTGTGGCTGACTGAGCCCCTTCCGAATAGTTATTTCGGTTTAGTGAGGCGTCTTGTGGATGCGGCACCGCGTATCGACATCGTGAAGCGGTCAACGTGCATAGAAGGTGCACGGATGGCCCTTGCCCGCGTTAAGACGTATTGGGTGAAGATGAAGGCCACCAACATTGCAGCACAAGGTCCACCCAAGGGCGAGGACCATCATACGCCCGAGCATTATTTTGAGGACGTCCTGGAGGGTGCCCGCTTGATAGAGGGTCAGTGCTCAAAAAGTATTATGTTCGAGTAAAGTGTATCAAAATTGTAATAACAATATTATGATATTTTTAAGGCTATGTTTTTATACTTTTTTCCCGAAAAGTTTTGGTGCCTCCTGTGCGGCCGTCTTTTTTATATATACAATGCAGTCGTCGGCTTCAGCCCCTCGCGTATAATGCGGGGGTGTTCGGAAAAGCACTTGATCACACTTGACCCAACGTCTTGGTCCGCTAAGGAGGTGTTAGTGCGGTGAACTAGGCAATCGGACTATAGAGCTTCAACACTTTCACTTAGCCATAGGGGTTTGACGGTTGGGCTACTATATAGCCTCTGGTATGTCCGCAGTTATCCAAATACGGTGCGTTTACATACGTGACCAGAAGGACAGTCCTTCGTTTAACACGGAGGGAATCATGAAGATTCTGATGAGTCATCGAGTGGTTGACCAGCTCTCACCGCATCATGACAGTCAGTTTTCGGCTTTCTCTACTGAGGTGCTCATCCGGACGAGCCAGGACACAATTGCAGTAGTTCTCCCTTTACTACCCTAGCCGATATAGCGGAACGTAAGGTAGTAAGCACAGGAGCCGGGCAACCCAACTATTGACCAAAGACATGATTCGGAGTTGATGCATATAAGGCCAAACTCGCGACGCTGAACACTCCATATAGGTGTTCGGACTTCACAATATACACCGGGCTGAATACAACCGCTGGTGATAGACCCTGGTATCAAGGCACGTATGGCAATCCGACGTGGGGAAAGAGCGCAGGTGGTGAGAGCATAAATCTCAAAACACAATACGAACCAAGCTGCTTCTATAACATCCACTTTAGTACAGCGAGTCATACATTGAAATGTAATGCCGATATCTTTCTTGGACATTTTACATGCCAGGAAAGTATAAAACAAAAAGAGATAAAAAAGGTTTACACAGGCTCTTAATCTAAAAAAGAAACCTTAATGCGGGGCCCTGCTGCACGTCTGCGCCTTTTTCTCCATTGTGAAGTGTCCTTGAAGGGTATAGTGTGATGGCCATCTGTAAAAAAAAGCCAGGTAAAAGAATCTGGTGTGGCCGTAAGTAAAGCTGCTTCGTTTTAATGAACCGTGAAATATAACTTCTGGAGTCCGAATAGGGTCGAGCCGAACTATGGACTTTTTGTGTGAAGTGTGCCCCCGGTGCCACCCAAGGAATTTTGATTGTATATTTATGTATACATGGCATGCGTATTATCTCCTTATCGGGCGGTCAGTGGGGGCGTAGCTGCAAATCGAGCTCAGGTTTATCTGAGCTGCCACACTGAGATGTGCGTAGGACACGTTTAGCTGTGTCTGCGGTCTTGACAACCGATGAGTTGCTCGGCTTGAACATGCCGTTTTGTGCTTCGACTGCTAGAGCCGCCATGTATTCTTCTGTATGAAGAGAGCGCTCCGTATTTCCACCGACCGTAATGACGCCACATGGTCTAGGCATTTTCAGTTTTAGATAAGCATAATGCGGGACTGCGTTAAAACGGGCGAAGGTCGTTCTTTCGAGTAGTGCATGATAGCCACTACGGAACGGAGCTATGTCAAAGATTAGTTCTTTTCTTAGAAAGTTGTCGGGGGAGCCGAATACAACATCCAATGTTAGAGAGCCCGTGCAGCAGGCTTCAAAGCCCGGTAAAACTCCTTTGAAGGTAGTGTTGCTTGGCTTGATTCTTGACGGGTCTATCCCATCTTGCGGATAGTGTCCTGATATATCAGATTGAGACTGCTGTCGCCGTCCATCAGGACTCAAGTGAGGTGGTATCTGTCGATTATGGGGTCGAGCACTAGGGCAGCCGAACCCCCGTGACGGATACTAGTCGGATGATCGGACAGGCCGACCATGGGTTGAATTTGCGGGCAATGGGCTCAATGGCGTAGACATCTCGGAGTGCGTGTTTGCGCTCCCACTTTGGGATATGAGTGACATAGATCATGTTCACTGTTTTGATCTCCGGTGGAAATTTCTTCTGTCCCCCCATGTTCGGCTGACGAGGTTCGTCCTCGTCTTTGCTCTGAGGTCCCTTCCCTTTGTGTTCGGTGTTGAGTTTTCCGGCCTACTTGAAGATCCAACATTCTTTGTTGGTATGATTGGCTGGTTTATCACGAGTGCCGTGTATCTGGCAGGGCCTGTCTAGAATTTTATCCAGGTTGGATGGATCGTCTTTGTTGCCTTTAAATGGCTCCTTCCGTTGACCGGGTCTAGAGCCCCTAAATCCGATGTTTACCGTTGTATTGTCTGGGCTTTCTTCATTGTTCCGACATTTATTTTTGTTGCGTCGTGGTTTTCCATTGCCATCCCTGACCTCAGATTTGCGGGGATCACTGGTGTTGCTACGAGCTAACCAGCTGCCCCCCCCCATGGAAAAGCGGGTAATGAGTGTAGTTTAAGGCGGCCATTGTCCTTGGCTTTTCCTGGCCAAGGTGTCTGGCTAGCCATTCATCCCGGACACTGTGGTTGAAGGACACTAAGGCTTCGGCGTCCGGACATTCGACAATTTGGTCCTTCTTAGTGAGAAACTGGTTCCAAAGCTTACGGGCTGATTCTCCGAGTTGTTGGATTATGTGACTTAGATCGTCTGCATCCGTGGGCTGGACATAGGTCCCTTGGAAATTGGCCCGGAAAGCGTCCTCAAGTTCTTCCCAGCTTCCGATGGAGTTTTCATGGAGGCTTTTCAGCCAGTGTCGAGCTGGTCCTTTTAACTTGAGGGGTAAGTATTTGATGGCGTGGAGATCATCCCCGTGAGCCATGTGGATGTGAAGAATAAAGTCTTCTATCCTAACCGCAGGGTCTGTCGTTCCGTCATATACCCTGATGTTTACGGGTTTAAATCCTTCTGGAAAATCGTGTTCCCGTACCTCATCGGTGAAGCACAAGGGGTGTGTGACACCCCTGTATCTGGCTGTGTCGTGGCATGGGTCCGACGGTTGTAATGTTCGGTATTGGTTCCGAACTAGTAAATGACCGGTATATTTGCTTTGATATTCATGGTCCCATGTAGGAGCACGTTCCCTGGATCCATAGATGGACCTAGTTTTGCGAGCCTTTTTTTCCAGGTCCTCACATAGGTCGTGTTTCCGGTCCTGAGCCACAACCTCCCTTCCTTTACGGGGACGGGGTGCGGGCTTGTGTGCGGCATTGCTAGCCGCTCTGTCTCAACCACGAGGTGGTCGGTCCGGCTTGTCGGTCGTATTGTTTTTCGGCGGTATAGGCACAATAGCCTCGTCGTCGAATTTGGGCAGCAACATACGTTTAGGATAGCTCTTTGTTTGGCGATTACCGCCATATTTTTCCTCAACGTCTAGCACTTCGTTCCATCTATCATTGAGCGTATCCTGTGTGGCTTTAAGCCGCTCCTTCTGCTTCTTCACGCTCCTTGTAGTGGCGATAAGCCTTTGATGGAGGCATTCTTGTTCTAATGGTTCTTCTGGGATGACGAATTCGTTGTCGCCCAGACTAATCTCCTCTTCGGAGACAGGTAGATAGTTTCTATCTTCAGCATCGTTGTGATTTGACAACATCCCCGGATTGTGTTCGCTGTCCTCTCGCACGTTCTGCTCCAACGCTGGGTCTGCCGGGTCCTCGGCTTGGTTTGGATTATCGTCGTTGTCCGTGACAATGTTGTTGTTTTTCCTTTTGTTGGATCGAGGTCGGCGCTTCTGACGCTGGCGCTTAGGAGGTTCGTCGACAGGCATGCTGTTATCAGCGTCGGCCTCCTTCTCCTTAGGTGTGTCCACCATGTATATATCGTACGAGGATGTAGCTATCCACCGCCCTAAGGGTGGTGGTTTTTGCGCCTGCTCCTGTCCGACATCGTCGTCCATACCGTCGATGTCCTCGGAGCCGTAACTGAGCGTGTCCGTTTAAGTCTTTGACAGTGGCAATGAAGTGGGTGGTGGGTGGGAAACGAAGTTCTTCGTCGTCCGCTTCCCATTCGAGCCGGACATAGTTCGGCCGAGAGTCTCCCGACTGGGAGAGGGATTTCAATGAGTTTAACACATCACCTAGAGGTGAGTGCTGGAAGATGTCTGCGAAGCTGAACTCCAAGATCAGCGTCCAATCAGGCTCGATGGACGCGGATGCACGCGGTCCGGAACCTCTGGCCAGAGACGAGTCTGAGGTTCCGGCGACACAAGCCCAGCTCGATGTTGGGTCTATGTGAGGCTCGAGCGCCGCTGAGTCTGCGGCTTCCGTGGCGGGGTTAAGCTTCCCGTCTTCAAACGACGCGGTCCGCTCTGAATCTAGGGCTAGATGACAGATCTAGGTCATGTTCATCATGGTGGCCGGGGACAGCCGTCATGGGCTCGAATCTGTCGAAGATCAAATCTCCACGGATATCGGCCACGAAATTCAGGCTTTCAAATCTGACCTGATGGCCAGGGGCGTAGCTATCGATCTGCTCTAGATGGCCAAGCGAGTTGGCCTGCAGTGCAAAGCTACTGAATACAAAGATCTTTCCGGGGAGGAAGATCTCCCCCTGTACTGCATTGTTTTTGATGATTGATGGAGCCATCAAGCCTTCTGGTGACGACGCAGCGGAACTCTCAATGAAAGCACCAATGTCGGTGTCAAAATCGCCGGATCTCGGGTAGGGGGTCCCAAACTGTGCGTCTAAGGTTAATGGTAACAGGAGGCGGGTGACACAATGTTTACCAAGGTTCGAACCCTCTCTATGGAGGTAATACCCTACTTCATGCTTGATAGATCTTGATGAATATGAGTACTACAAGAGTTGATCTACCACGAGATCGTAATGGCTAAACCCTAGAAGTCTAGCCTATGAGATTATGATTGTTGTCCTACGGACTAAAACCCTCCGGTTTATATAGACACCAGAGGGGGCTAGGGTTACACAAAGTCGTTTACAAAGAAAGGAATCTACATATCCGAATCGCAATGCTTTCCTTCCATGCAAAGGAGAGTCCCATCTGGACACAGGAAGAAGTCTTCTATCTTGTATCTACATAGCTCAACAGTCCGGCCCAAGTACATAGTCCGGCTGTCCGAGAACCCCTTAGTCCAGGACTCCCTCAGCCTCGTCCTGGTATCCCTGGCGATGGTGGTTGGCAGGCTTCCTCGTCAATCTCTCCATCGCCCAGTTCCCCATGCCCGTCACCTTGCACGGCCTGCCATACCTGGGGAGGAATAGGGCAAGAACGAGGATTATGGGGCACTTACCTTTTTCTCAATTTGTAGGCACTTGCCAAATCTTAGTTTTCTAGGACATGTAATCTACCGAGCCCATGTTTATGTTCCGTAATGTCTGTACTTGCATCAGCATATCAATGAAAAAGATGAGCTTTCGCCGGGAACTCATGCACATATGCATTCGTGCAGAGGCAAAGTGCCCCTTTAATGAAGTTAAATGAGTCTCCCCAGAAAGCTACCTTGCCGGCACTCCTGTGCCTGCCGGAGAACCACATCTGTCAGGTTACAGGCGCAGGGTCCAGCCCCCTGCCGAACTCTTCTTTTGCCCAAGGTTACTGCAACTACCCCGACCAAAGCAGCGTTCGAGTCGGGGATGGGAGAATCCAAGTCTATACAGAGTGGCGAGGTTTTCTAATGCGCAAGTCACAAGTTACGAACATGAATGGGCAGGGGAGGAACTTTATCTGGTTGAGTTGTTGGTGGAGACGCCGCGCCAAGCACTCTTCTCAATTTCTTGCCAGGACGTTGTTACTGCGGCTAGAAGGAGGAGATGACAGGGGCACGGAGCCTTGGCGGTATCCCAGCACCTGTTAGAATCTAAGGTAGCACGATATCCTGGACAAGTATGCATGCATACACATATATATAAACATGGAAACTAGCAGGAAACTGTACATCCTAAAAACTATCTAGCTGCACGTAGGATCCGCGCCTGGCTATGTACATAGGGTTACATGCCTTGCTGGCAAGGCTAGTACAAAAGGGGGTTGCCGGCGCTCCCGGCAACCGCGCCCTATGGGTAAAACTTGCAAAGATGTTCGATATTCCAGGAATTGCTCAGTGGAGTGCCATCTTTGGTCTCTAGGCGGACTGCGCCGGGCCTAGTGACTTGTATTACCCGATAGGGGCCTTTACACTTTGGCGTCAACTTGTTTGAATTCTTGGCGGACTGAACGTGCCGAAGAACAAGGTCGCCTTCCTCAAGGCTTCGGGCGTGAACTTTGTGGCTATGATAGCGGCACAAGGCTTGCTGGTAGCGAGTGGATCACACAATAGCTCGAAGAAGATCTTCCTCAAGGAGCGTTGCATCATCTTGGTGCAACTGCTCTTGCTCAAGCTCATCATAAGCGAGCACTCGAGGTGACCCGTATCTGAGTTCACTGGGGTGAACTGCTTCTGCCCCGTAAACCAGGGCAAAGGGTGTCTAGCCAGTGGCTCAATTTGGTGTCGTCCTGATTGACTAAAGAACTATTGGCAATTCATCAATCCAGCGCCTTCCACACTTGCGCAGCTTCTTGAAGGTTCTTGTTTTGAGGCATCATAATACTTCAGCATTTGCCCTTTCTGCTTGGCCATTGCTTCTTGGATGAGCAACAGAAGCAAAGCATACCTTGCTGCCAAGATCCTGGATATACTGCATGAAGGTGCGGCTCGTGAATTGTGTGCTGTTGTCGGTGATTACTCTGTTTGGCACACCAAAACGGCAAACGAGTCCCTTGAAGAACTTGACGACTGACTGCGTTGTCACCTTCCTCACCGGTTCCACTTCTGACCACTTTGTGAACTTGTCAATCGCGACGTACAAGTACTCAAAGCCCCCGACAGCACGGGGAAAGGGGCCCAGTATGTCGAGCCCCCAGACGAAATGGCCAGGAGAGAGGGATTGTTTGAAGGGCTTGAGATGGTTAATGAAGCTTCTTTGAATGAAACTGGCACGCTTCACACTTGGTTACTAGTGTCGTTGCATCCCGGAGGGCAGTGGGCCAGAATAAACTTTGCCGGAATGATTTGCCTGCAAGGGCTCTTTACCCTATGTGGGAGCCATATATGCCTCTGTGTATTCTGCCAACAGCTCTAGTCCGTTCTCCCGAGGAATACACTTCAATTTCATGTCGTTCGGCCTTCTTCTATAAAGGGCAACATCAACAAACTGGTACATGCTAGACCGACGGGCTACTTTCTCTGCTTCTTCCTGCTCCTCGGGGAGCAACCCTGTTTGGAGGAAATGGACTGTATGATGTGCCCATGTTGGAGCCTGGGGCAAGACGGCAACTACCAAGGGCATGTTTTCCGCTGTGGGGGCAGCCGCCTCGACGGCAAGGGCCTGGGGCCCTGTCGGGGGCTGCTACTCCTCAGCAAGCTTGGGGTACACGGCAACTTCCTTGCTGGCGGCTCCTGGGAGCTCTGCGAGAAACTATTTGCCCGGGCCCACCTTCCTTCGCTTGTTCTTTTCTACTGATGACTCGACGGATGGTTGAGATAATTGAAGCACGAAGGTACCTAGTTCCATAGGTAGCTTGAGGGCATCGAGCTTTGACAGGTCATCGGCAATGCTGATCTCTGCTCGAGGAACATGCTCTGCCTGTAGACCGTAAAAGCGCTCTTCCAACTTCCTCACTTCATCCACGTAAGCGTCCATCAGTGGGCTCTGATAATCCTTGTTAACTTGCCTGACGACAAGTTGTGAATCTCCTCTGATAATAAGCTTCCTGATCCCGAGGTCCGTCATGATCCTGAGACCAGCAAGCAGCCCCTTGTATTCTGTGGTGTTGTTTGTCGACCTCTCCCGAGGAAAGTGCATCTGGATCACGTACTTGAGGCGTTCTCCGGTGGGAACGACGAGCAACACACCGGCACCAGCACCTTGTAATGAGAAAGCTCCATCGGAGTACATAATCCAATGATTACTTGCCTCTTTGTCGGCAAGGGTGGTTTCTTGAACTTCTTCGTTGGGCGTGGATGTCCATTCTGCTATGATTTCTGCCAAGGCTCTTCTCTTGATCATCGAGGTACTCTCAAATCTAAGCCCAAAGCTTGACAGCTCCACTGCCCACTCCACAATCCTTCCCATTGCATCTGGATTGTGCAAAATTCGTTGCAATGAGAGGCGAGTGACGATGGTGATCTCGTGCGCTTGGAAATAGTGGCGTAGCTTCCTCGAGGCCATAAGAAGGCCGAAAAGCAACTTCTGCATGCCAGAATACCTCGACCTAGCCCCCTGCAAGAGGGAGCTGACAAAGTAGACCTGGTGCTGCACCACCTTTTCCCTCTGTTCCACCTTGCTTGCTTGCGCGGACACTGCCTTGCCAGGATTGGATCCTGCCAGGGGGCCCTCCCTGCCGGGCTCAGGTCTTGCCGGGGATCCTCCCTCACCAGGATCAGACCCTGCCGGACCCAGTCCTGCACCTAAGGGACTTGCCGCTGCTGTTGCCTCCTCCTCAACTTCTCTTTGTGCCACTAGCACAGCACTGACCACTTGAATTGTTGCTGCCAGGTACAGCAGCAACGGCTCTTGTGGCTTGGGCACGACCAGTATTTGCGTAGAGGAGAGGTATCTCTTCAAATCTTGAAATGCTGCCTCTGCCTCCGGGGTCCATTTCATTGGACCCGCCTTTTTCAGAATCTTGAAAAAGGGGAGGGCACGCTCAGCAGATTTAGAGATGAACCTATTTAGGGCGGTGACGCAGCCGGCAAGCCTTCGGACATGTTTGACTCGTCTTGGCGCCTCAATTTGCGCAATTGCTTTGATCTTGTCGGGATTTGCTTTGATTACGCGTTGAGACACAAAGAACCCAAGAAGTTTGCCGGATGGAACGCCAAACATGCACTTCTCTCGGTTGAGTTTGAGGTTGATCCTGCGCAAGTCTGCAAAACTTTCTTCCTGGTCCTACACGAGTGTGGCCAGATCCTTGGTTTTGACCACTATGTCATCCATGTAGACTTCCATATTTCTATGGAGTTGGGGTTCAAAACCAATTTGGATCGCTCGAGCGAATGTCGAACCAGCGCTCTTCAACCCGAAAGGCATCCGTACGAAGCAGTACATACCACATGGGGTGATGAATGTGGTCTTCTCTTCGTCTTCTTTTGTCATGAAGATCTGATGATAGCCTGAGTAAGCATCAAGGAACGACAACAGGTTGCACCCAGCAGTGGAGTCCACTATCTGGTCAATACGTGGCAATGGGAAAGTATCCTTTGGATAGGCTTTATTGATATCAGTATAGTCAATACAGAACCTCCACTTCCCATTCGCCTTACGTACTACTACTGGATTGGCCAACCACGTCGGGTGGAGAACTCGCTTGACCAAACCTGCCGCCTCCAACTTCCTCATCTCCTCGATAATAAACTCATGTCGCTCCAAAGCTTGCTTTCTGAGATTTTGCTTGACTAGTCGTGCATGAGGGCAGACAACAAGATGGTGCTCAATCACCTTCCTGGGAACGCTGGGGATGTCAGGTGCTTGCCATGCAAACGCGTCGACATTCGCCCGCACGAAGGTGACGAGCGCGCTTTCCTATTTGCTATCAAGGGTGGAGCTTATGGTAAAAGCTCCGCCCGTGCCATCCTCCTTGACAGACACCCTCTTGGTTTTAGGCGGGGCCGCTTTAGACTTCTTGCTCTTGCCGGCAGAGCTCTCTGGCACGTCCTCAGCGGGAACAGTACTCTGAAGAGGTGCATTTTCCGGAGTGACCGTAGGAACCCTTACCGGATCCAAGAGTCTTGCCGGTGGCCGAGGCCTTATTCGTCTTCTTCTCAGTGGCAGGAGTAGGCGCCTTGGCGGCAGATGCTGCAACCGCCTCTTGATAAAGCTGATCGGCACAGATGAGCACATCCTTCCTATCGCAGCCGATGGTGATGATTCTCATCGGGCTAGGCATCTTCAGCTTGTTATATGCGTACTGCGATGCTGCCATGAACTTGGCCAACATTGGGCGGCCAAGGATCCCGTTGTATGGCAACGGGATCTCAGCGACATCAAACACGATCCTCTCTGTCCTATAGTTGAGGTCGCCGCCAAATGTAACTGGTAGCATGACCTTTCCCTTGGGCTGACTCCTCCCCGGATTGATCCCTTGAAACGTTCCCATCTCCTTGAGATTTTCATCAGGGATCTGCAGCCTCTTAACCACATTGGGCGAGATCAATTTAAGGCCAGCCCCACCGTCAACTAACATCTTCGTCACTTGAGGTTGCATATTGTTGGAGAAACCAAAAACGGCAAACACCTGACCGTAGTTGTGTGATCAGGGTGATCCTTGGCGTCGAAAACGATAGGCGTGTGGGACCACCTCAATGGCTTCTGGGCATCGACCATTGGTTCCATTGCATTAATCTCATGCGCCCATGGTTTCCGTTGGCGGTGGGAAGAATGCAACAAAGCACCTCCATCAACATACATGACTTCTGTTGCTTTCTGGAACTCGTGTTCGGTGGACTCATCATCATCATCATGATCATCATCCTCCTCTTTCTTGTCACGGCCTCCGGCATGCCTCTCTTGTTGCTTTTCCTTGTTGCCACGTCCTCCTTGGCCGCCGCGCTTCTTGCCAGACCCTTCAGCGCCTCCTTGGCCCTTCTCCTTGTCTCGTCTCTCGTACTTAGCCCTTTGCTTCTCCATCAGCAGCGCCACTTGGCAGTAGTTCTGGAGGTCGTGGCCCTTGGTACGGTGAATCTTGCAGTACTGCTTGTCAGAGCCCTCTGACCTGCCGGCAGCCGCCAACGCCCGACAGGTGTTGCACCCAGCAATCTCCTTGCCGGGGTCATCAACCTTGGCCATCTTGGCAGTGTCGGGGTCGCCCAATTCCTCGACGCAAGCACGGTCTTGCCCTTGCGCTTCCTGTTGCGTCGCTGGCCCTTCTTTGTCGGGGCGACGACGTCTTCATCTTCTGACTCGCTTCCCGCATCGGCATCCTCGCCGAGGTACTTCCTTCCTTCCTCAGCTCGGGCACATCTGTCAGCCAAAACGTACAGCTCGGAAACATCTGCAACCTTGTTCATGGCCAACTCTTCACGCATCTTTCTGTTGCGCATGTTCTGATGGAATGCGCTGATGACAGCGGCGGGATGAACATCGGGGATGTTGTACTGCACACATTTGAATCTCTATATGTACTTGCGCAAGGATTCGACATCCCTCTGAGGGATCACGTGCAAATCACTCGCCTGTCCAGGAGCTACGTGGCCGCCCGTGAAGGCGCCAACAAACTCGTGGCACAAATCGGACCAAGAGGAGATGGAGTCTATCGGTAAATGCATCAACCATGACCTGACATTGGGTTTGAGTGCCAACGGGAAATAGTTGGCGAGTACCTTGTCGTCCCGTGCCCAGCGGCTTGCATAGCAATGGTGTAAACGCTCAGGAACTCGAACGGATGAGTTTTGCCATCTTACCTCTCCGAGACCTCTGGTTTGAACACGCGGGTGTTGGGCCACTGGAACTACCGCAGCTCATGGGTGAGCGCTGGACAGGTTATTGCGTAGGGCAAGTCACCAGCGTCCCCCGGCGCAGGCTTGTACCCAGTAGGCCCAGCACACCTATCAGACTGGTGACGTGCCTCCCGTCGCCGCTCGATAGTAGTCCGGGCGTCCTCCTTCAAGCGCTCTCGAAGAACTTGACGTTGGTCATGGCGTGGCCGTGGGTCTGATGACGCCGTGGACACATTGTCCCGGGCGTCACTCCAACGGGCCGGCCGTGGTGGAGGGGAGTGCACTGTGGTTGTGGCGCCCTCGACCCTTCCACTGCCTACACGCATCGGCTCGTCATTCCGGCGCCGCGAGGGGCTGGCTCACCAGTGGCCATCCCCATTGGCATGGCCAATAAGGCTTCGGATAGCAGCCCTCCACTCTTCTTGCTTCTCCAAGGCAGGAGGAAAGTTGAGGAGCAGTTGCGCTCATGACAGCGCTCCCGCTCGTGTGGGTGGAATCGACAAGCGCGAGGATGGGAGGAACTCAGACTTCTAACTATGCTAGAAGGAGTCCCATCACAATTCCACAGCTGCGCGCTCTTTTCGCCAGCAACATGGCGTGCATGTCTGTCACGCCCAATATGCGACCCTATCCTAAAGGAACTCGAAGGTCCCACCAAGGACAGAAGCGCATATTGAAGACACTTCTGCAAGGTGGATATCATTACATCATACCATTACATAATAGTTGGGGATACATACAAGAGGCATACAAAGCCACACAAATACAACATCATCATACATAAGAGCAATATCCGACTACGAACGAAACACAAATAGAAACTCAGACGACATCCACCCTGCTAGCCCAGGCTGTCGACCTGGAACCTATCCCTTGATCAAAGAATCAGCAGAAGAAGAACTCCAAAAAAAACCAACATCGCTCCCGCGTCATGATCATCGCATTACCTGTACCTGGAACTATTGTTGTAGTAATCTGTGAGCCACGAGGACTCAGCTATCCCATTACCATGGTTATCAAGACTAGCGAAGCTTAATGGGTAAGGAATGGATAGTGGTGAGGTTGTAGCAGCGACCAAGCATGATATGGTGTCTAACTTACGAATACAAGAATAAGATGAGAAGCTACGCAAACGGTCGCAAACTAGTAATGATCAAGAAGTGATCCTGAAACTACTTACATCCAAACATAACCAAAACCGTGTTCACTTCCCGGACTCCGCCGAGAAGAGACCATCACGGCTACACACGCGGTTGATGCATTTTAGTTAAGTCAAGTGTCAAGTTCTCTACAACCCGATATTAAAAAATTCTCATCTGCTACATAACCGCGGGCACGGCTCTCCAAAGTTTATACCCTGCAGGGGTGTCCCAACTTAGCCCATTATAATCTCTCACGATCAACGAAGGATATTCCTTCTCCCGGAAAGACCCGATCAGACTCGGAATCCCGGTTACAAGACATTTCGACAATGGTAAAACAAGACTAGCAAGACCGCCCGGATGTGCCAACAAATCCCGATAGGAGCTGCACATATCTCATTCTCAGGGCACACCGTATGAACACTACGTACAGCTAAAACCATCCCTCAAGTTTCCCCGAGGTGGCGCTGTAAGTGGCTCTAGTTCGGACCAAAAATTAGAGAAGCACTGGCCCGGGGGGGTTAAAATAAAGATGACTGTTTGGTTAATTACTCCCAAGGGAAAGGTTATAGGTTGTTAGGCAAATGTAAAACCAAGGTTGGGCCTTGCTGGAGAAGTTTTATTCAAGGCGAACTGTCAAGGGGTTCCCATAAACCCGGCCGCTTAAGGAACGCAAAATCAAGAAACATAACACCGGTATGACGGAAACTAGGGCGGCAAGAGTGGAACAAAACACCAGGCATAAGGCCGAGCCTTCCACCCTTTACCAAGTATATAGATGCATTAATTAAATAAGAGATATTGTGATATCCCAACATAACCAGGTTCCAACATGGAACAATCTTCAACTTCACCTGCAACTTACAACACTATAAGAGGGGCTGAGCAAGAGCAGTAACTTAACCAAACAACGATTTGCTAGGAAGGGCCAAAAAGGTTAGAGGCTGCCATGGCAATTTGGGAGGCTTGATAAACAAGTGATAGGTAGCGCAGCATAGCGATAGAACAAAGCAACTAGCATAGCAATGATAGTAGTGAGATCCAGGGTAACGGTCATCTTGCCTGAAACCCCGCAAGGAAGAAGAACGAATCCATAAAGAAGATGAATGGGCGAAGATGAACCAAGTGTAGTCGAACGAATCCTCACGATCGCAACGAAACAGGAACTATCGAGAAGAAGCACAACCGAAAAGAAGCAAACATGGTAAACACCCAACACATAAACATGACATGATGCTCAATCAATTATGATGCATGACAAGGCTATATGATTATACTCATGGCAATAGATGATGCATACAAGAGCAACACATCAAAGAAAGTTTAAAAGAGGCCGGAAACAACATATAATAAATCCGGTAAGTCCCTCATATGCATGTTTCAAAATTTGTCCAGATCTGAATAAACCTTATTTTCAAGTTGTTAAACATCAAGTTAAGATGCATCCAGATGATCTACACAAAATTCTAGTCAATTTACATATAAAGCTCATTTAATTTGGAGCTACGGCATAGAAGATATGAGCAAAACAAGTCAAACATGGCCTTAATGAATAATGCATTCCAACATCAACCAAACACTCACAAAACATGTATGCAACATGATAATATGAAACTACATGCAATTCTAAGCAAGTTTCATATAGAGCATGCTCAAGACGGAGCAATGGTGCAACACATACACTCCAAACAAGATATAATAACAATCTGCCCAAAACAACAAGTAGGCACTTAGCAAACATAAAAAAAACATGCTACAGGAATCATATGAGCACAGACTTGACATGCACTTCATGTAAATATAACACATTGCAAATATCATTAAGGTTCAGGTTCATAAGAATGAATATTAAACCAATATGATCAATGCAAAATGCAACTTTATAACACAGGAGCATATGCATGAGCAGAGTTAATATGATGGCAACTTGAGAGCAAGAAAGAGACAAGCTACAGCAAGTAAACATAGCAACCAAGGGCATGTCATCAAAGTACACATAACAAAGAGCAAATAGCATCATGGCATCATATACATATGGCTGATGTATTAGTGGGAACCAACATGACAAGATTGAATATTGAAACAATTTCAGCAAGTGTAAAACGGCAATATTATGATAGCATGTTTGCAAGCATGGAACATAGGCATATGATATAAAAAATTAACAACCATGGAATGCAAACAAATACTCATAGCATACTTTAAAACATATAATTGGAGCATCTCCAGAATAGATATGTATCAACTAATATCAAGCTCACAACAAGCCATCATGAAGTTAACAGAAATCTGGAACAACATATAGGCATGTTCATGGCAATGACAATATATGCTACAGGACATATATGGGGCGTCAAAAGGCATGGCATGATAGAGAATAACATATCAAACAAAACATGTCAACTAAGCATCTCCGGAATATGCATGGATTAAATGATAGCATCAAGCAAACATGGCATCCTGATATGACAGATTCAGAAATGACAGAACATTAACAGCAAGTAGTCCACTTCACAAGCTTGATGCACTCGCTACAGGGCATATAAAAATAAACAAATTACACTCCTGTACATATGGCATAATTATGCTCCTAAAACATGTAGACATGATGCTCAAAAGAAAATCACACCAAAAGATATAAAAATGACAAATAGGCAAGTTACAGCAACTTTCAGTAGTTAACAACGACATGCACTTTTGCAACAGGTATTAATATGTCAAGATGCACACTAACATGAATGCAAAGCACACCAACATGTAGAGCATGAAGAGCAGAACATGTGCATATCAAGACCATCATCATAGGATCAACAGAGACAAAGTTATAGCACTCAAAAGATGCTTACATGATGTTAACAATCAGCAGATTACAACAGTTCATACCACATAGCAGTTTTGCAACGAAGATTAATGCATCAATATGAGCCGGAACATGAATGCAAATGCAACCATCATGAAGAGCACTCTAATATGAACATTTTGACATATCATGTATGGAAAACGGAGCAATATGCAAGAAGTTATGGACACACAAAATTGTTCACAAAATATAACAGAATCAGGGACGGAAAAATCACCTCGCGAAAGAAAAAAACAGAGGATGGCGAGATAGGCCTTGCACGGTTGGCCCACGGGGACGCGGCTGGAGCTGGGCCGGGCCGCGGGGAGGCCCACGAGGCCCACATAGAGGTGGAGCCCGCGGTCAACAGCACGGGCGGGAGGAGCACGGGACCGGCGTCGACGGCGAAGAACGGCGGCGGGGCGGCGCTCCGGTGGCCGGGTTGAACGGCGGAGGGGCGGATCTGGCCGGAGATGGAGAGGTCGACGGCGGGGCAATCGGATCCGACCGGTGGGGCGGCGAAACGGGCCGGCGGCGAGCTCCTTGGCCATGGCGGCTGCGGGGCGGAGTGGACCGGCGAGGGTTTGAGGCAGCGCGATGGCGCGAGGTCGGCGGGGAGACGGGACGCCGGCGGGGACGGGACCAGGCGGTGGGCGACTCGCGGCAGCAGAAGGCGAGGCGGGAGGAGCTCGGGCTCTGGTGAGCTCCTGCCGGAGCGGCGGCGGAAGGCGGCGGCGAGTAGGGCGACGCGGGCGGCGCTCGGGCCCTGGATGGGCTCGGGCGGCCCAGCAATGGGCTTTGTCGGGCTCGGTGGCGCTGGACGCTGGAGGGAAGACATGGAGCGACAGGAGTGGCTGCGGGCAGTGGTGCGGACGCGTCCGGTCTGGCCGGACACGTCCGACGGCGGAGGAGGAGGTAGGCTAGGGTTTCATCCGCGAAAATGGAAGGGGAGGGCCATTATATAGGTAGAGGGAGCTAGGAGAATCCAAATGAGGTGCGGTTTTCACCCACACGATCGTGATGCAACGACGGAGAGTATGGAAGGGTTTAGATTTGTTTAGTGGGCTGTTTGGATGGGTGTTGGGCTGCAAAGAGAGAGGGGCCTTTGCGGCTACCCGGTTAACCGTTGGGGCATCAAACAACCTCCAAATGGAACGAAATTTGACAAGCGGTCTACCGGTGATATATCAAGGCCACTCGGCAAATCTCGCCCATTCCAAGAACGTTTTTCTATGGCTTACAAAACAAGATCTGAGAGGGGCGACGGGTGCATTTGAGAGAGTCAGAATCTGAAACGGACAACGGAGAGAACCGGGGGAACCCTAATGGACGCAAGTTTTGGAAAACATGCAGATGAAATGCAGATGAGGACATGGAAAGATGCAACACACAAGCAAACGACATGGCAACGATGGCCAATAACTGGAAAACATCTGGCGCATCAGATTTGGGGCATTACAATGTCGGCCCTGCGTGTCTTGAGAGAGACGCTAAGGGCTTTTGTCGCAGGCGACGCCCGGGGTCTTTAACATTGTGGCGCGGTTTGTCGCGCACGAGCTGAGAGGACCACGACGCGTGTTGGCGAGGTTAACCTCCTGCCCTTGGTGGTCCCCACACCACCCGCAGGTAGCACGGCTCCATCCCTAGGCACGGCGCCACGCCAACCACCGCCGTCGCTGTGGTGGACACCAATTGCCTGGCTTCTCGTATTCGGATGGTGTGGACGATCTCGATCTCCTCAACCACTAGTGCCCGCCACATCGCCCGTCAGCGCAGGTGCGGGCAGTGCGGCCTCGGACGGGCCGATCGTCGCAGTCGTCTTCTTCTTCGGAGCCATGGCGGCGAAGAAACTACTGCACTAACCTACAGACCAGATTCTCACAGCTAACACCCCCCTACCTGGCGCGCCAAAGATGTCGGGGAAACCAATCACCTAGGGGGTCACAAGGATCCCTTCTACGTTCAGCGGGGGGTTAGTTGCATGAAGAGTAGGTCCAGCCATTAGCACACACGGGATTTTTATCCAGGTTCGGGTCGCGGAGATGCGTAATACCCTAGTCCTGCTTGTTTGGTTATATGTGTGTTCTTGAGCTCTTGAACTAGCTACGATGCGTGCTTTGTCCAAAAGTCTGAATGCTCTCTCAGTATGCCTCGGGCTTCCTTTTATATGCAAAGGGGTTGCCACAGTGACACAGAGGAGGTGGCAAGCTATAGTTGTATGAGCTTATCGCTCGATCAACGTAGGAAAAGCGCATTTTATGTGTTGCCTACGTGTCCTCTCGCTTTATTGGTGACGGCAACAGAGGCCATCTCATCCTTTGCCACTCCTCCTTGCCATGATGCACGTCCAGGTTGATAAGGCATGCAGCGCCACACTGGCTAACTAGCTACTTTGTTCGCACAATGGTAACCTTCCACGAACATCTGCATGTCACCACGCAGGCGCCTGCTTAGTTGGCATGCCTATCTTCGCACTAGAGTGGTGGTGAGGTGGTGAAACCTTGCCGGCCGTGGGTCTTGCCGCGACCCAGCAGTCGTCCCCAGCAAGGCTTGCTGGGGGCCTTGGAGTCGTCCATGGCAACGGTCTTGCCAGTGGTCCTTGCCTTCTGGTCCCACGTGGATTCGCGGGCTGCCAATCTTCATGAGGGGTTGCATGCTATTAGGCATGTGCTCTCCAGATCTTGGTCTTAACGTTGTCGATGGTGTCAGAGCTCTCAACCCCGAGGGTGGTGGCCCTGCTGGTCTCTGTTCGGGTTGCCCCGGCAAGGCCCTTGCCGGGGGCGGTTCAGCTTGCCCCTCGCCCTTGCGCTTCGAGCGCCTGTCTTGGTGGCCTTCAGGCTTTGCCTTCCCCTGCCTCACCAGGCCCTGTCGCAGGTGTGCCTGCGACTGCCCGTGCACTACTAAGGGGTACATAAGTACCCATACTTTTGTACACCGACACATATAATCACTCAAGTGTTCAACCATATAAGTATTACGTTTCAATTGTCTACTAACATAAGAATTGAAGTTTTCTTGTTTAACAATAAAATTATCAAACTCAACCAAGCTTTGACTAGCAGACTTATTATGAGGAATATCACCTTCATTAAATCTATAGAGAGAATTTACCTCTACTACCTATGTCGGGTTATCAAGACCATGTATTTCTTCAATGGGCGGTAAATTCTTAACACCTTCAGCTTTAATACCTTTTTCTTTCATAGATTTCTTTGCCTCTTGCATATCTTTAGGACTGAGAAATAGAATACCCCTTTTCTTCAGAGTTGGCTTAGGAGTTGTCAGGAAGTGTCCGATCATTATCATTACTCAATATATTATTCAATAGCAATTCATCTTGCTCAACAGTTCATTCCCCGAAAATACAACCAACACAACTATCTAGGTGGTCCCTAGAAGCATCGGCTAGTCCATTAAAAAGATATCAAGTATTTCATTTTCCTTGAGAGGATGATCAGGCAAAGCATTAAGTAATTGGAGAAGCCTCTCCCAAGCTTGTGGGAGACTCTCTTCTTCAATTTGCACAAAGTTAAATATTTCCTTTAAGGCAGCTTCTTTCTTATGAGTAGGGAATATTTTTTTATAGAAGTAGTAAATCATATCCTGGGGACTACGCACACACTAGGAGCAAGAGAATTAAACCATATCTTAGCATCACCCTTTAATGAGAAAGGAAACAACTTAAGAATATAGTAATAGCGACTTTTTTCCTCATGAGCAAATAGGGTGGTTATATCATTCAGTTTAGTAAGATGTGCCACAACAGTTTCAGATTCATAACCATAGAAAGGATCAGATTCAACCAAAGTAATTAAATCAGGGTCGACAGAGAATTCATAATCCTTATCGGTGACAAAGATAGGTGAAGTAGCAAGCTTAGGATCATATTGCATTCTAGCATTCAAAGAATTTTCTTTCAGCTTAGCAAAGAGTTTCTTAAGATCATCTCTATCATTGCAAGCAAGAAAGTCTCTAGCAGTTTCCTCATCCATAATATAACCCTCAGGTACAATAGGCAATTTCATATCTAGGGGGAGAATCATAATCTTCAGTTTCAGTAGTATCATCAGTTTGATTAATTTCATTCTCTCTAACCCTAGCAAGTTGTTCATCAAGAAATTCACCTAGTGGCACGGTATTATCAAGCAAAGAAGTAATATCATCATAAGCATCATTCATAGCAGAAGTGGCATCATAAATAACATGCGACATATCATAATCAACAGCAGGTGTAGGTCTTGCAAGTTTACTCAAAATAGAAGGTAAATCAAGTGCAGAGCTAGATGGCAATTCCTTAACTCCCCTCGTAGTTGAGGGGAAAATCTTGGTTCTTTGATCTTTAAAATTCCTCATAGTGATCAACATATATAAATCCCAAGTGACTCAGAGAATAGAGCTATGTTCCCCGGCAACGGCGCCAGAAAAAGGTCTTGATAACCCACAAGTATAGGGGATAGCAATAGTTTTCGAGGGTAGAGTATTCAACCCAAATTTATCGATTCGTGCCACAAGGGGAGCCAAAGAATATTCTCAAGTATTAGCAGTTGAGTTGTCAATTCAACCATGCCTGAAAGACTTAATATCTGCAGCAAAATATTTAGTAGCAAAGTAGTATGGAAGTAACGATAACGGTGGCAAAAGTAATGGTAGCAGTTTTGTAGCAATCGTAACAGTGGCAACGGAAAAGTAACGTAGCAAAGATCAATATGAAACGAGCTCGTAGGCAATGGATCAATCATGGATAATTATGTCGGATGGCATTCATCATGCAACAGTTATAACCAAGGGTGACACAAAACTAGCTCAAATTCATCAATATAATGTAGGCATGTATTCCGAATATAATCATACGTGCTTATGGAAAAGAACTTGCATGACATCTTTTATCCTACCCTCCTGTGGGAGCGGGGTCCAATTGGAAACTAAGGGATATTAAGGCCTCCTTTTAATAGAGAGCCCGACCAAAGCACTAGCACTTAGTGAATACATGAACTCCTCAAACTACGGTCATCACCGAGAAGTGTCCCGACTATTGTCACTCTAGGGTTGCCGGATCATATAACGTAGTAGGTGACTATAACTTGCAAGATAGGATCAAGAACACAAATATATTCATGAAAACATAAAGGGTTCAGATATGAAATCATGGCACTCGGGCCCTAGTGACAAGCATTAAGCATAGCAAAGTCATAGCAACATCAATCTTAGAACATAATGGATACTAGGGATCAAACCCTAACAAAACTAACTCAATTACATGGTAAATCTCATCCAACCCATCACTGTCCAGCAAGCCTACGATGGAATTACTCATGCACGGAAGTGAGCATCATGAAATTGGTGATGGAGGATGGTTGATGATGACGACGGTGATGATTTCCCCTCTCTGGAGCCCAGAATGGACTCCAGATCGGCCCTCCTAAGGAAGAACAGGAGGTGGCAGCGGCTCCATATCGTAAAACACGATGAATCCTTCTCTCTGATTTTTTTTCTCTCTGAACATTAATATATGGAGTTGGAGTTGAGGTCGGTGGAGCTTCGTGGGACCCACAAGACCAGAGGGCGCGCCCCAGGGGCTGGGCGCGCCCTCCACCCTTGTGGACAGGGTGTAGGTCCCCTCTAGTTGATTATTTCACCAATATTTTTTATTTATTTGAAAAATAATCTCCGTGAAGTTTCAGGTCATTCCGAAAACTTTTATTTCTGCAAAAAATAACACCATGGTAATTATGCTCAAAACAACGTCAGTCCGGGTTAGTTCCATTCAAATCATGCAAATTAGAGTCCAAAATAAGGGCAAAAGAGTTTGGAAAAGTAGATATGTTGGAGACGTATCAGGTATACATCTTCAAATGTAGTACCCGGATCTACCTGCGGCTTCTCTAACGAAGCCGATCAATATACTTTTCATGCACATATTCGCCTCTATCATGTTTGCACATTTCCCATCTCGTTATTAAGCCCTTATATGCACCATCTTGACTTGTGCTTTTTCCAAGCTAGGTTGCCTCGCTCCTATGCTTACCCCTTACATTCCCGGTTGTTTTCGACTAGGGGGTAAAGGGAGCACCTCTATTATTCCTATGACCGGGTCACCCCCATACATATCTCAGATGGTTGAAGCCGAAAGCTAGCGTTCCGAAGAAAATAATTGGTCGGTCACGGGGGAAGTAATATTAATTTGGTACTCGCCACCAACATATTTGGGTTATTTCCTTGAAATTAACACCCGCGTATTGTGGGTATCCGGCTAAAACACCCATGGTCAACATGACAGCCCGAAGAAAGGAACCCATGGAGGAACTATTTTTTCGGAAGATGTTCCGTACATTAAAAAGTAATATAATATAACTCCCGACACACGTTTTGTCTATTCACATCAAATGGACGGATAGCCTAATTACCCGAAGTGATTTCCTGTTACCTCAGGTCACATAGTTTACAGTACGGATGGGGAGGCGGAAGCCGATGATTAGTTAAGACAATGTCTACAGTACAGATGGAGAATATTTGATATAGAGTACATAGATACATAGAATCACACACCCTACTCCTTGTCCAGATTATCTATCAAGCTATCTAGGGCACAGTCGTCGTGTGAGTACCGAGCAGGAGGCATCACTTGGTCATACACCAAGCGGAGAGGTATTTCTTGCCCATCAGGCCCTGCTGGTCCAACACGAGCCATATGCTCTGGCTCGAGTTTGGTAAAACGGGTCTTAACCATTGCCCATGCCTCCCGCACTCCTTCTCGGTAAGCAAATATCTTCCATAACTCAAAGCAATGCATAGCTCCATTGAATCGATTGGCCAGTTCAGCCACCCCCTCTGGAGGCGTCTCGGTCAGCCATAATGCCTTGGCCATGCGCTTCATAGCTCTCCGCGCTTGCACATGCATGATGGACAGTTCCTTTAATAGGTTCCCTCTAAATGAATTGACCTCCTCTTCGGGACGCCGGGTGAGGAGACCTAACACAAGGCATGGCATGGCATGTCCTTCACATTTATGCACCACACGTATCTACAAGGTCACAAGTTGAAATATCACTTACCGAACATGACGCCTTTCAATCTCTGGTTCTCCTAAAGGGCCTACACCAGTTGAGTCTTCCAACTCTTCATTTCTTTGGCCTGCTGCTGGTTTTCCGCGTTGAGTTTGTTCCTTTCATGAACATACACTATTCTGATCATGGGATCTGAATAATATTCTGATCACAACATGAACTTCCCGAGTAACGCGCCTGACCTTCCCCGACTACTAGGTTGAACTTCAGCTAAAATGTGTCCAAATGGGGCTTGCGATATACCGTTGGAAAGCTATAGACACCAATATCATGACCCAAGTTAAATTTTTGGCAAAATGTAAGCGGTTTAAGAGCAGTTTTGAAAACCATTTTTTCTTCACACAAAAAACGTGAATCGTATTTTCGATCGCATTTCTAAACTGTTTATTGGAATGAGGTAAATAATATGGCATTGGAAAGCTACTGCAAAACCGCTCCTTTGACATGTTGAAAGTTTTCTCTAATTCCCTATGGATAAAGAGTAATTTGAAAAATCGTAAAATTTTGCAAACCGAACAGCTGAGTTCATATTTTCAATGTAATTTCTGAATGGCTAATCCAATTGAGGCAAATGATATGGCATTGGAAAGCTTGTGAAAATTCGCTACTTTTTCATGTTAAATGTTTTTTCTAGTTTGGAACGGTTTAAAAGTAATTCAGAAAACGGTACAAGTTCCACCGAGTATGCATTTTCGATCTAAGTTTTTAACCGTACGTCCGAATGCAACAAATGATATGGTGTTGGAAAGATTGAGGAAATGTGAAACTTTTTCGTATATATTGTTTCTCCAAATTCCTTACGGTTTTAAGTCAAATTTTAAAATGGCTAAAAATGTATATTTGCCATAATTTATACAAACTTTATGCGAATGGGGCCAATAATACACCGCTGAAAAGCTAAGGAAAATGTGAAACTTTTTCATGTTGATAGTTTTCTCTGATTCCTAGCCGTTTTCAAGTAATTTCAAAAAACAGGGAGATCATGTGTTTCGCCTTTATCGCGAAACGAATTTTTCGAAAATGCACCGCGTGAAGAACTTGAACTTCGCGGCATGTCTACTTGAACTTCACTATGTTTTCACGTGTTTTTTTTGCTCGTAGCTCTCCATCCACTTCTTGTAGCTCTCCATCCACTCACCGGAATTGAGCAAGTGATATACCGATGGAAAGCTGCGGTAGACACGCAACTTTCCCGTGTTGATCATTTTGTCATACTCGCGACAATTTTAAAAGTTTTCCATCTGAAATTCATTCTGTGTAGTAGGTGAACTTTCTGCTGTTTTCACATTGAACTTCTATGACATATTTTTCGTTTGCAATTTTCTCATTCATTCGTTAGTGTTACACAAATGATATTCCTTTGGTACAAACCTCTCTCACAATAAATTTTTTAACTTTCTCCGACCAAGGACTTGAACTTACAACAACAACAACAGAACTGGATCTTCTCTTTTAATTTATTTTTCTCATATTAAACACACACCATGTAGTACATGAACTATTTCCATTTTTATAATTTGATTTTTTAATTTTCTTTCTGAAATCAAATTGCTCCCAAATAATAACTGAACTTCTTTGTGGATTGAGAGAATTATTTTAAAATGCAAAAAACAATTTCATTTTATGTTTTCGAACATGGAAATACAAGGTGGACCTCTCTCACAAGAATTTTTTTGAACTTTTCCTCGCCGAGCACTTGAACTTCTAGCAACCATTTTTTCGTTTATGAGTTGTTTTAAAAGTGCAAAAAATGGCGTTGTGTTTTTTATTTTTTGAATAGGTAATTCTCAATTTGAACTCCGAACTTCTCTGTTATTTCAATTTGAACATCACCTTTTTATATTTTGAGTAAAGAATTGTATTCGATTTTTATACGAAAAAAATTAAACATGGAAATACAAGGTGAACCCCTATCGCAAGAATTTTTGAACTTCTCCGGACATAGCACTTGAACTTCTTTTAACAAACCTTCTAAGCTTTTATTTTTCTGTACTCTTATTCTCACCTGAAATGCATTCCTTGCAGTACTTCAACTTCTTCTTGTTTTCACTATGAACTTCTTTCAACAGGTAAGAATTTTTTGAATACATAAAAACGTGTTTTAAATGGTATACATGAAAATTTTAAACCGTTCATCAAAATGTGGCACATAATATATCCGGTGGAAAGCTTATGAATCGTAGCCAGTTTTCCATGTAGACTCGTGTTACAAATTCGTTGATGTTTAAGAGCAGTTTTTAAAATGGCAAAACAACGTTGTTTTTTGCTTTTTAAAACAACATTTAAATGAACGACGGACGTCTCCTAAATATATTTTTGAACAGTGCAGGGTAGAGCACGTGAACTTCTTGCAACAAACCTTAGGCTTTTAGTTTTGTATTCTTTTATTCTCTTCTGAAACGCATTCCGTGTCGTAGTTGAACTTCCTGCTGTTTTCACCTTGAACTTCTGTCACGTTTTTCTGTTCGTAATTCCCCAGCTATACGTTGGAGTTGCACAAATAATATACCTTTGCAAACCTGCTAAAATGACATAACTTTTTCTAATACGGTTAAGCTTTTGTTTCGAACACACATGCACCATTTTGTTTTAACCGTTTTCTGGAATAAGAGTATTTATACACCTTCGAAAGTTGTTGAATATGAGAAACTTTTTAATGTAGAGAATTTTTGTTTTAAATTTGTAATGGATTGAGAGAATTATTTTAATTCAAAAAAATAAGGTTTTTTATGCGTTTTTGCACATGTAAATACATGGTGAACCTCTCTCACAAGTATTTTTGAATTTTCCCTAGCCAAGCACCTGAAATTCTCGCAACAATTTTTTAGACTTTGACTTTTTATTCTTTTTTTCTCATATGAAGCACGCACCATGTAGTACGTGAACTTCAGGATCGCATTGTCACTCTATTTTTCACGTGTTTTTTTCTCGGAGCTCTCCATCCACTTCTTATAGCTCTCCATCAACTCATCGGAAATGAGCAAGTGATATTCAGATGGAAATCTACTGCAAACACGCAACTTTCTCGTGTTGATCATTTTTTCATAATCGTGACGGTTTTAAAGTTTTTAATCTAAAATTCATTCAGTGTAGTAGTTGAACTTCCTGCTGTTTTCACGTTGAACTTCTGTGATGTATTTTCATTTGTAATTTTCTCATCCATTCCTAAGTGTTACACAAACGATATTCCTTTTGTACAAACCTCTGTCACAATAAAAAAAATTAACTCTCTCCGACTGAGGACTTGAACTTATAACAATAAAAAAATTGGACCTTGCTTTTTATTCATTTTCTCCTCCGTTATTTTAATTTCAACTTCTTAGTCATATTCTCGAAAGGAAATATGTTTTTAAATAAGCATCAAACATTTTTTTGTAAATTGAACTTCATAGTTTTATTTTTTTTTCTTAGAAACGGTAATAAGTTGAGTTTCCCGTATACATTGAACTACTCCCCTATTTTAAGTTGAACGTCGTCATTTTTATTCTTTAGTAACAAGGAAAAATCTGAGTTTTTTTAATAAATATCGAAGTTCTCTATTTTCGTAATTTGGAATTTTTGGTTTATTTCCTTGTAGTAATGGGAAAATCCTGTTTTCTAATAAATATTGAACTTCTAGAGTTTTTTTGTAGGAAAGGTGAAAATCCTTTTTTATGAATTTTGTACTGCTCTATTTAAATAAAGGAACTTCTTGTTTTCATTCTTTAATAAAGAGGAAAAACCTGAATTGTGTATAACCATTGAACTACTCCGTTTTTTAGATTTGAACTTCTAGGGTATTATAATGAACAAAAATCCTAGGTTTTTATAATCTCTGAATGTCTTTGCCTTTTAGTTTTGAACTTCTTAGTTTTCTTCTTTTAGAAAGAATAAAAATGATTTTTATGTAAAAATCGTACATTTTTCGAAAAAAAAAATTGAACTTCTGCATAGAGACAAGAAGAATTTGAGTTTTTTGTATTCATCGAACTACTCCTTTTTTAATTTGAAATTCTTGATTTTTTCAAATCAAATTGCTCCAAGTTTTTTTTTAAATGACAAAAACAGCGCTAAACTTTAGCAATGAAAAATGAATTTTTATAGACATCAAACCGCTCTATTTGTTCAATTTTTGAACCTCTTCGTGTATTTTTAGAGATGGGAAGAATTGGTGTTTTTTTAGTAAATGTCGAACTTCTTCGTTATTTCAAACTGAACTTCTTGGTTTATTCGTTAGTAACCTTTAAAAATTCAAGTTTTTGCAATAAATATTGAACTTCTCTATTTTTTGAAATTGAACTTCTTGGTTTATTATTTAGTAACAAGGAAAATCTTGGTGCTTCATATATATTGTACTATTCTATTTTTTAAATTGAACTTCTTGGTTTTTTCAATTTGGACTTCTTAGTGTTATTTATTTGTAAGGGGGAAATCCTAGTTTTATAATATCGCAAACTTCTTCGTTATTTTGAACTGATCTTCTTGGTTTATTTGTTAGTAACGTGAAAATTTTGACTTTTGTAATAAATATCGAACTGCTCCGTTTTTTGAAATTGAATTTCTTGGTTTATTATTTCATAACGAGGAAAATCTGAATTTTTCATATACATTGAACTACTCTATTGTTTTAAATTCAACTTTTTGGTTTTTTTTAATATGGACTTCTTGGTGTTATTCATTTGTGAATGCCTGTTTTTGAGTTTTTTATGAATGCGTCGAAAGGATAACAAATTCTCTAGTGTCACCAATAGAGCTTCCTACCAAACATCTTCTTTTCTAGCTTATTTTATAGTTCTCAAACACAGTTGTACAATTACAAAAACAAAGCATTTTATTTCTATCCGTTTTTTAGATGACATCTTATTCACATACAAGTTAGTAGTGCCTAAACTTAGAATTGTTTTTAACAAACAAGAAATTTTTTCCACTTCTTCGTTGGAAGCTCAATAAGCAGATGGAGGGCGTCAAAGTTTTCACACATACGTGCACGCGCGCACACACACACATAGAGTTTGAACTCTCTCAAAATCGATGGAGGGCATCAAAGTTTTCACATATACACGTGTGTGCGCGCGCACACACACACACACATAGAGTTTGAACTCTATCAACATCAATATATTAACTTCGATCGTTTCTTTTCTGTGAAAAAATATCACGCGTAGTCGTATTGCTACTCAACTTTTATATTTTTTACATCTATAGTTTGCAGAAGTTACCATCTTCGAGATGACCCAGAACACATTCACACGCCTGCACGCACGTTGCACACCAACTCAAACGCATCTATACAGTAGCAAATCTCGAAGCTTCTTCACACATTAAACCTTTCACAATGTCAAGGGTGAACTTCATTGTTACACAACACACACCCGAAGAAGAGCACACAAACATTCATTTTTCCTATTTGAGGACATCTGGTGCTAAACCGAAAGAGAAGAGGAGAAAAAATTCCATCAGCACTCTGACAAAATGGACTCTTAATGTATGGAGGACCCTTTTTTGAAACTTTAGCACTTTATTTATGGTAAAACATCAATATACAAAGATTCCCTTATCAGGTACGGGGCAGAATAGAAAACACCACAGTTACAACCTGCTCACAAGACCTAGCTAGTATGTGTGCCGGAGAATTCAGAGAACGCTTAACATGACAAACAGACACCAAAGAAAAAGGCTCCAACAAGTACTTGATGTCTGCCACCGCTGCGCTCACGGCCGATCTGTCAAATGTCCATGAGTTGAACCGTTGCACCAAAGAGAGACAATCAGAAACGAAAACGACAGAGGCAAAGCCTTCATCACGGGCCAGAGAAACAGCACGACGAAGTGCGCATGCTTCAGCAAGTTCAGGCATTGCAATCCCACGTAAGAGTTGGCTGCATGCCAACAGACAAGTGCCATTGTGGTCTCGGATTACAACACCAACGCCCACCTTGTGTGAATCAGAGAAGACTGCAGCATCAACCAAAGCAGAGAAGCTGTCGTCTCACGACTGTGCTGGGTGACAGGCTTGAATAAATGCTGCGGAATTAGATCCACATAGGATAGTGTTTTCAGAGCGATGCGGGCAGGGTGTACATTGTCATCGCCATTACGGGCCGCATTGCGAGCCTCCCAAATATGCCACACTGTAACAGCAAAAGACAATAGATTGCTCATGTGAAAATCTATCAAGAGCTGAAAAAAGCCATTGCTTCGGAGACTGAAAGTTTTTGCGGCAAAGATGACCTACCGTTCTACATCAATCTGAACTTCAACATGAATCTTGTCTCTGTTCTCTTTTTTCATTTTCCACGGAACAACAAATTGCTCTTTTCTGCATGAATCCCTCTTTCTAACACACAGGAAAAGAATGGGTGGAGCATTTGGGAGAGGGTGGCGTAGCCACAGAGCGACACAGTAGAATTAGTAGCGAGCGGACGAGAAGGATGCATCAGATTCCTAAGAACAGGGTGACGGGCGCGCAGGGGCTGAGGTAGCGAGCTAGGAAGTAGACCACGGGGCTGTGATGACCAGTGGCACGAGCGGCCAGTCACCCGCGTAGAGGAGGCTTGCCCTGAGGCTGTAGCTCGTACGGGCTGGACGCGGCGCTAGAGGCACTCCAAGGTGGCGTTTAGACACCGTTCACGGCGGCAGCCCGTGATATAGCGGTAAGGGGCAGTCCAAGGTGGCAACGCATGGTGGGCTCTCGGCAGTGCTCATGTGGGAATGCGACCAGTGGCGGTAGGGGGGAGGCCACCGGCTGCTGCATATGTTGGTCTTGGACGGCGGCGTCGCGTGGGGATGCATTTGTTGTGGTAGCGCACAAGAGGAGCTAGGTGGCAAGGGGCGGCGACAAGCGGGAGGATCCAACGAAGCTCACCGGAGGTAGACAACGAGAAGAGAAGGGCAGAGGTCGCGAGGAGGCTCGCTAGAGGGGAGGGGCGGAATGCGGCGAGGAGCGGAGGCAGGTGGTGGAGGCGTGAGCCGGCCGCGGCTGGATCCGTCCGGGCGCGTGGGGGTTCCGGGGAGGGCGGGCGGTGGCGGGTTGATCCGGGGAGGGTGCGTAGCAGCGGGGGTGTCCGAGGAAGTCTTGCAGAAGCGGGTGGATCTGGGGAAGGCGCCCGAGGGCATGGGTGTCCGAGGAGGGTGACCAGCGGCGTGGGTGCCCGGGGAGGGGGGATTGGCGGCGGGGGATCCGGGGAGTAGGTGGTTGCAGGATACGTGGGGAGGGGAGGATGGGGATAAGATGTGATTTTTTTTTGTTTTCATCGTCTCGTGCCTGTCGCCGTGATTAGAATAACTATTCTGATCCAGGATATATATATATATATATATATATATATATATATATATATATATATATATATATATATATATATATATATATATATATATATATATATATATATATACACATATTACCTCTTGGACGGGGGTGCAATGGATGTAGCTTCTGTGGCTACCTTGTGCTTAGTAGCTGTCGTGCCAACATGGTAGGCACCGATCTCGTCAGTGTTCGGCACGTGGTGCGGCGACCGTTGGGAGTAGATGTCAGCATATTAGAAATGTTGCGAGGCAAACACCCCTTTTTGGGAAAAGGCCTTCTTGCTACTTACCACGGAAGAAGGGAGGGGACCGGGGTAATCGGCTAGTACGGCCACCTTAGAATTGTCGAGACTCTTGATACATCTCCATCGTATCTACTTTTTCAAACTCTTTTGCCCTTGTTTTGTACTCTAATTTGCATGATTTGACTTGAACTAACCCGGACTGACGTTGTTTTCAGCAGAACTGCCAAGGTGTTATTTTTGTGTAGAAATCAAAGTTCTCGGATTGAACTAAAAGTTTACGGAGAATTTTTGTGGAATATATAAAAAATACTGGCACAAAAATACACCAGAGGGGGGCCACCCAGAGGCCACAGGCCCTGGGGACGAGCCTACCCCCACCCCTTCCCCAGGGCATGCCTCCTAGGCATGTGGGACCGTTGTACCGCCTCCGACCCTAATTCCAACTCTATAAATACTTATTCGCGGAGAAAAAAATCACAGAGAAGAATTCATCGTGTTTTATGATACGAAGCCGCTGCCACCTCCTGCTCTTCACCGGGAGGGCTGATCTGGAGTCTGTTCGGGGCTCTGGAGGGTGGAATCCGTCGTCGTCGTCATCATCAACCTTCCTCCATCACCAATTTCATGATGCTCACCGCCGTGCGTGAGTAATTCCATCGTAGGCTTGCTGGATGGTGATGGGTTGGATGAGATTTATCATGTAATCAAGTTAGTTTTGTTAGGGTTTGATCCCTAGGATCCATTATGTTCTGAGATTGATGTTGCTATGACTTTGCGATGCTTAATGCTTGTCACTAGGGCTCGGGTGCCATGATTTCAGATTTGAACCTGTTATGTTTTCGTGAATATATGTGAGTTCTTGATCCTATTTTGCAAGTTGTAGACACCTTATGAGTTATGATTCGTATACCCCAAGGTGACAACAATTGGGATTCTTTTCGGTGATTACCGTAGTTTCAGGAGTTCATGTATTCACTAAGTGCTAATGTTTTAGTCCGGTTCTCTATTAAAAGGAGGTCTTAATATCCCTTAGTTTCCATTAGGACCCAGCTGCAAAGGGAGGGTAGGACAAAAGATGTCATGCAACATAAGCATGTATGACTATATACATAATACATATGCCTATATTATATGGATGAATTGGAGCTAGTTCTGTGTCGCCCTAGGTTATAACTGCTACATGATGAATATCAGCCAAAACAATTATCATTGTTGATCCGATGCCTACGAGCTTTTCACATATTGATCTTTGCTAAGTTACCTTCGTTGCTACTGCTGCTACAATTACTAAAAATGGCTACTGCTACTTTTGCCACCCTTACCATTACTTCCATACTACTTTGCTACTAAATACTTTGCTGCAGATATTGTGTCTTTGAGGTGTGGTTTAATTGACAACTCAACTACTAATACTACTGAACCTTCTTTGGCTCCCATTGTGTCGAATCAATAAATTTGGGTTGATAGTCTACCCTAGTAAACTGTTGTGATCCCCTATACTTGTGAGTTATTAACTCTCCTGATAAAAAAACCCAGTCCTCAAAATCAATTGACATCTCTGGGTCGTCATGGAACCCTGGATCATCGTCACGGGAATGGTTCTCTAGTTGTGGAGCGGGACAACTGACGGACTCAACCTGATGCCTCCAATTCTGTTCGAAAGAATGAAAGACTCTATCAGTAAATGCGGACGTAAGGTCCGAACAATGCAAATAAAGCTAAACTTACCCATTCAATGGGGTTATAGCTGGAATAGCCATCCCTATTCCTTAGATGGGCAAATTCTTCTTCCTCTCCCTTAAAGAGGTCGTCCAATATAGCTGCCATTGCTGCCTGGTTGTCATGCCCCTTCCGTTTGTACCATGTGGTGTTGCTTGTCCCATTATAATGCCACAGGGGGTGCATACTTTGTTGAAGAGGTTGCACGCATCGAATAATGGTGGCGGCCATCTCATCTATAATGGTTAGCTTGCTATGAAGTACCAGCCTCACCATAGCGGCCAAACGCTGTACTTCGGCACTCTACCCTTGAGAAGGGTTTTTTGGCCACCAATTAACTTCTTTAAAGGAGCATCCGAGTATTCGGGTAAACCCCACTGAACTGGCTCAAGCAAGGGGACGTCTTTAATATAAAACCCCTGTCCTGGCTATGCACCATACCTTAGCTCTGCCCACTTCAAAGATGGTCCCTCCCCGGGTGCGGGGGACGAGGCTGACTCCATAAATCGAAATGGGCCTCGCAGCTTAGGAACATCTCACAAAGGGCAATGAAGCCCGAGATGTGCAGGATTGACCCAGGGGTGTGATACGTCTCCAATGTATCTATAATTTTTTATTGTTCCATGCTATTATATTATCTATTTTAGATGTTTTACATGCATTAATATGTTATTATATATTATTTTTGGGACTAACCTATTAACCTAGAGCCCAGTTTTATTTTTTCCTTGTTTTTGAGCTTCGCAGAAAAGGAATTCTACTAAACAGAGTCCAAACGGAATAAAAACTTCATGATGATTTTTCTTGAACCAGAAGACACCCAGGGGACTTGGAGTGCAAGTCAGAAGAGCCACGAGGCATCGGCAAGGGTGGAAGCGTGACCCGTACCTTGTGGGCCCCTCGGTGACTCCCTAACCTAGATCTTCCTCCTATATATTCACTTATATTCCCAAACCCTCAGAAACATCCACGAAAACACTTTTCCACCGCCACAACCTTCTGTTCCCGTGAGATCCCATCTTGGAGCCTTTATCGGCATCCTGCAGGAGGGGGATTCGATCATGGAGGACATCTACATCAACTCTATTGCCCTTTCGATGAAGCGTGAGTAGTTTATCTCAGACCTACGGGTCCATAGATAGTAGCTAGATGGCTTCTTCTCTCTCTTTAATTCTCAATACCATGTTCTGCTCGATGTTCTTGGATATCTATCCGATGTCATCTTCTTTTGCAGTGTGTTTGTCGAGATCCGATGAATTGTGGATTTATGATCAGCTTATCTACGAAAATTATTTGAATCTTCTCTGAATTCTTATATGCATGCTTTGATATCTTTGTATTTCTCTTCAAATTATCGGTTTGGTTTGGCCAACTAGATTGTTTTCTTGCAATGGGAGAGGTGCTTAGCTTTGGGTTCCATCTTGCGTGATTTCACCCAGTGATAAAGTAGGGGAAGCGAGACACGTATTGAATTGTTGCCATTAAGGATAAAACGATGGGGTTTTCATCATATTACTTGAGTTTATTCCTCTACATCATGTCATCTTACTTAAGGCGTTTCTCCATTCTTTATGAACTTAATACTCTAGATGCATGCTGGATAGCGGTCAATGTGTGGAGTAATAGTAGTAGATTCAGGCAGGAGTCGGTCTACTTGACACAGATGTGATGCCTATATTTCATAAACATTGCCTTGGATATCGTCATAACTTTGTGCTTTTCTATGAATTGCTCGACAGTAATTTGTTCACCCACCGTATTATTTGCCTTCATGAGAGAAGCCTCTAGTGAAACCTATGGCTGTCGGGTCTATTTTCCATCATATTATTTTTCGATCTACTATTTTCCATCATATATATTCCGATCTACTATTTTGCGATCTTTTGTTTCCAGATAACTAAAAAAACAAAAATATTTTATCTTTTGTTTAGTTTTATCTATCTCTATCAGATCTCACCTTTGCAAGTGATCGTGAAGGGATTGGCAACCCCTTTATTGCGTTGGGTGCAAGTGTTTGATTGTTTGTGCATGTGCATCTACTGGGGACTTGCGCGTTTCTCCTACTAGATTGATACCTTAGTTCTTAACTGAGGGAAATACTTATCTCTACTGTGCTGCATCACCCTTTCCTCTTCAAGGGAAAACCCAGCGCAAGATCAAGAAGTAGCAGGGTGAGGTGATGGAGTTGGATCCCATAGAACTCGAGCAGACCCCTAAGGAAGGGGTGAATGGTAAACCCAAGCCTTGTAAGAGGAAGGAGAAGAAACATACCCTCTCTTCCTTGAATGGAGCGGGGAAGTTCTCTGCGAAGGCTTCAATGTTCGTGGAAGTTAATGTTGGACGGGTGGAAACAAGATCTGAAGCGGGAAGATATCCTTGTGTCTCAAGTCTACTATGTTAAAGATGAGAGATTGTGTAGCTCGCCTAGTCACTAGGAAGACGGCCTTGGGGGCGAGGGGAGGAGCTTGGAGCGCTTGCCATTCTCTCCCGAATTTTCTAGCGTCCCTGCTTCTCGATTTGGGATAAGTTGCTCGTCGCGCTCCTAGCCTGTTTAATAGGCCTTTCCCCTGTACCATAAGGGGCATTTCTGTAAAAGATTGTTGGACCGTCCGCCTCCTTTTGGCGCACGGGAACTGATGGGCATCATTAATCCTATGTGAGAATTGATGATGTGGGCCCTGCGATGGCTCGATGGATTAGAAAAGTTATCAGGGATCGAACTATGGTCGGCCGAACATAGAGAGGGGGGAAAGAACTCACCCCACAAGCCAGAGACTTCGGACGTATAAAGACTTCAGAAATCGTGAGACACCGACGTTGGAGGCTAGTTTGGGGGCTACTGAGGGAGTCCTGGACTAGGTGGTGCTCAGGCTGCCGGCCTATCTCTTATGGGCCGGACAGGTCGCCTGCACTGCAACTGCTAGACGGCCAAACTATGAGGCGACTCTGTATCCGGAGAGGGGATATTTGGTGACTTGTTGTGTCCTTCGATTCAAGATAAGAAGAATCAGCGTGATTATTCCATCCTTGTAACCGACCATGTGTAATCCTAGTAGCCCTGGTGTCTATATAATCCCAAGGGTTTAGTCCGTAGAGGCTCAAACAATAACCATCATCCTACTCACCCAGGGTTTAGTTCATCTGATCTCGTGGTAGATTAACTCTGTAATCATCTTATACACTTCAAAATAATCAAGCGGGACGTAGGGTTTTACCTCTTCGAGAGGGCCTGAACCTGGGTAAACATCGTGTCCTTCGTCCCTTGTTCCCGATTGATCCAAGATCCACAGCTCGGGACCCCCTACCCGAGATCCGTCGGTTTTGACACCGACAACAACAAGTAGTAATAATATTATACCCATTGTAGATGGAACAAGGTTGTTCAAAGAAAAGAGAAGTGAGCAAATTGCACATGTAGTAAAAAGAACCGAGGTAATATACAAATGCTTTCAACTACTCTTTGTCACAACTTACAAAAAATCCTATATTGTTTTACCTTACTTTTCTTATTTTTATATGCAGTGCAATCAATTTAAACATGTTGGATCATTTTTGAAGCTTCCATCCGAATTATCTGACAATCGCAGACAATGTATTGCTAGAATGGGTTTTCACTCCTCATGCAAATAACAAGCATGTCCAATATTGACTCTGTTTACCTGTGGCTCGCAAATCATTTCAACACTAGTTATTGCTCTATTGAAATACCAAATGGCTTCAAATTCCCAATTACACCTACAACTATTCACAAAATTTTTGGCATTCCAGTTGGTGGAGTTCATGTCATCACATAACCCTCAGAAGTATCCTATGAGTTCATAAAACTAGAGTTAGGGACAACTGCACCAACAATTGAATACTTGTTCTCACTTTTCAATGATGAACTTCCCGAAGACAAATTCTGCAGAATCTTCATTCTTATACTGTTGTCACTGCTTGTTTCCCCTAATTCAAGTGGAGTTGCTAGGAAGTTCGTGTACACTGCAATAGTTGACATTGAAAGAATTTCAGTATATGATTGGTGTCTGCTATGCCTCAACTACATGGTTTATTTAATAAAAAAGCAAGAATGAAAAACACAATTACTAAAGGGATGGTCCCTGGAAGAAGCATGGTGGTAAGACTTTTTCCCACGGCAAAACTACTTTAATATTTCTTTGTCTACATACAATACTAAGAGAATATGTACCCTGATTCGAAATTTCTCATTTCCATTCTGTCTGATTTTCTTTTTGTAATACCAGATATCCTACATTGAGTTCCTCAATAACTGAATTCAAGTTGCCACCGATTGAACCAAGACTCCCTCTATGGTCTACAAACATGCTAAATTCATATATGGCAGTCGATTTGCTCCATGGCAAAAGCAATGAATATGGCAGACTACCGGTATCTCTTTGTTCTACAAAGATACTACTTTCCACACAACCTAATTCTATTTTATGTGTTCATTTTACAATTTAAAGTCTTGTTACTACTTCATTGTGCACTTAAAGATTATATAGTTTTTGACAACCTCTTCTTATGAAACATATGAAGCACATCTCTTCTACTCCATTCGGTGATTCATCTTTCATCGAATTACCTGCACAAATCTCAGAGTACATTGATTCCAAAATTACTGTTATTAGTATAACACAAGTTAGTTCTCTTGCCGCTTTTGCTTTTTTAGGAATAACAATAACATTTTCTGCATGTGACATTGACATTTTTAGTCTCTTAAACATGATATACTTTGTCATTTACATGATAAGATCATTCTTCAATTGAAAGCTCAATAATTCTATAGAAATATCATTCAGAACTTAACCCCCTCACTAAGGACCTATGTAGATGACGTGCATTCTTCATTTCTCAAGATTGTGTCCTCTTCTAGTAGCCCAATTCTCCAATTTAAGCCAGCTCTTTCATAAAGCAGATTCAAAGTTCCTCACACAAATCAGTTTGGCTATAGAATCACCTGCAAATATTCCTATGCTAAATGTTCCAACAATCATTGATGAAGATAAATGAGTGAACTTAGATGAAATTCTTCAGGAATTGGTCAATGATTTCCCTCTGTCTATGAACATAACAAGCTCTGTTTTCTCCCCATATATTCATGGCAATCTACTAACTTTTGAACAATTCGCTTGCCCGAAGCTATTTTTCAGGACATCAACTCCAAAAATAACACCCACCCCTAATGTTTCTGAATTGTTACATCGTAAGTTCTGTCGGCGTTCTGGATATGGGGGTATCTAGACTTGCCTGCCTGCGGCCCACCACATGGCTCCATCGACGGCCTGGTACGGCCCAGTTCGACATCAACAGCTCAAGACCCTCGCGAGGGGCCAAGCCTCGCGAGGCGGACGACACCAAGACGCACGAGGGGATCAGCCTCTTCAGGCTAGCTCCCGAGGGGTGGAGAGTTCTATGCAAGGTGTACCTCACGAGGCTCAGCTGACGTGAGCCAAGATGACCAAGGCCAGGTGCGCGCCAGCAGGCGCAGAGCACTAGTTTCCTCTTCGGTGCAAGGAAGGCAAGCCACATGCGCGGAGTCCTGAGGAATCAGCAAAAGGTTTCCATTCTGGTGCAACAAGACCAGGACCGCCAGGACGGCAGGACGGAGGTCATCACCGAGCCCACCGCAGCGGCACGACTAGGGGCTTTTTGCAGCCGAACACCACTTTTGTCAGGATAATCTGTATTACTTGTCCCCTTTCAAATCCGGCCGTTGTGGGATCCCTTCCTGCCAACATTTGGGAAGAGGACCAAGGCCACTATAAATAGGACTTAGCCACCCACATAGGGGGGGGGGGTCGGATCCATTCTCACCCGACCACCACACCAGCTCTCTTGAGCTCAAGAACACCTCACCTCCTGAGGCAAGTTCATCCACTGTATTAGTTCATCCTCAGGCATTCGAGGCAATCCACCAAAACGCTGGAGTATGGTATTACACCGCAAGGTGGCCCATACCAGGACAAACTGCTGTGTCTCTTTGTTTCTTCGAGCTCGTCGCGCTAGGCTTAGGAGAGTCGCGAGTAGGCAGGTTGGGTAGGTTGAGATCTCCGCACTCACCCCGTAGTTCGAACCTTTCAAGTGTTTGCGGATCCCGTAATCCGACATTTGGCGCGCCAGGTAGGGGTGCGTCGGATCTTCTCTGTCGTCGGTCGATCCACCGTCACTCCGACAACTCCACGGCCAACGCACGCCGAGCTCGCGCCGAGCGCCGGGCCGCAGTCGCCGCTTGTGTTGCTCAGACGGATCCGGTGGGAGATGGTTGTGCTCGTCATGCTCCGTCTCCGGTGGCCAACGCCACCATGGGCCTGCCGGCCACGAGCAGCAAGCTTCTTCGCTGCACCCATCGGTGCGTCGCGATGGGCGCATCACCACTCCATCACTGACTCCAGCAGCTTCGTCCTCCCACGCATGTCACGGCCCAGCGAACGTGCAGGCCACTCTGCCCATGGCGCGGGAGCTTCTTCACTACCGCCCGGTCGACGACTTCTACGAGGAGTGGCTCGAGGGGATCGCTGAGCGCGTCAGCACCGCCGGGGGCTCTGCTGCACTGGCCCGCTCACTGCCTCAGCAGCCACCTGCTGCGGGCGACGTGGCTCACGGGGCTCCTCCACCACCTCCGGCCCAGGGCGTCATCATCGTGCCAAGGCGTGTGGCACCATGGCGCGACCCGCCGCGCCCGGCGCCTTCTCGGGAGGATGTGAGCTGCCAAGTGGTGTAGCGGCCTCAAGGGAAGGCACGCGTGCTTCTCGCGCCCCCACGCCAAGCCAACGTGCCGCCACAGGAGGTGGTGGTGCGCGTGCACCAGGACCAAGTTCTAACTCCTCGGCAGGCCCCAGTGGCCACAACACGATGCCGCGCGTTCACCTCAAAGCTCCGCAACGTCGTCTGGCCAAGCAAGTTCAAGCCTCACCTGCCCCACTCTACGATGGCACGCCGACCCCGCCGAGTTCCTGCAGCTCTACGAGCTGAGCATTGAGGCGGCCAACGGCAATGAGAAGATCATGGCAAACTATTTCCCGATGGCCCTCAAGGATGGCGCGCGTTCTTGGCTCCTGAACCTCCCCGAGGGATCGGTCTCTTCCTGAGAAGAGATGCGCGGTCGCTTCATCGCCAACTTCCAGGGCACTCGCGACCGCCCGCTGGCCGCGGGCGACCTGCGTCGTATCAAGCAGCAGCCCGGAGAGACCCTGCAGAAGTACATTCAGTGCTTCAACAACGTTTGCGTCAAGATCCCCAAGGTGTCGGACGAGGCCATCATCTCAGCGCTCACTGATGGCGTCCGCGATGTCAAGATGAAGGAGGAGCTCGCCATCCATGAGGACCTCTGCACAGCCTTGGAGATGTTCAACATGGCGAACAAGTGCTCAAGGGCTGAGTAGGGGCGCCTCTCCCTTCTTAAGCTCCCCGATGCTGACCCAGAAGACAAGAAGGCCAAGGCCAAGGACGTGAAGCGCAAGGGACCGCCCGTGCTCGCGGTCGAGCCAGAGATGAAGCACGGTTGCGATCACCCTGAGTCGTGAGCAACCGACCGTTCTGCGTCACCCACACCGTCCACAGCCACAACACCAATGACTGCTAGGAGCTCAGGGCCCTCTGTGATGGACGCCTTGGTCGACGCCGCGAGCGCAGCGATCGGGGCTACGGCCACGGAGGTGGCCGAGGTGGAGGACGCTGGGATGGACGTGACCATCGCCAGGAGTGGCACGACCATACTCGGGAGGATCGTTGGTAGGTCCAACCTCGCGAGGGAGCTTGGAGGGAGCAGCCTCATGAGGAGCGCCCTCAAGGCAATACTGGTCTGCCTCCACTGCCTCCACCGCCAAGAAGAAACGAAGAGCATCACTAGGACGAGGGGGCTGGGGGCTTCTAGGAGCCACCAGCCATCGCATGCATCCTGGGCGGCTCACAGGCCCCAGCTTCTCACCGTGTCATCAAGTAGTTCGCGCGCGAGGTCAACGCAGCACTCCGCAAGCCAGAAGCAACACACCCTCTCAGGTGGTCCAAATGTGCCATCACCTTCAGCTCCTCAGACCAGCTCAAGTGCGCGGCCACTGCTGGTGTGCTCCCCATGCTTTGCTCTCCCATCATCAGCAACGTGGTCATCACCAAGACTCTCATCGATGGTGAAGCGGGGCTCAATGCCCTGTCTGTTCAAACGTTTGACAGACTCCAAGTGCCGTACTACCAGCTTCAGCCAACCAAGCAATTATCAGGAGTGACCGACGGTTCCACACACCCGATAGGGCAAGTTCGCCTCCCTGTCACCTTCGGCGAATGCAACAACTACCACACCGAGCTCATCGACTTCGATGTCGCCGACATCTGCCTACAACGCCATCCTAGGGTACCCAGAACTGTCCAAGTTCATGGTAGCTACGCACCACGGCAACAACTTCCTCAAGATGTCAGGAAGCAGCGGCGTCATCACGGTCGCATGTCAAGAGAAGGACGAGGTGTGCTCCCTCGAGCGCGCCTTCCAGGCTACAGCAGTCGAGAACCCTGAAGATGAGGGCGGTGCCCTCCCTCCTGAGGTCGCCCCCAAGACAAAGAAGCTGCAGCTGGGACAGGGATCTCGTGAAGAAGCATCGCCCGAGGACGCTGCGCTGAGCCTCGCATCCCAGGACATGGCGCCTTCACCCATCACATAGGAAGGTGCTCCCGGTGCCCCTCTTAGGCTGGGCTCGGGGGCTCTCCTCGGGAGGACCTCAGACCTAGCCAGGGTCACGAGGGAGGTGCTCAAGCACCATGTGGAGGCACGCTCCAGAGCGCGCTTCCCAGGAGAAGGCATCAGGCGGGAGGCGCTAGGCGTTCAGGAGTTCATCAGCGAGGCAATCGAGGAGATTCATGAGGCAAGGGTTCTGCAAGGCGATCGCCGCCAACCACAAGGCGCGACTCACTACCCTGAAAAGGGTAAGGAGTTCCGCATCTACATCGACATCCCCGGGCTCAACATAGCCGCATCTCGGCAGCTCTTCTGTACATCTTGTGTTGGCCGATCTGAGGGTCCACCCCATAGCTACGTCCGCATGCCTTTCGGCCTACCTGGCACAGCTGTAGTGTTCCAGTGCTGCGCAAGGGATGCCCTGGCGGCTCGCGAGGCCAGGCATCAGGCGATCCTGGTGGAGATGGAGGAGCACCTCCAGGAGCCTCACAACCCCTCTGGGCCTCCCGAGGCTCGGCACCAGGGCGGCTCATGAGGAACGACTCCGGCAACACGCGTCCTTGCTACCTCAACACCTGTTCAGCAACGGTACCAGGTGACATCTCTCCAGTTCGTTCAATTTGTGGGCGCCCCTCGGGCTACATCATCCCCAGGCCGCGAGGGTCTATGCCTGCGGCATTTATCGTTTTGCATTTACCAGGATTGTCTAACTATCTTCTATGAGTTTACCTATGATTGCCACCCTCCAGCCTCGAGCCTTAACCGTCTCGCGGCCTCCCTATGTTTGCTGGCTTGTCCCCTGCTCACCTCGCTGCATGGCTACACACATCGGCATGGTGCTTGTGCTCGGGTCCGTCCCTGCAACGCTGGCAAACCCGAGGATCGAGCTCTTATTCGTGACCCGCCTCGCACACACCTCCTCACCAGGTCCTCAGTGCCTTCGTCTAGTACCCGGGGCCCTAGGCTGACGGCCCACTCCGCAGGGGTTCTCGGCCTCTTCTGTCATCTAACCTGCAGGTTCACCCAACGGTGATTCACGGGCTGGTTTGGGCGGCTGCCATCTTGTCTCGTGAGTCGCTTGCACGTTAAAGGGGGAGGTCCCGAGCATCGCGTCTCGGGAGCTCCTCCTGGCTCTCCAGCTCTCACCCCCTGGCCTTGACCATGGCACCACGACCTAGCATACCAGCGGGAGCTGAGCTCACTCGAGGGCCGGTACCCGAGGACGTAGAGCAATTGGGCAAGCGAGGCAAGAGGGTGGTCATTGCGGGCCGCGCCCAATGACACCACCACAAACGCAAGGACAGACACCATCCTCCCGACGGATCAGGACACCAAAAGATAAGTCACGATTCGTTGCGGCACCGGCCTTGCTCCCTGCATGCCCCATCCTCGCAGTCCCACTCCGACGGTTTCGCTCCCCCTTCGATTCTCTAGGCGGCTGCTTGCATGCCAAGGGGGACCTCGTGAGCATTGCGTCTCATGAGATCTCACCGAACCTCGGGCCGCTCACCTCCTAGCCTTGACCACGACATCGTGACCTGGCATACTAGTGACGGCTGAAGCCTGCCTGGGGACTGGGTCCCATCGGCGTAGAGCGTCGCACCATCTAGGGAAAAGAAAAGGGAGGAATCGTGTCGAACTAGGATACGCGAATTCATCACAGAATCAAAGAAAGCAACGCTGGAATTAAATACATGCCGATCCTTGCAAACCCCACGGGGGCTGATTTTCATTCCGCCCAGGGAAAGCAAAAGAAGGGATGACACTACTAAGCCATCGGGCGTCACCGGCGATGCCGGGCGGCATCCGCTGCCGCGCTCCGACCATGGCCAGAGCTTGGCGGCACGTAGCTGTCGTCGCTCGACTCCGGAGACTCGCTGGGATCAGGAGAGTCACTCGATTCCTAGGAGTCGCTGCCGCTCTTTCGAAGAGGCGCCAAAGGGGGAAGCAGGCCCGGCGCCGCCGCCAGACTCCAGTTGCTTCCTCCGGCAAGACTCGGTGTTCGCCCTCCACATTGAAGACCTTGAAGAACAAGGTGGTCGCGCCATCATACTCGAAGTGAATCACCAGGGATCGCTCTGCGCGGCAAGCCCGGGCGACCTCACCCCATCCGTGCATCATGAAGACGTCTCCGGGGGCACCACCTTGACTTCAGCCACGGTGGCCAGGCTATAGCATCCAACGTCCTGCATCCACAACTCAAGCGGCTCCCTCCAAGGCATCTCGTTGGCGAAGAACCTTGGGAGCCGAATCCAGGAGTCAGGAGGCATCACTGCCCACACCACAAACTCGCGCGAGCTGCCCTCGGCGTGAGTTCGTGGCGCGGTTGGTAAGGCAATGGCGGCCCGACCACCATCGTTGGGGACCTCTCGACGGCGCACGTCTTCATCCCGGGCGCGGGCGTACATGGGGAGGGGGTAGCTAGGCGGAGGCCTCGATTCCCAAGGCCTGTCCACCTCTCGCCCCGCGCTGGCATCATGAGCAAGGAGGAGTCGCTTCTTCGGTGGGAGAGGATCAGGACCCTCCCTAGGGGCCTTCCCCTTTTCGGCCACTGAGAACCTCTTGATTGGCACCATGGAAGCAAGAAAGAGAAGAAGCAGGCAGCAGGAAGACGAAGGAGAGATGTGCGGGGGGCTCTGCCCCTTCCCTCATTTATAGCCGAGGAAGGCCAACCGCCGGCCTCCATGACCTCGCGCCATGATGATCTTCTGCATGCCGCATCATTCCGTCAAGTCGAACAGTTGCCGAGGCAGCATGGAGAAGTGGATACGCCCACGTCCCATCAATCGCCATGCGTCATCAAGGCCGCATGCGGTTAGGGCCCGCGGCGCTCCGCACTTGCCCTTTGGCTTCGTCTGGAAGCCAAGTCTGAGCGCTCCTTGGACCCGAGGGCTACTGTCAGCGTTCTGGATATGGGGGTATCTAGACTTGCCTTCCTGCGGCCCACCACGTGGCTCCATCGACGGCATGGTACGGCCCAACTTCGACATCAACTGCTCAAGACCCTCGCGAGGGGCCAAGCCTCGCGAGACGGACGACGCCAAGACCCCCGAGGGGATCGGCCTCTTCATGCTGGCTCCCGAGGGGCGGAGAGTTCTATGCAAGGTGTACCTCACGAGGCTCAGCTAATGTGAGCCATGGCGACCAAGGCCAGGCGGGTGCCAGCAGGTGCAGAGCGCCAGTTTCCCCTTCGGTGCAAGGGAGGCAAGCCACAGACGCGGAGTCCCGAGGAATTAGTCAAAGGCTCCATTATGGTGCAACAAGACCAAGACCACCAGGACGATAGTGCAGAGGTTATCATCGAGCCCACCACAGTGTCACGACTAGGGGCTTTTTGGAGGCGAAGACCACTCTTGTCAGGATAAGTTGTACTACTTGTCCCCATTCAAATCTGGCCATTGTGGGATCCCTTCCCGCCAACATTTGGGAAGAGGACCAAGGCCACTATAAATAGGACTTCGCCACCCACATAGGGGGGGATCAGATCCATTCTCACCTGACCACCACACCAGCTCTCTTGAGCTCAAGAAGACCTCACCTCCTGAGGCCAGTTCATCCACTGTACTAGTTCATCCTCAGCCCTTCGAGGCAATGCACCAAAACGCTGGAGTAGGGTATTACACCGCAAGGTGGCCCAAACCAGGATAAACTACTGTGTCTCTTTGTCTCTTCGAGCTCGTCATGCTAGGCTTAGGAGAATCGTGAGTAGGCAGGCTGGGTAGGCTGAGATCTTCGTACGCATCCCAAAGTTTGAACCTTTCAAGAGTTTGCGGATCCCGTAATCCGGCAAGTTCTTTCTTTCCTATATCTGCATTTTCACCATGTGTTTGTCTATGTACCAAAAAAGACCATGAAATAGAACATAATAAATCTTGTTATGTTTCTACAGGATACTTGGCTGAATCAGGAATCACAAAGAGAAAAGTAGAAGAAACTAAGTTACTAAGTTCAGCTTACCACACTTCAGATTCTTATTACCAATAGAGCGCTTGGAAGGTTGATTCCTCTTATCAAATTCCTTTTGTACAAATAATTTTACACACACACATGAGAACTGTGATGTTATTATTTATTATTCTTAATGTTCTCTTTTACTCTCCTTTTCTGAAGCAGATTTTGTTGATGCTGAACTGGATGAAGGTTGGTTCCTTTCTAAGAAGGTATACCCAGTTGACAATAGTTTCAACAATACAATGCATCTCAATACAAATGGAGAGACTAGTTCAAGCAGTCAATACACATCCAAAGATTATCCTTCTTTTGATGCAATTACCAATTCAGTTGACATAGCACAGACTGTTCCTCCCAATTGTGACAGTATTACATTAGCACCAACCAAACCCTTTGCATATGGTTCCTTTGCTCAGTTTAACCTACCATCAAATCGATATAACAACCAGTGTCATAGATATGTCAACCCCAATGTTATTCCAAGTGAGAGCCCAATAAGGATAATGGATTACCTATCACCAAAACTTTACACAACCAACATTGGTACACCTATTAAAGATCCTTTGCTAGTTCAAGAACACGAATAGCATGAAGCATATTGCAGTAAGTTTTCAAAACCAGAAGGTTCTACTTCAGAACAACGTGTGAACGAAACTTTCAAATCTGGGACACTAATAATTCAAGAACAAAAAAGGCAAGTAAGCAGGTTATTTTCTCAAGTGAAATAGAGAATTATTTCTACCAATCATTGGTTGGACTTCTTTCCAAGCTAACTTACAGGCATGTACAAGTAGCATATGTACAAATGTCATCTATTCGCACGATTCAAGCAGGAACAAATGTATGATTTTTTAAAACTGTTTCTGATGGCTTTTTAAATTTTTATTCATGATGCTCTATGCCATTAACAACCATAGGATATTTGAGATTGAAGGAGTTTGGGTAGACTAGAAAACCATTACTTTATCATTCAAGGCTGGTGGTTGGATAAATCCTCATGTTGTTGCATGTTTTTTAAAACTTAAGAATAAAGACCAGCTCAACCGAGGAAAAAAAGTCCTCCTACCAAACAGTGAATTAGTACAACACATAGTTAGCACTGATGACATGGTCAGCCTATATTTTGTCTTCTTTTTACCAGTTTTCCTTTTCAATTCAACCATGTTTCCCTTCTTCGAAATTTCAATCAATTTCTGGAAAACAAACATGTAGGAGAAGGTAATGAACCCTATGCTAAATCATTCAGATCCCGCAAACAAACTAATCTTACAGGAAAGTACCGTCGACTTCAGTTTATTGAATGCTTCTTTGGTAAGTAAGGTTTATTTTGTTAAAAGTGCTTTCATTAGAATTTTCTTTTGGTCAGATATTAGCCTAATATTTTGGTCTTGCCTACTTTTTTGTAGGTAAAAATGCTTGTATTCATAGAAACACAATAGATATTAATCGTTCCTAACTTGAGAGAAGTTTTTTGACATCATAACCCGTACTACAGTGGCGATGCATTTCTGCCTACAATTACTGTCGTGATCTACAACTTCAAGGCTTTGTTTGCTACTACATACGGAAATACTACTTTTAACATAGGAATTTTGAGTCGAGATTTGTACCAGCTCCAAAGGTCAACTTCAGGTGCCTTCTCTATTTTCGAAACTTTCCCATGTGCTTTATATGAGGGATAAGCAACTTCTTTGTTCTTTTAACGCCCCCAGTATCATACTAGAGTAATCTCCCCTTTAATGATGTCATGTCATCATGTTTAGCAAGCTTAAGTGCCACTTGATAAAAAATAAGTTAAACTAAAATTCGTAATGCAAGTCAAATATTTACATCTTCCAAAATGCAAATAAAATAATTCATAATTTGAAAATATTCACTAAGGAATTATCATGTAGATACCAACCTCATTTGACTCATAGATAAAATCCTAGAATATTAATAAGTGGTCCAACATTAGTTAAAATAACCATTTAAATATAAACCTAATTTTATATATTTCCTTTTGGCCCCAAACATTTTGTGCCACCTAACAATATTGTGCTTGAATTATGTGCAACGTTTCACAATTACCAAATATCATTTAGCTGCTAAAAATAAATAGAAAACAGTGTTGAAAAAGAGAAACAGAATAGAAATAAAAAAGGGGGCACAAGCCACGTTGCACTGGGCCCTGGCCCAGATGGCCCACCCAGCTCATCCCCAACCTCCTGCTACCGGAGGCGGGGGGGAATCGTGGCGGCCATCCCGCCATGGCCGCACCCCTAGGTGATGTGGTGGCCATCCCCGATCTCTGCGGCGCCCTTAAGACGCTGCCCACGACCCCGTGGAAAACACTAGCCCCCAAATCCACCATCTCCCTCTCTCGCTCGTTTCCGAGCCCGAACACCATCGCCGTCGCAGGATTTGCCGGCTCCAGTGCACCCCCGAGCTTGTCGAGTTGCTCTTCCGCTTCACTATCAGACCCCCTCCGCTATTCCCCTCTTCCTTCTCCTCCATCGGCCTCTGTGGCCGAGCCCCGCGCTCACGCCCGCCCGCGCATGGCCACGTCACCGCAGTGCCCTGGTCGTGTTCTGCAGCCGCGTGCGCCCGTGTCCTCCCTCGCCCTGCTCGCGCCTGTCGCTCCGTGGCCGTTGCTCCCTGCACGCGCGTGGCCATGCCCCCACTCGCCGCACCCTCCCGCTGACCACTGCTACTCGCCACGCGTTGTGCTTGTTGCCGCCGGCGGGCACGCCCCAGCCGTCTCCCCCGTCCCCTGCAGCTTCGCCCGCCCAGCCGCGCTCCGCCCAGCAACCACACCTACTCCTGCTCCTGGCCGCCCCTCGGGCGCACCCGCGTCGTGCTGCTGCGCACTTGTGTCTGCTCGCGCGCTGTGTTGATGCTGTTGCTGCCTCCCACGACCGCTGCTTGCTCTGCTTGGCCATTGCTGCTCGCTGCTCTGCTGCGGCATGCTGCTGCTCACCGCCTGCCGCTCAAGTGTCCCATTTACCCTGTTGACTAGTCAAAGTTGACTGGGTCAACTGCTAACTGCGCACTGCAGACTCGGCCCTGGGACCCATTGTCAGCCTCACGTGCAAAAGTTTGGGTAGACTTTTCGTGTACCCGTAACATTTACATTTAATTTAATTTCAAATTAGACTAAATCTAGTAATTTTAGAAAATCATTTAAACTTCTAAAAATCATAATAATAATCTATAACTCGGATAAAAATAACTTATATATGGAAAGTTATCAGAAAAATAAGACGAATCCGAATATACCATCCACATATCTGCCACATCACGAGCAACATGGAACCTTCCCCTCCGGTTCGTCAGACGAATAATTACTTGGAGCCGGGAAAAATATTCCCGGATATTTTTTCGCTCCGTCTAAAATACTTAGTAATGCAAATACTTAGTAATGCATTACAGAACCCCTAGCATAGCTTATTTCCATGTTATGCATCGTGATGCATTGGTTTGCTCTATATTTATTACTTCTTCCCCCACTTCAATCCGATAGACCCCGAGACTGACACTGCTCCCGAGTACGTGATGAGGACATCAATACCATTGTTACACCCACAACCCCTACTACTTCATATACTGGACCAATTACTAGAGCTCGCGCACGCCAATTAAATTATCAGGTACTTTCGTTTCTTGGTAATGATTCTAATGTTCATGAGAATATGATGCTGCCTAAATTGGATACATTTGTTTTGCTTACAAATGAAGGGCCTAGCTTGGAGAAGGATGAATATTGGAGCACGAAGAAGCATGGAGATGATGGCATGCGCAAGGAACAAAACGGAGTTACAAGTGATGATTTGGGACTTGAAGCCACCATAATGGGTGCATGAAGCCTTGGACGAAATATACAAGATGCCACTTCATAAATTTCGTCTCGAGGCTATTCTAGTCTGTCGTCACCTTATTATTGGGTCAGCCCATGTAATTTTGAAATCTGATATAGGCTATTTTTAGAGTCCGTATGTGTGGGGAAACAAGAGAGGGTTGATTTGGACCCTCCACCAAGGGCCACGAAATTCCCCTCTTCCTCCATATATCTGACCCTTAGGGCACCGTTTAGACTTTATTTTTGTTTAGATTAAAAGTTCGCCATAGCTGCAACTTCGCGTACTTCATTTGTGTTCAACGACCTGACAAAGGCGTCATAGAACCCACCTTGATCAATAAAGCTTTCATCTTATATTCGCAATATCTAGATTGCAATCTCAGTTTCTTGCTTGTTCTTCGTTTCCTCGCAGAAGCAGACCCTCGTGGTCGAGTTGATCGTGCTCGGCGTGGTCAATAACCTCTCGGAGTTGGTTTAGCGATTGCTAAGGCGCGACGTCCTCGCACGTTCGTAGTCGGATCGTCAAAGTCGACTTCCACCAAAGCGAAATCCATCATCTCATCGAAAGGCGAGACACCTTTGCATCTACCAAGTGGTATCAGATTTTCAGGTTGCTCGGTGAGATTTTACAGTTTTTTGTAGTTTAGATCCAGTCTGTTTCTTCATACCTATAGTCCACGAAAGAGCCAAAAAAAGTTAGGGTTAGTTGATCCTATCCGAACCAATCTGAGCCGTTGCACAATCTTTTCTGTATTTGCGTTGTTGAATTTGCGGTTGCTTCGTCGTGTCAAGTTGCTGGTCTTAGCGTCTAGTCTTTAGAGCTTCGAGTTCTGTTCACGGGTATTCACACCGCCGTCGCACCATCATCATCGCCGTGCCATATACCACCACCGCTTATCCGCTACCAATCCGAGTACATATACCACCACAATCCGAGTCCATATACCACCACCAATCCGAGTTCATATACCACCAGCAATCCGAGTCCACATATACCACCATCATATACCATCACTAGTGCGAGTTCCACCAGATTCATCTCCGCCACCAGTCCTAGTCCGAGTCCAGTATTTGTTCCTTTATCTTTGAGTTTCAGAGCACGTGATACTATGAATCATCAACAAGTCAGATTCCCCAACTTTCGTGCTACACATACAAGAAAAATAGTTCCAGTTTAAAAAAAACTAAGTCTGGAAAATTTTGGCCAGGCAGTTTTTAGGCCATTTGTAGACTTTTTCGAAAAAAAATTGTTGCGGAGAAAAAAAAAGAGGAAAAAAGTGCAAAAATAAGTGAAAAAAAGAGAAAAAAATTCAGAGTGTGCTCCTCCCTTGATTACGTGCCGTGTTGTGCTTTTGTTAGTGTTCTAGGCTCGCGTCTCTAGCACGGTCTAGCCTAGGACCAGCACAGTACCGTCGTTGAGCGTTTATTCAACTTTGCATCTCTGAATTGATTATTGCTGACCCTTTTTGCTACCATATTATAAGCCTTCCTAGCTCCACATACATCTACGTCGTGCGTTTGACTCTCCTTGGTAATCGCTCTATCCAAGCTTTGAGAGTTTTGACTACAACGGTTGCCGATCACCACCTGCTACTGGGTAAGAACTGGTAAGAATTTGAGATTCGCTTGACGGATTTGTGACACCCCACCACAACCATATTCCAAAGAGTCTCAGAGGATCATATTCTTGTCTGTTTCTATTGTCGCTAACTATGGTAGGAACACAAGTGGCGAGATTGATTTGGGAGAACATGACGAACAAGGAGCTTCATGATAAGTTTCATCAAATGTTGGGTCAACGGTGGAAGACATGATGGCCACTTTGGAAAGGCAATGGAGAAGATGGATGACATTGAGAAGTCAATTGACACCAAGTTGGACGCTAAGTTTGATGAATTACTCAAACATCTCCCACAACCAGCTCTACGCGCGATCTGATGAGGGCGAGCACGTGCGTGTTCCTATTGAGCTAGGACAAAATTCTGGTGTCATTGCCATCTGCTGTTGGTGCTTCTATAGCTCTCATTGCTTCGCAGAGGTGGAGGACTATTACGAGGATGAGGTTGATCAAAATCAGAACTACGTGCAGCCACCAGCAGGTCGACCTCAGGTATATATTCGCAATGGTAGGCTTGCACCACCACCTCAGGTACGAGATAAACCATATTCCTAAACTGAAATTGAATATTCCACCATTTGAGTGATATCGCTTAGGTGGAAGTCGACTTTGACGATCCGACTATGAACGTGCGAGGATGTCGCGCCTTAGCAATCGCTAAACCAACTCCGAGAGGTTATTGACCACGCCGGAGCACAATCAACTTGACCACGAGGGTCCGTTTCCTGCGAGCAAACGAAGAACAAGCAAGAAACTGAGATTGCAATCTGGATATTGCGAATATAAGATGAAAGCTTTATTGATCAAGGTGGGGTTCTGTGACGCCTTTGTGCAGTCGTTGAACACAAGCGAAATGCGAAGTTGCAGCTATGGAGAACTTTAATCTAGACAAAACCCAAAGTCTAAGCGGTGCCCTAAGGGCTGTATATATGGAGGAAGAGGGGGAATTTCGTGGCCCTTGGTGGAGGGGTCCAAATCAACCCTATCTCTTGTTTCCCCACACATACGGACTCTAAAATAGCCTATACTTATGTATTTCGAAATTACATGGGCATGGCCCAATAATAAGGTGACGCGAACACCTAGAATAGCCTCGGGACGAAATTTATGAAGTGGCATCTTGTATATATCGTCCAAGGCTTCATGCACCCATTATGGTGGCTTCAAAGTCCTGAAATCATCACTTGTAACTCCGTTCTTGTTCCCCTTGCGCATGCCATCATCTCCATGCTTGTTCGTGCTCCAATGTCCATCCTTCTCCAAGCTAGGCCCTTCATTTGTAAGCAAAACAAATGTATCCAATTTAGACAGCATCATATTCTCATGAACATTAGAATGATTACCAAGAAACGAATGTACCTGATAATTTAATTGGCGGGCGCGTGCTCTAGTAATTGGTCCAGTATATGTAGCAGTAGGGGCTAGGGGTGTAACAATGGTATTGATGTCCTCATCATCCTCCCCTTCTTCAAATGAAGTCGTCCTCGACGGAAGCTCATACTCCTCACCCAAATAAGGCTTCAAATCTGCAATGTTAAAAATGGGACTAACCCCAAAATCTGCAGGCAGTTCAAGTTTATATGCATTATCATTTATTTTCGCTAACACCTTAAAGGTTAACAAGACGTGGCATTAGCTTTGATTTGCGCAAATCAGAAATCTATCCTTACGCAAATGTAACCAAACAAGATCTCCGTGCAAACACAACATGTTTTCTACCCTTATCTCCAAAGAAGTTTATATTTAGCATTCATACGCTCAATGTTTTCCTTAGTTAACTCATGCATTTTAAAATCAATTCAAGACGTTGTTTAGCATCAAAATTAACCTTCTCCGAAGATGGAAGAGGCAACAAATCAATAGGTGCACGAGGTAGGAAACCATACACAACTTCAAAAGGGCACATCTTAGTAGTAGAATGCAATGAGCGATTATAAGCAAATTCAATATGAGGTAAGCATTCCGCCACATTTTCTTATTATTCTTCAAAACAGCCCTAAGCATAGTAGACAATGTTCTCTCGACTACTTGATTTGTCTATCGGTTTGGGGTGACAAGTAGTACTAAAAAGCAGTTTAGTCCCCAACTTAGCCCATAAACATCTCCAAAAGTGGCTAAGAAACTCAGTATCATGATATGAAACAATAGTATTTGGCACACCATGCAAGCGAATAATTTCACGAAAGAACAAATCAGCAACATTAACAGCATCATCGCTTTTATGACATGGTATAAAGTGTGCCATTTTCGAGAATCTATCCACGACAACAAATATGCTATCCCTCCCCTTCTTTGTTCTAGGTAAACCTAAAACAAAGTCCATAGATATATCCTCCCAAGGAACACTAGGTACATGCAAAGGCATATATAAACCATGAGGATTGAGTCGTGACTTAGCTTTTTGACATGTATTGCAGCGAGCAATAAAACGCTCAACATCACGTCTCATCTTTGGCCAAAAGAAATGTGTAGCAAGTACGTCCTCTGTCTTCTTCACGCCAAAGTGTCCCATTAGTCCTCCTCCATGCGCCTCCTGCAACAACAAAAGACGAACAGAGCTAGCTGGAATGCATAGCTTGTTAGCACGGAACACAAATCCATCATTAACGACATTTAACTTGTTCCATGTTCTTCCTTCTTTACAATTCGCAATACATCTTTAAAATCAGCATCATGCACATATTGATCTTTGATGGTCTCCAAACCAAATATTTTGAAGTCAAGTTGTGAAAGCATAGTATAGCGACGAGACAATGCATCAGCAATAACATTTTCTTTACCCTTCTTGTGTTTAATGACATAAGGGAAAGTCTCAATGAATTCAAACCCATTTAGCATGTCTACGATTCAGTTTAGCTTGACTTTTAATATGTTTCAAAGATTCATGATCAGAATGTATAACAAATTCCTTGGGCCATGTTTCTAAAGTCCGAACAAGAGCATATAATTCTTTATCATAAGTAGAATAATTCATACTAGGCCCACTCAATTTTTCAGAAAAGTATGCAACAGGTTTGCCATCTTGTAATAACACACCTCCTAATCCAATTCCGCTAGCATCACATTCAAGCTCAAAAGTCTTATTAAAATCAGGAAGTTGGAGTAAAGGAGCATGTGTCAACTTATCTTTCAACACCGTGAAGGCTTCTTCCTGTGCGGTACCCCAAACAAAAGGCACATCCTTCTTTGTAAGCTCATTGAGAGGTGCAGCAATGGTGCTGAAATCTCTCACAAAACGCCTATAGAATCCAATGAGGCCAAGAAAACTCCTCACTTGTGTGACCGTTTTGGGCTGCGGCCAACTCTCAATAGCTTCAATCTTGGCTTTATCAACTTCAATTCCCTGTGGAGTAACAACATAGCCAAGAAAAGACACTCGGTCGGTGCAAAAGGTGCACTTCCCAAGGTTACCAAACAAACGTGCATCACGTAGAGCAATAAAAAAAGCACGTAAATGTTCCAAATGTTCCTCCAAAGATCTGCTATAAATCAATATGTCATCAAAGTAAACTACCACAAATCGTCCAATGAAAACACGTAAAACTTCGTTCATTAATCTCATGAAAGTACGAGGTGCATTAGTTAACCCAAAAGGCATGACTAACCATTCATATAATCCAAACTTAGTTTTAAATGCTGTTTTCCATTCATTCCCCAATTTGATACGAATTTGATGGTATCCACTACGCAAATCAACTTTGGAGAATATTGTAGAGCCACTCAATTCATCAAGCATATCATCTTGCCTAGGAATAGGATGACGATAACGAATAGTAATATTATTAATGCCTCTACAATCAAGACACATACGCGATGTACCATCCTTTTTCGGCACTAGAATAATAGGAACAGCACAAGGACTAAGGGATTCGCGTATATAACCTTTGTCGAGAAGCTCTTGTACTTGACGCATAATCTCCTTCGTCTCCTCTGGATTGGTACGGTATGGCACACGGTTTGGCGGTGAAGCACCGGAATTAAGTCAATCGATGCTCAATCCCTCGAATAGGCGGTAATCCGGTGGCACGTCTTGTGGAAAGACGTCGTGAACTCTGCAAAATGTTAGTGACGGAGGAGGCAAAGAGGAAGGCACGTCCTCGAATGAAAATAATGCCTCTTTGCACACAAAAGCATAGCAAACAGATTTGCTAAAATCTAGCTCATCAATATCGATTTAGTGGCAAGTAAACATGCACTTTTCAATTTAATTTCGAAGCAACACTAGATGGTTTACTATTAGGCTTCATTTGTTGCTCAAATTCTTTTGCCACAATCTGATTTTCACTCTGATTTTTCTCTGTTTTGCTTTATTAGCTCTATTAATATCATCTTTCAAAATGGACTCGTGGAGTCATAGGAAGCAAAGTAATATTTTTATCCTTATGAACAAGAGTATCTTGATTGTTTCTACCATGGTGTCTGAATTTTATCAAATTGCCATGGTCGACCAAGTAATAAGGAACATGCTTGCATAGGTACCACCTCACAATCAACATAATCAACATATGTAGAGATACTAAAATGCACACTAACAAGACGTGTTACCTTAACCTTGCATTGTTGTTGAACCATTGGATGTAGTAAGGATGTGGATGTGGTCTTGTGGTGAGAGATAACTTCTCCACCATCTCCATGCTAGCCAAGTTGTTGCAGCTCCCTCCATCTATGATGACGCGCACAGAACGTTCCTTCACAACTCCCTTTGTATGGAACAAATTGTGCCTCTGATTTTGCTCAGCTTGTGTGACTTGTACACTCAAAACACGTTGAGCAACTAAACATTCATATCTGTTAGCGTCTTCAGGAGCCATGTATTGCGTGTCATGATCAGAATCATCTCCACCATGTTCTTCACGTGTAATAAGAGCCAAAGTCTCCTCATCGTAGTCACTAGCGGACTCATACCCACCATCCTTAGTAGCAATCATCACACGCTGAGATTTGCATTCTCTCGCATAATGACCTCTCCCCTTACAACGACGACAAATAATATCACTTGTGTGCCCTGTTGATGCCATGGAAGAAGGAGAGCTCTGTAGGCCGGCAGGGCGCTCTTGGCGAATAGTGGTGGTTGTGCACGCTTTCTTGTATCACGGTGGAGGTAGCGGTGATGGAGGTGCTGGTGTAGTGGAAGTAGAGGATGCACACGGTGTCCATGATGAAAGTCGACTGCAGAAAAGTTAGTTCGCGCCAATGCTTGTCGATCTCGCACTTCACGTTTAGCTTTACAAGCAAGATGGAATAAGCGAGTGATATTAGTATACTCCTTATACTCTAGAATGGTCGAATCTCTCTATTTAATCCACCTATAAAGCGTGCAAGCATAGCTTCATTCTCCTCAACAATACCACATCTAATCATGCCGGTTTGTAATTCACGATAATATTCTTCTAAAGAATTTTTCCTTGTCTTAAACGCTGCAATTTTTGAAGCAATTCACGTTGATAATATGGTGGAACCCAACAAGCATAAGCAGTTTTCAAAGCAGCCCAAGTAGTTGGAATAGGATATAATCTACAATGTTCGACCACCATACACATGCAAAACTAGTGAAAGCACAAACAAAGCAGCAAAGAACCCGTCTCCCCTCGGGATATTGTAAACATGTAAAACGTTGTTCGGTTTCTAACTCCCAAGTAAGATATATATCGGGAACATATCTACCCTCAAATGGTGGAATATTCAATTTCAGTTTGAATATGGTCATTATCTCGTACTGAGGTGGTAGTGCAGGCCTACCGTTGCGAATATATACCGAGGTCGACCTGCTTTGGTGGTGGTCTTTGGTGGCTGCACGTAGTTCTCATTTTGATCAACCTCATCCTCATAATATTCCTCCACCTCTGCGGTAACAACAGAGCTCTGAAGCACCAACAGCGAAGAGCAGAGGCACCGAATTTTGTCTGGCTCAATAGGAACACGCTGTGCTCGTCCATACTGATTTGGAAGGGGGCGTTGTTGTAGTTGTTGTTGTTGCAGAGGTGCGATAGGTGCAGCCGGTGGTGGTTGTGGAAAACGCGCGAGCAATTCATTAAACTTGCTATCAAGCTTTGTTTTGAATGTCTTCTCAATGCCATCTATCTTCTCCATGGCCTCATCAAATCTGTTTAGCACATCTTGCACCTGTCCACTCATCATTTGCTGAAATTTATCATGTAGCTGTTTGTTAAATCGAGTTCTCCCAATCAGTCTCATCGACTTGTGATCCTACCATGGTTAGCAGCAAATAGAAACCCACAAGAATATGATCCTCAGACTACTAAGAAGTGGTGGTGGTGTATCACAAACCCGTGAAGCAAATCTCAAATTCTTACAGTTCTTACCCAAAGAAGAAAGCGGTGATCGGCAACAGATTGTAGTCAAAACTCTCAAAGCTTGGATAGAGCAATTACGGGGAGAGTCAAACGCACGACGTAGATGTATGTGGAGCTGGGAAGGCTTATAATATGGTAGCAAAAGGGTCAACAATAATCAATTCAGAGATGCAAAGTTGAATAAGCGCTCAACGACGCAGATCTTGTCTTTGGTCCTAGGCTAGACTGTGCTAGAGACGCGAGCCAAGAACACTAACAAAATCACGACGCTGCATGGAAACAAGGGAGAAGCACACTCTGATTTTTTTTCACTCTTTTTTTTGCGCTCTTCTTCTTTTTTTTGCGCTCCTCTTTTTTTTTGCCGAAAATCACTATAATGGCGAGTGTCTCAAAACTCTTCCCAAGTCAAGAGAACAGGATAGGCAAGAAATTTTTCGACCAAATTTTTTTGGCTGCCGGACCCAAAAGCTGAAGCGGGTAAAAACTTTCTATAACGGCGATGTCTCAATACGCTTAGAAACACCTAAAAATAGGATAGCGAATTTTTTTGTCGGGCGTTTTGGAAAATTTTGGGCCTAAGCGGAGGTGGTTTCGGACTCTTTTTTGAAACCAACCTCTTCTACGGACGACAAAAGATTGCTCGAATCCGAAACCTACTCAGACAAGGAAACACGAATCGGAATTAGATGGATCCCGAAAACAAACCTAATATGCAAGGAACTCGGATTGGTGGTAGATATATGGTGGTGGTATATGGCAGCGGTGGTGGTATATGGCAGCGGTGGTGGTAGAGGTGGTAGTATATGGATATGGATCGATGGTGGTATATGGATACGGATTGGTGATGGTATATGGATACGGATTCGAAGCGGTGGTGGTAGATGACAGGGGCAATGATGATGGTGCGGTGGCGGCGTGACAACTTATGACCAGAACTCGAAGCTCTAAAAGACTAGACGCTAAGACCAGCAACTAGACACGACGATGCAACCGCAAATTCAACAAAGCAAAACCCTAAAAAGATTATGCAAAGGCTCAGATTGGTTCGAATATGATGAACTAACCCTAATTTTTTTGTGGCTTTTTCGTGGACTGTAGGTATGAAGAACAGACTCGATCTAAACTACGAAAAACTGTAAAAATCTCACCAAGCAACCTGGAAATCTGATACCACTTGATAGAGGCCAAGGTGTCCCGTCTTTCGATGAGATGATGGATATCGCTTAGGTGGAAGCCGACTTTGACGATCCGACTACGAACGTGCGAGGACGTCGCGCCTTAGCAATCGCTAAACCAACTCTGAGAGGTTATTGACCACGCCAGAGCACGATCAACCTGACCACGAGGGTCATTTCACGTGAGCAAACGAAGAACAAGCAAGAAACTGAGATTGCAATCTGGATATTGCGAATATAAGATGAAAGCTTTATTGATCAAGGTGGGGTTCTGTGACGCCTTTGTCTGGTCGTTGAACACAAACGAAGTACGCGAAGTTGCAGCTATGGTGAACTTTAATCTAAACAAAACCCAAAGTCTAAAAGGTGCCCTAAGGGCTGTACATATGGAGGAAGAGGGGGGAATTTCGTGGCCCTTGGTGGAGGGGTCCGAAATCAACCCTATCTCTTGTTTCCCCACACATACGGACTCTAAAAATAGCCTACACTTATGTATTTCGAAATTACATGGGCCTGGCCCAATAATAAGGTGACGCAGCACCTAGAATAGCCTCGGGACGAAATTTATGAAGTGGCATCTTGTATATTTCGTCCAAGGCTTCATGCACCTATTATGGTGGCTTCAAAGTCCTGAAATCATCACTTGTAACTCCGTTCTTATTTCCCTTGCGCATGCCATCATCTCCATGCTTGTTCGTGCTCCAATGTCCATCCTTCTCCAAGCTAGGCCCTTCAATTGTAAGCAAAACAATTGTATCCAATTTAGGCAGCATCATATTCTCATGAACATTAGAATCATTACCAAGAAACGAAAGTACCTGATAATTTAATTGGCGGGCGCGTGCTCTAGTAATTGGTCCAGTATATGTAGCAGTAGGGGCTGTGGGTGTAAGAATGGTATTGATGTCCTCATCAATTTGAGGGTAGATATGTTCCTGATATATATCTTAGTTGGGAGTTAGAAACTGAACAACGTTTTACATGTTTACAATATCCCGAGGAGAGACGGGTTGTTGCTGCTGTTTGTGCTTTCACTAGTTTTGCATGTGTATGGTGGTCTGAACATTGTAGATTATATCCTATTCCAACTACTTGGGCTGCTTTGAAAACTGCTATGCGTACTCATTGGGTTCCACAATATTATCAACGTGAATTGCTTCAAAAATTGCAGCGTTTAAGACAAGGGAAAAATTATGTAGAAGAATATTATCAGGAATTACAAACTGGCATGATAAGATGTGGTATTGTTGAGGAGAATGAAGCTATGCTTGCACGTTTTATGGGTGGATTAAATAGAGAGATTCAGACCATTCTAGAGTATAAGGAGTATACTAATATCACTCGTTTATTCCATCTTGCTTGTAAAGCTGAACGTGAAGTGCAGGATTGACACGCATTGGCGCGAACTAACTTTTCTGCAGGTCGACCTTCATCATGGACACCACGTGCATCTTCTACTTCCACTACACCAGCACCTCCATCAGGTGCCACCTACATCCGTGATACAAGAAAGCAGGCACAACCACCACTATTTGCCAAGAGCGCACCTGCCGGGCCTGCACAGAGCTCTTCTTCTTCCATGGCATTAACATGGCACACAAGTAATATTATTTGTTGTCGTTGTAAGGGAAGAGGTCATTATGCGAGAGAATGCAAATCTCAGCGTGTGATGATTGCTACTGAGGATGGTGGGTATGAGTCCACTAGTGACTATGATGAGGAGACTTTGGCGCTTATTACAAGTGAAGAACACGGTGGAGCTGATTCTGATCATGAGACGCGATACATGGCTCCTGAAGACGCTGACAGGTATGAATGTTTAGTTGCTCAATGTGTTTTGAGTGTGTAGGTCACACAAGCTGAGCAAAATCAGAGGCACAATTTGTTCCATACAAAGGGACTTGTGAAGGAACGTTCTGTGCGCGTCATCATAGACGGAGGGAGCTGCAACAACTTGGCTAGCATGGAGATGGTGGAGAAGCTATCTCTCACCACAAGACCACATCCACATCCTTACTACATCCAATGGTTCAACAACAACGGCAAGGTTAAGGTAACACGTACTGTTCGTGTGCATTTTAGTATCTCTACATGTGCTGATTATGTTGATTGTGATGTGGTACCTATGCAAGCATGTTCCTTATTACTTGGTCGACCATGGCAATTTGATAAAAATTCTATACACCATGGTAGAAACAATCATTATACTCTGGTTCATAAGGATAAAATATTACTTTGCTTCCTATGACTCCCGATTCCATTTTGAAATATGATATTAATAGAGCTAATAAAGCAAAACAGGAGACAAATAACGAGTGAAAATCAGATTGTGGCAAAAGAATTTGAGCAACAAATGAAGCCTAATAGTAAACCATCTAGTGTTGTTTCTAAAATTAAATTGAAAAGTGCATGTTTACTTGCCACTAAATCTGATATTGATGAGCTAGATTTCAGCAAATCTGTTTGCTATGCTTTTGTGTGCAAAGAGGCATTATTTTCATTTGAGGACGTGCCTTCCTCTTTGCCTCCTGCCGTCACTAACATTTTGTAGGAGTTCGCTGACGTCTTTCCACAAGACATGCCACCGGGATTACCTCCCATTCGAGGGATTGAACATCAGATTGACTTAATTCCCGGTGCATCATTACCCAACCGTGCACCATACCGTACCAATCCAGAGGAGACGAAGGAGATTATGCATCAAGTACAGGATCTGCTCGACAAAGGTTATATACGCGAATCCCTTAGTCCTTGTGCTGTTCCTATTATTCTAGTGCCATAAAAGGATGGTACATCACGTATGTGTGTTGATTGTAGAGGCATTAATAATATTACTATTTGTTATCGTCATCCTATTCCTAGGCTAGATGATATGCTTGATGAATTGAGTGGCTCTACACTATTTTCCAAAGTTGATTTGCGTAGTGGATACCATCAAATTCGTATGAAATTGGGAGATGAATGGAAAACGGCATTTAAAACTAAGTTTGGTTATATGAGAGGTTAGTCATGCCTTTTGGGTTAACTAATGCACCTAGTACTTTCGTGAGATTAATGAACGAAGTTTTACGTGCTTTTATTGGACGATTTGTGGTAGTCTATTTTGATGATATATTGATTTATAGCAGATCTTTGGAGGAACATTTGAAACATTTACGTGTTGTTTTTATTGCTTTACGTGATGCACGTTTGTTTGGTAACCTTGGGAAGTGCACCTTTTGCACCGACTGAGTATCTTTTCTTGGCTAAGTTGTTACTCCACAGGGAATTGAAGTTGATAAAGCCAAGATTGAAGCTATTGAGAGTGGGCCGCAGCGCAAAACGGTCACACAAGTGAGAAGTTTTCTTGGCCTCGCTGGATTCTATAGGCGTTTTTTGAGAGATTTCAGCACCATTGCTGCACCTCTCAATGAGCTTACAAAGAAAGATGTGCCTTTTCTTTGGGGTACCGCATAGGAAGAAGCCTTCACGGTATTGAAAGTTAAGTTGACACATGCTCCTTTACTCCAACTTCCTGATTCTAATAAGACTTTTGCGCTTGAATGTGATGCTAGTGGAATTGGATTAGGAGGTGTGTTATTACAAGATGGCAAACCTGTTGCATACTTTTCTGAAAAATTGAGTGGGCCTAGTCTGAATTATTCTACTTATGATAAAGAATTATATGCTCTTGTTCGGACTTTAGAAACATGGCAACATTATTTATAGCCCAAAGAATTTGTTATACACCCTGATCATGAATCTTTGAAACATATTAAAAGTCAAGCTAAACTAAATCGTAGACATGCTAAATGGGTTGAATTCATTGAGACATTCCCTAATGTCATTAAACACAAGAAGGGTAAAGAAAATGTTATTGCTGATGCATTGTCTCGTCGCTATACTATGCTTTCACAACTTGACTTCAAAATATTTGGTTTGGAGACCATCAAAGATCAATATGTGCATGATGCTGATTTTAAAGATGTATTGCAGAATTGTAACGAAGTTCGTCGTTAATGATGGTTTTGTGTTCCGTGCTAACAAGCTATGCATTCCAGCTGGCTCCGTTCGTCTTTTGTTGTTGCAGGAGGCGCATGGAGGAGGATTAACGGGACACTTTGGCGTGAAGAAGACAGAGGACGTACTTGCTACACATTTCTTTTGGCCAAAGATGAGGCGGATGTTGGCGCTTTGTTGCTCATTGCACTACATGTCAAAAAGCTAAGTCACGACTCAATCCTCATGGTTTATATATGCCTTTGCCTGTATCTAGTGTTCCTTGGGAGGATATTTCTATGGACTTTGTTTTAGGTTTACCTCGAATAAAGAAGGGGAGGGATAGCATATTTGTTGTCGTGGATAGATTCTCGAAAATGGCACACTTTATACCATGTCATAAAAGCGATGATGTTGTTAATGTTGCTGATTTGTTCTTTCGTGAAATTATTCGCTTTCATGGTGTGCCAAATACTATTGTTTCAGATCGTGATACTAAATTTATTAGCCACTTTTGGAGATGTTTATGGGCTTAGTTGGGGACTAAACTGCTTTTTAGTACTACTTGTCACCCCCAAACTGATGGAAAAATTGAGCTAGTCAATAGAACATTGTCTACTATGCTTAGGGTTGTTTTGAAGAATAATAAGAAAATGTGGGAAGAATGCTTGCCTCATATTGAATTTGCTTATAATCGTTCATTGCATTCTACTACTAAGATGTGCCCTTTTGAAATTGTGTATGGTTTCCTACCTTGTGCACCTATTGATTTGTTGCCTCTTCCATCTTTGGAGAAGGTTATTTTTGATGGTAAACAACGTGCTGAATTGATTTTAAAATTGCATGAGTTAACTAAGGAAAACATTGAGCGTATGAATGCTAAATATAAACTTGCTGGAGATAAGGGTAGAAAACATGTTGTGTTTGCACCTGGAGATCTTGTTTGGTTACATTTGCATAAGGATAGATTTCCTGATTTGCGTAAATCAAAGCTAATGCCTCGTGCTGATGGTCTTTTTAAGTTGTTGGAGAAAATAAATGATAATGCATATAAACTTGAGCTACCTGCAGATTTGGGGTCAGTCCCACTTTTAACATTGCAGATTTGAAGCCTTATTTGGGTGAGGAAGATGATCTTCCGTCGAGGACGACTTCATTTCAAGAAGGGGAGGATGATGAGAACATCAATTCCATTGTTACACCCACATCCCCTACTGCTACATATACTAGACCAAATACTAGAGCTCGTGCACGCCAATTAAATTATCAGGTACTTTCGTTTCTTGGTACTGATTCTAATGTTCATGAGAATATGATGTTGCCTAAATTGGATACATTTGTTTTGCTTACAAATGAAGGGCCTAGCTTGGAGAAGGATGAACATTGGAGCACGAAGAAGCATGGAGATGATGGCATGCGCAAGGGGAACAAGAACGGAGTTACAAGTGATGATTTCAGGACTTTGAACCCACCATAATGGGTGCATGAAGCCTTGGACGAAATATACAAGATGCCACTTCATAAATTTCATCTCGAGGCTATTCTAGGTGGTGCGTCACCTTATTATTGGGCCAGGCCCGTTTAATTTCTAAATACATAAGTATAGGCTATTTTTAGAGTCTGTATGTGTGATGAAACAAGAGATAGGGTTTATTTCGGACCCCTCCACCAAGGGCCACGAAATTCCCCCCTCTTCCTCCATATATACATCCCTTAGGGCACCGTTTAGACTTTGGGTTTTGTTTAGATTAAAAGTTCGCCATAGCTGCAACTTCGCGTACTTCGTTTGTGTTCAACGACCAGACAAAGGCGTCACAGAACCCCACCTTGATCGATAAAGCTTTCATCTTATATTCGCAATATCTAGATTGCAATCTCAGTTTCTTGCTTGTTCTTCATTTCCTCGCAGGAAACAGACCCTCATGGTTAGGTTGATCGCGCTTCGACGTGGTCAATAACCTCTCGGAGTTGGTTTAGCGATTGCTAAGGCGCGACAACCTCGCATGTTCGTAGTCGGATCGTCAAAGTCGACTTCCACTAAAGCGAAATCCATCGTCTCATCGAAAGACGGGACACCTTTGCCTCTATCAGTACGACTACGACGTCGACGACCCGTCCTTCTCGGTAGAGCTCCCAGACAAGAAAAAACCCCTTGATCATTACGATACCGCCTATTCTTTCCCTCTACTGCTTGCATTAGAGTAGTGTTACCGATACTGCCTTATCGTTTGATCATATTGTGCTGCATAGTCTATCCTTGCTACTACTGTTGATACATTACATGTTATCCTATATGCTTAGCTTAGTTATGCTAGTATTCCATCAGTGGCCCCTACATTCTAGTTTGTCTGCCATGCTATGCAATTGGGTCATGATCCCTTTGAGCGGTGATCAGTGATATACATTTATGTACATACTGTACATGAACATGATATGATTAAAGTCAGGTCAGCTCGTAGAGTACCCACGAGTGATTCACGGACTGGGGGCTGAAAGGACATATTTCCCGACAGCCCCCTGAGCGATTCTTTGTGGTGGAACGACAGGGCAAGTTGAGACCTCCTAGGAGAGAGATGGGCCTGGTCCCTGGTCGGTGTCCATGGTTACTTCATGATAGCACGCTTAACAAGTTTGGATATTTCATCTGAGTTGTCCTCTGGCCTATACGCACTAACCGCCACGCGGGATAATGGTTTATATATCGGACCCTCGGCATCATACATTCCTTCTGAAAGCAATCCAGATGCCACTATCAGAGATGCGGGTTGATTGTTGGGGTGGTCTACGTAAGGACCTGCATTGTATAAAGAGGTAGCCAGGTCTGGTCCCTGACCAGTCATTCAACATGCAGGAGTGCAAAGGGCGATGGGCTCAATACCCCTGAGTTCTTAGGATTTTGACCAGCATGTTAACCTCTCTGGAGAGCCTAGGTTGGTTTATGGTGTGTTGATCATCTGAGGTCGGGAATTACCTAGAAAGTGTGTCCGGCAAGAGGTAATTGAGCATGTTGGGTAATGTCGTGCACTGCTACACGGAAGTAATCTATTCGAATATCCGTTTCCACGGTAACAGGATGACTTGGAGTTGTATTCAGACCTCTTACAACTAAAACCAGATACTTGTTAAAATACACCCACATAAGTGACACATACAACCCTGAGATCGCTTTCTCACAGGGAGACGAGGAGAGGATCTCCGGGTAGGATTATTTTTATGCGTCGATACTTATTACCATTCAAGTTACTCTCTTCTACTGCTTCAAGATGATGGCTCCCAGAAGACGTAGACTCTGATAGGATGAGCTTCTCCCCCCTATCCTGGCCTTCTGCAGTTTAGTCCACAGATACTACTTCATTTCTTTGATACCGATGCATATGTGGTGTAGATCTTATGTAAGTTTTGCGAGTACATAGGATGAGTACTCACGGTTGCTTTGCTACCCCTTTTTCTTTGACCTGATTGCTGCAACAGATGGTAGCACCACTGACGTAGGTTTCCCCAGCAGAGCCTACCACGTGGATATCGATGTCCAGGAGTAGTCGAGAGGTCCCAGGCAGGAGGCCTCGCTTTCGATCTAGTGGCGTTGTTTTGCTCTGCCTTCTTAAGGAAAAACTAGTCTAACTATGTCTATATTCAGATAATATTTTCTTGATGACTTATGTATTTGGGTCCTCTTGGCCCCTGGCTTGTAATATAAAGATTTGTGTTTATCCTTTATGTCATAGAGTTGTGTTGTGATATCTTCCCGTGAGTCTATGATCTTGATCGTGCATGTTTGCGTGTATAATTAATGCACGATTGAATCGGGGGTGTCACAAGTTGATATCAGAGCCGACTGCCTGTAGGAAGCCCCTTTCCAACTCCTTGGCCGAAGTTGAATCTAGTCCTTGAAAAAAACTATTTTACTAACATTGTTGTGTGGATTATGGGCCGACATCGCAAATGGATGGGTTTAGGATCTTTTATTCCTCGTCTTTACACTGGGATTTTTATCTCTCTTCTATTTGGGTTAAAGATTTTACTAACTCTAACTCTAGGTTGTCATAACTACTTCCTCCCGGAGAGCCCCTCATTCTAGATGATCGCCTGCTTCATCAAAAGATTTCAAAGATAGTCATTGATGTTTTCCCGTGACCCTTGCGCCCACCGCCTTTGCAATTCCGTACCACCGATATATCCTTATGGATAACTACATACACTTGCCATTCATACAATCATGCCATGTTGCTCTTGTCATTACAAGATCCCTTGAACCAATTTCCTATATTCTAAGAATCCATTGTGTCTACTGCTTTTCTGCTCCTAGTTGCATGAATACACCTACGAATAATTCCTCACACTTATCTGCGATTTGTTCATCACCAATTCTTCATGAGTTTCACAAAATACTTTGTAATGATATCCGATCTTCTGAGAATCCTCTAAAGCTTAGTGCTTTTGATATTATTCTTGTCTGCCTACATTATGGTTACTTCCATTTGTCTATCAATATTCAGTAGCATCCTTTGTCATCGTCATTTTGAGACTTTGATTCCATATGTTTGTGAATGCTCACAATCATCAGTTGAAACTAGAATTCGTCCCTTCGGCTTAGACATCTCTCTGGACATGAGCTGTTTCTCGGCAAATCAAACCTTGATTGATTGCTAATCTAACTCTATTAAACTTACATATCTTTTGATCAAAGCATCTTCTTCTGATCCCCCGATTTGGAAACCATAAATCCTATGTATTTAAGCTTCGAAATTATTCAGATGTTTTTATAACCCGTTGCCTTTGCATTCTTTCTTCTTCTGGATGAGTACTGATACTCATATCAGATCCTTTTTGGACCGCCAAATCCTTTGTTGGATTGTTATCCAACAGTGTCCTTCATATTCAATAACCTTGTGAGTCTTTCCTCGGATACATAATGCCTTTGGTAAATTGTATCCTCAACTTTTGTCAACCATGCTCTACTACCGAGCTTGTGTTATTTACTCTTGAAGTTTGTGGTATATGTTCCTATGCCCTGATTGGTTGAACCAATGACTTCCCTAATCTGTGTGAACCCGAAATATTCAATTGGTCAAACTCTACTAGTGTTACGCCGGATAAAATTTCAACACCACAACTTCATGAAAAGCGAGAAGTAAATGAAAGGTTATGCAGTGATGAAGTAGGAGTCGACCTTGAACTTTGTATTCATGCCCATGGAAATGATGCAGACATCACATAAGCTTCTTGTAAAATATTTATTCATTTGAATAATTCTTTCAATATCATTAAATTTGATCCCTTGCAGTTATGGTTCTGACCATGTTGTCCTTATTCGATATATCTAAAAGGAATCCATTCCAGTGCCTCGTCAATATTTTGAAAAGGCTAAAGTATGTGCTACTGCAAGTCAACAACCCATTTTAGCTGCTATTATGTTCTACCTTCGAGTATCACACCCTGGTATCTCGAGGATATCATGCCCTTGCACTACATCTTATAAATTTTTGATGAAGCAATACCTTTCCTTGTCTTACTCATTCCATGGGTTATGGGTTTTTTGTCAACCGAGGACACCTCTAAGTGACTCGAATCCACCTTGTGATGCAATACCCCAAGTAATTTTTGTTGCTGGAAAATTTAAACTCAATCTTGTCATTCCTAGATTAATTGGCTACATCCTTATAATGCTATGTTCGATCGTGTTACCTCATCCTTCTTTGGTGCAAAAATTCCTCAGACCATGAGCAATGGCTTACGTCGGGTTTTCAACATCATTTTGTTGCCTTGAAAAGCAACTCTAATTCTTAGATTACATCTTATATGTGGTTCTAGTAACCTTTTGCTTCACCATTCCTTTTTCTTGATGTCATCGTTGTTCGATTACATCCTCTTGAAACATCTCAACAAAACGTGTTGTGGTCATCGACAACATTTTGGCTACTTCCAATAGGTCAACTGAATTCATGATGAGAAATACCATCCTTGTCCCTCGATAATTTGTGTTGCCCTTGACAGCATCCTTGCCTTCCTTCCAACGCAAACATATTCATGTTTTCTGTTGTACCTTGGGTTCCTTGCTATCCAGCTTATGTTATGTTCTACCTTAGATTGTTACCATCTTCTATGTCAAGAATGTCATGAGAATTTCACCACCTCTTAAGAATTCTTGATACAAGTGATACTTCTCTCCATATCCATTCATTTCTTGGTCCCTGTGTTGTTTCTAACCGAAATACCATAAAGTGAACGGTGATGCCTGGATTCGGTACTTCTAGCAACCCTATTGCTTTGGAGCTAATGGACGATAATTCATGCTTTGTGTGTTGGCTATTGAATCAACATTCTAACATTGATCATGCTACATAGTCAAGATTTCTGGGTGGACCTATCGAATGTTTAATTGTGGATGTTTTCCTCGAGCATATGTCGGTATATCATTTGATATGGCAAATGCTATCTCCTTGTTCATATAATTTTGGAAATACATCCTTATTGAAATGTTGATGGATTCTTGCTGAGCTCATCGTCCACATCCTCATCTTCTCCATGGTTCATGATGAACATTTAAACTAGTGTTTGAAACCTCTGAAAGCATTATCTTTGTGCCTAGTTCATGAAGAATATGTTTGATGCCAGAAGTGTCTTCTCTAAGTTCATGTGCATTTGATGCAAGTTGCCCCCGTGAATATGATAAAGTTTTGTTTCACTTCCTATGGAATCATCCCAAATCAATCATGCATCTGCGAAGTATTCTATGGTTTGATAGATTTGCTACCTTCACTCCATATGTATTTCCTAGCACGCCAAGCCACTGATCGATTTGTTCAAGGAAAATATTTTCCTTCATAAGAGCTAATCCAGACTTACACATGGAACTTTTTGATATCCTTGGTGATGGTTTCCAACCAGAACTTGATTGCATTCCATTCTCAAAACTTCCATGTGCGCACGAATGTCTTGACATTGTATTCATGTGTCTTGCACTCCAAATCATGATTCAAAGCTTGCTTCCGTAGTTCATTTCTCGAGAAGCTTGCAAAGCCATCCCGTCAATTTGTGTTGCACCCTTTTCCTTCTCAGACATGATGAGTGTAGGGTATCCTAATGCCTATCAGATCTGAATCTCAGGCGGATATGATGGTTGGAATGTCTTCCCAAGAATTATAATATTGGTCTCTATGTGACCCAGTAATGTGGTGTTATGCTAGCACACCTGGCCAGAGGACCTATTGTTATACTATCTTGAGGATGTCTTCAGCAAAATTAGCATTTCTTCCATGAGGAAATTGTATGACTTATTCTGGAAATTGTTCCTTGTGTAATTCTTGTAATCTTCAGACCCAACCCTTACTTGAAACACCACACTATTGCTACCCCGAAGCATGACTATGGTATTCTGAACAATAAGAAGAACATGGGAAGCGCAATGCTAAATGTTTCTTGATCGGTTATCCAAACCTCATTGTATGGGTAGACATCATGGAATTCCTTGCCCCACTATCCAAATGGATACGCACTTGTTGCCTGCTTGTCCTTGGGAAAGTTATACTCTAATACTTGAGTATAGAAACCTTTTCCTTTCCATTGATCTGATTATCCTAATAATCACTTTTTCCTTTCCATTGGTTTGTTTAATATCTCTTATAATTTATATGATCTAAGCAGTAATAATTCCCTGCTTATGTAAACATCTCAGTGTACAATTCTGTCAGTAAGACCCTATTATTATTGTTGATGACATTCCGGTAACCACCGATGGACGAGAACTTTGCCTATTGGTCCGTCTCATTTCACCGAGCAGGAAAATGGCCCTCTTCGAACCCCACCCTTGGTACCAATGTTGTTGCCAACTTAACTAACAGACTATCGTCTGACATGCCTTTCTACCATGACCATGCAAGATGTCATTGCCCTTCCTACTTATAATCCACACTAACCATAGTTCCACAGGATCGAAACCTGACTCTCCTATACAACCTTGATTCTGAAGTATACTTTGCACTTGCCTTCGTATGTAATTGACAAGCTAACTTTCTTACCATGTTTCATTCCGGTATCAGATGAAACATTATTATTCTTAATCGCTCTAGACCCCTTCATCACCTGTTTTAGGCATCAGTTGGATGCCTACATGGTTGAAACTTGTTGGCCCTCCTTATATCACTCTCGATATGTTTCTTGGTGCTTCTAAAATCTCCTTCCCTCATATTTCTTGTAGTGGAGGAGATTTGTAACACCCCCAGTATCATGCTACAGTAATCTCCCCTCTAATGATGTCATGTCATCATGTTTAGCAAGCTTAAATCTCGCGGTGAGCGGGGGCACTTCTGCTGCTCGCCGCACACGGAGCTTGCTGCCGCCGCTGGCCATGCACTGGCCTTCTCCCACATCACATGCAGCTCCACCTGGCCAGCCGCGCTCCACTTGCCGCGCCCGCCAGAACAGCCCGCCTCGCTGCTCTCGCCGCCCTTCAGCGCTCGTGCGTCATCTTCTTGTTGTTGTTCTTGCCTCCCTTCTGCTGCTGCTGCTCGCTCTCCACTGCCGCTGCAGCCTGTTGCTGCCCGCCGCCACCTGTAGCTCGAGTGCCCGCCGACACCCCTACTTGCCGTCCGCGTCACGCTCGGCTGCCTGCGGTGGCTGCGTGCGTACCCGGCAGAACCTGGTGGCTAGATAGAGCCACTGCCATGTGCCCCCTAATTGCTAGTATCTGTGTTGGTATTTCCCTGAAGAGGAGAGGATGATGCAACACATCAACGGTAAGTATTTACCTAAAGGAAACCAAGGTTATCAATCCAGTAGGAGAACCAAGCAACACTATGTAAATGGTACGTGCACACAAATAACAAATACTTGCAACCGGCGTAAGAGGGGTTGTCAATCCCTCCTCGGCATTGAGATAGATTAAATTGTATGAGATTGGATAAATAGATCTGACAAAAGCACAAAATAAAATAAAGAAAGAAAAAGTGCAGCAAGGTTTTTTTGGTTTTTTGGAATAATAGATCTGAAAACAATATGATAGAAAATAGACCGGGGCCCGTAGGTTTCACTAGTGGCTTCTCTCGAGAAAATAGCATATGGTGGGTAAACAAATTATTGTTGGGCAATTGATAGAAGAGAAAATAATTATGATGATATCCAAGGCAATGATCATGTATATAGGCATTATGTCCAAGATTAGTGGACCGACTCCTGCCTGCATCGACTACTATTACTCCACACATCGACCGCTATCCAGCATCCATCTAGTGTATTAAGTTCATGGAGAAACGAAGTAATGCAATAAGAATGATGACATGATGTAGACAAGATATATTCATGTAGAAATAGAACCCATCTTTTATCCTTAATAGCAATGATACATGTGTGCCTCGCTACCCCAAAGTTTCAGAGAAGAAATACGAGGCTATAATAATCATGCATATAAGAGATCAAAGAAGACTCAAATAATATTCATAAATAGGACTACTCATAATCTCACAATTCATCGGATCCCAACAAACGTTCCGCAAAAAGTCATTACATCAAATAGATCTCCAAGAACATCGAGGAGAACATTGTATTGCGAATCGAAAAGAGAGAAGAACCATCTAGCTACTGCCTACGGACCCGTAGGTCTGTGGTAAACTACTCATGCTTCGTCGGTGGAGCACTAATGAGGATGACGAACCCCTCTGTGATCGTGTTCCCCTCTGGCAAGGTGCCGAATAGGGCCTCTAGATTGGATCTCGTGGTTCTAGAACTTGCGACGGCTGGAATTGTGTTTCGTCGACTCCCCTAGGGTTTTTGGAATATTTGGGTATTTATAGAGCTAAAAGGCGATGGAAGGACTCTCGTGGGCCCCATTACCCACCTGGGCACGCAAGGGGCCTCTAGCGCGCCCTGGTGTCCTGTGGGCCCCACGAGCCTCCCTCTGGCACTTCCTTGGCTCCCATGTTGTCTTCTGGGCAGAAACAAATCTCCAAAAAGTTTTGCTGCATTTGGACTCTGTTTGCTATCGATATTGTGCGAAGTAAAAAACAAGCAAAAAACAGCAACTGGCACTGGGCACTATCTCAATAGGTTAGTCCCAAAAAATGATATAAAGTTGCTATAAAATGAATATAAAACATCCATGAATGATAATATAACAGCATGGAACAATAAAAAATTATAGATACGTTGGAGACGTATCAGCATCCCCGAGCTTAATTCCCGCTTGTTCTCAAGTAGATAAATGATAAAAATAGAATTTTTGATGTGGAATGTTGCCTAACATGTTCATCACAATTTTCTTTTGAAGCATGGACATTTGGACTTTTAGATGGTTCTATGCAATAGTCTATATTTGACATGGAGATTTGAATACTCAAGCATATCAACAAGCAACCATGTCTTTCAATATATCAACACTAAAGAAAGTTATCCCTAGCCTATCATGCTCATCATTGATCCATTCATGAAACACACTCGAATATTAGCTACATACAATGCACAAGTATGATCATAGTGCTCCCTGGTTGGTGCTTTTATAAGAGAAGATGGAGACTCAAAGTAAAAATATAAATTGCATAAAGTAAATAGATAGGCCCTTCGCAGAGGGAGATATTTGTAGAGGTGCCAGAGCTCAAAGCTTGAATTGAGAGATAGAAATATTTTGGGAGGCATACTTTTCCCGTCAACGAAAATGACCGAGAATTCCCAATACTTTCCATGCTAGATACATCATAGGCGGTTCCCAAACATAAAATAAAGTTTATTCCTTTTTCCACCATTCTTTCACAATCCATGGCTAGCCGTATCCACGGGTGCCTTCCATACCAACACTTCCCAAGGAATTTATTATTTGAAAACATAAAGTAAATTTCTTTTTTATTTCGGGACTAGGCATCCCTATTGCCGCCACACTCTCCTGCAATGTAAAATGAATAAACACTCATCTTGAGAGTAACACATCTAGCATGGAAAAATATTGGCCACCCCATGCCGCTTCATGAGCGGTACAGGCACACAAAAAGGAAATTCATTTTGAAAATTAGAGATGGCACATACAAATTTACTTGGAACGACACAGAAATACCGCATATAGGTATGTATGGTGGACTCATTTGGCACAACTTGGTTTAAGGATTTTGGATGCACAAGTATTATTCCCACTTAGTACAAGGAAAGGCTAGCAAATAGATTGAGAAGCAACCAACCAAGAAACAAAAACTATCATAAACGAGCACTAAGCATAAATAACACCGAATAATGCACGACAAGTAAGATCTAACTTCATTGCATAACTATTAACTTTCTTGCTTGCATAGGGAATCACAAACCTTAACACCAATATTCTTAGTAAAGCATAATTGCTCACCAACATGACTCTCATATTACTATCATCATATCTCAAAGCTATTACAAAAAATCAAGTTTATAATACCCAATGATCTTCATGAAAGTTTTTATTATATCCCTTTTGAATTCTATCACTTTTGTACTAGTTCAATATGTTGCCATTGCTTATAACCTGCTCTCAAATAAATTCAAGTGAAGAACATGAGCATAAAATTTTTCGTCTCTCAAAATAATATAAGTGAAGCATGAGAGAATTTCTTTAAAAATTTACTAACTCCCAAATTAATCTAAGTGAAGCATGAGAGTATTCTTCCAAAATTAAAGCACCACCGTGCTCAAAAAGGTATAAGTGAAGCACTAGAAGAATTCCATAGCTCAAAAAATGTAAGTGAAGCACATAGAGAAATTCTAACAAATCATAGCATCATTATGGCTCTATCAAATAGGTGTGTACATCAAGGATGAACGTACGAACTAAAAGGAAAAACAAGCAAAGACTCATATAATACAAGACGCTTCAAGCAAAACTCATGATATGTGATGAATAAAAATATAGCTCCAACTAAAATTATCTATGGTTGTTAGAAGAAAGAGGGATGCCTTCCAGGGTATGCCGAAGCTTAGTTGCTTGGTTTTCCTTGAATATTACCTTTGGGTGCCATGGGCATCCCCAAACTTAAGCTCTTTTCACTCCTTATTCCTTCATCCATGGTGATCTCACCCAAAACTTGAAAACTTCAATCACGCAAAACTCAACAAAACCTTCGTGAGACCCATTAGTATAACAAAGCAAATCACCACTTTAAGTACTTCTGGAAACTCACTCATATTTTATTATTGCATTATACCTACTATATTCTAACTTTACTATGGCTTATATCCCCCAATACAATCCATAGATTCATCAAAATAAGCAAACAATGAAACAAAAGCAGAATCTGTCAGAAACAAAATAGTCTGTAGTAATCTAGACTTAGGTTGAAAAATTAGGACAATGTAGGCAATTTATGTAAATCTTGTGTAAAAAATCGGAATTTTTCGTCGATTCTGTGATTTTTAACAATTCAGTACTGGACGCAAAAGTTTCTGTTTTTCAACAGGATCAAATCAACTATCACCCAACATGATCCTAAAGGTTTTACTTGGCACAAACACTAATTAAACATAAAACACAATCACAGAAGTAGCATGATTGTGTGAACACACAAAAATAGAAAGAAAAGGAGAAAAAATATTTTATTCATTGGGTTGCCTCCCAACAAGCGCTATCGTTTTACACCCCTAGCTAGGCCTAAGATTTTATCGATGCTCAGATGAAAGATAAGAATTGAAGCACAAAGAGAGCATCATAAATCATGTGGCAAACACATTTAAGTCTAACATACTTCCTGTGCATAGGCATTTTATAAGAGGACAAATTATCAAGACAAGAAACATTTAGCATATTCATAGAAGAAGAAGGAAACAATAGCAATCTCAAAATAAGAAGATGTAATTTAGTAACATGAAAATTTCTACAACCATATTTCCCTCTCTCCAAATAAGTAAATGTGGGATCATATTCAAATTCAACAATATAGCTATCACATAACATATTCTCTACATGATCCACATGCATGCAAAGTTGACACTCTTCCAAAATAGTGGGATTATCATCAAATAAAGTCATGACCTCTCCAAGCCCACTTTCATGAAAAATCTCTCGAGATTGAACACTCTCCAAATATGTGGGATTACTTTTACCTAGAGTTGACGCTCTTCCAAACCCACTTTCAATATTATTGCAAACATATTCATCATGAGGATTAAATAAGTTTTCAAGATCATAAGAATCACCCCAATCATGATCATTGCAATAAGTAGTGGACATATCAAAATGGTTTTACATTTATTAGCACAATTGAAAATAATAGAATTCATAGTAACACCATTGCATCATGTTTTTCATTCAAGGAGCTATCGTGAATCACTTCATAAATTTCTTCTTTTAGAACTTCATCACAATTTTCGGATTCACGATCATAAAGATAATCTAGTGCACTCAAATCACTAGCAATTGGTACATCATAATTTGTTGTCTTGAAAAGATTAGTAAGTGGATGAGGATCCATATCAATAAATTTTTAGCAAGCGAAGATGCAAGCAAATAGAAGGCAGATGGCAACACAAGCAAACAAAAAGATCGAACGAGAAAAAGACAAATGAAAAATATTTTTATGTTTTTGCAGAAACATTTTAGAAGTGGGGGGGGGGGGTGAAAACGATAGGGAAATGGCAAATAAATTAATTGCAAGGATATGAGATTTGTGATTGAGTACCTAATAGATGTTGAAGATGTCTCCCCTGTAATGGCGCCAGAAATTCTTCCTGATTGCTTGTATTTGTGTTGGTATTTCCCTGAATAGGAGAGGCTGATTGAGCACAAAAATGGTAAATATTTCCCTCGGTTATGAAACCATGGTTATCAATCGAGTAGGAGAACCAAGCAACACTATGTAAACGGTACCTACACAACAAATACTTGCAACCCAACACGTAAGAGGGATTGTCAATCCCTCCTCGGTATTGGGATAGATTAAATTGTATGAGATTGGATAAATAGATCTGACAAAAACACAAAATAAAATAAATAAGTAAAAAGTGCAGCAAGGAATTTTTGTGTTTTTGGAATAATAGATCTGAAAAACAATATGATATAAAATAGACCCGAAGGCCATAGATTTCACTAGTGGCTTCTCTTGAGAAAATAGCATATGCTGGGTAAACAAATTACCGTTGGGAAATTGATAGAAGAGCAAATAATTATGACGTTATCCAAGGCAATGATAATGTATATAGGCATCACGTCCAAGATTTGTAGACCGACTCCTATCTGCATCTACTACTATTACTCCACACATCGACCGCAATCCAGCATGCATCTAGTGTATTAAGTTCATGGAGAAACGAAGTAGTGCAATAAGAATGATGACATGATGTAGACAAGATCTATTCATGTAGGAATAGACCCCATCTTTTTTCCTTAATAGCAACGATACATGCGTGCTTTGCTACCCCTTCTGTCCCTGGTTGAGGACACCACAAGATCGAACCCATCACAAAGCACCTCTTCCCATTGCAAGAAAAATCAATCTAGTTGGCTAAACCAAACCAAAGTTTTGGAGAAGAAATACGAGGCTATAATAATCATGCATATAAGAGATCAAAGAAGACTCAGATAATATTCATAGATAGAACTGATCATAAACTCGCAATTCAATGGATCCCAAGAAACACACTGCGAAAAGTCATTACATAAAATAGATCTCCAAGAACATCAAGGAGAACATCGTATTGAGAATCGAAAAGAGAGAAGAAGCAATCTAGCTAATGCCTACACAACCGTAGGTCTATGGTAAACTACTCATGCATCATCGGAGGAGCACCAATGAGGATGATGAACCCCTCTGTGATCGTGTTCCCCTCTGGCAAGGTGCCGAAAAGGGCCTCTAGATTGGATCTCGTGGTTCTGGAACTTGCGACGGCTGGAATTGTGTTTCGTCGACTCCCCTAGGGTTTTTGGAATATTTGGGTATTTATAGAGCTGAAAGGCGATGGAAGGACTCTCGTGGGCCCCATTACCCACCTGGGCACGCAAGGGGCCTCTAGCGCGCCCTGGTGTCCTGTGGGCCCCACGAGCCTCCCCTTTGGCACTTCCTTGGCTCCCATGTTATCTTCTGGGCAGAAACAAATCTCCAAAAAGTTTTGCTGCATTTGGACTCTATTTGAGTAGTGCAATAAGAATGATGACATGATGTAGACAAGATCTATTCATGTAGGAATAGACCCCATCTTTTTTCCTTAATAGCAATGATACATGCGTGCTTTGCTACCCCTTCTGTCCCTGGTTGAGGACACCACAAGATCGAACCCATCACAAAGCACCTCTTCCCATTGCAAGAAAAATCAATCTAGTTGGCTAAACCAAACCAAAGTTTTGGAGAAGAAATACGAGGCTATAATAATCATGCATATAAGAGATCAAAGAAGACTCAGATAATATTCATAGATACAACTGATCATAAACTCGCAATTCAATGGATCCCAAGAAACACACTGCGAAAAGTCATTACATAAAATAGATCTCCAAGAACATCAAGGAGAACATCGTATTGAGAATCGAAAAGAGAGAAGAAGCAATCTAGCTAATGCCTACACAACCGTAGGTCTATGGTAAACTACTCATGCATCATCTGAGGAGCACCAATGAGGATGATGAAGCCCTCCATGATCGTGTTCCCCGCCGGCAAGGTGCCAAAAAGGGCCTCTAGATTGGATCTCGTGGTCCTTGAACTTCTGGCGGCTGGAATTGTGTTTAACTGAGCCCCCTAGGGTTTCTAGAATATTTGGGTATTTATATAGCTGAGGGGCGGTTGAAAGGACTCCCGTGGGCCCCATTACTTCCCTGGACGAACCAATGGCCTCTAGCACGCCCTGGTGTCATGTGGGCCCCACGGGCCTCCCACTAGCACTTTCTTGACTCCCAAGTTGTCTTCTAGGCAGAAAAAATCTCCAAAAAGTTTCACTGCGTTCGGACTCCGTTTGATATGGATATTCTGAAAGTAGAAAACAAGCAAAAAACAGTAACTGGCACTAGGCACTATGTCAATAGGTTAGTCCCAAAAAATGATATAAAGTTGCTATAAATGAATATAAAACATCCAAGAATGATAATATAACAGCATGGCACAATCAAAAATTACAGATACATTGGAGACATATCACCCCCCCCCCACACACACACACACAAATTAGCCTAATTAGTTAATTAACTAAAGTTAGTTGCCCTCTGTCAGTGACCACTGGGCTCTACGTGGCTAATTAGGTTAACTAGACTAATTAAGATTCTGTTAAAATGTCAGAGTCAATGACAGGTGGGTCCCGTTGACCCTGTTGACCACTCAAAGTTGACTGGGTCAACTCTCGATCGCAATCTTCTTGACTCAGCCACAGGACCTTTGTCGTCACCTCACATGCAAAAGTGTGGGTACACTTTTTGTGTACCCATAGCATTTACATTTAATTTAATTTCAAATTATATTAAATCTAGTAATTTTAGAAAATCATTTAAGCTTCGAAAAATAATATAAAATAATCTATAACTCGGATGAAAAAAATTATATATGAAAAATGATAAGAAAAATAAGACGCATCCGGATATACCATCCACATACGTGCCACATGCCCCCATCATGACGAACATGGAACCTTCCCCTCCGGTTCGTCTCACTGATAATTGCCTACAGCCGGGAAAACTATTCCCAGATATTTTTCCTCTCCATCTAAAATACTTAGTAATGCATAAGAGCACCCCTAGCATAGCTTATTGCCATATCATGCACCGTGATGCATTGTCTTGCTCTTTATTTATTGTTTCTTCCCCCTCTTCTCTCTGGTAGACCCCAAGACCGACGCTGCTCCCGAGTACGACTACGACAACGACGACCCTTCCTTCTCGGCAAAGCTTCTAGGCAAGCAAAACCCCCTTGATTCTGGTACTGTCTATTCTTTCCCTAAACTGCCTGCATTTGAGTAGTGTTACTTATACTGCCTTATCGTTTGATCCTATTCTATTGCATAGCCTGTCCTTGCTACTACTGTTGATACATTACCTGTTATCATATATGCTTCCTTTATTTATGCTAGTATTCCATCTGTGGCCCTACATTCTTGTCCGTCTGCCATACCATACTATCGGGCCGTGATCCCTTCAGGCCGTGATCACGGATATACATACACACACACACACACATATATATATATATATTACGTATATATATATATATATATGTGTGTGTGTGTGTGTGTGTGTGTGTGTATATATAAGCCTTCCTAGCTCCACATACATCTACGTCGTGCGTTTGGTTCTCCCTGGTAATCGCTATAGCCAAGCTTTGAGAGTTTTGACTACAACGGTTGCCGATCACCGCTTCTTCTTTGGGTAAGGCTGGTAAGAATTTGAGATTTGCTTGACGGATTTGTGACTGTCCACCACACCACCACCACCACTTCCTAGATGTGTGTGTGTGTGTGTGTATAGATACATACATACATACATACATACATACATACATACATACATACATACTATACATGATACATGATATGACTAAAGTCGGGTCGGCTCGTAGAGTACCCGCGAGTGATTCAAGGACTGGGGCTGAAAGGACATATTTCCCGACGGCCCCCTGAGTGATTCTTTGTGGCAGAACGAGAGGGCGGGTTGAGACCACCTAGGAGAGAGGTAGGCTTGGTCCCTGGTCGGTGTTCGCAGTTACTTCATGATAACTCGCATAACAAGTTTGGGTATTTGAATTTAGTTGGCCACTAGCCTATACGCACTAACCGCCATGCGGGATAATGGTTTATGGAACCCTCAGTGTCGTACGTTCCTTCCGAAAGCGATCCAGATGTCACAGTTCAGAGATGCGGGATGATTGTTGGGGTGGTCCGCATAAGCACCTACTTTGTATAAAGAGGTAGCCAGGTCTGGTCCCCGGCCAGTCACACAACGTGTAGGAGTGCAAAGGGCGATGCTCCCAAGACCCCTAAAAGCTTAGGATTTAGACTGATGTGTTGACCTCTCTGGAGAGCCTATGTTGGTCTATAGTGTGTTGATCATCCGAGGCCGAACACCCAGAAAAGTGTGTCAAGCCAGAGGTAATCGAGGTGTTCGTTAATGTGGTGCACCCCTACAGGGAAGTAATCTATCACCACAAGAATTATGTCAACTTGTGACCTTCTGTCAGTGACCCTGGAAGAAATGGTCATAAATCTACGACCATTTGAGATCAGTTGGTCTTAAGCTGTTAGGAGGGCTCCAAACCCTAAATCATAACGGCCATATTGGTCAGAAAGGTCATAATTTCCTTACACGAAATGGTCGCAAAGCATACAGTCCTAGTACATGCCTCATTTCTACGCGGTTACGACCAATATGAATGTTCATTACACTTGAGTTGTAATGCAATTGTATGATTAGGCAGCCACCTCAGCAGTCTCGCCTGTGTGGAGTGTTTAGGTGTCAATTTCACTTACATGTTTATATTCAACAGAGCTCATTTACAGGTGGGACCCATTTGATAGGCGGGGCGAGCCCTAAATTCGCTAATAAAAAATATGCGTGAGAGGGGACTCGAACCCACGAGCTCGCGCTGAATTAACGTTTTCGCTACCTCTAGGCTAGAGAGGGGCTATTGGTTCTGTATCGAAACATTGCATTATATAAATAAAGAAATGGTTGTCTTGTATCAAACATAACTTACTGACCTGGTGGGACCTATTGGCAGCATCGAACAGAGCCAACACTTAGCAAAATTTCTAGGTCTTGAGGGGCGGGGGCGGCGGTGGAGGCGACCGGTGGAGGTGGCCTGCAGGGGGCGGGGCAGCGCGACTGATGTAGGTGGCCTGCGGGGGCGACGAGCGGCAGTGGTGGAGTGGGCGACCGACAGGCGGCAGCGATGGACCTACGGGGGTGGCCTTGCAGCTCGGCTTGATGACTGTGACTCGTCGCTACCGAGCATGGGGGACCATGACTCGCCGCTGCCGGTATACACCCCTCCCATGCCTCCTCTCTCACTATCTGCACCTCGTCGCCGAGCATGGGGAAACAACATGGATTTCAGTCAGATGTTCTTCAGCATAGATGAATTTTGTTGATGCACTGTTAGGAGTTAGGAGCTAGCTTGCTTGTTTGGTAGATACTAAATAAATGAATTTTGTTGATGCACTATTAGGAGTTCTTCAGCTTGTCTGTTAAGAATTCTTCAGTTGTTCTTCAGTTGTTTGTCTACAGATTGTTAGGAGCATAGTAATTATAATTGATAGAAACTGCATAGTAATTGTTAGGAGTCGCCTAGCTTGGTCTTCTCAGAAACAAGATCCTTCTAAATCTTGGTTTGATTTAATTTGATTTAGCCTTCTCTGCATCTTAAATTCATTACAATTTCAATGTTGGTTTGATTATATTTTGGTTTGTTTTAATGTTGTGGTTAGGAAATTAGCATATAAAATTTTTTGGATCTTTTTTCCGCCATTACTGCCATCCATTTTCATTAACTAATGTTGATGCACTTAAATTGATTGCTAAGTTGCAACAATATGTTTTCATTGGTAGATGGACATAAGCTAGATTAGAAAAGGAGTTAGAAGGTTTTCCAAAGAACATATGAAGGGAGTTGATGAATTCATGATATTCGTTCGGCCAAATTTTGCCAATGATGTTGTAATTATTTGCCCATGCTGCGAATGCCTCAACCGTTTAAGAATAGCTCAAGGAAGAGTGGAAGATCATCTGCTTCTTAATGGGATGGTGTTGTAGGGTCAAACCCTAGGAAGGATCTTTTCACTTTTGGAGGGGGGAAAAGGAGGAAAAACTCAAGAACACCAAGAGCAAAATCTCTTAAACAAACCAAGTATCACATCCACTAGAGTGGCACATATAAGAGCCACATGATTACAAGATCAATACAAGGACAGTAGCACTTGGTAAATTCTTCCCACTATGTGAGGTCTTGATGATCTTCTCCAAGAGGAGGCCTTGATAATCCTATGGATTCTTCCCAAGGTGGGGGCTTGAGCTTCTAAGAGGAGGGGATACAAGGAGAAAAGGCTCACAATGTTTAGTCTAATCTTCGCTAACCCACAAATGACGTAGGAGTTCCACTTATATAGTCTAGGGAAGAAATATTAGGGAGAGGGGATACAAAGGACTAAAAAGTCCCTAAAAACGCGTAGCCACGGGAAAGGGTCCGGGCACCCGGGGTGGAACCGGCCGGGCAACCGGACGGTCAGGCTGCGCCAAGCGGGCCGGCACCGGAGGGAAGGGCCGAGCACCGGCCATCTGAGAGCATGTGGGCGAGGGGCCGAGCACCCGGGGCGCCAAGCCTGGGCACCCGGGGTGGCTCCCAGCGGGCGGTTGGGAGAGGGCCGGGCACCTAGGGCCGGTTGGCCGGGCACCCGGGGCGGGCTGGCTGAGCCCAGGCGAGGGGCGGGCACCAGGGGCGTTGGGGCCAAGCACCCGGGGCCGGCTGGGGCATGGCCCGGGTAGAGGCCGGGCACCCGGGGCTGCCGTGGCCGGGCACCCGGGATGTCCAGGGTTTTTTGCCCCTTCTCCTCCTTCTTCTTTCTTCTCGTTCTCTCCTTCCTTCTCTTCTTTCCCTTGCTTCGTGGTCACTTGAGTCTTCGTCTTCTCCTTCTCATTATCATCTTCTTGGTACCTAAGCATGCACAATGTTTCCGATGACGGTAGAATCCAACTCTCTTGTGAAACCGAGCGACACTCGAAGAGGAGAGAATCAACCTCGTTCTCGATGGCGCGTGCACATCCTCGTGTCATTGGTCCACTTGGAGCTTGTGTTGGTGATGGAGTGTCGGTGCGAGTAGTCGAGGGATGCTCCGCATCATCTTCCCCCCTTGGGAGAGATCCGTCCACGGGTCATGCTCTTCATCACCATGGTACTTGGCCAAGTCTTTGATGTTGAAGATGTCGCTAACGTTGTACTTGTCGCGTGGGATGTCGACCTTGTAGGCGTTGTCGTTGTAGCGTGCGATCACCTTGAATGGTCCGTCGGCTCGTGGTAGTAGCTTGGACTTGCGTTCGTTCGGGAAGCGGTCTTTGCGGAGATGTATCCATACTTGATCACCCGCTTGGAACACCATGGGAGATTTGTTGAGGTTGATCTTGGCGGAGAGGCGTTGCACTTGGCGCTCGATCGTGGGACGTGTTTCTTCATGCATCTTCTTGAGGTAGGCGGCTCTTGTACTTGCGTCCATATTGGCTCGTTCTGGAAGCGGTAGAGGAAGGATGTCCAATGGCGACAAAGGGTTGAAACGGTAGACGACCTCGAAGGGGGACTTGCCGGTTGTAGAGTGTCTTGCACAATTGTAGGCGTACTCGGCGATTGGTAGGCACTCCTCCCACTCCTTGATGTTCTTCTTGATCAACACACGTAGGAGAGTCGCAAGCGTCCGGTTGGTGACTTCCGTTTGGCCATCAGTTTTAGGATGGTATGCCGTGGAGAATAGTAGCTTGATCCCGAGCTTGGCGCATAGTGTCTTCCAAAAGTAGCTTAAGAACTTGACGTGTCGATCCGAGACAATTGTCTTTGGCACGCCGTGCAACCTCAAGATTTCCATACAAAAGAGATTGGCAACATGTGAAGCATCGTCTATCTTATTGCATGGGATAAAATGAGCCATTTTAGAGAAACGGTCCACAACAACAAAAACCGAATCCTTGCCATTTTGAGTTCTAGGTAATCCAAGCACAAAATCCATGCTAATGTCTTCCCAAGGGTGATGTGGGATAGGTAAAGGCATATGTTAACCATGGGATTGAGAGTGTGACTTAGCTTTGCAACATGTAGAGCACCGGTTGGTGAAGCGGGCAACATCGCGAAACATCTTGGGCCAATAATATTTCTTGGAGAGTGTGGCGAAAGTCTTGTCGCGTCCAAAGTGTCCCATGAGTCCACCTCCATGAGCCTCTTGCAAAAGGAGCAAACGAAAAGAGGACTTGGGAATGCATAGTTTGTTAGCTCTCATAAGATAACCATCTTCGATATAATATCATTCCCAAGAAGTATGCGTCACACACTTAGCGTAAGGAGTAGCAAAAGTCGCATCACCCTCATACAAATCTTTGATATGATCAAATCCTATAACATTCAATTCAAGTTGAGTAAGTAACATGCATTTGCAGGAAAGGGCATCCGCCACCACGTTTTCTTTGCCCTTAATGTACTTTATCACATAGGGAAAAGATTCAATGAATTCACTCCATTTAGCATGCCGTTTATTCAACTTGGTTTGACCTTTGAGGTATTTAAGTGTTTCATGATCGGTATGTATTACAAACTCATGCGGTCTAAGGTAATGCTCCCACACATGTAATACACGCACTAATGCAAATAATTCTTTGTCATATATTGGATAGTTAAGTTGAGCACCGGAAAGATTTTCACTAAAATAAGCAATAGCTCGTTTTTCTTGCATCAAAACTCCACCAATTCCGGTACCACTTGCATCGCAATGAACCTCAAAAGTTTTGTCAAAGTTGGGTAAAGCAAGAATCAGAGCATGTGTAAGCAAAGATTTGAGCTCATCAAAAGCGGTTGATTGCAAAGGTCCCCAAACAAAAGGAGCATTCTTCTTGCTCAAAGCGTGCAAAGGAGCGGCGATAGTGCTAAAATCTTTCACAAAGCGCCGATAAAAACCCGCAAGACTAAGAAAACTTCACACTTGTTGCAAATTGGTGGGTTGGGGCCAATTTTTAATTGCTTTAATTTTAGTTTCATCAACATGGACACCCATGGAAGAGACAACAAAACCCAAGAAAACCACTTTGTCAACACCAAATGTGCACTTTTTCATGTTGGCATAAAGACTTCCCTTGCAAAGTGTTTGCAAAACAGCCCTAACATGATTAAGATGCTCTTTCATGGTTTTGCCAAACACAAGAATATCATCGAAGTAAACCACAACAAAGACTCCAATATAAGGGCGAAGTACATGATGCATGAGACGCATGAAAGTACCGGGAGCTTCCGATAAACCCATAGGCATGACTAACCATTCATATAAGCCAAATTTGGTTTTGAAAGCGGTTTTCCATTCATCACCCTCTTGTATGCGGATTTGATAATAGCCACTTTTAAGATCAATTTTTGAGAAAAGTTGGCTCCACTAAGTTCATCAAGCATATCATCTAAGCGAGGAATGGGATGCCTATAGCGAACGGTGATAGCATTTATGGGTCTACAATCAGAACACAAGAGAAAGCTACCATATTGCTTGGGCACAAGTATAACGGGAACGACACAAGGGCGTAAGCTTTCACGTACATGACCGTTGTCGATGAGTTGTTGTACTTGCCGTTGAATCTCCTTTGTCTCCTCGGGGTTGACGCGGTAGGGAGCCTTGTTTGGAAGAGGAGCTCCGGGGATGAGGTCGATTCGATGCTCAATGCCTCAAAGAGGAGGGAGACCCGGAGGTAGCTCATCGGGGAAAGCATCTTGAAATTCCTGCAAAAGAGATTGAAACACCAAAGGTAGCTCGTGAGCGGTGTTAGTTTTTGGTTCTCCATCCTTGCACACGAGGACAAAGTGCATCACACTCGATGGGTTCTCACACACTTCTCTCATCTCACTTTTTGTTTCAAATAGTATGAGGTTTTTCTCGCTAGGCAAAGATGTGCTCAAGTTTGGCTTGTGGCTCTCACTCACGTTTGGGTGGCTCACTTTCTCACTCTTCTCTCCATGGTGGGTGGCTTGCTTGTCGGCTATCACTTGACTAGGAGACATAGGTCGTAGCACATATTCCTTCTCTTCATCTTGAAGCTATAGTGATTGTTACGCCCATTGTGGATAACACCACAGTGGAATTGCCATGGTCAACCAAGAAGGAGGTGGCAAACGGTCATTGGTACCACATCACACTCCAAAGTGTCCTCATATGCACCAATTTTGAAGGATACTTGGACCGTATGCTCAACTCGGATAGTGCCGGAGTCACTTAGCCATTGAACCTTGTAAGGGTGCGGATGCTTCCTCTTGACCAATTCAAGCTTGTAGCATAGTTCTTCACTCGCCAAATTATGGCAACTACCTCCATCGATGATGACCTTGATGGACCTTTCGTTGATGCCGGCTTTGGTGTGGAAGATGTGGCACAGTTGGTCTTCTTCTTGGTGGTTTTGGAGCGTCAAGACCTTGGAGACCACGAGAGAGGGACTTGAATCATTGTCACAAAAGACTTGGTCATCTTCATCTTCATTCACGCGCCGGTACATGGCCACGTGCTCAATGGCTTCCATTTCTTCTTCACTCATTGAGTCACATGAGCCATCATCGTTGAAGATCATCGTTCACTTGTTGGTGCATTGGAAGGACTTGTGGCCCAGCCACCATATGTGAAGCACTTGATTGAACTTGTCCTGAAGGGATCATCGGGAGGTGCCGAAGATGAAGGAGTCTTCGATTTGTAGGTGCTTGCCGGAGGACGAGTCGAGGAAGGTGCCACTTGCTTGGAACTTGACTTATCGCCGGTACTTGGTGATGCTCGAGTTGCTGTAGGAGCTGCCGAAGTCGCAGGAGCTTGAGAGTAGGAGCCGTAGGTCTTGGACGAGTACTTGGCGTATTTGAAGTCATCTTGCACTTGTCGCTCGGCCTTGGTCGCTTGATGAACTAGCTCAAGAAGGTTGGAGTATGGTTGGAAGTCGGCGATCCGCTTGATTGGGTGGTTGAGGCCATTCAAGAAGTGTGCCATTGTTTGCTCGTCATCTTCCTTGACATTGGCTTGTATGATGGCAATCTCCATTTCTTGGTAGTATTCCTCCACCATCTTGGTGCCTTGCTTGAGGAGTTGCAACTTCTTGAAAAGATCTCGAGTGTAGTGAGTAGGCACAAAGCAGGCTCTCATGACTTCCTTCATAGCTTCCCAAGTTGTGACTGGTGGTTCGCCTCTTGTATGTCATCGCTCGATCACTTGTTCCCACCAAATGAGGACGTAGTCTTGGAACTCGAGGGAGGCCATTGCTATCTTCTTTTCTTCATCGTAGTTGTGGAGGCGAAAAATCTTGTCCACCTTAAATGCCCAAGAGAGCTATTCTTCGGGATCATTGCTTCCGGAGAACTTTGGCATGGTGAACTTGAGCTTGCCGTAGCGGAGTTCTTCATCTTGATAGCGGTTGTGATATCGCTCTTGCCTTGGAAAGTCCTCAAATGCTCGTTCCTCATGATCTCGCTCTTGGCGTGGAGGAGGGTCTTGAAGCACTTGTTCCACTTGGTGTCGCTCTTGTCTTGGAGGAGGTCGAGGAATGTGCGCTTGGTTGCCCCTTTCTTGTCCTTCTCGCGTCGGGCGGCTTCTTCTTGTATCTCACGTCGAAGAGCTTCCTCTTGTTCTCGCACTTGGCGGTTGCAGACTTCAACGGCTCTAGTGGCCTCGCGTAGAGCTTGTTGTGCTTCAAGTGCTTGAGCTTCACGGTCGAGGGCTTGTGCTTCATGTCGCTCTTGTTCTTGTCGAAGTGCATCACCGTCTTGAGGGGCTTGAAGTGGTACTTGTGGGGGTATTTGCTCTTTCTCCATTGCTCCATGAGGGACTTGGTGTCGCATCCGTTCGCGTTCTCAAACTCGGTCTTGTAATCCATTGCCATGGAATGTATTTTCTTGAGCTTGGTGAGCTTGATGATGATCACGTCGAGGAGGGCGAGCTCGTGGTGGACTTGCATCATAAGGGGAGTAGTCCGAAGATTGCCGACTTGTACGGTGACTTGAGTGGCGCCGTCTTGAAGAAGTCGATGAGGAAGATGGGCGTCGAACGATCATGTTGCGGAGCTCTTCCATTTGTGTGTTGAATTTGTCGTCGATGTTTTGACGAAGGTCGGAGGCGAGTTGTTCAAAGCGTTGACCCAATGCGACATTTTCTTGATGAAGCACTCGTTGCGCGATGAAGAAGTGGTTCTTGGAGACATATCCGGAATCATCACCTTGCTCCTCGAAAAGTGGGTTTGACGACGAGCTTGGCCTATCCATCATAACCAAGTGGGGTGAGTAGGAAAGTGAGAGAACAATACCAAAGTTACCTTCTCTGAGGATTGAAGATGTAACAAGTGTCACTCAATGTAATGCCACAATAGGAGAATTGGAACTGGGTTTGTTTCTCACACCTACAAGTAAGAGGCTTATGGAGGAGCTCGGTTAGGATGGTGGTAAAAATTTCAAGCAAATGTTAGTCAAGATATCGATAAGGTTGAGAAGGCTCACAAAATTGCAAGTAAAGCAAATAGATCAAACCCAACGGTATCACTAGGTACACACGCACGGAAGATAGATGGGATCCGCACAACCAAGGGGTGAGCTCAAAATGTGCAACCACGGAAAATGCTCTTGTTGTGCGAATGCTCGAGAGACACTAGCTCGATTGCTCAAATGGGAAAGATACGATTGTGCACCTACCTATGATAGTACCGTGCGGTCTTCAATCCCAACTATGGTATGTATGCGATGACCAAGATGATATAGGTATGCAAATGGTTCACTCTATTGCTTACAAGCTCTTTTGTTGCTCCTCTTTTGCTTAAAAGCTTTTCTTCTCTTTTTTTTCTATGCTTGATGCTCGAGCCGAGTAAGATATGAGACAAGTATGTATGATATGCACGGGAGAGACTTATGGCACTAAGATGATACGATCACTACGGTGCACAATAGCGTGGCCTAACAATTCTCAACTTGCTAGTCTCAATGGGTAAGCGACGCAAAGTGGCTCGGGCTATCAATGCAAAAGCAAGGTAAGGAGTAAGTGTCGTCGAGGTTACCGTCCTTTCTTACGGTTAGCGATGAAGATGACTCCGAGTCGATTATGGTGCCGAAGATGTCACACGCTCCTAAGTAGCCGAAACACCTTAGGAAATGCAAATGGCAACACAAAACCGGTCAAATGCGGAAGGTGGGTGTATTTGTGATGATTTTTGGATGGGGGTTAATGGTGGTGGTAGTGGGATGAGTGGATGGGGGATGTCAAGGGCTTCTAAACGAGCTAAAGAACACGAAAAACGGGCTTGGGAGGTGGAAGTTATGGCCAAAATGGTGTTGGTAGTGGGCTGATTTCGGGAAGTGCGGGCACCGGGTGTGAGGTGCGGGTGCCGGGGGGGGCTGGCGTGGTCTTGGTGCCTGTCGATGTCACGGGCCCGGTGGTGGCCGATTTGGGCGGAAATTTTGGGGGAAAGGCCAAATTCGATGGATTTCGTGGTGGGAAGGGTGGGGATTGTTGGGTAGGGGCTAGATCCACTTGCCAAACATCAAATCCATGGACCAAAACAACCAAATCTCACAAGATCCAACAAATTGCAAGAAAATTTTTTGGGGCTATTTTTGTGGGGATTTTTGGATTTGGACGAAAAACAACAAAATCAAGCTAGCAAATGGGGGGATGGGACTCCAAGATGTGAATAAACCTTGCTCATGATACCAAGATGTTGTAGGGTCAAACCCTAGGAAGGATCTTTTCACTCTTGGAGGGGGGAAAGGAGGAAAAACTCAAGAACACCAAGAAAAAAATCTCTCAAACAAACCAAGTATCACATCCACTAGAGTGGCACACATAAGATCCACATGATTACAAGATCAATACAAGGAGAGTAGCACTTGGTAAATTCTTCCCACTATGTGAGGTCTTGATGATCTTCTCCAAGAGGAGGCCTTGATAATCCTATGGATTCTTCCCAAGGTGGGGGCTTGAGCTCCTAAGAGGAGTGGATACAAGGAGCAAAGGCTCACAATGTTTAGTCTAATCACTACTAGGGAAAACCTTATACACAGAATGTTACCAGTAGCGCTTGTTAAAATGAGGCGCTATTGCTACTTATGAAGAGCGTTTGGCGTAACCGCGCTGATTAGAAGCTTAGCGATGGCGCTGCCCGAACGTAAAGAGCTACTACTATAATTGCCACACCGTTCGGCGTGCTAGGTATAGTAGTGCGCGCCTTCTCTAACAACGCTACTACTACGGATTTTAGCAGCAGCGTTTTCCTTCCCATGCTACGATTAAAGCTATTTTCACCTAACCCCAGCTGCCTGATTCCCTCTCTCTGCTTCCTCCCCAATTCCCGACCCGCCTCGCTTGCCGTCTCCCCGACCCGCCTGCCGCCGTCTCCCCGACCCCACCTCGCTCGCCGTCTCCCCGACCCGCCTCGCCTGCCGTCTCCCCGACCCGCCTCGCCGCCGTCTCCCCGACCCGCCTCACCGCGCCTCGGTGCCGCCATATCCCCGACCCCATCTCTCTCCCGCCCTCTGTAAGCACTCTCCCTTGATCCCTCTCTCCCTTCCGATCCTCTTCTGCTTAGTATGAACCCTAGCTATTTAGTGCTAGTTAGTATGAACCCTAGGCTATTTTTAGTGTTAGTTAGTTAATTACTTAGATGGTAATTAGGGCAATAGTTCCTAGGTACTAATTAGTTAGTAAAATTAGGTACTAATTAGGTACTAGAATATTTTTATTTATAGTAAGTTTATTTTTAGTAAGAACTAGTTGAATTAATAGAACTAGTTAGTAAGAAATTGTTTCTATTTTTTAGTTAAAGCAATTTTTCCCGCCTCGACGTGGACGATGCCTATCCCGCATCCTCGTCGTCGAGTCGGCGGAGGACGACACCTGCTTGACCAGATCGACCATGTCCGGGACTGGGCTCCGCCGGGGTGGTATTGGGAGGCGCTACCTACCGGGGGGCGTAGGTTGGTGATTAGCCAGCCTGTCATTGACCCGAACCTTCTTTGGTGGCGGTCGCGTGGGCCAGTGACGATCTAGAGGCTCGAGGACTCCGCGGAGGTGGTGCGTCACCGTGTCAGTGAGGAGGACGCGCACGTCCGTCGCTACTTGTTTGCGTTGGAGCACGAGCCGTTCTCCAATACTGGCGGAGTTCTCGGGGATCTCACCGAGCTATGATCCCGTGATGGTGCCTTCTCTGTGGTGTCCACCGCCTGCGCCGATACCGTCGTGTGCTAGAGTTTTAGTTGTATTAGTGATGTTATATGTATGACACTATTTGTGATGTATTAGTGATAATATTCGACGATGTCTTGGCGCATGAGATGATCTACTTTTGCTTATTGAGTGCATGCTAATTTGAGTCGTATAAGATATTTTGAAATGTATATCTTGTGTTGCTCAATATCCAAGTGGCGGTCATGTTTGCAGGTTATACCTTGAGTGGCCTATGTTTTGCCGGAGTGTTGATTCATTTCCGTTCGGCAAATTTCAGCGCCGATATGTCCTATTTTAGCAAAGGTCATGCGGATTTTTCCGTGAATTTTGGCATGACCTGTGCTAGAATATGTAGGAAATATCGAGTGCCCCGGATTTGTGTGTTGAGTATCTTGGTAGTTGTCTTCGATCGATTTTCAAGTAATGTTTTAACTATGAACATAGGAACATGTCTGACGACGAGAAGGATTTCGGTATTTTCAAATACTGCGAAGACAAGCACGGCCTGTGCGATGGAATCTTCCTAGATGATGATAGGCGCTTCAGCATCAAGCTGGACGAGAACTTGAAGTGGATCTGATGAAGTCACAACGACAAGTCTTTTTTCGTAATTAAGCATGACATCGCTTCATTTGCTTCAACTTATATTTTTTTACTATTCTACTAGCGTATCCCCGCCATGCAAGAGTTTTTGTATTGGATAAGATAGGTTTTAGTCATAGTATGGAGGAAAAGAAAGTTTACTTGAAGACCGAGCATGGTTATATTTTCCATGCGGTTATACAATTCAGACGACTACACCTATTTTGGATGCAAAACATGGCGAGCACTATGCAAGACTTATGCATTTGAGCCTCATATGGTTATCACCTTTGATATTCGTCCGGAAGATGATATTGAAGGTAATACCGACATCTAGGTCAATGTGCAAATGCCTCCAGTTATACCATTATGTAAGTTTCTCAACCATATTTATGTCTTTGATATTGTTTATTCAAAATAGTTGACAACTAATTTGTATTGTCACTTATTTCCGCAAGCAAACATGTCCGGTAGCTTGGTAGACAGGACCATTATATCGTCACTGGGCTGAACTCAAGCTGCGAGGAGCTCGGTCATTATGTTTCATGGCTTGAGGATCTTGATTGTCAAGACAAATTTTCTTCTGCATTTAGAAATCTTAGTATTGAAAATGTGCGACCAATAGTTTTCGTAATGAACTACGGTCACATCCATTTAGGAAGGATGGTAAGATTTTTACTTTTATCCTCATTGCATCTTTTCCACACATTATTTTTGAAGCTAAACTTCATTGCTAAGTATGTTACCATCGATGTTCTTCAACAGGACTCGATGAATGTTGTGCCTTATGGGATCGAGACTAAAGGTATCATGAGTATTATCAACTTACGGCCAAGATATCCTACAGCTTACTTTAGTGCATTCAAGATTAGCGACGGATGCTTAATAGTGCAAGACTGGACCAAATATGTGTTGGGGGCGCAGAGAAGTACTAGGGAGCAACAACAGAGGCGCCTTCCACGATTAGGAGACAGGTTCATCTGCATGCTCCAACTTGATCAAGGAGGAGAGCTACACATGTTTTATGTTCTTTTACCTAAGAGAGAGCAAGCAGGAGTGAGTAGCGAGGAGTGAGTAGGTGGCTAGAAATGAGTTTCGGGATGATGATGTGCTACACTATTACTATGATGATAAAATAGCTAGTGTTGGTGGTAATGACTATGATTATTATTATTAGCTAGTGTTAGTGGTGATTAAATAAATCTTGTTGGTGGTAATGACCATGATGATGATTAAATATCTTGTGCTCATGGATTAGATTCAAGTGGAGGCAACATGTGGTGCACATCGAAAGTACTACTAATCCAAACTAGATCAAGTTTGGATTAGTAGTATACTTTTGACATGCACCACATATTGCCTCCACTTGAACCTAATCCACCTTCATTAATACACTGTTATGGACATAATGATGTAAACCTCATAACAGCTGGTATTGTACCAATATTTGTATGATGGCGCATAAATACACTAAAAATAAAAAAATAAAAAAATACTAGTAGCGATGGAAAGAAAACACGCTGCAAGTAGATACCATAGCGATGGCAGTCTTGGACAAGCGCCTGCACTATTTGTACTAGCGATGGCGTGATGGCACACGTTCGCTAAGCAATAGTCAGAAGCGCTTATTAGTAGCGCGGCTTCGCGCTACTAGTGGGCACAAAACACAGCCTCTTGCTTTGGTTTTCCCTAGTAGTGAATCTTTGCTAACCCACAAATGACCTAGGAGTTCCACTTATATAGTCTAGGGACGAAATATTAGGGAGAGGGGATACAAATGACTAAAAAGTCCCTAAAACGTGTAGCCATGGGAAAGGGTCCGCACTGGTGGAACTGGCGGGCACCGGACCGTCAGGCTGCGTCAGCGGAGCCGGCACCCGCCAATCTGAGCATCTTGGCGAGGGGCGGCACCGGCGCCAAGCCCGGCACTGGTGGCTCAATGGCGGGTGGTGAGGGCAGGCACCGGGGCCGGGCTGGGTGAGCCAGGAGGGTCGGGCACCCAGGGCCGGCTGGGGCATGGCCCAGGTAGAGGCCGGGCACCCGGGGCTGCCGTGGCCGGGCACCCGGGATGTCCAGGGGGTTTTGCCCCTTCTCCTCCTTCTTCCTTCTTCTCGTTCTCTCCTTCCTTCTCTTCTTTCCCTTGCTTCGTGGTCAGTTGAGTCTCCGTCTTCTCCTTCTGATTATCATCTTCTTGGTACCTAAGCATGCACAATGTTTCCGATGACAGTAGAATCCAACTCTCTTGTGAAACGAGCGAAACTCGAAGAGGAGAGAATCAACCTCGTTCTCGATGGCGTGTGCACGTGCTCGTGTCATTGGTCCACTTGGAGCTTGCATTGGTGATGGAGTGTCAGTGCGAGTAGTCGAGGGATGCTCCGCATTATATGGCCAACACATATGATAGATGGATATATCATGGAGAACCTTTAGATGGACAACCTCAACATATTGAAGCTGATACACAGGCCCCTCATATGATGGGTGGTGGTGATGCTGGCATTGATTTTATGGAAAAGATTTTGTGAGAGAATGCTCATTTGGAGGAAGAGTATGGGCATGAAATGATAGGACTCCTGACCTACCGAAGGATATGTACAATGCTGAAGACCGTGATGATGCACAGAAGTCGATGTCTGCTGAGGTCTTGGAGGAGGCAAAACGTGTAGCTTGAAAGTGCTAGTATTCGACTAGAGGGGGGTGAATAGGCGATTTTTATGAAAGTATTCAAAACACGAATGCTTTGAAGACAAACGATAGAAATGAACCTATTGACATGCAGCGGAAGGTAGACTACACTAGACAAGCCATAGTCAAGTAAGCAATGTAGTGAAAGCATGAAGACTATCAGCAGCTAGGTAGTATGGATCAGGATGGAAGATAGTATGAAGCCAAATAGTAAACAGTCTTCACTCAGTAAATTCAAATAGATCAGACAAATAGGCAATGACTTCATGAATACAAACTGTAAGTAAAGGGAGAGAGGAAGGATTGAACCAGTTGCTCGAAGAGGACAAGGGGTTTGTTGGACCAGTTCCAGTTGCGGTGACAACTGTACATCTGGTTAGGGAGGCTCAGATTAAACTTAGAAGACCGCGTCTTCACCTTATTCCCCTTGAGCTAAGAACACTTAGTCCTCGCCCAATCACTCTGGTAAGTCTTCAAGGGAGACTTCCAAACCTTCACAGACTTCGTTCACCGGCAATCCACAATGACTCTTGGATGCTCAGAACACGACGCCTAACCGGCTGGAGAATTCATAGTCCTCAAGTGTAATAAGTCTTCAGATCACGCGGACAGAAAGACTTTAGTGATGCCTAACACTCTTTGGCTCTGGGTGGTTTGGGCTTTGTCCTCGCAACTATTACTCTCTCACGGGCTTTGGAGGTGGGTTGCTCTCAAACGACAAAATCCGCGCACTAACTCTGAGTAGCCACCAATTTATGGTGTAGGGGGTGGGCTATTTATAGACAGGAGGCAACCCGACCTGATTTGTCCAAAATGACCTTGGGTCACTAAGGAACTGATACGTGTCCAACGGTCAGATTTCAAACACATGCAGCAGGTTAACTTGGGCTACAAGTAAAGCTGACTCATCCAGCTATAGATAAGATTTGCTCTCATTGTCTTCGCTCGAATACATTGGATTTGGTTGAGCATCATTTAACTCACTCTGACTTTGTTCACTTGGACCCCACTTAACAGTATCGTGGTTACTATGACTCAACAAAGAAGAAAAGGAAAATACGAAACAACTATGTCCTCGCATGCCATAGTCTGCATGCGATGTCTTCTCACGTCATAGTCTTCAATGTGAATATCTTCACAGACCACCATTGTCTTCACTGTCTTCACACATTTTTAGGGGTCATCTCTGGTAAGTAAACCGAATCAATATGGGACTACTACCTGTGTTATCCTACAATTTTCACAAGCACATTAGTCCCTCAACTAAGTTTGTCGTCAATACTCCAAAACCAACTAGGGGTGGCACTAGATGCACTTACAATCTCCCCCTTTTTGGTGATTGATGACAAACTGGTTGAAGTTTTCAACAGGAATAAAAACTATGTGAAAGTTTAGTGTTGTGAGTATTGTCTTCATACATATGACAAGGCTCCCCCAAAAGATGTGCATATAAATGATTTGCTTTTGAATGCAAATGCACATGGCAGGTTTTGCTTTGTGGAGGCCATCTTCAAAGTGTGAAGACAATACATTATGCATATAGAAAGATAATGAATATAATGATATGCATAATGGAAAATGGACGTCTGCAGAAAGACTTCATGCGGAATTTATCATCGCATCATAAAGTAGCAGAATATGTAGCAGACGACCATCGAGTTTAAGTGTTACAACTCAAAGAACCAAATGTATCAAAAGAGGAGAGTTGTAAAAACTTGGCCAAAATATTGCAACCACCCATAAGGACCCGCTTGAAGACTATCAACTCATATGTTTCTCCCCCTTTTGTCAGTAATGACCAAAAAGGTTTGAAGACATAGAGCATCTACTCGTTCCCAGAAGGAGCAGATGGAGGAGCAGGGTCGATGTTGGAGTTTGGTGGTGCAGAAGGGCCTGATGCAGTGTTGAGATGCAGTGTAGCCATGGTCGGTGAAGTGGTGTCGTCTTCTTCATCGACGACATTCGCAACAACAGTTGCAGCTGAAGATGAATACTCAGAATCTTCAAGTGAGGGAGTGCGGCACCAGCTCTCATTTTGTGGAGGCCTGGAATCAAACTTGAAGCTCTCGGTGAAGCCATCTGCTCGAAGATCGTCTTTAGAACACAACTGAGTGAGGCTCTTCCAGGACCGCCGTGAGTTTTCATGGGCAACAAATGAGTTCTTGGTGGCCAGATTGCGAATGTGATTAACATCCACCAAGAGACTATGCATCTGACGCTTCAGCCAGTCATGGTGCTTGTCCTACTTCTGATGTAAGGCCACAAGCAGCTCTCGGTCATTGAGTACACGAGAACGCTTCCTAGGCGTTTGAGCAATTGTACTGGCAGTGCCTTCGGTATTTGCACGATGCGGCATAGGCACATTGCCGGCCAGAGGGTAAGCAGGAATAGCAGCATTGGGTACATGAACTCCTTCTATTGGCTGAGTGAAGCTTTGACGATCAACATTATGAAGATATAGGGGCTCCTTGGCAGGCTCTGGGCAGATGGCTTCAACTGACAGATCACTCTCAGGTGGAAAGACAAGATGGTTGTGTGCTGAAGGCTGATAGTCGACAGAAGACTGGAGTTTGGTCAGGCGCATCACCCATGGAGCATAAAAATTCAGGCCAAACAGATCAATCCCAGATGCAGCAAGTTGTCTAACGAAGAAATCCTGGGAGTTGAATCTGATGCCATTGATAATATAGAATACCAAAGTCTTCATAGTGCCTTCGAGTTTGGCTTCGGAAGAATGTCCCTTGATTGGCCATAGAGTACGCCTTAGTATATGATAGACTGTGTGGGGCAAGTACTCGAGGTCCTTGAAAAAGAATTCCGTGGGATATTCTGCATCTTGAGGCAATGGCTTCATCATACTAAGCATCTGACCCATATTGGGTTCAGGCCTCTGAAATGTACTCTACAGTTCTTCTCTGTGACACTGACAACTAGGTTCATACAATTCACCTGGAGTGGGCAGGGAGGTAAGCTCGATGATGTCTTGAGCTTTAGCTTCATGGTGCACATCTCCTATCATCCACTCGAGGATCCATGTCTTCGGATCCCTGTTGTAGCCACGAATGTGAAAAGTAGCATAGAACTGCAGCAGAAGCTCTTCATTCCAGTGCTCTTTGGTAGTGACAAATTGCAGAAGGCCAGCGTCACGAAAGCAGTCAAGAGCTTCTTCAAGGAAGGTAGCCTAGCAACAGCTTCACAATCAAGACGCATGTGAGGAAAGATTCACTCTTGGTTGTAGAGGATACATGAGTAGTAGAAGCACTATTGATGGCTCCAGAAGCGATCTGAAGAGATCTTTGGCTTCGAGTATGGGTTCTTGTCCTAGTCAAAGAAGGTATTGTGTGCCCTGAAGCTGTTTACGCTGAATGATCCTGGAAGCCTCGGCTTTGGTTTCAGGACTTGTGGTCGCTGCTCCACATGATAATCATATTGTGGTCCAGGAGCAGTGGGAGGAACCATGGTTGGCTAGCGAACTGTGACCAACTCCCCATCACGATTGTAAGCTGTTTCCATAGTGCGAGGCCTTGGGGGAGGAACAGCGCCGTCAGTGGGGACTGGCGTCACAGCAGCTGCAGGATTCACATTAACCGAGCATAACATTAAGCCGGGCTCCACATGATCTTGACCAAGACAGGTCATTGGCTTGGCGATGTTGTGGAAGCCTCATTGTTCTCAACATCCATTTGGTCAACGACTGGAGGGTCTTGCATAATCACATTCTCCTCGAGAATGACTTGGTCTAGGGCAGGGGGTGTGGCAAATCTCTCTTCTCTTCTTTCTTCTTCTTTTTCATTGGCTGATGCAGACGGAATGTCTTCAGCAGCTTTAGCTTCAGACTCTGGAACCATCACAGAAGGATTCTCTTCAGGGAACACTTGACATGCCACTGAACTGGATTGTTGTGAATCTTCTTCTGGGATGGTTGACATGGAGACTGATGGCCTGAGACCTTTATGAAGCCGTTGAAACACGGGCGATGCCTTTGGTGATGGAGTGGTCTCCATGTAGTTGTTGTCATTCAGTACCAGACTGGTAACTTGCGCTGGTGGAGTGCGGGTGTCTCATCATGAACTGGGGTTTCTTCTTGAGGGCGCTCAACCCAAGAATCATCTTGAGCGATTGGCGTCAATGGAAGACCAATGCTAATGTATTCACTGCTCGTTGGAGCAGGTGATGATACCAAGTGGTGCTGATGTTGAGGAAGGACTTCATCATCAATAACATTGTCTTCATGAACAATGTCTTCAGCTGCGTTGGGGTCAACATCTGGAACTTGTTCATCTTCATGAGCCTCTATGGAAGCAAGCTGGTGGATCACAACACATTGTTCTTTGTTGGTGGCAGCAGGAGGAGCAACTGAGATAGGTTCAACAATGAGAGGCTGAGAGGCCGCAGCACGCTCTTTCTTTGAAGACTTAGTTCCCTTAGTCTTCAACTTCTTCTTGGAAGGGGCATCGTCAGATGCATCCTTATGCTTGCGCTTCATGGCTTCGGCTTCAGCTGCCCTTGTCTTCTTTAGCTCTAAAGCTGCTGAGGGGACCTTAGGCTTCGAGCCTGTCATACTGGCAGGGAAGACAATGCGAGGTTCTTCCTGCCTTGGTGCTTCAGTCAGTGTCGCAACAGGCTTCTTTTGCTTGGCAACCATCCTGGGATCGATGCCAGGGTGCCCAAGAGCTTTGCGCTTCTCAGCTTTATTGTGAGCTTGAACGCATTTCTGAGCGAAATAATTCATGCGCTCACGTGAGCCTTTAGCTTCAACGCGCTTCTTGTGGAACTCCTCCTTGAGGTCATGCAACATCTTCTTGAAGATTTGAACATCTGCCACGCTAAGCTTGGCCATGTTCTTCTTGAAGTGAGCCTTCTCATAATCAATTTTGTTCTTCAGGTCAACAATCTTCTGAGCCAAGGCCAACTCCCTAGCAATGGCTCCATGGAATATGACGCTGATGTCCACAGGAAGCTGAAGATCATCAATACTGATGTGCTGGTCATTGAACCACTCATCGATGAGGTTATTCATAATATCAACATCAAAGAGGGACAAATCATTGAAGATTTCTGCCTCTTGCTTGCTCTTGATTAGCATCTCAAGAACATCATCACCAAGATCTTCATCGCTGGACAGATCAATGGTGTCATTTTCGTTGCACAGAACAACAAACGGTGTCAAGGGTTGCCCAATGGCCTTCTTGGGCAATGGCTTCTTGGTACTCTTGGACACGCAAGATAAGTCTTCAGACTGCGCACTTGATTTAGGCGGTGCATATTTCAGAGTATTCCTGGTTGAAGCTTTTGGTGAAGAACATGGATTTGAAGCTTTTGCCTTCTTCTTCTTCTTCTCCTTTGGAGGTGACGTAGCATCTTCAGAATCAGCTTCACCATCAGATTGCTCCACAGCTGCTCTCTGAGCAGCAATGTGAGACAGAATCCCATCAAAATTGGCGAAGGGACCAATTCTATTTTCATTAGCTTCACGTGTCCCATCAGATCTTGGAGCGGAGGGGCCACGATTGAAGTTGAGGCCAAAATCCTTTTGGTTCTTCACAGCAGAATCTTTAGCAAACTGATAGTTGCGCTTGAAAAGATTGTCTTCAACACCATAAAAGAGAAGATGGGTCAGCATTCTAAGGCTGTGGTCCTGTGACCATACAAGGATAGAATTTTTGCTCAATGGCTTCAGCCTTGTTCTTTGGCTCCAAGTTGCGGTATAGACAGTCACCCCATGGGCGCTTGATGGCATTCCTTTCAGCATATTCATGTGCTACAAACCTGTATTTGAACCATTGCTCAACCCAATATCTTCGAAGCCATTGAATCCGGTTCTTGCACTGGTTGTAGTTTTCTTCAGGATCTGACTTGTACAGTTCATACAGATCAGGGGGCAGATCAAGTGCAGTGTTGCCACGGCGTTGCCTGCCACCTTTGCGTGCAGACTTTTCAGAAGCCATAATATTCAGACTGATTGGCTTCAGCACAGTGAAAGGCTTCCATCTGCTGGTCAGACAAGAACTGGCTTCAGGAGATTCGACGTGACGCTGTAAGTATTCTGCAAATGAATGCAGACTTTGAGAACCAAGGGGTTCTCCCACGGACATGTACCCGTGACATCATTAGAGATGCGAGGGAAGGGGAAGAGGTCACATGCATTTTCAGAAGATTTTGAAAATAAATCAGTTTAGAAGACATTGACCTCATAGTGCGAAGGCTTCCACTTATTTGGAGAGGGTTGGTTTCAGATTTGTACGAATCCATGAATAAGTACAAGTGAGGAATCTAACTAGTTATGAAGCATAAGTGAATATACTTGGCATAATATGAGATGCAGGAGAAGATATATCCAGATTTGGAAGTGAAGAAACCACTTTTGGTTGAAGTGGACGGTTTTGACGGATAAAAAAGGCAGTGAAAAGTAAGATTTAATTACCGTGGACGAACTGCTAGACGAGGTTGGAAGAGAGGCCGAGTAGTTCAATCTCCCGCACCCTAACTTGGCGGCGGAAGACACCTACGGCGGCGGTGGAGAGGACGAGGTCCGCGACCAGCGTGAGGACGACATCAAAGAAGTTGCGGCAGCTAAGCGCTTCGTCTCCTGCGTCGACGCGAGCTAGCGGAGGCCTATGGTTTATGCAAGGTGGCGAGGTGGAAGAGCAGATATTGACCGCACGGGTGAGTATTTCTAGGAAAGAGGAGGGTGGTGCAGCGCAATTACGTAGGTGCCCCTGTCGGTTCACATCTGAGAGACACGTGGCATGCATGCAACTCATTGAAAGTTGTTCCATGTTCCCACGCACGCTTGGATTGTCGGGTGGTCGTTCCGGCTTCTCCAGTTTTCAGGCAATAAGGATACATCATTAAAGGAGGATTTAAATGTTTGTCACGTTGCCTTCTGCTGACAAGGACTCAAGAAGACAATTGACATGTTTCAATAGAATGCATATGATTTGGACAGATAGAGTTTGAGGTAGAATCACAGAATAGGTTAGGGTCCGATCACATTCACTTAGATAAATAAAGATTCAAGAATGAAGACATAGCTATAAGTGAATGTTGTAGAGGACAGAACATGATGCGGAGCATCCCACGTTCATCCCCATGTATACTACGACTACTCTCCAAACCCCAAGAGGACATATGACGAGACCTCGAACATACGCCATTGGAATTAAGGTGAACCCGCTCTTCTTCGAGAATATCATGAATATCCATTGGACTTGCTTGCTACCTCACCAAAGTGCTCTATGTGTCCTTAGATACGAAGACCGACGACCACAAGCTGGTGAGGAACACCCCAAAGGAGTTGGAGAAGGACCACGAGGCCACAAGGAGGAAGGAGTGCAACAAGATCAACTCTGCACCTCCCAGGCGACCCGTGCCCACGGGCCTCGAAGACCCGTGCGCACGGACTACTCAAAGAGCTGGCGCCGGAGCACCTCGTGCACACGGGCTCGTATCGTGCCCATGGGACCCCCGTGCGCACGGGCCCAACTTACCCCATGCGCACGGGCTCATCAGGATGGACGACCGAGAGTCACCTGTTGGGCCTCCACTTCGTCCCCTTCCTCCACCTACCTATATATATCCCTCTCCCTCCTCCATTTAGACTTAGCAAATAGGATAGCTCATTCTTAGGTGAGCTTTGCTCCTACCTCCCCCTCTTGAGAGATAGAGAGAGAGAGACCACTCCCATGGAGTTCAAGGCCTCCATGTGAGAAGATCCACTTGTGGATACCAAGACCTCCTCTTGGAGAAGACTATCATCAAGACCTCTCTCCTCATAGGATGGGGATGAACTAGTACTTTGTATCTTTCCTTTGTTGCTCTTGGATCATTGTATCTCTTGTGTGTTCTTGGATCTAGCATATGTGTGATTGGACTTGTTCTTGAGTGTTCCTCTTGTTTTCTCTCTTATGTTCATCTTGTTCTTGGGGATTCCCCCTCCAATTCGTGAAAGATCTCCCCATAGGGTTCCACCCCACAACATCTTGGTATCATGAGCCATGGTTGATCACGAAATTGGAGCCCCCCTCTTTGTTTTCTAGCCTAATTTTGCTTGTTCTTGCCCACTGTAACGCCCTCGATGCGGCTATATCTACCACGTGTCGAAGCACGACTTAGAGGCATAACCGCATTGAAAGCAATGTCGCAAGTGAGGTAATCTTCACACAACCCATGTAATACATAAGGGAAAGAGATACATAGTTGCCTTACAATCGCCACTTCACACAATTACATGAGTAAAGCATTACATCATCCAGATACAATCAAGGTCCGACTACGGAACCAAAATAAAAGAAGAACCCCAAATCGATAAAGGTCCCCGATCGACCCCAACCGGGCTCCCTCTTGATCAACTAGAACGAAACAACACAAAGGGCAAGATCTTCATCGAGCTCCTCCTTGAGCTTGGTTGCGTCACCGCTTTCGGTAACATAGGCACCGCAAACTGGTTTTGGAAGTATCGTGAGCCACGAGGACTCGGCAATCCCATTACCATGGGTATCAAGACTAGCAAAGCTTAATGGGAAAGGAAGGGGTAAAGTGGTGAGGTTGCAGCAGCGACTAAGCATGATATGGTGGCTAACATACGCAAATGAGAGCGAGAAGAGAAACAAAGGAACGGTCGTGAAGCTAGCAATGATCAAGAGGTGATCCGAACACCTACTTACGTCAAACATAACCCGAAACCGTGTTCACTTCCGGACTCCGCGAGAAGAGACCATCACGGCTACACACGCCGTTGATGCGTTTTAATTCGGATCTGGTGTCAAGTTATCTACAACCGGACATTAACAAATTCCCATCTGCCACATAATCGCGGCACGGCTCTCGAAAGTTTATACCTGCAGGGTGTCCCAACTTAGCGCATGACAAGCTCTCGCGATCAACGAAGAATAGACCTTCTCCCGGAAGACCCGATCAGACTCGGAATCCTGGTTTACAAGACATTTCGACAATGGTAAAACAAGACCAGCAAAGCCGCCTGGATGTGCCGACAAATCCTAATAGGAGCTGCACATATCTCGTTCTCGTGGCACACCAGATTGTCCAAACTTCCCAGTGGCGAGCCCGAGTTGCCCTGGTACACCGGCGGCCGACGGTTTGGACCAACACTCACAACGAGCAGCGCCCGGGGTAAATAAAGATGACCCTCGGGCTCCGAAACCCAAGGGAAAAAAGGGCTAGGTGAGGCAAATGGTAAAACCAAGGTTGGGCCTTTTTGGACAAGTTTTATTCAAAGCGAACTGTTAGGGGGTCCCATAAATCACCCGACAGCGTTAGGAGCATAAAATCCGGGAACATAACACCGGTATGATGGAAACTAGGGCGGCAAGAGTGGAACAAAACACCAGGCATAAGGCCGAGCCTTCCACCCTTTACCAAGTATATAGATGCATTAATAATATAAGAGATATTGTGATATCCCAACATAATCCTGTCCACCATGAAGAAATCTTCAACTTCACCTGCAACTAGCAACGCTATAAGAGGGGCTGAGCAAAGCGGTAACACAGCCATACAATGGTTTGCTAGGAATGGTGTCAAAGGTTAGAGGTTCATGGCAATTTGGGAGGCTTGAGGAGCAAAAGATAGGTAACGCAGCATAGCGATAGAACAAAGCAACTAGCATAGCAATGATAGTAGTGAGATCGGGGTAGCGGTCATCTTGCCTGAAATCCCGCTAGGAAGAAGAACGAGTCCATGAAGAAGATGAAGCCACGAAGATGAACCACACGTAGACGAACGAATCCTCACGATCGCAACGAAACGGGAACTAACGAGAAGAAGCACATAACATGGTAAATGCACGAGCATAAACATGGCCTGATGCACAAACAAGTATGATGCATGGCATGGCAATATGCACAAACAACACTACCAGTTAAATGGAGCTCAATATGCAACGAGTTGCATATTGACGAAACACCAGATCAATTATTTAGTTCTCTCTCGTTATAAGCTACTCAACAATATTAAATGTTGATTAACATGGCAAGGGGTGAAGCATAAGTAAACTAACTATTTAGGCAAGTTTAAATGAGGCCGGAACAACAACCAACAATTCCGGAAAATCCTCATGTCATCTAGCAATTTAATGCAACAACAATTTTAAACATTTTAATTGTTATTATCATGATGCGGGTGACATATGCAAGTTTTATGCAATTTTATGAAAATGTTGACATGAGCATGTTATGAAGCATTTGTCACCGTGGCGGAACAAAACGGTTGCCACGGCAACGAATCCGAAAATGATGCCACGGCAACATATCGGTTCCGGTAACTTGAGGAGATACCGATGCAAACGAGAAGTGTGCGGATGTGCGGAACATGGTGGGGTGATCCCGGTTACGGGGTTCCCACGGGTCGACGGCATGGCAAAAGAGGAGGAACGTGCATGAAGCAAACGGGCATGGTGCAAACACGAGCATCTCATACAACATGCATTCGTTCACGGGCGGAGTCTCGGGGTTATACCTTCGATGCGTGCATTTTCGGAGCGGTTCGGGTTCGGTACGACGTAGAGGAAGTAGTCGTTCACGGGTCGTCGTGGGAAGTAGTCGTTCACGTTTCGTAGTTGTACACACTCCGTAGATGTTCGGGGTCACGTCAAGGAACTTGACGTCCACGGGGTCTTCGAGGTCGACGGTAGTGGTTCACGGATGTCATGGAAGTAGTGGAAGTAGACGTTCTCGCGACGGTAGTGGTACTCGTTTCGGAAGCGGTTCACGACGATTCGAACTTGGCCATCCGGAGAGGGTACTTGCCGACAACGGCCGTCGTGGTACTTGGTGCTAGTAGTTGTACACGGTCGTAGACGTCCGGTGCGGTACTTGGTGAATCGAAGGTGTACTTGGCGGTCTTGGGGTCCCTCGATCGAGGAAATTGGCAACAACAAAAAAGGGCAGCAAGGTCTTCAAGCCGAGGCCGACAGGGACAGCTTGAGGAGTCAACACGACGGTAGGGAGACGAGGTCTTGACGACGTCGGGAGGCGCGATGGTGGGGTCGTCGGAGCGACGCATGGGCGACGGGGCCGCCGGAGGAGGCTCGCGTGGAGGGCGACGCTCGGCAGCGGGGCCAGCAGCAGGCAACCGCGGGAGGCCGAGGCCGGTGGAGGTGCGGCGCAGGGCGGCGACACAGGGTAGCGGCCTGCTGGCTCGAGTGGCACGCGACCATGGCCAGGAGGCAGGGAAGAAGGCTAGGGCGAGGGGACGGCGGAGGAAGATGGAGGGCTGCGCTGGAGCGAGGAGACCCAGCGTGAGGCACACGCGTGCTGGAGACGAGCGACGGTCGCGGCAGCGGCCTGGTTCTGCGGTGGCTGGCGGCGGATGCAGGCGACGAGGAGGAGGCAGAGGGGACGGGATGAGGGCGCGGCTGTTGATGGAAGGGGGCGCGACGGCGGCGAGGAGGTGGTCGGGCGTGGGGGTCTCACGATGGAGGCGGTGAGGGGATCGGGCGCAGGGAGCTCCTCTCCCTGGCTCGATGCGAGCGTGTGAGTGGCGGCGCTAGCAGGGGAACGAGGGAGAGATGGGGATCGAGCGAGGAGGAGAAAAACGACGCTCGGGAGGGAGATGGGGATCGGGCAGGGGAGGCTAGGGTTCGGTCGGCAGGGCCGGATGGGCCTGCGCGGGAGGTTGGGCCTAATTGGGCTGGCGCGGGAGGTTGGGAGGCCCAGGCTGCTGGCCTCCTTCTCTCTCTCTTTTATTTTCTTTAGCAGAAAATAATTAAAGAGAAGAAAAAGAAAGAGAGGGTTAGGAAAAGGATTTGCGCATGGAGATAATTTTCCCGAACTCGCAAAAATATGCTCGTTCCAAGAAAAATAGAAAGGCCATGATTGAAAGATTTAAATTCAAACTCATTTGAATTTAATTCAAATGGGTTTGAACTAGGACTTGATAAAAGGAAGGTCCAAAAATGTTGAGGATTTCGGTGGGGCTCCGGAAAATGACGAAAGAATATATGGCAAGGTTGGAGACCAAGAATTAAGATAACAAAGGCATGGGGAATTATTTTGCAAGTGTGTCAAAGGTAATTCCACATCAATGGAATATTAGTTTTATAGCTCCCTAATAATATTGGGAGGATATATGTTATAAAGAGAAATCACCATGTGCATTTCCCTCGATTTAAATGGACCGAAGATCCATACGATTTTATTTAGATGAGTTTTAAAAAGGGTTGCATGATGACATGATGCAATGCAAATGATGCCAAGAGATGAGATGTATGACATGAACAAAATGCAAAACAAACGACAAAAACCCAACCACGGAAGAAATAACATATCGCATCTCCGGAAAAGGCAAGAGGTGGGGCTACGAATATGGAAAGTTGTATCCGGGGCGTTACAACACTCCACCACTACAAGAGGATCTCGTCCCGAGATCTAGGATGGCACCGGAGGGAAAAGGAGGAGGAAGATAAGTGGTAAACTAAGTTGCTTCTTCGACAAATGTGTGAAACCAAAGAACATTGAGAGGTTGAGCAAAATGAAAGAAAGAAAACAACAAAGATGAACAACGTTGAAAACACTCCGTTAGAAAAGAGGAACAAGGGATACGATGAGTACCAAGAGGTTACGTGACAAGATAGACATTGAAAACCACTCCGATTACAATGAGATATAGAAGGAATAAGAACGAAAGAATTCGGACAGCACTCTGACTGAAAAGTGAAGGAATTGAACAAGAACTTGACAGGAAGGAATGATACTTGATGAAATCAACAACACAATGCCTCCGGAACGAAAGAATAGAAGTTAGATCGTTGGGATAAAGGGACGGAGAAGAAAATGACAACTTCTGCCACAAGTGAACTTGGAAATCATCCTTGCAAAGAAGAATCGAACGGAGTTGTTGGAAAATCAACAACGAGAAGCACAAGCTTGTTGTGGGCTTATGGCAAACATCTCAAAATGATGAGGTGACAACCGGACACTAATGGAAACAATTGATTTGACTGAGAGCACCAAAGAGATGAAGAACTTCTTCATCGAGATGAGAAGGAGAAAATTGGATCATTGATATGCACCAAAATAGCAACATTCCTCAGGGAAGGCTTTAGGTGAAATCTATACCAAGATAACTCCAGAGAAGAGATTGATGGATTTAAAATACCTCATTCTTGACAACATGTGAATCATGAAACATGAAGAGAAATTGTCAAGGATGACATAACACCATCTCGAAAGATAAGATAGAAGGAATTGCACTTCGGAATGCAAGATGAGGAATGCTTGAACGCCTCAAAACAAAACATGTGTTGAGAACCATGTTTAATTTTTTGAGTATAGCATGGCGGGTCATAACTTCGAGAGAAATCTTGAAGAACAATTGGAGAATGAAAAGAATCCTTGATGAACCACCATGTAGAGCCTTCATGAAGAACTCCGGTAATAAAAGGATGATAAAAAGAAAGAGAACTTGAAAACACAAGGTGAAGCCTTACGATGATTTAGAAGGAGCTTCGCGACGAGATAATTGAGAGAGCTTGGAACTCTGAAAAGAAAGATGAAGCCTCTCGAACCGAGAAATGTGACATGATGAATAACTCTGGAGAGAAGAAAGTAGATCACTTGGATGAAACAATAATAAGAATTACGTTATGCGTATCCTTCACCAATTTAAATTGATGACAAGCAACGGATAGGCATACTACTTATTCTCGTTGAAAGGATTAAGAGAGATGTAGCGTAAACTTGAGAAGGTCTTGATGGAACCACCGGTGGGATTTGGAAACAACGATTGAATTAATATGATAATGAAAGAAGTGAAATCTTGAATGAACCACCGTAAGAATTGAAAAAGAGATTAGCAAAGGAACAATTCACCGGGAAGAATTAGAAGAACAAATATGCTAGAAGGGATTTAGATGCAAAAGAACGAAGAGATAACAAGCTGATTAAAGAATACTTGAACGAAGCACCGGGATAATTGGATAACGGTAACTGAAATGTGGGGATGAAGAATTCTTCTGGAATGATGACCTCCGGTGAAAAGAAATGGGAAAACAACTTCTGAAATACTCTGGATGGTAAGAAAAGAATTGTCACAATCAAAACAATTATGAGGATAGCATGAAGCTAGAACCATGAATATTCAAGAGAATGGACCAAGATTTAAGAGAAATCCGTCTTCGGTCTTCAAATGTTAAGAATGATGATGGGAACCACCATGAATTTTTGAGATACTCCGGGAGAAAGAAAAAAAACAAAGAGGTTGAGCCAACAATGAAAATAATTTGAAAACAATCTTGGAGAAGGCATGTGACTGATGGAATCCATTCTTACATCACACTTGAAAAGAATTTAAGAATAACTCCGGAATAATTAGAAGAGTCAGGTAAGATCCTGGGAAAAGACCTGTGGGTTAGGGCCCACTCAAAAAAAATATCGTTGAAGGATTTCTTGGAATAGTGATTGCACCGGTAGAATTAAATAGCTTGAATGAGAGAAAAGCCTTGAAGTAACTCGAACGGTTCTTGAATGAAAAGATGAGCCTTCTGAGATATCTTCAGCACTCCAGAACAAATGGATAGGAAGAAGTGAGTGATTAAGAGGTGCATCGACATGAGAAAGCATTTGAAACGAGGAAAGGAATATGATCAACACTGAAAGCTTGAATTGGATCCACCGGAGAAGAAAAAAGAACGAATGATGATGAACTTGAAGCTCGTGAGCATCTTCACGAGGGATCACCGGATCATAACATTGATTGAAAAGAGTGAAGTGACTTCACATGAATAAATGGATACTTGATTAAAACATATGAGTCCTTGAAGAAAAGGGTGGGAGGGTAGGGAAAAACAAAGATAACTTGGGATGAACGAAACAAACACCGTTGAGAAAACTTAGAATTGATCTTGCGGATGGGGAGAATGATGGGATCATCTCGAAGAGAAGCGCACCGGTTGGAAAAGAATTAACATGACAACCTCAATGATAAAAAAGGATTAGTATTCACATAGCAATATGAGAACACCATTTAGAAAAGGTATGGAATCAACACTTGACATTGAAGCAACTCAAATACCACAAATAAAACAAAACAAAGGATTTGGCTTGCAGAATAAGCCGGAACAAACATATGATAGAGATTTCGTCCGAAGTTTTTGTGGTGGGGCCTACACGGGCTCGATCGTACAGCACCATCATGTACAAGGCAGTGCACATGACATACGAAGCGTCCCCGAGTCGGCATAGCCAAGGACTCTTTAAGACACAACGAGACCACTGTAAAACCAACCGTGAATAGGTGGACCACTAGACGTCGAACCCCAATTCATATCATACATCCGTCGGAAAGATATCCTAAGAGCTACTTGAATTCCCACCTATGAAACTCTCGAAATTTTCCGGTTATGCAATCAGGTGTTGGGGATACAGGGGAAGCAATATATCTCACCCAAACTAACAATACCTACATCCAAGCTGTATCCATCCATCAACACATAACCAAGAAACCTTTGGAAATCGTGTACCTCAACCTTCGAAAAGCATCCGTTATACCAGCTATGGCAATACTCCCGTACTCACCTCAGTACTGGGTTATCGGGGTTATCTCACCAACAACTGCATAAAAGAGACTTTCGATGTCGGCGTACTAAACTCAGGTATTCGAACTGCAACGATAAAATTATGGCGACAACACCTCGAGCTCAACTCCCGGGACACCTCCACTAAACCCCGACAGGAGGCACCAAGACAATGTTCTCATCATAAAACCATCGGAATGATTCCAAGATACCGCGTGATCCTAAATTTTTTAGTGAAATTTGAGAAGAGAAGAGTCAAAACTCTCGTCGGGATGCCTTACCAGAGCGATGAAGAGACTGGGAGTAAAAAGAAATCCTAACTCTCCGATATATATAATCCTAAATGACTCAAAACATTTTTCTAGACACAACTCGGCCGCTAAAATGATCAGCGGTGGGGCTCTAAGGTCGGGAAGGCTCGATTACCAACTTGTAACGCCCTCGATGCGGCTATATCTCCCACGTGTCGAAGCACGACTTAGAGGCATAACCGCATTGAAAGCAATGTCGCAAGTGAGGTAATCTTCACACAACCATGTAATACATAAGGAAAGAGATACATAGTTGGCTTACAATCGCCACTTCACACAATTACATGAAATAAAGCATTACATCATCCAGATACAATCAAGGTCCGACTACGGAACCAAAATAAAAGAAGAACCCCAAATGCGACAAAGGTCCCCGATCGACCCCAACCGGGCTCCACTCTTGATCAACTAGAAAGAAACAACACAAAGGGCAAGATCTTCATCGAGCTCCTCCTTGAGCTTGGTTCGCCACCGCTTTCGGTAACATAGGCACCGCAAACTGGTTTTGGAAGTATCTTGTGAGCCACGAGGACTCAGCAATCCCATTACCATGGGTATCAAGACTAGCAAAGCTTAATGGGAAAGGAAGGGGTAAAGTGGTGAGGTTGCAGCAGCGACTAAGCATGATATGGTGGCTAACATACGCAAATGAGAGCGAGAAGAGAAACAAAGGAACGGTCGTGAAGCTAGCAATGATCAAGAGGTGATCCTGAACACCTACTTACGTCAAACATAACCCAGAAACCGTGTTCAAACAACCAGACATTAACAAATTCCCATCTACCACATAACCGCGGGCACGGCTCTCGAAAGTTTATACCCTGCAGGGGTGTCCCAACTTAGCCCATGACAAGCTCTCGCGATCAACGAAGGAATAGACCTTCTCCCAGGAAGACCCGATCAGATTCGGAATCCCGGTTTACAAGACATTTCGACAATGGTAAAACAAGACCAGCAAAGCCACGCGGATGTGCAGACAAATCCTGATAGGAGCTGCACATATCTCGTTCTCAGGGCACACCGCATTGTCCAAACTTCCGGTAGGTGAGCCCAGAGTTGCCCCTGGTGGCCACCGGCGGCTGACGGTTTGGACCAACACTCACAACGAGCACTGGCCTGGGGGGGGTAAATAAAGATGACCCTCGGGCTCCGGAAACCCAAGGGAAAAAAGGGCTAGGTGAGGCAAATTGTAAAACCAAGGTTGGGCCTTGTTGGACAAGTTTTATTCAAAGCGAACTGTCAGGGGGGTCCCATAAATCACCCGACCGCGTTAGGAACGCAAAATCCGGGAACATAACACCGGTATGACGGAAACTAGGGCGGCAAGAGTGGAACAAAACACCAGGCATAAGGCCGAGCCTTCCACCCTTTACCAAGTATATAGATGCATTAATAATATAAGAGATATTGTGAATATGCCAACATAATCCTGTCCACCATGAAGAAATCTTCAACTTCACCTGCAACTAGCAACGCTATAAGAGGGGCTGAGCAAAGCGGTAACACAGCCATACAATGGTTTGCTAGGAATGGTGTCAAAGGTTAGAGGTTCATGGCAATTTGGGAGGCTTGAGGAGCAAAAGATAGGTAACGCAGCATAGCGATAAAACAAAGCAACTAGCATAGCAATGATAGTAGTGAGATCCAGGGTAGCGGTCATCTTGCCTGAAATCCCGCTAGGAAGAAGAACGTGTCCATGAAGAAGATGAAGCAACGAAGATGAACCACACGTAGACGAACGAATCCTCATGATCGCAACGAAACGGGAACTAACGAGAAGAAGCACACAACATGGTAAATGCACGAGCATAAACATGGCATGATGCACAAACAAGTATGATGCATGTTCGGTTTAATGAGGCATGGCATGGCAATATGCACAAACAACACTACCAGTTAAATGGAGCTCAATATGCAACGAGTTGCATATTGACGAAACACCACATCAATTATTTAGTTCTCTCTAGTTATAAGCTACTCAACAATATTAAATGTTGATTAACATGGCAAGGGGTGAAGCATAAGTAAACTAACTATTTAGGCAAGTTTAAATGAGGCTGGAACAACAACCAACAATTCCGGAAAATCCTCATGTCATCTAGCAATTTAATGCAACAACAATTTTAAACATTTTAATTGTTATTATCATGATGCGGATGACATATGCAAGTTTTATGCAATTTTATGAAAATGTTGACATGAGCATGTTATGAAGCATTTGTCACCGTGGCGGAACAAAACGGTTGCCACGGCAACGAATCCGAAAATGATGCCACGGCAACATATCGGTTCCAGTAACTTGAGGAGATACCAATGCTAACGAGAAGTGTGCGGATGTGTGAAACATGGTGGGGTGATCCCAGTTACGGGGTTCCCACGGGTCGACGACATCGCAAAAGAGGAGGAACGTGCATGAAGCAAACGGGCATGGTGCAAACACGAGCATCTCATACAACATGCATTCATTCACGGGCGGCGTCTCGGGGTTATACCTTCGATGCGTCCATTTTCAGAGCGGTTCGGGTTCGGTACGACGTAGAGGAAGTAGTCGTTCACGGGTCGTCGTCGGAAGTAGTCGTTCACGTTTCGTAGTTGTACACACTCCGTAGATGTTCGGGGTCACGTCAAGGAACTTGACGTCCACGGGGTCTTCGAGGTCGACGGTAGTGGTTCACGGATGTCGTGGAAGTAGTGGAAGTAGACGTTCTCGCGATGGTAGTGGTACTCGTTTCGGAAGCGGTTCACGACGATGGTAGTCGAACTTGGCCATCCGGAGAGGGTACTTGCCGACAACGGCCGTCATGGTACTTGGTGCTAGTAGTTGTACACGGTCGTAGACGTCCGGTGCGGTACTTGGTGAATCGAAGGTGTACTTGGCGGTCTTGGGGTCCCTCGATCGAGGAAATTGGCAACAACAAAAAAGGGTAGCAAGGTCTTCAAGCTGAGGCCGACAGGGACAGCTTGAGGAGTCAACACGACGGCAGGGAGACGAGGTCTTGACGACGTCGGGAGGCGCGATAGTGGGGTCGTCGGAGCGACGCATGGGCGACGGGGCCGCCGGAGGAAGCTCGCGTGGAGGGCAACGCTCGGCAGCAGGGCCAGCAGCAGGCAACCGCGGGAGGCCGAGGCCGGTGGAGGTGCGGCGCAGGGCGGCGACACAGGGTAGCGGCCTGCTGGCTCGAATGGCACGCGACCATGGCCAGGAGGCAGGGAAGAAGGCTAGGGTGAGGGGACGGCGGAGGAAGATGGAGGGCTGCGCTGGAGCGAGGAGACCCAGCGTGAGGCACACGCGTCTTTGGAGGCAGCGAGCACAAGCGGCAGCGCCCTGTTTCTGGGTGGTGGCGGCGGATCAAAGCGACGAGGAGGAGGCAGAGGGGACGGGATGAGGGCGCGGCTGTTGATGGAAGGGGGCGCGACGGCGGCGAGGAGGTGGTTGGGTGTGGGGGTCTCACGGTGGAGGCGGTGAGGGGATCGGGCGCAGGGAGCTCCTCTCCCTGGCTCGATGTGAGCGTGTGAGTGGCGGCGCTAGGAGGGGAACGAGGGAGAGATGGGGATCGAGCGAGGAGGAGAAAAACGGCGCTCGGGAGGGAGATGGGGATCGGGCAGGGGAGGCTAGGGTTCGGTCGGCAGGGCCGGATGGGCCTGCGCAAGAGGTTGGGCCTAATTGGGCTGGCGCGGGAGGTTGGGAGGCCCAGGCTGCTGGGCTCCTTCTCTCTCTCTCTTTTATTTTCTTTAGCAGAAAATAATTAAAGAGAAGAAAAAGAAAGAGAGGGTTAGGAAAAGGATTTGCGCATGGAGATAATTTTCCCGAACTCGCAAAAATATGCTCGTTCCAAGAAAAATAGAAAGGCCATGATTGAAAGATTTAAATTCAAACTCATTTGAATTTAATTCAAATGGGTTTGAACTAGGACTTGATAAAAGGAAGGTCCAAAAATGTTGAGGATTTCGGTGGGGCTCCGGAAAATGACGAAAGAATATATGGCAAGGTTGGAGACCAAGAATTAAGATAACAAAGGCATGGGGAATTATTTTGCAAGTGTGTCAAAGGTAATTCCACATTAATGGAATATTAGTTTTATAGCTCCCTAATAATATTGGGAGGATATATGTTATAAAGAGAAATCACCATGTGCATTTCCCTCGATTTAAATGGACCAAAGATCCATACGATTTTATTTAGATGAGTTTTAAAAAGGGTTGCATGATGACATGATGCAATGCAAATGATGCCAAGAGATGAGATGTATGACATGAACAAAATGCAAAACAAAGGACAAAAACCCAACCACGGAGAAATAACATATCGCATCTCCGGAAAAGGCAAGAGGTGGGGCTACGAATATGGAAAGTTGTATCCGGGGCGTTACACCCACATTCAAAAATTCCCCACCAAAAATAGCCCCAATTTTTTTGTGATTTGTTGGTTTGATGAGATTTTGTTGGATTTGATCCATGGATTTGGTGTTTAGCAAGTAGATCCACCCCTCTTCCAACTTCTTCTACCTTCCATCCTTCGATTTTGACCTCAGATTCGAGATTTGCCACGGATCAGGAGTTGTTCGTCCGCTCCTTGAGGACCCCGTGCACACGGGCTTCATAGACCCCGTGTGCACGGCCCTTCCTGTGCGCTTCGGCTCTGCCCTTTCGACCACCCACCGCCACACCACCCCCTTACCCCCAACTAAACCCCAGCCATGAGATCCATCATTTTGCCGCCCAGATTGGAAAGAAATCCGCCAAACCCGCGTGTCCCAGAACATCACGTGTCCCGATGCGTGTACGCGTGCAAGACGGGACCCGTGCCCACAGGCTCCAACCCCGTGCTTGACCCCCCAGTCGTGTCACCATGAGCACTTCACCGTTTTGCCCATAACTTCCACATCTGGAGTTTGATTTTCACGTTCTTTAGCTCGTTGAGTAGCTAGTGACATCCCCCATCCACCTAGATAGGCACCAACACCATTTGACTCCATCAAATTTTAGAAAATTTGGCAAGTTTGCCTAGGCCCTCCACCATATCATCCACATAGCCACCACCGACTTTCGCAACCTAACCCATTTTGTTGACCATAGCATTAGTGGTTGCTTCAGTAGTGATTCGACTCTCCTAAGGTGTTCCGGCTACTTAGAGACGATTGCTTCTTCATAAACCACCACCACCACTTCCGCATTGCCAAGTGCAAACCACCGCCGTTTTCCGCTACCACCATTTGACATTTCTCATTTGAGATTTTGAGTTTGCGGTTTTTCTGTTTCCTAAGGTGTTTCGGATACTTAGGGACGAGTCTCCATCATCTTGGTATCTACATCAAGAACACCGCCACTCATCATCGCAAAGGACGGTAACCTCGACAACACCATTGTATATTCCCCTTGAAAATTGCATTGATAACCCCTAGCCCATTTTGCGTTACTTGCCTATCGAGACTAGCCATTTGAGTATTGCCGGCAACGTTACTGTAAGTGCATCTAGTGCCACCCCTAGTTGGTTTTGGAGTATTGACGACAAAGTTGGTTGAGGGACTAATGCATTTGTGAGAATTGCAGGATATCACAGGTAGTGTCCCTCATTGATTCGGTTTACCTACCAGAGATGACCCCTAAAATGTATGAAGACATTGACGACAATGGTGGTATGTGAAGATATTCATATTGAAGACTATGACATGAGAAGGCATTGAGTGAAGACTATGGGCCTTGAAGGCGTGTCGTCTCGTTGTTTCCTCTTTCTTCTTTGTTGAGTCATAGGAACCCTTTGTCTTTGTTAAGTGGGGTCCAAGTGAACAAAGTCGAGAATGGTGAAGTGATGCTCAACCCAAATCCTATGTCTTGGCGAAGGCAATGAGCAAATCTTATCGAGCGGATGAGTCGGCTTTGCTTGTAGCCCAAGTAAAGTTCCGTGTGTGTTTGAAATCGACCGTTGGAACACGTGTCGGTTCCTTAATGACCAGGGTCATTTGGACATATCGGTCGGGTTGCCTTGTGGCTATAAATAGCCCACCCCTAGACCATAAATTGGTGGCTGCGCAGAGTTAGTACACGGCTTTTGTCGTTTGAGAGCAACCCACCTCGAAGCCTTTGAGAGAGAGAAATCCATGCGAGGACAAAACCCAAACACCCAGAGCCAAAGAGTGTTAGGCATCACGAAGTCTTTACATGCATGTGACTGAAGACTTATTACACTTGAGGTGTTAATCCTCCGGCCGGTTAGGCGTCGCGTTCTGAGCATCCAAGAGTCATTGTGGATCGCGGTGAACAAAGTATGTGAAGGTTCGAAGTCTACCTTGAAGACTTACGAGTGATTAGGCGAGGCTGTGTGTCCTTAGCTCAAGGGAATAAGGTGAAGACACGATCTTGAGTTGAATCTCAGCCTCCCTAACAGGACGTACACTTGTCACACAAGCTGGGAACTGGTCCAACAAATCATGTGTCTTCAATAAGTGGTGGTTCTATCCTCTCCTCCCTTTACTTAGTGTTTGTCTTCGTGAAGTCATTGCCTATTTGTCGTACACAATCGACTTCATTGCTTGACTACTATCGTTGGTTGGCTTCATACTATCTTCCATCCTGATCCTTACTACTAGGCTGCTATTAGTCTTTGTACTTTCACATTATTGCATACTTGACTATGGTTTGCTTGTTGTAGTTTGTCTTCCACTGCATATCTATTAGGTCATTTCTATTGTTTGTCTTCGAAACTTCCACGATTTGAAGACTTTCATAAAAATCGCCTATTCACCCCCCCTCTAGTCGATAAATAGCACTTTCAATTGGTATCAGAGCAAGGTACTCCTTGTTACGTGTGATTGATTTAACCACGGAGTTTTAGCTATGTCGATTGCAGGATTGAGGCGTATCTTGCTCCACCTTTGGCGGTCATGAGTATCCTCGGTGGAAGGCCATGATGAAGAAGCGACTCATGGCTATGGACGGTAATTGTGGACCAAATCACGAGATTAGTCTTACCGATCTATGCAAGATGGTGAGGTGATGACATTCGCAAGTACACTCTACTGAACCTCACGGCGAAGGATGTCATCTGCTCCTGTCTGTCCCGAAATCAGTTCAGGAACGTCATGCACCTCAATCATGCGAAGCTAATATGGGACCGGCTTTCTGAGGTCTATGAAGGTCATAATACTCGTCATGATCCTTGGTTTGAGTATTACAAGGAGTCTCTCAAAGAGATGACCGTTGCACCTGAATCGTCATCATCTTCACCATGCCTCATGGCAGGGGGTGCTAAGGTAACTGAATGCTACCTTTCTGAATCTAGTGACGATGAATCAGGTGATGAATTTGGCCCCAACTATGTCAAACTTGCTTCCCTTGCCACTAAACAACAAAGAATCTTGGAAAAGGTTCAATACATGCTTAGTAAGAGCGATGATATGTTGGGTGAAGAAATGGATCAGTCAAAAGTGAAAGTGCTAGTATCGACTAGAGGGGGGGTGAATAGGCGATTTTTATGAAAGTCTTCAAAACTTGGAAGTTTCGAAGACAAACAACAGAAACAACCTAATTGATATGCAGCGGAAGATAAACTACCCTAGACAAGCCATAGTCAAGTATGTAATGATGTGAAAGTACAGGACTGATAGCAGTTAGGTAGTAAGGATCGAGATGGAAGATAGTGTGAAACCAATCAACAATAGTAGTCAAGAAATGAAGTCAAACAGATAAACAGATAAGCAATGACTTCATGAAGACAAACTTAAGTAAGGTTGGAAGGGATAGAACCAGTTGCTTGTTGAAGACACAGGATTTGTTGGACCAGTTCCAGCTGTCCGTGACAACCGTGACGCCCGTTAGGAGGCTGAGATTTAACTCAAGACCGTGTCTTCACCTTATTCCCTTGAGCTAAGGACACCCAGCCTCGCCTAATCACTCGTAAGTCTTCAAGGAATGACTCTTGGATGCTCAGAACGCGACGCCTAACCGGCCGGAGGATTCACACCTCAAGTGTAATAAGTCTTCGTGTCACATGCATGTAAAGACTTCTGATGCCTAACACTCTTGGCTCTAGGTGTTTGGGCTTTGTCCTCGCAAGGATCTCTCTCTCAAATGCTTCGAGGTGGGTTGCTCTCAAACGACAAAAGCCGCACAAACTCGAGCAGCCACCAATTTATGGTGTAGGGGTGGGCTATTTATAGCCACTAGGCAACCCGACCTGATTTGTCCAAAATGACCTCGGTCACTAAGGAACCGACATGTGTTCCAACGGTCGATTTCAAACACACGCCGCAACTTTACTTGGGCTACAAGCAAAGCCGACTCATCCACTCGATAAGATTTGCTCTCATTGTCTTCGCCAAGACATAGGATTTGGGTTGAGCATCACTACCACTCGACTTAGTTCACTTGGACCCCACTTAACAAAGACGGTGGTTCCTATGACTCAACAAAGAAGAAAAGAAACAATAAACCACACGCCTTTCACGCCCAAAGTCTTCACGCAATGTCTTCTCATGTCATAGTCTTCAATATGAATATCTTCTCATACCACCATTGTCTTCAATGTCTTCATACATTTTAGGGTCATCTCCGTAGGTAAACCGAATCAATGAGGGACACTCACGCAAGTATCCCGCAATTCTCACAAACACATTAGTCCTCAACCAACTTTGTCATCAATACTCAAACCAACTAGGGTGGTACTAGATGCACTTACAATCTCCCCCTTTTTGGTGATTGATGACAAACTGGTTGAAGTTTTCAACGGGGATAAAGTATGTGAAATTGTAAGGATCGGGAATTGTCTTCATAAGTTGCAAGGGCTCCCCCTAAAGATGTGCATATAAGTAATTTGCTTTTGGATTGCAAATGCACATGGCAGGTTTTACTTGTGGAGATCCACTTCAACTTATGAAGCTAATTCATCATGCATGAAATGATATAGCAAGTAATATGACATGCATAATGAAAATGGACGTCTCTGAGAATGATCTAAGTCGGAAGTTATCATCGCATTATGCGGAATTTATCATCGCATCATAGTAAAGCAAATAAGTAGCAGAAGTAGCAGACGACCATCAAGTTTAGGTGTTACAACTCAAAGAACCAAATGTTTCATAATGCAAGAGTTGTAAGCATGCAACAAAATATAATGCAACCGCCCATATGAACCCGCTTGAAGACTATCAACTCATATGCTTCTCCCCCTTTTGTCAGTAATGACCAAAAAGATTTGAAGACATAGAGCATCTACTCGTCAAGAGTAGGTGAGGCAGCAGGGTTGTCGTCGTTGGTTGGCGGTGCGTGAGCGAGCTTAGTGCGATGTCGTCGCCGATAGTAGTTGGAGGTGGTGAAGTAGTGTCATCTTCATCATCGATCACTCTGGCATTTGTTGCCTTGAAGAGGAATATTGAGTCTTGAAGGGATGGAGTTCGATGCGGTAGCGATCCTTGGAGGAGTGGAGTCGAATGGAATCTTTCATTGAAGCCATCATCTTGAAGATGAAACCAAAGACCTTGAAAGCAGTCAAACTCTTCCATGATCTTGACAAGTTTCATGAGCGACAAAGGCATTCTTGGTGGCAAGGTTGCGAATGCGATTGACATCCACCAAGAGGCTTTGCATTTGGCGCTTGAGCCAGAAATGATGCTTACCCTGCTTCTAATGAAGAGCCACTAGAAGCTCTCGGTCATTAAGAACACGAGAACGCTTCTGAGGCCTTTGCGCAATGGTGCTTTCAGTGGCTTCAGTTGGCGCTCTGTGAGGCAGACGGGTGTTACCAGCTAGTGGGTAGAATCTTGGTGCTGCTTGAACACCTTCAATAGGCTGAGTGAAGCTTTGGTGCTCAATGTTTTGAAGACAAAGTGGCGCCTTGGCAGGGTCAGAGTATACAGCATCAACTGACATATCAACCTCGGGCAGAAATATTATATGATTGCGAGCATAGGGATGATAATTGATAGATGAGTATCTCTTGATGAGGCGCATGACCCATGGAGCATAAAACTTCAGACCAAATAGGTCAGAGCCGGAAGGAGTAATACCACCTTTAAAGGAGTAATACCAGATGTAGAGGCCCGCTGCACGGGCTCTCTGATACTAGAGGTTGTATTCGGTCCGCCGGACAACTTCCGAAGCGAAGAACTAATCTTCGACATTGCTCCATTCCGAAGTGGCTACCATGCACTACTCGGAAGAATGGCCTTCGCTCATTTCAATGCAGTTCTGCATTACGCTTACCATAAACTTAAGATGCCCGGTCCACGTGGTGTCATCACAATTAGCGGAAATACAGAGCGTTCCTTGTGTGCGGAAGAATATGTGGCGGCTCTAGTAGCCGAACCACTGAATGGCCTCCCCAACCCGAACAAATGATCGGTCGTCAAGACCACAGACACGGCTAGACGAGTCTGGCGCACCACTAGTTGTAGTAGCCCAGATAAACCCAAGCTTGGTCGACGGATACGCCCCCATATGTGGTGCTAGGGGCTGCCCGCATGTAAAAGGGTCCATAGTTCGGTTCGACCCTACTAATATACAATAGATTAAATTCTCATGATTCATTAAGAATAAGCAACTTTTCGCACGGTCACACCAGATTCTTTCACCTGGGATTTTCTTTTTTTCAGATGACCATGGTGCTACGCCCTTCCGGATACGGCACAACGGAGACAAAGGCGCAGACGTGGAGCAGGGCCCCGTTCAAAGGTTTCTTTTTAGATTAAGACCCTGTGTAAACCTTTCTATTGTCTCTTGTTGCTTCACACCCTCCGGGCACTTAAAACAACCGAGAGAGATACTGGTGTTATTGGCATTTCGTCACACCAGATTAATGCACGTATCCAGAAATTCAGGGATCATTATCGAGGGTGATAATCATCCCAGTATATATTTTAAAGTCCGAATACCTTCGGGAGTGTTCGTCGTCGCGAGTTTGGCCTTATATGCATCAGCTACGAATCATGTCTTTGGTCAATAGTTGGGTTTGCCCGGCTCCCGTGTTTTGCTACCTTACGTTCCGCTCTATCGGCTAAGGAGGCACCAGGAGAACTACTGCGATTATGCCCTGGTTCATCTGGATGAGCACCTCAGTAGAGAAAGCCGAAAACTGACTGTCATGATAAAGCGAGAGACCGGTCAACCACTCAAGGACTCAGCGGAATCTTCGAGATTCTTCCACATTAACGAAGGACCGGTTTCCCGGCAACGTATGTACACGCACCATATCCGAATGAGCGCGGACACCTATGGCTAAGTGAAAGTGTTAAAGCAATATAGTCTGATTGCCTTGTGCGCCGCGCTATCACCTCCTCAAACGGACCAAGACATTGGATCAAGTGTGACTATGTGCTTTACCAAACACCCCCGCATATATGCGTGGGGGCTGAAGCTGACGACTGCAAACTTTCAGGTTATATACATACATAAATAAACGGCCGCACAGGAGACATTATAATACTTTACGGGCAAAAGTATAAATACAGCCTTTATAATCAAAATAGCATTGTTTTTACAATCAAGATACATGTCACTGGAACATGGTATTCTTTGAGCACTGAGCCTGTATTAAATGGGCACCTTCTAGGACTTCTTCAAAATAGTGCTCGGGCAAGTCCTGGCCCCGGGCGGACCCCTGGCTGCAACAGCGGTGGCCTCCATCTTCGCCCAATATGTCTTAACATGGGCAAGAGCCATCCGCGCACCTTCTATGCACGTCGACCGCTTAGCAGCGTCGATATGTGGTACAACACGAAGAAATCGTTGCACTAAACCGAAATAGCTATCCGGACTTGGTTCCTTCGGCCACAGATGATCCACGACAGTCTTCATGGCAAGCCCGGACAACCTATGGAGGTCGGCCCACTCGGCCATTTGCTCATTCAACAGCAGTGGACGCCTCGGATTACTGAACTGCGACCAGAACAACCTTTCCACCTCATGATCTTTCTGATCATTGAAATATTCGGTCGCATCAGCAGCACTCTTTGCTAAATCCAAGTATGCTTCCACAATAAGAAGGGCTTCCCAGCCACGATATCTCCGGCTTGACGAAGCTCCTCCCGCGCCGCTCTGATCTCAGAGCGCATCTCCTTGGCTGATTTCAAGGCCTTCTTCAAGTCAGCCCCTTTTGCTTGGTTTTCCCTTTCAAGGAGCTCATAGCGGCTGGCGGCATTCTGCACCTCAAGAGCCATGTTGGCTATTTTCTCTTCGCTCTGGCGATGAGCAGCCTGTTCGGCTTTTAACTCTTTAGCTACCTTCAGGGCGGCCGCATCGCTTCTCCTGCTTGTTCATTGGCTTGGGCAAGTTCTGCCCGAAGGGTCTCCACGGCGACAGCTCCATCTGCAGTCAAAGCATATTATAGATACTAGCATCATGCTCCTCTTAATATTTGCTGACCACCCAAATATACATACCCCTGTGCCGCGTCAAGCCGCTTGTTCACAAGCGTGATGTCCGCATCCGCCACGTCAAGCTACCGCTTCAATTCGGCAAAATCAGCAGTCCGGTCAGCAGCCGGACCCTCAACCACCTGCGCATGAAACCAGCACTATCATTACCTGAGACTATGATCCTCTGTTTGCCGCCTCTAGACGGCAACCATAGTCTCAGGGGCTACTATCTATATAGAGCATACCTAGCGTGTGTGGTATAGTCAAAAACATATATATTACTTTACATACCTCAAAGCCTCTTAGCAGGCTCGTAAAAGCTTCATTCAATCCGCTATTCGCGGACGAAATCCTCTCAACCACCGTACCCATTAAGGTACGATGTGCCTCGGAGATAGTCGCTTGCTCCAGAAGACCTATTACTACGTCCGGTTGTCCACCGGACAAGCCCGGGCTCTTTTTGTTGTTCTTCTCAGGAGCCGAATACTCCAAACTTCGGGCGGCCGAAGAGTTACCTTCTGGCTTTTGCGGATCGAGAGAAATCCTCTGCGATGACACCTCGGGGTCGTCCGCCCCATGAGGCGGGGAGGTAGGAGGAGGCGTTTCGCTCTCCATCATCCCTGGAAGAAGATCCCTCGAAGACGAACTTTATTGAGAAGGGCTACGAGCCGGACTACAAAAATATATGTCTCGGTTATTATTCTCAGAGATAAAGCAGGATATATTTACCAAAGTGCTTTTGTTCACTTACGGCTCGGTTGATGGCTGGCCCCCTTGCAGACGCTGTGCGGTAAGGATGCCCTCCGGGGTAGAGCCCCCTGGTGAAGGTTTCTTCCCTCGTTTGGAAGCCTCTGCTTCCAAATCTTCAGGAGCTCCCCTTTTCTTCCTGCGGGGAGAGGGGGTTGTTGATTCACCTCCCCGATCATCCTCCTTCATGGAGGCACTAATTCCCCCGGTTTGGATGGGTAATGTATGAAGCCCGCTTTCGGCTTCCCTATTCCTCCCCTCGTCCTCTCCTGATGGCACTTGATAGGGTGCCTGAGCCAGCATCCTAGTTAGTACAGGATCCGGCGAACCTTCGGGAAGAGGGGCTGAACACCTGATCCTCTCCACCTTTCTTATCCAGTCCTGGGCGAGGGCAATTTTTCAGAATGATGTTGTGACAAATAACAGCATGTTTGGTCGTGGAGTTACTTACTTGGGTATCTGGGCAGTTGCAGTTCAGGCCCGCATCCTCGGTGGTGTCCGGACACTTTATTCGTGATCCGAAGAACAATCGATAGATCCCTTCAAGCGTCACGCCGAAGAAGTGTTGAATAGTTTGCGGTCCTTCCGGGTTGAGCTCCCACATACGGAGAGATCGACATTGGCATGGCAGGACCCGACGAACTAGCATTACCTGAATCACTTTGACGAGACTGACATCCCTCTTGAGGAGATCTCGGATGCGACTTTGCAATGTCAGCACGTCATTTACCGGCCCCCAGTCCAGCCCTTTGTTGACCCATGACGCCATTTTAGGCGGAGGGCCCAGGCGGAAGGCTGGGGCTGCCGCCCGCTTTGTACCTCGGGGTGCTGTGATGTAGAACCACTCCCGTTGCCATAAGTCGGACACCCCCGGGAAGGAGCCCTTTGTCCATAGGGCCTCGGCACCTTTGCTTATTATAGCGCCTCCACACTCCGTGTGTCACCCGTCGATCATCTTCGGCTTCACATTGAAGGTCTTGAGCCATAAACCAAAGTGTGGGGTAATGCGGAGGAAGGCCTCACACACGACGATAAAGGACGAGATGTGAAGGATGGAATCTGGAGCTAGATCATGGAAATCTATCCCGTAATAGAACATGAGCCCTCTTACGAAGGGGTCAAGACTAAAGCCTAGCCCTCGGAGGAAGTGGGAGACAAATACGACACTCTCGTTGGCTTCGGGAGTGGGGATAACCTGCCCTTGAGCAGGTAGTCTGTGGGGGATTTAGGCGGTCAGATACCTAGCCTCCCTAATCTTCTTGATGTCCTCCTCTGTGACAGAGGAGGCCATCCAACGGCCTTGAAGGTTGGATCCAGACATGGTTGAAGGTCCGAAGCGCTTAGCCTGAACCTTGGGTGTTGGAACTCGAGGTGGGGGAAGGGAAGGATCGAGCGTGGAAAGAAAAGGACAGGTCTTGGCCCCTTTATAAAGAGGGTGAATATCAAGCGTCCTCCGCGTGGCCGTTTGGAACTTGCCTAAAATCGAGGAGTCATACTAACATGCACGGTTGGGTTACACACACCCGTATTGATGAGAATCCCATGATAAGGGGAACATGATCTCTGCTTCGACAAGACGTGCCAATAAAAACACCTCGCAAGACATGCAGTAGCAGGTTGAGAAAAACAGTTTATATAATAACCAGGCTGCGGCGTGATGTCACGCTATGAAAAGTTGTCAGCAAATTAGATTTGTGGAATATTATGCTCTCTACGGTGGTATGTGGAAATTGTTTTGCAGAGCTGGACACGATCCTTGTGTTCAAAATCTTCTATGGAAAATTCGGAGAAGGAACCCGCCTTGCAATGCCGATGACAATCTGCGCGCCGAACTCATTGTCATTGAAGCCTGGTTCAGGGGCTACTGAGGGAGTCCTGGATTAGGGGGTCCTCGGATAGCCGGACTATGTACTTGTGCCGGACTGTTGGACTATGAAGATACAAGATTGAAGACTTTGTCCCGTGTCCGGGTGGGACTCTCCTTTGTGTGGAAGGCAAGCTTGGCAATTCGGATATGTAGATCTCCTTCTCTGTAACCGACTCTGTGTAACCCTAGCCCCCTCCGATGTCTATATAAACCATAGGGTTTAGTCCGTAGGAGAACAACAATCATAATCATAGGCTAGCTTCTAGGGTTTAGCCTCTACGATCTCGTGGTAGATCAACTGTTGTAACACTCATATCATCAAGATCAATCAAGCAGGAAGTAGGGTATTACCTCCATCGAGAGGGCCCGAACCTGGGTAAACATTGTGTCCCCCACCTCCTGTTACCATTAGCCTTAGACGCCAAGTTCGGGACCCCCTACCCGAGATCTGCCGGTTTTGACACCGACAGAGTATTCATTTTTTTGTGCGTAATAAGGAGGCACTTTCGGTGGGTCCGAGCTGACAGCAGGTGGAACATTTTTTCGCGAAATACGGTGGCCCGTCAGGTGGGTCGCAACAGTCAGGGGGAAATGATTTTTTTGCAAAATACGGTGGCTCGTCTGGTGGGTCCCTGCTGTCAGGTGGAGGAATCATTATTTTGCGGAGAGGAGTACGAGGGTTCACTGGTTCGGCTGCGGTGTGAGACTGCCGTCGCCACAGAATAACAGGGGGAGTGGGTGAGTGGAGGGATGGCCTAGCCAGCGGTGGGAGTATTATGGGGGCGGTGAGGCCTCCGTGGCAGCATAGCCGGCCACGGGAGGCAGGAGCATGCGGCACGACCGGCGCTGCTTTGGGCGGCTGGAGCAAGAAGACCAGAGGTTGAAGAAGCACTACGGCCATTGGATGGACATCATACGGTCACTGGAGCTAGAATCATTCATATATTGACTAAGTTGACAAAGCCCTCCGTCCCCGTCAACTTAGTAGGCTCACAAGTCAGCCTCCCACTATGGTGGGTCCCAGCTGGCAAGGGGTATTCATTTTTTGTGCGCAATAAGAAGGCACTTCCTTGTGTGCAAAGATATAGTTGGTGGGTCCGACCTGTCAGTGGAGGGAACTTTTTTTTGCAAAATAGAGAGGCCCTTCCGACGGGTCCCAGATGTCAGGTGGAGGAATCATTATTTTGTGAGTAATAAGGAGGCATTTCCTTGTGTGCGGCCGTGGACCCAGCTGTCAGCCTCTCCACGTACAGTCCACTTCCGATGGATGTCGTTCATTCACCAAGTTGACCACGCCGCACCGAGAGCACCAGGGCGGTGGACGAAGGCGAGGCCTACAAAGGGAATGTGAAAGTGCAACTATCCCTGGGTGGTTTTCGTAATTCCTAACAACATATATCTCATTGAGCTAATGCTATTTCAAGATAAATATTTCAGGAAAGCTCAATGATTGGCATGGCATGGATGAGAAAAGTGGATCCCTCAAAATGCTAAGGACAAAAGGATTGGCTCAAGCTCAAAGCACAAGACTCTACATTTTCTATTTTAGTGATCCAAGATCACATCGAGTCTATAGGAAAAGCCAATACTATCAAGGAGGGATGAGGTGTTGCTTAATGGCTTTCTTGCTCAAAATGCTTAGTGATATGCTCCAAATCCCTCAACTACTTTCTCATATCCACATATGACCCAAACTAAAAGTCCAACTCGGCCCCACCAATTCTTTCTATCCAGCGCCACCGAGTTCAGATGTCACTGCCACTGTCACAAACCCTAGTCAGATCGGTCTCACCGATAGGGATCTCGGTCTCACCAAGATGGGATTGTAATCTCTCTGTTTCCCTTCGTAACGTTTCGATCCAACCGAGATGACCGATCGGTCCCACAGAGATTGCAATGCAAACTCTCTATTTCCCTTTCGTGACGTTTCGGTCTCACCGAGATGAGCTAATCGGTCCCACCGAATTTGCCTGACCAACTCTCTGGTTAGCTTATTACCAAAATTGGTCCCACCAAGTTTGAGTAATAGGTCTCACCGAGATTAAGTTATGCCCTAACCCTAACCATATCAGTCTCACCGAGTTGTATGTCGGTCCCACCGAAAATCCTAACGGTCACATTATTTGCTAAATCGGTCCGACCGAGTTTGACGATTCAGTCCTACCTAGATTGGTAAGTTGTGTGTAACGGTTAGATTTTGTGTGGAGGCTATATATACCCCTCCACCGACTCTTCATTTGTGGAGAGAGCCATCAGAACGTGCCTACACTTCCAGCATTCATTTTCTGAGAGAGAACCACCTACTCATGTGTTGAGACCAAGATATTCCATTCCTACCATATGAATCTTGATCTCTAGCCTTCCCCAAGTTGCTTTCCACTCAAATCTTCTTTCCACCAAATCCAAATGCTGTGAGAGAGAGTTGAGTGTTGGGGAGTCTATCATTTGAAGCACAAGAGCAAGGAGTTCATCATCAGCACACCATTTGTTACTTCTTGGAGAGTGGTGTCACCTAGATTGTCTAGGTGTCACTTGGGAGCCTCCGACAAGATTGTGGAGTTGAACCAAGGAGTTTGTAAGGGAAAGGAGATCGCCTACTTCTTGAAGATCTACCCTAGTTTGTAAGTCCTTCGTGGGCGACGGCCATGGTGGGATAGACAAGGTTTCTTCTTCGTGGACCCTTCGTGGGTGGAGCCCTCCATGGAATTGCGAAGCTGTTACCCTTCGTGGGTTGAAGTCTCCATCAACATGGATGTACGATAGCACCACCTATCAGAACCACGACAAAAACATCCGTGTCTCCAATTGCGTTTGCCTTCTCAAACTCCTCCCCTTTACCTTCATATGCAATTGTTTTACGTTCCGCTACTATACTCTTAGAATTGCATGTGTAGGATGATTGCTTGACTTGTGCTAAGTTGCTAAAATCTGCCAAGAACTAAAATTGGGAAAACACTAGATTTTTATTTGGTCAGTAGTCTAATCACCCCCCTAGACATACTTTCGATCCTACAAGTGGTATCAGAGCTTTGGTCTCCATTTGCTTTGATTTCCATAGCTTTTGGTGGTCATGGCCTTGGTTTCACAACCTATTAGAGTATGGCATCTAGCGAGGGAAATTACCACCGCAGAGGTCCTTACTTTGATGGTACTAATTTTGCTAGTTGGAAGCATAAGGTGAAAATGCATATTCTTGGACATAACCCCGCCGTTTGGGCTATTGTGTGTATTGGCTTGCAAGGTGAATTTTTTAATGGGAGGGAACCAAACCATGAAGCTACCATGGAAGAGTTGAAGATGCTGCAACACAATGCTCAAGCTTGTGACATCCTCTTCAACGGATTGTGCCCCGAAGAATTCAATAAAATCAGCCGTCTTGAGAATGCAAAGGAAATTTGGGATACTTTGATTGACATGCACGAAGGTAACGACTCCGTCAAGGAATCCAAGTTGGATGTGCTTCAAAGTCAGCTTGACAAGTTCAAAATGAAAGATGGTGAAGGTGTCACTGAAATGTACTCTAGGCTTGCTCTTATCACAAATGAGATTGTCGGCTTAGGAAGTGAAGAGATGACCGACAAATTCATCATCAAGGAGATACTAAGAGCCTTGGATGGAAAATATGATACCGTGTGCACATTGATCCAAATGATGCCCAATTACAAAGATCTCAAGCCAACGGAAGTCATTGGAAGAATTGTTGCTCATGAGATGTCACTCAAGGATAAGGAGGAGCTCCGCAGCAAGTCAAGTGGTGCTTACAAATCCTCATGTGAAGCTCCCACATCATCAAGTGAGAAACAAACCTTCAATGAAGAAGTGATCCTAATGGTGAATGTCGGTGTCAAAACCGGCGGATCTCGGGTAGGGGGTCCCGAACTGTGCGTCTAGGCGGATGTAACAGGAGACAAGGGACACGATGTTTTTACCCAGGTATGGGCCCTCTCAATGGAGGTAAAACCCTACACTTGCTTGATTGATATTGATGATATGGGTAGTACAAGAGTGGATCTACCACGAGATCAAGGAGGCTAAACCCTAGAAGCTAGCCTATGGTATGATTGTTGTAATGGTTGTGTGTCCTACGGACTAAAACCCTCCGGTTTATATAGACACCGGAGAGGGCTAGGGTTACACAGAGTCGGTTACAATGGTAGGAAATCTACATATCCGTATCAACAAGCTTGCCTTCCACACCAAGGAAAGTCCCATCCGAACACGGGACGAAGTCTTCAATCTTGTATCTTCATAGTCTTGGAGTCCGGCCGACGATGATAGTCCGGCTATCCGGACACCCCTAATCGAGACTCCTCGGTAGCCCACGAACCAGCTTCAATGACGATGAGTCCGACGCGCATATTTTTCGGCATTGCAAGGCGGGTTCCTCCTCCGAATAATTCATAGAAGATTGTGAACACAAGGATAGTGTCCGGCTCTGCAAAATAAATTCCACATTCCTCCGTAGAAAGAATAATATATACACAAGTTCAATCTGCTGACGTATTTTGTGGCATGACGTCATACCACCACCAAGCCTTTACTTGAATCGTTTTTTATTATACCACCTCAACGCGTTTAGCGAAGCGGTTTCCTTGGCACGTCTTGTCAAAGCAGAGATCGTGTTCCCCTTATTCCGGGATTCCCATCAATACGGACGTGGGTAACCCAACCGTGCCCATTGCCACGCCCCCTCTATCGGAGGCGAGTCCCAAACGGTCACAAGGACGACTCTTGGTTTTCTCCCTCTTTATAATGGGACCAAGGCTTGTCTCTTTTCTTCAATCCTCAATCGAATCTTCTCCTCGCCCCGAGTTCCAACACCCAGAGCCCCAGATTCGAGCGCTTCGGACCTTCAACAATGTCCGGCTCCGACCTACAGGGCCGGTGGATGTCCTCCTCCATCACGGAAGAGGACGTGCTAAAGCTGCGAGAGGCCAAGTACATGACTTACGAGATTTCGCATAGGTTGCCCGCCAAAGGGCAAGTCATTCCCACCCCCGAGCCCGGCGAGTATGTCGTGTTTGTATCCCACCTCCGTCGGGGTTTAGGCTTCCCGATGGATCCTTTTGTGAGAGGGCTCATGTTTTACTATGGGTTGGAATTCCATGACTTGGCTCTGGAGTCCATCCTCCATGTCTCTTCATTCATTTTCGTCTGCGAAGCCTTCCTCCGTGTTACCCCTCACTTCGGCTTGTGGCTTAAGACCTTCAACGTGGAGCCAAAGATGATCGAGGCGTCAAGCGCAGTCTTGCGGGCGGTTATAGCGAAGGGCCGACGCTCCATGGCCCGAGGGCTCTTTTCGGAGGAGCTCGGCTTGTGGGCAGGAGTGGTTCTACATAACCGCCCCGAGGGCAGCAGCGAAGCCGCCGCCCGTCTTCCGTTCGGGCCCTCCACAGCGGCTGATGTCATGGGTTAGCCAAGGGCTCAACTGGGGGCTGTCAAAGGATGTGCCCCTATTGCAGGGCCGGATTCAAGACCTCCAAGCGAGGGAGATCGATCTGGTCGTGGTGATGCAGGTCATGCTGATTAGGCGTCTCCTACCCTGCAAACACCGTCCTCTCCGGTTGTGGGAGTTTAATCCGGAGGGACCACGAATTCTCCAATACTTCATGGGTACGACACCCGTGGAGATGTACAAACTGTTCTTCGGATCGCGAGAGGCGTTTCCGGAATTGACCGAGGACGCCGGCCTAAGCTGCAATTGCCGGGATACACAAGTAAGTCGCTCTGTCTCCGGACATACTATTTGTTTGCCTTTCTATGATTCGCCTTTTGACCAATTGCCCTCTAAACAGGAGTGGATAGCGCAAGCAAAACTAATCTGGTGTCGGCCCCTCCAGAGACGCGCGGATCCCGTGCTGGTCGAGATCTTTGGAGGTTGCACCTTCAGAGGAAGGCGAAGGGGGGAACAGAGGAACTACCGCCTCAACCAAGGAGGCTTTTGTGGAAGGGGGGATTAAGAATCCCTCCTTCCAAGGGGAGAAGAGGACCGCCTCCGAAAACCCGGAGGCCAAAGCCCCGAAGCGGGGGAAGAGATCTTCACCAGAGGGTCTGCGTCCGGAGAGGCTCCGGCCGCCTGATCTCCCCTAAAGAATCAGCCCTCCAATGAGCCGTAAGTAGAAAAAAGGAGTTTTGTAATAAGGACATCCCTATTTGTGCTTCCGAGGATAACTTAAGTTTTACCTTGTAGTTCGGATCTCCGTCCTTCTCGAGATGAGCTCGTCTTCGGGGGAACTTCATCCGGAGATGATGGAGAGCGAGATGCCTCCATCTGCCGCACCATCGGATAGGGCGGACGAGCCTGAAGTGTCATCGCGGAGGGTATCCCGAGTCGGCGGGGCGAATAGTTCGGCATCAAGCTGGTGTGCAGCCGGGGAGTGAAGGATCTGCTTGAGAGGGCGTCTATCTCAAAGGTCACCGTAATCGGCGAGTACGGTGATTGAAGAATTTCATCCGCCGAGGCGGGATGCGTGATGCCGTCGGGAGTTCTTTGGCGGGGTTTGAGGTACGTAAAATGACATACCCTTTGACAGTTTTTACATGAAGTGCGCCCTGTATAGATAGTAGCCCCGAGACTCGGTAGGGTGTCGAGAACGACAGCGTGCGAGGATCAAAATCCAGTATTGATTTTCGCCTTTCTGTGCGGTGGCGGATAGTTGATGGCAAGCGGACTGATGGAGTGCCGAACTAAGCGGCAACTCGGCGTTGCGGATCACGGACATCGCTACCGTCAATAAGCGACTTGACGAGTCACAAGGTGGGTTTTCTCTCCGTGGTCACCTAGTAAGGGGACCGAAGCCCACTCCTTACAACATGTGTGCTAAATGCAGATGGTGCTGCTGCTGTGGAGAGCCTTCGGGCCGAACTTGCTCGAGCCAAGGAGCAGGCCAGAAGGAGTGATGCGGCTGCTTTAAGGGCGGCCGAAGAGCTAGAAGCCGAAAAGGCTGCTCATTGCCGAAGCAGGGGGGAGATGGCCGAAATGGCCGTGAAGTTGAAAGATGTTGCCGACCGCTATGAGGTTCTTGAAAAGGAACGACGAGCGGAGCAAGAAGACCTGAGGAAGGCCATCGCCGAAGCCAAGGATGCCCGTTCGGCGATGCGGGCTATAAAGGAGGAGCTGCGCCAGGCCGGAGATATTGTGGCTGGCAAGCCCTTTCGCTCTTGCAGCGGTTCTGAATCTGAAATCGCTCGGCTTGGCGGCTGTGGGGTCCGGAGGATCCGTATATGGACTTAGCGGCGAAAAGTCGCGGCAGATGTTGTTGTGCACTTCGAAGTCGGAAGGATCACGAGACGGAAGAGCTTTTTGGTCTCAATTCCATAGTCCGGATCGTTCACTTCCGCTGACCGATCGGTTAGCCGAGTGGGCTGAGCTGAATAGACTGTCCGGACTTGCCATGACGGATATCGTGGCTCATGTCTGGCCGGATAGTCCCAAGCCGAAGAGTTATTTTGGCTTATTGCAGCAATTCCTTGGGGCGGTGCCGCATATCAAGGCGATGAAGCGGTCAGCCTGCATGGAGGGTGCAAGGATGGCCCTCGCCCATGTGAAGACACACTGGACGGAGATGGATGCCACCACTGTTGCAACCCAGGGTTCGGACGAGATCCGGTTACCCGCCGAGCACTATTTTGGGGAGGTTCTGCGTGGTGCTCGTGTAATAGAGTCGCAGTGCTCAAAAAATGTCATGTTCAAATGAACGTTATGGTTTGTAAAACGATGTTTATAATATAAGCGCTTTTTGTACTTGTGCGTTCAAGTATTGAAATATCTCCTGTGCAGCCGTTTATGTATCGCGTGTATAACACTGAAAGATGGTAGTCGTCGGCTTCAGCCCCCACGCACAAAGTGCGGGGGTGTTTGCAAAAATAGCGCATTTTCACACTTAATCCGACGTCTTGGTCCTGTGAAGGAGGTGGTAGCCTAGCAAACGAGGCAACCGGACTATAATGCTTTCTCACTTTCACTTAGCCATAGGAGTTCGAGGGTGGGGCTACGATATAGCCCCTAGGGCACCAGCGCTCTCGAATTGGCGGCGTATGTGCTGACCGAAAGCAGTCCTTCGTCAGCGGAGAATTCTAAACATTCGGTAGTCGATCGAGTGGTTGACCAGTCTCTTTGTATCATGATGATCGGTTTTGGCTTTCTCTACTAAGGTGCTCCCCGCGAGCAGGGCACAATCGCGATAGTTCTCCTGGTCTGCGTTAGCCGATGATCTGAGCGTAAGGCAGCAAAACACAGGGCAGGCAAACCCAACATTTGACCAAAGACATGATTCGGATTTGATGCATATAAGGCCTAACTCGAGACGCCGAACACTCTCTAAGGTATTTATGATAGCGGGCAGAACAATGCCCTAAGCCCCTAGTGTCCAGGTACAGGCGAGAATTTCTGGCGCGGCCGATGCCAAAACGCCAGCCTCCTCGTTGGTTATGGTGAAAAGCTGTGGGATGTGAATCAACAAAAGACAGTAAGAAAGGTTTACACAGGGTGTCGGTGTCAAAACTGGCGGATCTCGGGTAGGGGGTCCCGAACTGTGCGTCTAGGCGGATGGGAACAGGAGACGAGGGACATGATGTTTTTACCCAGGTTCGGGCCCTCTCGATGGAGGTAAAACCCTACTCCTGCTTGATGGATATTGATGATATGGGTAGTACAAGAGTGGATCTACTACGAGATCAAGGAGACTAAACCCTAGAAGCTAGCCTATGGTATGATTGTTGTAATGGTTGTGTGTCCTACGGACTAAAACACTTCGGTTTATATAGACACCGGAGAGGGCTAGGGTTACACAGAGTCGGTTACAATGGTAGGAGATCTACATATCCGTATCGCCAAGCTTGCCTTCCACGCCAAGGAAAGTCCCATCCGGACACGGGACGAAGTCTTCAATCTTGTATCTTCATAGTCTTGGAGTCGGCCGGCGATGATAGTCCGGCTATCCGGACACCCCTAATCGAGACTCCTCGGTAGCCCCGAACCAGGCTTCAATGACGATGAGTCCGACGCGCATATTGTTCGGCATTGCAAGGTGGGTTCCTCCTCCGAATAATTCATAGAAGATTGTGAACACCAGGATAGTGTCCGGCTCTGCAAAATAAATTCCACATTCCACCGTAGAGAGAATAAAATGTACACAAGTTCAATCTGCTGATGTATTTTGCGGCTTGACGTCACACCACTACCAAGCCTTTACTTGAATCGTTTTTTATTATACCGCCTCAGCGCGTTTAGCGAAGCGGTTTCCTTGGCACGTCTTGTCGAAGCAGAGATCGTGTTCCCCTTATTCCGGGATTCCCATCAATACGGACGTGGGTAACCCAACCGCGCCATTGATGGTGGCGCTTGGGAGATAAGCGAGTTTTACCAGGCCGGTGGGGACGCATAGTCTTCGTCCGCCCATATATAAGGGGAAAAGGATCCACCTTTTTACCTACGCCTTCTTCCTCCTTTGCTTATCCATCTCCGCGCACTCGAGCTCCAACGCCCAAGCTCGCACATCTCGCCTCAACCTTCTCCAGCCATGTCCGGAGCGTGAGGCAAGTGGATGGTCTCCTCCGTCACAGAGGGGCACATCGAAAAACTGCGCGGTGCCGGATACCTGTCCAGCGACATCGTGCACCGGCTGCCCGACGAGGGGCAGCTCATCCCCACCCTAGGCCCCATGAGAGGGTCGTATTCTTTCCCCACTTCCTCCGCGGACTGGGATTCCCACTTCATCCCTTCGTCCGGGGGCTCATGTACTACTACGGCCTGGACTTCCATGATCTGGCGCCAAACTTCATCCTCAACATCTCGGCGTTTATCGTCGTGTGCGAGGCCTTCCTCTGCATCCAGCCCCACTTCGGCTTGTGGCTAAAGACCTTCAATGTCAAGCCGAAGGTAGTGAAGGGCGTCCAAGCGGAGTGCGGAGGCGCCATGGTGGGCAAAATGCCCAACGTCACCTGGCTCGAGGGGGCCTTCGTGGAGTCCGTCAAGGGGTGGCAATCGGGGTGGTTCTACATCACCGAGCCGTGTGACCCTAAATGGGCAGCGGCCCCCGAGTTCAGATTTGGTATCCCTAAGCAGCTCACCTCCTGGAAAGAGAAGGGCTTGCTATGGGGCAGTTCGGAGGAGCTGACAGGACTCCAGTCCTGTCTCCAGACCTTGGTGAATGTCGGTGTCAAAACCGGCGGATCTCGGGTAGGGGGTCCCGAACTATGCGTCTAGGCGGATGGTAACAGGAGACGAGGGACACGATGTTTTACCCAGGTTCGGGCCCTCTTGATGGAGGTAAAACCCTACGTCCTGCTTGATTAATATTGATGATATGGGTAGTACAAGAGTGGATCTACCACGAGATCAAGGAGGCTAAACCCTAGAAGCTAGCCTATGGTATGATTGTTGTAATGGAGGTTATGTCCTACGGACTAAAGCCCTCCGGTTTATATAGACACCGAAGAGGGCTAGGGTTACACAGAGTCGGTTACAATGGTAGGAGATCTACATATCCGTATCGCCAAGCTTGCCTTTCACGCCAAGGAAAGTCCCATCCGGACATGGGACGGAGTCTTCAATCTTGTATCTTCGTAGTCTTGGAGTCTGGCGGACGATGATAGTCCGGCTGTCCGGACACCCCCTAGTCCAGGACTCCCTCAGTAGCCCCTGAACCTGGCTTCAATGACGATGAGTCCGGCGCGCATAATGTTCGGCATTGCAAGGCGGGTTCCTCCTCCGAATAATCCAAAGAAGATTGTGAACACCAGGATAGTGTCCGGCTCTGCAAAATAAATTCCACATTCCACCGTAGAGAGAATAAAATGTACACAAGTTCAATCTGTTGACGTATTTTGCGGCTTGACGTCACACCACTACCAAGCCTTTACTTGAATTGTTTTTTATTATACCGCCTCAGCGCGTTTAGCAAAGCGGTTTCCATGGCACGTCTTGTCGAAGCAGAGATTGTGTTCCCCTTATTCCGGGATTCTCATCAATACGGACGTGGGTAACCCAACCGCGCCATTGATGGTGGCGCTTGGGAGATAAGCGAGTTTTACCAGGCTAGTGGAGGACGAATAGTCTTCGCCCGCCTATATATAAGGGATAAGGATTCACCTTTTCACCTACGCCTTCTTCCTCCTTTGCTTATCCATCTCCACGCACTCGAGCTCCAACGCCCAAGTTCGCGCATCTCGTCTCGACCTTCTCCGACCATGTCCGGAGCGGGAGGCAAATGGTTGGCCTCCACCGTAAGGAGGAGCACATCACAGCTGCTGCGCGCCGGATACCTTTCCGGCGACGTCGCGCACCGGCTGCCCGACGAGGGGCAACTCATCCCCACCCCCGGGCCCCATGAGAGGGTCGTTTTCCTTCCCCACTTCCTCCGCGGACTGGGCTTTCCACTTCACCCCTTTGTCCGGGGGCTCATGTTCTACTACGGCCTGGATTTCCATGATCCGCGCGAACTTCATCCTCAACATCTCGGTGTTTTTAAATGCGTGTGCGAGGCCTTCCTCTGCATCCAGCCCCACTTCGGCTTGTGGCTCAAGACCTTCAATGTCAAGCCGAAGGTAGTGAAGGGCACTCAAGCGGAGTGCGGAGGCGCCATGTTGGGCAAGATGCCCAACGTCCTTTGGTTCGAAGGGGCCTTCGTGGAATCCGTCAAGGGGTGGCAATCGGGGTGGTTCTATATCACCGAGCCGCGCGACCCTACGTGGGCGGCGGCCCCCGAGTTCAGATCTGGTATCCCTACGCAGCTCACCTCCTGGAAAGAGAAGGGCTTGCTGTGGGGTAATTCGAAGGAGCTGACGGGACTCCAAGCCTGTATCCAGAAGCTGGTGAACAAGAAGCTCAGGCTGGTTAACGTGGTCCAAGTCATGCTCGTTCGCCGGATTCTCCCATGCCAAGAACGGGCATTCAATCTGTGGGAGTTCGATCCGGAACAGCACCAGGCGTTGAGCGGGCTCTTCGACACGACGTACGAAGGCGCCTGGAGGGTGTTGTTTAAGGGTGCCGAAGCCCCCGCATCCGCGACGGAAGATCACGGATTTCACTCGCAACGTCCAGCTGACGAGGTAAGTGATTCTACCCCTTTACGGGACACTTATTGTTTAACAGATTGATTCTAAGCGGGTTTCAATCTCCCTTTTCCTTTGACAGGAATGGATGAAGAAGGCCGAGCAGCTCATCTGCCCGGCTCCCATGCCAGAAGACCCAGTGGACGCCCGTCTAGCGGGGCTACTGGTTCCGGCACCACACGTGGTGCTGGAGAAGAAGGCCAAGAAGGTGGCCACGGGCACTTGAAAGAGTTCCCATTTTCAGGTGTCCGACGACTCCGAGGCGGACTCCTCCCCCGAAGATGAGGAGGAGGAAGAAGACTCTCTCCCAGAGGAGGGAGAGAGAAAGAGGAAGGCTTCCCCAACAGGGGAGGCCGAAGGGTCCAAGAGGGGAAGAACTGTTCCCCCGGACAGCTCCGCCAATACCAACGTTGGCGGTGAAGAGTGGCCCTTAAGGGCCAGGCCTCAGGCGAGATTGTAAGTATCCGGATCCCTGAATGATTTGTAATTTCTCTTTTGTGTCACATAGTGTCCTTCTAATGCCGCATGCTGCCTGCAGTCCGGCCGATGATGATCTCCCCGCTTCATCGAGCGGGTCGTTGGCTCCGTCGGATGTGGATTCCATCCCGACTGCCTCCACCCCTCGCGCCGATGAGGACGCCGAGGTGGGATCGAAAGGACCCATCAGAGGAGGCTCGGGCGCCGCAAGGCAGCCTCCCGGACTTTGCGCCGGACTCTACGCCGGAACCTGCAGTGGTTCCGGAGTCCGGCAAGCGGCCCCTTCGCAAGAAGGGCAAGACCGTGACGCTGGCGGCCTCCGTCCAACCGGAGGTGCTGGACAACTTGTTGGAGGCGCTCCAAGGTGCCTCCATTGAGGAAGAACACCGCACTGTTATGAGTGCGGTGATTCAGAAGGTTCAGCTCGCCAAGAGCGGGCTGACCGAAGCCTGCAGTAGCCTTCTAACAGGCTTTGAGGTAAGAAGTTAAAATTATGTAATGTAATACCGCATAGACAGTAGCCCTTGATGCTCGGTTCGGTGTTCGGAAAGAAAAGCCGGACAGAGGATCTGAAAAGATATACGCAGGGTTGCTAATAAATTATGTCAATATGGGTTTGCAGGCTGCGCTGCTGACCTCTGCCGCACTGACTGCGGAGGTTGGTGCATTGAAGCAAGATCTCGAGTGGTCCGAGCGAGAGCTCGGCCATGCCAAGAGGCAGCTCGAGGACAAAGAAGGTGAGTAGCACCACTTTGAATTTTTACCTTACAGAAAAGGATTTCGGTTGCAAGAAAATTAACAAGGATAACGTGGGTACTGCAGGGGCCACGAACGAGGTGGCAACCCTGAAGGAGGCTGTGTCCGCGGCCGAACACAATGCGGCCGCGGAACGGGCAGAGCGAGAGAAGCTAGAGGCGCGGGTGGCGGAGGTGCGGCAAGAGCTCCAGGCTCTCATGGAGAAGCATGAGAGTTTGGAGCGCGACTCAAAGACTCGAGAGTCCGAGCTCGCCTCGGCTCTCGAAAGTGCCAAGTCCGCCAAGGCCGAAGCCCGTAAGGCCCTTCAGGAGGTTGAGGATATGAAGAAAATAGTGGCGGGTAAGGCATTTTTAATGCAAAGCAAGCATGTTAATGTAAATTACCTGACACTTACCCGAATTCGGAGCTCTCCAGGGGCGTTTGCAGATCTGCCTCATAGCGTATCCGATGCCACCGCATTATAACGTGGCGAGGAGGGGACCTCAACGGAGAAGGTCTTCTGGTCTCAGTACGCTGAGCCCGGCCATCCGGTGCCCCCTAGTGACCAGCTGAAGCAGCTGGTCGAGCTCCACAAGGTAGCTGAGGAGGCCATGAAGGGCCTCATAGTTCGGCTGTGGCCTGGACAGGCCATGCCTGGGAGCTACTTTGGCCTCGTGCGCCGGCTGGTGGATGCATGCCCCTGGGTGGAGGTCATCAAGCGCTCCACCTGTATTGAAGGTGCTCGTCGGGCCCTTGCCCGCGCAAAGGTGCACTGGGGCAGGCTGGATGCAGAGAGGCTTCTTACTGATCCGCCGGCAAGGAGTATTGTACGCCCGAAATGTACTATAAGACTGTCCTGAAGGGTGCCCACAATATTGCGGATGAGTGCCCCAGAGATGTAATTATTGAGTAAACTCGCTATGTATTATCCTGTGCACTGAAAACTTTGTTCATATGCGCTACGCAACGCTTGTTTAATTTAAAATATTACCTTCTGTGCGGCCGTTTATAAAATCTGAGAGATGGCAAGTCGTTGGCTTCAGCCCCCAAGCCACGAGTTCTGGGGTGTTCGGGATAAACTTGAGCACTCTTGTTCCCATTTTTGGGTCCATCTAGGGAGGCGCTCAACACAATGAACAAGGCAACCGGACATATAATGCTTGAACACTCTCACTTAGCCATAGAATTCTATAATTTTAAATTTCGGCGAAGCCCCTAGTATTCGGAAGACCGAATTCGGGGCGCTATCCACGCCTTCGTCGGACATTATCCGGTACTTCGCTCGAAGCGGCATAGGTCTTTAGGGACCTGAAAAGACCTCTCGAACGGCGACTAGTCTCTTGCCTTATAATGCCGTCGGTTTTAGCTTTCTCATCGAGGCGCCGCCCAGCTCAACTGGGCGCAATCGCGATGGTTCTCCCAGTGCCACCTTAGCCGTGAGCGGAACATAAGGCACCAAAACGTGGGAGCAGGCAAACCCAACTATTGACCCAAGACATGATTCAGAGCCGATTCATATAATGCTATAAGTTCGGGGTGCCGCACTTGTGAAAGTGTTCGGACTTATCACACCATAATGTGGGGAACATAAGCCCCTGGTGTATTCGGCCGTACCAAAATATACGGGTGCGAGATGTCATTAATGAACATATGTGTAAAGTAATGCAATAACAGGCAAAAAATGCTGCATTATTTATTCAAGGAATTCTGCTATGAGTGCAGAAGGATACAACTAGTGTGGTAAGCAAGGGATTGGACTAAATAAACATGTCCCCCTCCAGGGGTGGGCTGCAGACTGGTGTATATAATCGAATTTAATGCTCGTAATGGAGACCACCTGAATGTTAATCGCAGCCTTCTTTCTTCCCTGGCTGTTGCATCGTGAGTTCGGCGGGTCCACCACCGGACAGGGCTTCTGGTAAATGGAGTCATGTATATAAAAATAAAAATAAAAAGAGTGACACACTTGGGAGCCCCTGGTGTGGTCGAGCCGCACTCTGGGTCTGTTGTGGTCGTGCCCCTCCCCTTAAGCCCATGGTATCTCCAGAGCGTAATGATGTACGCGGAGGGTTGGTCTTGCAATTATGCAAGGGCTGGGGTTGGGGTCGTATTGCTACGCATGCTCGGATCGTGCCAGGTGGTCTTGGTTGATGTTGCTTCGGACGCGTTTGGCCGTATCCGGCCGTTTAACGGCCGGACTCGAAAATTGCCTTAAAAGGCTGCGCTGTACTTCTACCGCGAGAGTCGTTGTGTGTTCCTCCGTTCGGAGGGAGTGTTCCGTATTTCCGTTGACCGTGATGACTCCACGAGGGCCTGGCATCTTGAGCTTGAGGTATGCGTAATGCGGCACCGCGTTGAACTTTGCAAACGCGGTTCGTTCGAGCAGGGCGTGATAGCCGGTGCGGAATGGGACTATGTCGAAGATTAACTCCTCGCTCCGGAAATTATCCGGGGATCCGAAGACCACTTCCAGTGTGACTGAGCCTGTACAATTGGCCTCAACACCTGGTATGACGCCTTTGAAGGTCGTCTTTGTAGGTTTAATCCTTGAGGGGTCTATGCCCATCTTACGCACTGTATCCTGATAAAGCAGGTTCAGGCTACTGCCGCCGTCCATCAGGACTCTTGTTAGGTGAAATCCATCGACGATTGGGTCTAAAACCAATGCGGCGAATCGGCCATGGCGGATACTGGTCGGATGGTCTCTTCGATCGAAAGTGATCGGGTGAGAGGACCGATTGAACTTCGGGGCGACTGGCTCCATCGCATATACGTCCCTTAATGCACGCTTCCGCTCCCTCTTGGGTATATGGGTTGCGTATATCATGTTCACCGTCCGCACTTGTGGGGGGAAACCCTTTGTCCTCTCTTGTTACGGCGGGTCTCTTCCTCGTCGTCGCTGTGCAGCCCCTTGTCATTGTTTTCGGCAATTAACTTGCCTGCCTGCTTGAATACCCAACAATCTATGTTGGTGTGATTAGCTGGCTTTTCAGGGGTGCCATGTATCTGGCATGAGTGGTCGAGTATTCGGTCCAAATTGGATGGACCCGGAGTGGTTCTTTTGAATGGCTTCTTCCGCTGACCGGGTTTAGAGCCTCGGAATCCGGTGTTGACTGCCGTATCCTCCTTGTCGTCGCCGTTAATGCGGCGTTTATTTTTGCTTCGACACGACCTGCCATTGCGGTCCTTGGTATCCGGACTGCCAGAATTTTTACTGACGTTGTTGCTGCGAGCTAGCCAGCTGTCCTCTCCCGCACAGAAGCGGGTCATTAGAGATGTGAGGGCTGCTATGGATTTCAGCTTTTCCTGTCCTAGGTGCCGGGCTAGCCACTCGTCGCGGATGTTACGTTTGAAGGCTGCGAGGGCCTCTGCATCCGGACAGTCGACGATTTGATTTTTCTTTGTTAAGAACCGAGTCCAGAACTGTCTGGCCGATTCGTCTGGCTGCTGAATTATGTGGCTTAGGTCATCGGCGTCTGGTGGTCGCACATATGTGCCTTGGAAGTTGTCGAGGAATGCGGCTTCCAGGTCTTCCCAACACCCAATTGACTCTGCGGGCAAGCTGTTAAGCCAATGGCGTGGAGATACTTAATGGCGTGGAGATCGTCGCCGCGGGCCATATGGATGTGAAGGAGATAATCTTCGATCCAAACCGCGGGGTCTGTTGTGCCATCGTAGGATTCAATGTTTACGGGTTTAAACCCTTCAGGGATTTGATGATCCATTACTTCGTCAGTGAAGCATAGCGGGTGTGCGACGCCTCTATATTGAGCAATATCATGACGTAGCTCGAGTGAGCATTGTCTGCTGTGTTCGGCCCGGCCGGAGTTGTTGTATCCGGTGCGACGGTATTCGTCGTGGGTCATGGGGCGCCCACGTGATCCGTAGATGGATCTGGATTGCCTTGCTTTGTCCTCCAATATTTCTCGCAAGTCCAGTGCGTTCCCTCGTGACTTCGTACTTTTGGAGGCGATGCGAGTGCGGTCTTGGTGGAGGCCTAGATGCCTCTCTGTCGCGACCACGGGTGGTCGGTCGGCCAGACAGCGCTGGTGATGAAGGTATGTATGCTTCCTCCTCTAATCGGGGGAGCAACTTGCGTTTTGGGTAGCTTTTGGAGGGGCGTTCGAGTTCGTACTCTTCGGCCGCGAGGACCTCGGTCCATCGATCGGCCAGCAGGTCTTGATCAGCTTGAAGCTGCTGCTGCTTTTTCTTTAGGCTGTTTGCCGTGGCGATAAGCCTGCGTTTAAAACGCTCTTGTTCGACGGGATCCTCCGGCACGATGAATTCGTCGTCGTTGAGGCTTGCCTCGTCTCCGGAGGGAGGTATGTAATTATCATCCTCGACCTCTTCGTCTGCCGCTCTCTCGTGAGGGCTTGCTTCTGCATCCTCCGTTGCTGAATCTTGCTGGAGGGGATTGTCTTCGGCACTGTCTGGGGTATTATTATCTCCTATGCCAGAATCTCCATTCTTGCTGTGGCGGGATTTAGAGCGGCGCCGCTGACGTCGGCACTTGGGCTGTTTCTTTAGGGAATCTTCCTCCGCTGCTTCTTCGCCGTCCCCATCTTTTGGTGTGTCCACCATGTATATGTCGTATAACGAGGTGGTCTTCCAGTGCCCTGTAGGCGCTGGCTCTTGTTCGTCTTCGGCATCGTCATCCATACCGTCGATGTCATCGGAGTCATAGTCTAGCATGTCGGTTAGATCGTTGACAGTGGCTACAAAGTGGGTGGTGGGTGGGTTTTGAATTTCTTCGTCGTCCGCATCCCAACCATCCTGGCCATAATCCGGCCAGGTCTCTCCGGATAGCGAGAGATGTTTTAACGAATTTAGGATGTCGCCAAAGGGCGAGTATTGGAAGATGTCTGCGGCGGTGAACTCCATAACCGGCGCCCAATCAGATTCGATTGGCAGGGGCGTGGGAGGTTCGGAGTCCGGCACCTCGGAGTCACGAGCTTTGCCAGGGACAAGGTTAGTGTTCGGCTCCATCGCCATGGAAGTTGCAGCCCCCGAGGCGGTGTCCAGCCACCGGTCCTCGATCTGTGCGATCGGCTCCGGACTAAGGGTCGGAGTGGTTTCGTGTGCGGCCGCCAAGGCACTGTCCGGCAGCAGAGCTAAATCATGCCCATCGTGACAGCGCGGCACGCTCGGCTGTGGCTCGAGTTCGTCGAAGATCAAGTCCCCGCGGATGTCGGCCGTGAAGTTTAGGCTTCGAAACGACACGATGGCTGGGCGTAGCTTCGATCTGCTCCATATGGCCAAGTGAATTAGCCCGCAGTGCGAAGCCGCCGAATACGAAGATCTGTCCGGGGAGAAAAGTCTCACCCTGGACAGCGTTGTTGTTAATTGAAGAAGCCATCGGGCCTATCGGTGACGACACAGAGGAACTCTCAATGAAAGCACCAATGTCAGTGTCAAAACCGGCGGATCTCGGGTAGGGGGTCCCGAGCTGTGCGTCTAGGCGGATGGTAACAGGAGACGAGGGACAGGATGTTTTACCCAGGTTCGGGCCCTCTTGATGGAGATAAAACCCGACGTCCTGCTTGATTAATATTGATGATATGGGTAGTACAAGAGTGGATCTACCACGAGATCAAGGAGGCTAAACCCTAGAAGCTAGCCTATGGTATGATTGTTGTAATGGAGGTTATGTCCTACGGACTAAAGCCCACCGGTTTATATAGATACCGGAGAGGGCTAGGGTTACACAGAGTCGGTTACAATGGTAGGAGATCTACATATCCGTATCGCCAAGCTTGCCTTCCACGCCAAGGAAAGTCCCATCCAGACACGGGACGGAGTCTTCAATCTTGTATCTTCGTAGTCTTGGAGTCCGGCGGATGATGATAGTCCGGCTGTCTGGACACCCCCTAGTCCAGGACTCCCTCAGTGAACAAGAAGCTTAGGCTTCTCAATGTGATCCAGGTCATGCTCGTCCGCCGGATTCTCCCCTGCCAACAGCGGGCCTTCAATTTGTGGGAGTTTGATCCGGCACACAAGACCGACTGGCGGGCTCTTCGACATGACGTCTGAAGCTGCACGGAGGTGTTGTTCAAGGCGGAGATGCCCCCGCATCCGCGACGGAAGACCGCGGATTCAGCACCAAGCGCCCGTCCGGCGACGTAAGCTTTGTTATCCTCTATGGGACACTTATTTTCTTTCATAGTTTGACTCTATGTGGGATTTAAAACTCCCAATGCCTTTAACAGGACTGGCAAAGGACGTTCGGACAGGTAGACTGTCCGGCTCCCCTTCCCGAAGACCCAGCAGACACCCATTTGATGGGGCTGCTGGTTCCGGCCCTTTACGTGGTGCCGGAGAAGAAGGTCATGGGAACCCGAAAGAGTTCCCGGCGCCAGGTGGTATCGGACTCATCGTCCGATGGCTCTGAGGCGGACTCATCCCCCGAAGACGAGGAGCAGAAAGAGGACTCTCCCCAGGAGGGGGGAGAGAGGAAGAGGAAGGCTTCCCCAACGGGGGAGGCCGAAGGGTCCAAGAGGGGAAGGACCCTTCCTCCGGACAGCTCCGCCCACGCCAATGTTGGCGATGAAGGGTGGCCCTAAAGGGCCAAGCCTCCGGCAAGATCGTAAGTATCCAGATTCCTGAATGATTTATAATTTTGTGTCACATAGTGTCCTTCTAATGTCGCACACTACTTGTAGTCCAGCCAAGGATGATCTTCCCGCTTCATCAGGCGGGTCCTTGGTTCCGTCGGATGTAGGTTCCATTCCGACAGCCTCCACCCCTCGCGACGCTGAAGACGCCGAGGTGGGATCCCAGGAGGGGACCCATCAGGAGGAGGCTCCGGAGGTGCCATAAGGCAGCCTCCCGGACTTTGCGCCGGACTCCACGCCGGAACCCGCAGTGGTTCCGGAGTCCGGCAGCCTCCGTCCAACCGGAGGCGCCGGACAACTTGTTGGAGGCGCTCAACGGCGCTTCCATCGAGGAGGAACACCGCACTGTCATGACTGTCGGTGATTCAGAAGGTTCGGCTCGCCAAGAGCAGGCTGACCGAAGCCTGCAGCAGCCTTTTAACAGGCTTTGAGGTAAGAATTTTTAAAATATGTAATGTAATAACGCATAGACATTAGCCTCTGATGCTCAGTTCGGTGTTCGGAAAGAAAAGCCGGACTGAGGATCTAAAAAGATATACGCAGGAGTTCTAAAAATTATGTCAATATGGGATTGCAGGCTGCACTGCTGACCTCTGCCGCATTGACTGCGGAGGTCGGTGCTTTGAAGCAAGACCTCGAGCGGGCCGAGAACGAGCTCGGCCTTGCCAAGAAGCAGCTCATGGACAAAGAAGGTGAGTAACACCGTAATAAATTTGTACCGTACAGAAAAGGATTTTGGTTGCAATAGAAATAACAAGGATAACTTGGGCACTGCAGGGGCCACGAACGAGGTGGCAACCACGAAGGAGGCCGTTTCATGCCGAGCATAATGCGGCCATGAACGCAAGCGGAGCGAGAGAAGCAGGAGGCGCGGTGGCGGAGGTGCGGCAAGAGCTCTAGGCTCTCATGGAGAAACATGAGAGTTTGGAGCGCGACTCGAAGACTCGAGAGTCCGAGCTTGCCTCGGCTCTTGAAAGTGCCAAAGCCGCTAAGGCCGAGGCCCATAAGGCCCTCCACGAGATTGAGGCGGTGAAGAAAATAGCGGCGGGTAAGGCATTTTTCATGCAAAGCAAGCATGTGAATGTAAATTACATTACTTACCCGGTCGGAGCTCTCGAGGCGTTGCAGATCTGCCTCGCATGGCGTGTCGATGCCGCCGCATTCTACCGGGCCGAGGAGGGAGCTCAGCGGAGAAGGTCTTTTGGTCTCGATATCTTTGAGGCCGGACATCTAGTGCCCTTAGCGACCAGGTGAAGCAGTGGTCGAGCTCCACAAGGTAGCCGAGCAAGCCATAAGGGGCCTCATAGTCCATTTGTGGCTGAAGAGGCCATGCACAGGAGCTACTTTGGTCTCGTCTTGGTGGTGGATGCTTGCCCCTGGTGGAAGTCATCAAGCGCTCCTTTGTATTGAGGTGCCCGTCGGGCCTTGCCCGCGCAAAGGTGCCTTTGGGGCAGGCTGGATCTTTGAGAGGCTTATCACAGACGCGCCGCCCGGCAAGCAAGTATCGACGCCGAAATGTACTATAAGAGTGTCTGAAGGGTGCCCGCAAGATTGCGGATGACTGCCCCAAAGATGTAATTATTGAGTAAACTCGCAATGTGTTATCCTGTGCGCTGAAAACTTTGTTCATATGCGCTAAACATCGCTTGTTAATTTAAAATATTACCTTCTGTGCGGCCGTTTATCAAATCTGAGAGATGGCAAGTCGTTGGCTTCAGCCCCATGCCATGAGTCTTTGGGGTGTTAGGGATAAACTTGAGCGCTCTTGTTCCCATTTTGGGTCCATCTAGGAGGCGCTCAACACAACGAACAAGGCAACCGGACTTATAATGCTTGAACACTCTCACTTAGCCATAGAATTCTATAATTTTAAATTTCGGCGAAGCCCCTAGTGTTCGGAAGACCGAATTCGGGGCGCTATCCACGCCTTGGCCGGACACAGCCGGTTCCTCGCTCTAAGCGGCATAAGTCTTTAGGGACTCGAAAAGACCTCTCGAACAACGACCAGCTCTCGCCTTATCATGACGGTTAGTTTTAGCTTTCTTCACTGAGGCGCTCGCCCAGCTCAACCTGGGCGCAATCGCAGTGGTTCTCCCAGTGCTACCTTAGCCGATAGAACAGAACGTAAGGTACCAAAACATGGGAGCCAGGCAAACCCAACTATTGACCCAAGACATGATTCGGAGCCGATGCATATAGTGCTATAAGTTCGGGGTGCCGCACTTGTGAAAGTGTTCGGACTTATCACACCATAATGCGGGGAACATAAGCCCCTGGTGTATTCGGACGTACCATAGTGTACGGATGCAAGATGTCATAAATGAACATATATATAAAAAAAGAAATGCAATTATAAACAAGAAGTGATGCATTGTTTATTCAAGGAATTCTGCCATGAGTGCAGAACGATACAAATAGTGCGGTAAGCAAGGGTTGGACTATTTAAGGTGTCTCCCTCCAGGGGTAGGCTGCGGAATGGTGTATTAAACAGATTTAATGCTCATAATGGAGACCACCTGGGTGTTCGTCGTAGCCATTGTCCCTCCCTGGCTGTTGCATCGTGAGTTCGGCAGATCTACTACCGGGCAGGGCCTCTGGTGAATGGAGTCCTGTGGAAAAAATAAAAAAGAAGAAAAAAGGTGACACACTTGGGAGCCCCTGGTGTGGTTAAGCCGCACTCTGGGCCTGTCGTGGTCGTGTCCCTCCCCCTATGACCATGGTATCTCCAGAGCGTAATGATGTACGCGGAGGGCTAGTCTTGCAATCATGCGAGGGCTGGGGTTGGGGCCGCATTACTACGCGTGCTCGGAACGTGCCAGGTGGTCTTGTTGTATGTTGCTCCGGACGCGTTTGGCCATGTCCGGTCGTTTAACGGCCGGACTTGAGAATTGCCTTAAGAGGCTGCTCTGTACTTCTGCCGCGAGAGCCGCTGTGTGTTCCTCCGTTCGGAGGGAGCGTTTAGTGTTTCTGTTGACCGTGATGACTCTACGAGGGCCTGGCATCTTGAGCCTAAGGTATGCATAATGCGGCACCGCGTTGAACTTTGCGAACGCGGTTCGTCCGAGCAGAGCGTGATAGCCACTGCGGAATGGGACTATGTCGAAGATTAACTCCTCGCTTCGGAAATTATCCGGGGATCCGAAGACCACTTCGGTGTGGTGAGCTGTACAATTGGCCTCAACGCTGGTATGGCGCCTTTGAAGGTCGTCTTTGTAGGTTTAATCCTTGAGGGTCTATGCCCATCTTGCGCCTTTATATCCGATAAAGTAGGTTTTTGCTTTGCCGCCGTCCATCGGGACTCTAGTGAGGTGAAATCCATCAACGATTGGCCAATGCGGCGAATCCGCTATGGCGGATAATGGTGGGGTGGTCCCTTCAATCGAAAGTGATCGGGCAAGAGGACCACGGATTGAACTTCGGGGCGACTGGCTCCATCGCATATACGTCCCTAAGTGCACGCTTCCACTCCCTCTTGGGTATGTGGGTTGCGTATATCATGTTTACCGTCCGCACTTGTGGGGGAAACCATACATCCTCTCTTGTTCGGGGCGAGTCTCTTCCTCGTCGTCATTTGTGCAGCCCTTGTCATTGTTTTCGATAATTAACTTGCTGCCTGCTTGAATACCCAACAATCCCTGTTCGTGTGGTTGGCTGGCTTTTCGGGGGTGCCATGTATCTGGCAAGAGCGGTCGAGTATTCGGTCCAAATTGGACGGACCCGGAGTAGTTCTTTTGAATGGCTTTTTCCGCTGACCGGGTTTAGAGCCTCTGAATCCGGCGTTGACTGCCGTATCCTTAGTGTTATCGCCGTTAACGCGGCGTTTGTTTTTGTTGTGACGCGACCTGCCATTGTGGTCCTTGTTGTCCGGACTGCCAGAATTTTTGCTGAGGTTGTTACTGCGAGCTAGCCAGCTGTCCTCTCCCGCACAGAAGCGGGTCATGAGTGATGTGAGGGCTGCCATGGATTTCGGCTTTTCCTGTCCTAGGTGCCGGGCCAGCCACTCGTCGCGGATGTTATGTTTGAAGGCTGCGAGGGCCTCTGCATCCGGACAGTCGACGATTTGATTTTCTTTGTTAAGAACCGTGTCGTAACTATGCGGCGATTCGTCAGCTGCTGAATTATGTGGCTTAGGTCATTGGCGTCGGTGGTCGCACATATGTGCCTGGAAGTTGTCGAGGAATGCGGCTTCGAGGTCCTCCCAACACCAATTGACTCTGCGGGCAAGCTATTAAGCCAATGCCGAGCTGGTCCTTTAAGCTTGAGTGGGAGGTACTTGATGGCATGGAGATCGTCGCCGCGGGCCATATGGATATGAAGGAGATAATCTTCGATCCAAACCGCGGGGTCATTGTGCCATCGTAGGATTCAATGTTCACAAGTTTAAACCCTTGAGGGATTTGATGATCCATTACTTCGTCTGTGAAGCATAGTGGGTGTGCGGCGCCTCTATATTGAGCAATATCACGACGTAGCTCAAGAGAGCATTGTCTGCTGTGTTCAACCCGGCCGGAGTTGTATCCGGCGCGACGGTAGTCGTCGTGGGTCGTGGGGCGCCCACGTGATCCGTATATGGATCTGGATTGTCTTGCCTTGTCCTCTAATATATCCCGCAAGTCCGGTGCATTCCCCCGTGGCTTCACGCTTTTCGAGCGGTGCCGGGGTACTGTTCTGGTGGAGGGCCTAGATGCCTCTCTGTCGCGGCCGCGAGGTGGTTGGTATGCCGTATTGTGCGCTGGTGATGAAGGTTTGTATGCTTCCTCCTCTAGTCGGGGGAGCAACTTGCGTTTTGGGTAGCTTTTGGAGGGGCGTTCGAGTTCATACTCTTCGGCCGCGAGGACCTCGGTCCATCTGTCGGCCAGCAGGTCTTGATCAGCTCGAAGCTGTTGCTGCTTCTTTTTTAGGCTGTTCGCCGTGGCCATTAGCCTGCGTTTAAAACGCTCTTGTTCGACGGGATCCTCGGGCACGACAAATTCGTTGTCGTTGAGGCTTGCCTCGTCTCCGGAGGGAGGCATGTAATTGTCATCCTCTAGCTCCTCGTCTGCCACTCTCTCTAAAGGGCTGGCTTCTCCGTCCTCTGTCTTTGAATCTTCTTTGGAGGGTTGTCTTCGGCACTCTCTGGGGTGTTATTATCTCCGGTGCCGGAATCTCCATTCTTGTTGTGGCGGGATTTAGAGCGGCGCCGCTGACGTCGGCGCTTGGGCTGTTTCTTAGAGGAATCTGCCTCCGCTGCTTCTTCGCCGTCCCCATCCTTTGGGGTGTCCACCATATATATGTCGTATGACGAGGTGGTCTTCCAGTGCCCCGTAGGCGCTGGTTCTTGGTCGTCTCCGGCATCGTCGTCCATACCGTCGATGTCTTGAGTCGTAGTCTAGCATGTCGGTTAGATAAATCGGCGGTGGCTACAAAGTGGGTGGTGGGTGGGATTTGAATTTCTTCGTCGTCCGCATCCCAACCATCCTGACTGCAGTCCGGCCAGGGCTCTCCTGATAACGAGAGATGCTTTAGCGGAGTTAGGATGTCGCCAAAGGGTGAGTGCTGAAAGATGTCTGCAGCGGTGAACTCCATGATCGGCGCCCAATCGGATTCGGTTGGCAGGGGCGCAGGAGGTTCGGAGTCCAGCGAGGAGTCCGGCACCTCGGAGTCACGGGCTTTGCAAAGGACAAGGTCGGTATTCGGCTCCATTGCCGTAGCAGTTGCGGCTCCCGAGGCGGTGTCCAGCCACCGGTCCTCGGTCTGCGCGGTCGGCTCCGAACTAAGGGCTGGAGCGGATTTGTGTGCGGCCTCCAAGGTACTGTCCGGCGGCAGAGCTAGATCATGCCCATCGTGACAGTGCGGCACGCTCGGCTGTGGCTCGAATCCGTCGAAGTTCAAGTCTCCGCGGATGTCGGCCGTGAAGTTTAGGCTTCCAAATCTGACCTGATGGCCAGGGGCATAACTTTCGATCTGCTCCAGATGGCCAAGTGAATTGGCCCGCAGTGCGAAGCCGTCGAACACGAAGATCTCTCCAGGGAGAAAAGTCTCACCCTGGACGGCATTGTTGTTGATTGAAGAAGCCATCAAGCCTATCGGTGACGACATAGAGGAACTCTCAATGAAAGCACCAATGTCGGTGTCAAAACCGGCGGATCTCGGGTAGGGGGTCCCGAACTGCGCGTCTAGGCGGATGGTAACAGGAGACAAGGGACACGATGTTTTTACCCAGGTTTGGGCCCTCTCGATGGAGGTAAAACCCTACTCCTGCTTGATTGATATTGATGATATGGGTAGTACAAGAGTGGATCTACCACAAGATCAAGGAGGCTAAACCCTAGAAGCTAGCCTATGGTATGATTGTTGTAATGGTTGTGTGTCCTACGGACTAAACTGTGGGGACCCCGACTCATAAGTCGTGATCACTGAATGCACGTGTACAGTGATCCCAGAGATCAATGCTCACTGAACACACAGAAGCTGAATAACAAGAGTCTTACATCCATACATACCGTTTTACACAAGTAGGACCATTATGGTCAAGTCTTGAGTATAACATCGCAGCGGAAATCTTCGTCGATAACTTGGATCCATGCCATCTGCCTTAACCCTACAGGCATTACGAGGAAGCGTCCTAGCTCGCATGTTAAATCATCAAGTATTCTTCATCACATCCTGTTCTTTCATGCCTGGCCAATAAAATAACCAGTGGCAAGCCAATGAGTACTTTGAATGTACTCGCAAGTAACCCATGTTTTGGTTCAAGATACAACAAAGCATGATATAGGTAAACTTTTGCAGAAAGCTAGTTTTGAGTGCAATGACATGTTCAACATCTTTATAAGGCATGCATCAAGAGAGTTCAAGTAACCATGAGGACTGGTTACAGATATCAACATAAATAGAGTGGGCACCAACCCATCTAACATAAATAGAGTGGGAACCAACCCATCTAACATAAATAGAGTGGGCACCAACCCATCTAACATAAATAGAGTGGGCACCAACCCATCTAACATAAATAGAGTGGGCACCAACCCATCTAACATAAATAGAGTGAGCACCAACCCATCTCAATGATGTCAAGTCCCTTGACTTGACCCAAGTCATTTTATCAACACACACACTTGGTTTGTAAACAAGTGGACGTAGCCCAAGAGCGGTTACCCAACTGTCCTTGACCGTGGACACGGCTATTGAATAGTTTACACTCTGCAGAGGTTGCACACTTTACCCACTAGATCCGGGAACTTCCGTGTCATCGGCGACCCATGTACCTCAAGTACCGGGGTAAGCACCCGATCACTACCTTTCCCTAGACGACACTAACATGGAGTCCACTCGATTGGCAGTAACCCCCGTGCCCAACTTTTCACATAACACTTTCTTGGAGCCTCGCTCCCATACTTATCACATACCACTGGCACGGGGTACCAACGGTGTGTCCGGTGCTCCATAAAAATGGTCATGGCCGCCCTACCTGGCACGACCCCGTCCCAAGAGAGAGCACCAACTCTCCCCTGTCACTAGTAATGCGGGCTCCAAGCTAGTATCGGTCTAGGTACTCAATAATGACCTTTCCCATATAAGGGTAGAGTGGTTGCGCATGTAAGGTTGGAATAACGGTCGCAACTCCGACCAATCCGTTTTGAAAACAACACACACTTTCCTTGGTACACCACTTCGTCATCAAGTGGTTACCCATCTCATCATCTCCCTCGGGCATAAGTGGCACCCGACGGGGTTTTCGAAAAGACTTTTGAAATCACTTCGTCCCCACCATCATGCATATCCCCGTCCCTTTTTGCGTAGCACTACTTTAGCATCCTATCTACTCCCACCGGCATAACCCTCATAAGAAGGTAGGTCCATGCACAATGCAAGTATGACCGAGGAAGTAACAGAGGCAACCAACCCACGTGGTTCACCATCTCATCATGATTCCAATGCAACAATAATAAAGGGCTATATGGCATGCATAAAAAGGTTTCATAGACATGGTCAAAGGGCTGCTTGCCTGTTTCTTCAGAGTCTTCAAGTCTTCTGGTCCTTCTCCAAGTACTCCGTCTACTTCGTCAACTTACGTTGGAAACGATCATAATAAGCAACACAACAAGGCAAAAATAAAAGTGATCTAAAAATATGAGTTGGCCTTTTCTGGAATACCTCTGGTCATACAAGGGATGACCAAAGTGGTTTCATTAGGATTTGATCAATGGTCATCTCTGAACATTTCAATATGATGGAATCAAGGGATTAATGGGTTTGCAAGAAGTGTACAGAAATATATTTTTTAAAAATGAGCAAAGGCACCCATTTTAACAAAGGATGATTTTAGAAGCATCTAGGAATTGGTTTCACTGGATTTGGAGTTGAGATGATTTTCCTATGAATTTGCAAAGTTGGCTATATACAAAGAAATAGACCATTAGTTGAGGTGACATAGAAAGTATTAGTAAAAATGTTCAAAAACTAAGTTTTGAACTTAGATGCATCTAGGAATTTGAATCATGGCATTTGGATCAATATTGAGCTCTCTGTGATTTTCTAAAGTTTATCACAGAATTAAGAAAATTGGGATTTACTAAATAAGTGTGAAGGAAAGTTCTCTGGAAAAATGTGCAAGCTTTTCTATGAGGTAGGGAATGATTTATAGAGTCACTAGAAATTTGAATCATTCAATTTGGAGTTAATATGAATATTTGGGATATTTTACACATTTCTGGAAATAGAAAAAGACAGAGGAAGTGGAGGGGTCATACCTATACCGCGCACTGGGCGCAGCATAGCGCCGCAGCGCACTGGGCCGGCCCAGCGGCTCGGCCACGCGGACGGTAGGGCCACGTCGGGCGCCAGTAATCGCCGCCTGCTTTGGGGCCGACGGGAAAAGGCGAACGCGCCTCCACTTGCCAGCGTGGCCCGAGTGGCTGAGCCACTGACGAGCGGGGCCGGCCTGTAGGATCTTCCTCAACCTCCCGGGCGGCGTGACGGGAGACAGAGGAGCGAGGCGAGCAGCGCGTCGCTCTTCCCGGCGACTCGGCCGTCCCGGCGGCGCTTCGGCATACCCACGGACTCGGGAGGCCGAGCCGCACCCATCCATGGGCGCCACACAGTGGGGAGGTCAGGCGGCAGCAACCCCGACACCGCGGACGAGGCTTGAGGAGAAGATGGTTGCGGTGGCACGAGGCACAGAGCAGGAGAAGATGGCGGGAAGCTCAAAGGCTGATCACGGTCCTCTGGTGGCCAAAGGATGGAAGGGAGGCCCTGGTTTGCGGAGCCGGGTGGTTGCCGACGGCGACCACGGCAGCCATGGAGAGGCAAGGAGAGCACGAGGGGATAGAGAGCTTGTCCGAGAGGTTCTTTGGGAGGAGAGAGGGCCAAAGGAGTAGAGAGGGGCTCGGGAGTGGTCTTAAATAGCCGCCCGTAGCTCATGGTGGGCCTTGGCCTTGCAGGTGGCGCGACAACGGCTCGGGAGGCCAGGAGGGAGGAGTGGGGTTGTCTCTGGCGTTCGTGGGGGTGGAGTAGAGGCGCCGGGGAAGGAGAGAGGGGCGGGAATGGCCGGGTGCAGCGTGTGAGCCGCACCATTGGCGCCTTCGGGCGGCCGGTGTTTGCTAAGCGGAGGCGTGGGGAGGAGGAGAGGAGGGGCCGACCGCGTGGCGTGTTGCGGACGCCGAGGCACCTCGGCCGGGCGCGAGGGGAGGCTCGAGGTGGTCGGGAGCGCGTCAGCGGTCGGGAGCACGCTGGCGTGCTCAGAAGCGCAAATGGCCGGCACCAGCTTTTCTTCAAGCGTCCTCGCGCCCACTTGCATCTGGGGGCTCTAGGAGGAGTAAACAAAGTGGAAATGGCATTGGATGCCTTGGGGAACCGAGAGAGGAGAGGTGGGGTCGAGAGAGAGGAAAACTGCTGTCTGTGAAGAAAAATGGAGTTCTCCCCTCAATCATTGCTTCCACAGGCATGAAAGCGTCCAGGTACTAGAGGGGGACTAGGAGAGGTTGTGGTAAAAAGTAGAGGCCATGGAGAGGAGTGGAAGGGATCAAAAATGGCATTTTGGTAAAGTGTCAGAAGGTGTTTGATGATGGTTTGGGCAAGTAGATGATTTGCATCTGCTATGAGACTCCATAGGGTGAAATGGCACACATAATTAGGGCCTTCCACCCATTTTGAGCTCATTTGGGCAAAGTTGCCAATGCAACTTTTGTAAACCCTAGAAATTGGCAGGAATGGATTTGTGTAGATCCAGTGGAGTAGATCACTTCTCCTTGATACACCACTTGGTGTGGTGGACTTATTTAGCCATGTGATCAGGCTCACAAAAGTTGGGGTCATGGAGAAAAAGTTGGTAGTACAAAGTAGTTCAAATTTGATTCTGGTCAGAGAGGGTTTTGAGGCACTTTGACCAAGATATCTTCTTCTCCAACCTGTGCCATTTGGTCTAGATGCATTATTAGACCATTGGAGCATGTGCACCAAGTTTGAGAACATTTGGTCATGTTTGGCAATGTAAAGTTGCTCAAACTTCAAAATGGACAGAAATGGTTTTGAGGGGATTTTATGGGGTTATACTATTCTCCATGACATGATACTTGTCAAGATCATCAAGTATGTCATATTTGGGATGATAGAATTTTCTTGGAATTTTGGAGAATATTTCCTTTGTAAATATTTCAAAAGCTTGAAATATCCAGAAAGGGTTTTTGGGGTATTTGACCAATATTTTGAACTCTTATATATGGAAAATATATGTCCTTTGAGTTTCCCTAATTTTTGTCAAATATTTTTAAAACAATAAAATAATTTTTCCCTATTAAAGACCATTTCTGGCTTTAAGAAAAAAGCTTTTAAATAAAATAGTAAAATAACTTTTAAAATTATATTTTTTGTGGTTTCTGGGTATCCTATATCTAATAGGAGTCAAATATATTTTTGGAAATATTTTTACTGCCCTTAATTAAGTACTTGCAGTGCAAATCTCAATTCAGGGGTTTTTGAAAAAAACTAAATTTTGAAAATACTATTTGGCCAAATTATTTTGTAAGAAAATACTATATTGGTCTATACACATGGCATGATCATTGGGAAAAGGTTTTGGATCAAGGAGATGAAGTATAGGAGTTGGGGAATTTATTTGATTTTTAGAGCACTTGCAAACAGCAAACAAAAATCCAATCAAGCAGAGACAAAACACTCAAAAGTTTTTTGTCAAACCACATTTTAGCATTATTTATTGACTTAAGTGTTGTGCCATGAAAATCAGGGTGTGACAAAAACCCTCCGGTTTATATAGACACCGGAGAGGGCTAGGGTTACACAGAGTCGGTTACAATGGTAGGAGATCTACATATCCGTATCGCCAAGCTTGCCTTCCACGCCAAGAAAAGTCCCATCCGGACACGGGACGGAGTCTTCAATCTTGTATATTCATAGTCTTGGAGTCCGGCCGACGATGATAGTCCGGCTATCTGGACACCCCCTAATCCAGGACTCCCTCACAGGGACTTAATCTAAAAAGAATCCTTGCGACGGGTCCCTACTGCACGTCTGCGCCTGTGTCTCCGTTGTGCCGTATCCTGGACGGGTGTGCACGTTGTTCATCTGTAAAAAGAGAGGAACTTAGCTTGAAAGGAAATCATGCAAAAAATGTATTAAAAATCGAAATATGAATGAATGAATAAAGCTGAGCTTATATTAGCTCATTATTGCTCATACGCACAGCCCCTTGTAGAGGGATGTGTGGCTAGGGAGCCCCTAGCTTGTTTATGCCGGACTCGTCTAGCCGTGTCTGGGGTCTTAAATGTCCTTTTAATGATATGATGCCGCGTGGACCGGGCATTTTGAGTGTAGGAGACGCGTAGTGCGGTACTGCGTTAAAGCGGACAAAAGCTTCACGTCCCAATAGTGCTTGATGGCTACTTTTGAATGGGGCGATATGAAAGATTAGATTTTCGCATCGGAAGTTGTCGGGTAATCCGAACACAACTTCTAGTAGTAAGGAGCCCGTGCACTTGGCGTAAGGGCCTAGCGTCACTCCTTTGAAGGAAGTGCGGCTATGCCGAATTTTAGTAAGGTCTATCCCCAACTTGCGGATTGTGTCCGGATATAGCAGGTTTAAATCGCTGCCGCCATCCATTAGGACTTGTGTAAATTGTAGTCCGTCGATTATAGGATCAATATCGAGCAGTCCATCACGGGTTTGAATACTACGGAATAGTCCAGGTGGTCGAAAGTAATTGGTTTTGACATCCAATCTCGAGGTTCTGCTGGGGTGGACCGTGCGACACCTACTTTGGCGGGTGCCGCATTGTTGTTCCGTATTATCACATGAAGTGAGTTTACTGTTTTGACTTCTTGTGGGAAAGTCTTTTGTTTTCCGGCGCTCTGCTGGTGGGGTTCGTCGTCATCCTCGCTTGGCGCGTCGAGCCCCTTGTGTTCGGCATTGAGTCGGCCGGACTGTTTGAAGACCCAACAATCTCGGTGGGTGTGGTTTGCAGGCCTTCCAGAGGTGCTGTGGATTTGACATGTCCGATCCAAAATTTTGTTTAAGCTGGATAGCTCGTCACTGTTGTCCTTAAGAGGCAGTGTTTTGTTATTCAGCCGCGAGTTTTTGAATCCGGCGTTGACCGCCGTGTTCTTTGGGCTTTTTTCTTTATTCCGGCGCTGGTCCTTTCTGCGCTGTGATTTTCCATTTCCATCTCTAATCTCGGATGTACTCGGGTCGCTGGTGTTGCATCTTGCTAGCCAGCTGTCTTCCCCCGCGCAAAAGCGGGTCATGAGGCTTGTTAGCGCGGCCATTGTTCCCGGCTTCTCTTGGCCGAGGTGTTTGGCGAGCCATTCGTCTCGGACATTATGTTTAAAAGCTGCTAAGGCTTCGGCGTCCGGACAGTCGACTATTTGGTTCTTTTGGTAAGAAACCTGTTCGAATTTCTTGACCGACTCTCGGGCTGTTGAGTTATGTGACTTAAATCGTCTACGCATCCGGAGGGCGGACATAAGTCCCTTGAAAATTTGCTCTAAGCGCGTCCTCGAGCTCTTCCCAACTTCCAACAGATATTTTACGGGAGGCTTTTGAGCCAATGCCGAGCTGGCCCTTTGAGCTTGAGGGTAGATATTTTATGGCGTGGAGATCATCTCCTCTAGCCATGTGTATGTGATATGTAATCCTCAATCCAGACTCAAAGTCATTGTTCCGTCGTATGCCTCTATGTTTACGGGTTTGAATCCGCTGGAAATTCATGATCCAGCACCTCATCGGTGAAACATAGTGGGTGTCGGCGCCCAGATTTAAGCGTGCCGTTATCTTGAACATGCGGCGTGTTGTGTTGCTTCAGGGCCCTCTTTCTTGGCCCATAAATGGACTGACCGGCCATCATTTCTGAGGATCATGTGTCGTCTTGTGTGCGGCACCGCTTGTCGCCTTTGGCCTGTCATCTGGTCGTCTATCCGGCCAGGCAGCCTCTTTGCTTTTTGACTGTGGGGGCTCGATGGCCTCCTCGTCGAATTCTGGCAGCAGCTTGCGCTTCGGGTAGCTCTTTGTTTGGTGGCCATTGCCATATTTGTCCGCGGTCTTGAGTACTTTGCTCCACCTCATTCTGAGTATGTCTTCCGCTGTTTTGAGCTTCCGTTTTTCCTTTTTCAGACTTCTTGCAGTGGCGACCAGTATTTTGTGAAGGTTCTTATCCTCCGGTGGTGTGTCCGGCGTGAGATCGTCTGGACTGTTGTTTTCGCCTGGCATGGATTGATTATCCGATTCGTCCTGTTCGGATGGTTGCTTGGTTGCATGTTCGTCGCCCACTGGTTTTCCCTGCTCTATTGCTGGGTCATTAGGAGTGTTGTTTTTGTCGAGGCGGGACTTAGGGCGGCGCCTGCGTCGCCGCTTTGGTTGTTTGTCGGCGGGATTGTCTTTTGCCGCGTCCCGTTGTTCCTCGTTATCGCTTCCTTTTGGGGTGTCCACCATATATACATCATGAGTTGAGGTGGCCTTCCAGTCCTTGGTAGGCACTGCTTCTTGGTAGTCTCCGGCATCGTCGTCCATACCGTCGGTGTCTTCGGAGTCGTAGTCTAGTATGTCGGTTAGATCGTCGACAGTGGCTACAAAGTGGGTGGTGGGTGGGCTTTGAATTTCTTCGTCGTCTGCATCCCAACCATCCTGACCGCAATCCGGCCAGGGCTCTCCTGATAACGAGAGATGCTTTAGCGAATTCAGGATGTCGCCAAAGGGCGAGTGCTGAAAGATGTCCGCAGCGGTGAATTCCATGATCGGCGCCCAATCGGATTCGATTGGTAGGGGCGCAGGAGGTTCGGAGTCCGGTAAGGAGTCCGGCACCTCGGAGTCACGGGCTTTGCAAAGGACAAGGTCGGTATTCGGCTCCATCGCCCGTAGCGATTCTGCGGCTCCGGCGGTGTCCAGCCACCGATCCTCGTCTGCTGCGGTCGGCTCGAACTAAGGGCGGAGGCGGATTCGTGTCTGGCCTCAAGGTCTTGTCCGCGAGTAGAGCTAGATCATGCCCATCGTGACAGTGCGGCACGCTCGGCTGCGGCTCGAATCCGTCGAAGGTCAAGTCTCCGCGGATGTCGGCCGTGAAGTTTAGGCTTCCAAATCTGACCTGATGGCCAGGGGCGTAACTTTCAATCTGCTCCAGATGGCCAAGTGAATTGGCCCGCAGTGCGAAGCCGCCGAACACGAAGATCTGTCCAGGGAGAAAAGTTTCACCCTGGACGGCGTTGTTGTTGATTGAAGAAGCCATCAAGCCTATCGGTGACGACACAGAGGAACTCTCAATGAAAGCACCAATGTCGGTGTCAAAACCGGCGGATCTCGGGTAGGGGGTCCCGAACTGTGCGTCTAGGCGGATGGTAACAGGAGACAAGGGACACGATGTTTTTACCCAGGTTCGGGCCCTCTCGATGGAGGTAAAACCCTACTCCTGCTTGATTGATATTGATGATATGGGTAGTACAAGAGTGGATCTACCACGAGATCAAGGAGGCTAAACCCTAGAAGCTAGCCTATGGTATGATTGTTGTAATGGTTGTATGTCCTACGGACTAAAACCCTCCGGTTTATATAGACAGCGGAGAGGGCTAGGGTTACACAGAGTCGGTTACAATTGTAGGAAATCTACATATCCGTATCGCCAAGCTTGCCTTCCACGCCAAGGAAAGTCCCATCCGGACACGGGACGAAGTCTTCAATCTTGTATATTCATAGTCTTGGAGTCCGGCCGACGATGATAGTCCGGCTATCCGGACACCCCCTAATCCAGGACTCCCTCAGTGAAGAACTTCAACAAGTTCTACAAGAGTAGGAGCAAGGAAAGAAGTTCCAAGTCAAGGTCCTACAATGACAAAAGATCTTCTAGTTGTGAGCATAATTGCTACAATTGTGGAAGACCCGGACGCTATTCCAATGAGTGTACGGCACCCTACAAAAGAAGAGAAGATTCTCCAAAAAGAAGAAGTAGAACAGAAGAATCACCATCAAGAGAAAGAAGGAGTAGAGATGATCGTTATGAACAAAGAACATCCTGGAGAAGAAAGGATTCGGAAAGGAAGGACAAGTCATCAAGGAGCTACACAAAATCAAGACATCAAGCACATGTTGGTGAATGGGTATCCGGCTCCGACTCCGACAATCACTCTGAGAGAAGCTATCACTCCGACTCCGAATATACTCAAGATGAAGGTGTTGCCGGTCTAGCACTTGTGTCAACCAACTCCTATGACATATTTGATTCACCAAATGAAGTACTTGGAAGATGCTTCATTGTTAAAGGCCCAAAGGTATCCCACCCCGAGTATGTTGATTTCAATAGTGATGAAGATGACTTGTTAGGTGATGATGATTTACTTGTTGACACCTCTAGTGATGAATACTATGATGAAACATCAATTAATCATGCTAATCAAGATAAAACGAATGACAATGATAAGGAGAAGATTGAGCTCCTAACTAAAGGACTAAACACTCTTAAGTTAGCTCATGAAACTATCTTAGGAGATCATCGAGAACTTTTAAGGACTCATGAGAAGTTACGCTTTGAAAAGCTCAACCTTGAGCAAGAACATGAGTTTTTAAAGGCAATCAATGATGATCTTCGGAAGAAAAGTTCTTCTTACATTGCCAAGAGTTTACTCTTATCTACTTACATGCCTCAAGTCAAGTCTAGTAATAATAACAAGAAAGATTCTTCCTCTAGTAGTAACAATAATCATGCTAAATCAAATGTTGTTGCTTCTAGTAGTTCTCTTGATTCCACTAATGATTCTCTTAGCCAAGTTACACTTGAGCAAGAAAATAGCCTTTTGAAGGGAATTATAGAGAAAGGTGTTTACAAGAGCCTTGCGGGAGTAAGCAATTGAGGAAATTGTACATAAGCAAGGAAGGCACCGGAAGAACCAAGGTGTTGGTCTTGAACAAAAGTTCAATGCTAATGGAGTTGAGTGGGAAGAAGATCAATACCCCAAGACGAAGTTTGTTCCTCAACAAGAGAAGTATGATCCTACTTCTTTCAAAGGGACACAAGCTCAAGATGATCTTCCACCACATGACCGCAGGCAAAAAGGCAAGGACAAGCTTCAAGAGGAGATTGATGCATTTGAAGAAGCTCCTAAGGCCTTGGTCAAGTGGGTTCCCAAGACTACATCATGTTCCACTTCATCGAGTACAACTACAACTCCAAGGATTCCCATCAAGATGATGTGGATCCCGAAGAAGAAGAACTAGAGAGTTCTTGAGGGTGACTCCGCCAACATACTTCACTTATATCATTTTGGCAAGAACAAGTGCAATCAACTTCCACATCTTGCACTAGCTCAAGGAGTCACAAACCCTCTTGTTGGTAAGACAAGGGACAAGGTAAACTAATGCTTTCATGGACATCATCTTATGTGTGCATCACTCTATGTCTATGGATATCCTTGTTTGTTCCTTGTGGGACTAACCCGTGTAGGTATTGAAAGTGCAACTCACTCCAAAGGATTGCTCCAAATGATCTACATCAACATTGAGCATCCACATCTTCAACACCTACATGAAGTCATCATCGACAAAACCCAAGGTTAGTTCATCCCTCTTAGGGGGGATCTCACATCTAGGGGGAGCTTTACTCTAAGAATTGAGTTAAAGCAACTCTAATGGTGTGAACACAACAATGCTTTATGTAAAAGTGGTAAGCCCACTTGTGCTTAAACGATCAGTATGACTCCTAAGTCAATATACTCATATATAGATGACCTAGTCATCACCAATTGTTTGATAGATGCTAGAATTGTGTGTGCATGCTTTGTCACATATTTCATTTGCCATTTTATTGTGTGAGCATGTTGGTTGCATATTTTACTCATTCAAGGACATCCACTTGTAGCTTTGATTGTTTGGTTTCTTTTCTTTTGCCAAGTGGATGGACAAGAATGCCTAAGAACCTTCTCTATCTATCTATGCTTTTCTTGTCTCAAACTCTATTCATTCTATATCACAAAGTTTGATCAAGTCAGATTCGAACCACTCTGTGTGAGGAGCACTCGGAGTCCCCGATTCATCATAGACTTAAACTTCCAAAACCTCTTTGTGCGTTTCAGTCTGACCGATTCAACCTTTTCGGTCATACCGAGATCACTAAGTTGATCTAGGTTTTCAATCTCGGTGCAACCGATTTGAACTTTTCGGTCACACCGAGTTGCAGTAACTGCTTGCACTAATGCATCTCGGTTCCACCAAGTTGTTCCACTCGGTCACACCGACAGGGTCAGGCTATATAAACCCCCGGGCCAAAATTTGGAAATTTTTCCGAAACCCTTCCCAGCGCACACAGATGTTCGCCTCTTGGTCTCGGATCGTCCTCCTCGTGCTTGGCGACCTCCCGCCGCTGGTCTCCGCCACCGTCAACGGGATTCTGCTCCGCCGTTGTGGCTGTAGCAAATCCATCGCCGCATTAGGGTATGGATTTGATCTTTGTGCTATTCTTAACTCCGATTCCTAGCACATTGCATTGCCATGAATCTTGCCACGTTTGAAATCTTCCTATCCAGCAAAACTACTCCGTAGATTAGTCTTGGATTGAAAATTTAGGGTTTGGTTTCCGCCGAATTCATCTCGGACCGACCGAGTTGTAGAAATCGGTCTCACCGATTTGGCTCAGGCCATTGCACCTGTGATTCTCGATCTGACTGAGAATTGCAAATCGGTGTGACCAAGATCGATTGTTTGTGAAACCCTAGCAGTCCCGGTGCCACCGAACTGTGACTCGGTCTGACCGAGTTCACTAGTTTAGGTTCCAAAAGCTACTTCGGTATCACCGAGTTTACAAATCGGTAGCTCCGAAATGCTTTCTTTGGAAAACTAAAACTAAGTTTTTGACTCAATTTTTTGCAAAAACCTCTGTGCTTTGTGATGCTCATCTACTCTACCTCATATACATCTATTCACAGGGTCTGCTGTCAGAGTTTGCATTATGTCAGATCAGAGTGACAGTCAGAACAAGTCTGAGGAGCAAGTTCATATGAGTGAGGGCACTAGTCCCTCTAGCAGTTATGATGAGGGTAGCAGAAGCACACCCAGCAATTTGCCAAAGGCAGCCACCAGGGCAACTGAAGATGAGGACTATGTGGCTGTTGAGGATGAGGCCACTTCTAAGAAGAAGGTACTGAAGAAGGAATATGGCACAACTGCATCCACTAAGCCAGGAATGCAAAAGAAGGCACCTGCCAGGAGAATTCCCACTTCCAAACCTAGAAAGGTTGCCACTGGTGAAACCATGAAGTTCACCATTGAGTCTGATGATGAAGCTGCTGGCCAAGATAAGAAGAACAAGAAGAGAGTCAGAACTACTACTGCCAAAGTACTTGGCAAGCCCTCTATGAGGAGATCTTCTGATGAAGAAGAAGAGGAAGAGGTTGCTGCACCAGCACCTAAAGCTCAAAAGCTGATGGGAGATGCTATAAGATCAGGGGCTGCTCCATCTAAGCCCAAAGATGCTCCCAAGGCTACTGCTCGTAAGCCCAAGTCTGCACCTAAGAGGAACACTAGGAGTATTCCAGCTGAAGAGAAGAACAAGGCCCCAGTGCCTAAAGCTGCTGAAGAAGATGAAGATTCACTTGTCTTGAGAAAGTTGAAGCCCAAGATTCCTGATCATAATGATGCTCATCCAGTTGCAGAGGATATGAAGCTCAGGAAGGATGCAGGTCTGAGACTCTGGAGATAGACTGATCCCTATGCTGTCAGAAGAAGAACTGCAGTGGACTACAGGTTCCACACTAAGGTACAACAAGATTTCTATGAGACAGTTTTGCTTGACAAGAAGCCCATAGTATGTGACATGAGATGGCTTGACTGGGAGTACATCAGGAAGAATGAAGAGCACTATCCAGGAGTGTATGACAGCTTCAATGCTTGTGGAATAGATGACTTTGTTGGCCAGAAGCTGACTAAGTGGAATGATGAGCTCATTATGCAGTTTTACTCCACAGCTCATTTCTACCCAGATGGGAAGATAGTCTGGATGTCTGAAGGTACTAGGTACCAATCAACAGTTGAAGAATGGGCTGAGTTAATGAATGCTCCAAAAGAGAATGAGAATGACTTGGATGTCTATGCCAAGAAGAAGAAAGACCATAACTCTATGGCTCACATGTACAGATAGATCCCAGATGCTGCACTAGAGACACATAAGTTTGGATCTGTACATTACCTGTTGTCAGGATTGCCTACAATCAACTGGATCTTAAGGCACACTTTGCTGCCCAAGTTAGGTGATCACAAGATGATCAGAGGCCATGCAATCAACTTGCTGCATATATTTGATGTGCCTCAGAAATTCAAAGTCATGAGCCTGATTGTGGAAATAATCAAAAGGACTGCTGCTGATCAGAACAGGAGTTGTGGGTATGCCCCACACATTTAGGAGCTCATAAACTCCAAGATGGGCACAGGCACATATCTTTTGGACAAGGAACACCTGCCCATCTACCATGATTTTGAGGACAACACCATTGTGATGGATGAAAATGAACCATCATCTGTGCAAGCACAAGGGAAGAAAGAGAAAGCAAGGGCTGAGAAAGCTGCTAAGATGCCAACTGCTGAAGAGGCATCACAGATTTTCCTGAGGAGCAAGCAATATCAGCTTGGCTACTTGATTGCCTCCACCATGAGGATTGAGAAGGGCTTGGCCACCCTGACTCAAAACCAGGAGAGCTTGGAGAGAATCATAGAGCAGAAGTTTTATGCTCTTGATGTCAAAGTTACTGAGATCCAAACTGCAGTTGAGCAACTTCAGGAGGATGTGGAGGAGAAGAAGGGCAAGTCTACTACAGATGCTTTTGCTAGAGTGCCCAGAGGACAGAGATCTGCTGCAGTGCCTGTTCCAGACACCAGAGCTACATCATCTGCACCAGCTACGGCTTCAGTGCCACCAGCTTCAGTAGCCGCTCCACCGGCTCCAGCTACATCAACAGAAGCCTTCATCCTTGGAGCCATCTCTACACCATCACATGAAGACCAAGCCTGGGAGTCATTTAGCACTATGCATTTTTTTGTGAACTTTTTGGTAACTTGTTGCCAAAGGGGGGGGGAATGTATAGATCATAGGCTTTGAGAGAGAGTATTGCTTTGTTCTCTCTTGTTTTTGGGGGTTGAACTTCGTTATTCATGTGTTTGCTTGTTTGCTTGATACATTATGCCTTTTGTGAGATTCTTGGATGATCATGTGTTTGATCATATGCTATGCTACCTTAATGCTTGTTGGATGATATTATCTCTTATATCCTCATATAATCATTCACTTTGCTTGGTGATGAGTACATGTATTTAATTATTATCATTTTGAGCGCTCCACCAAGATGTATGTGACATGGAAGAGTGACCCATGATCCAAACTCATTGTGCATTTGCAGTCCAAAGCAAATTTTAATAATGCACAAATTTAGGGGGAGCTCTTACTTATCACATACTTCTCAAAGCGACAATGTCTTTCAATCTTATTATCATTTGTCGAAGCTTTGATCTATATGTTGTCATCAATTACCAAAAAGGGGGAGATTGAAAGTGCAACTATCCCTGGGTGGTTTTGGAATTCCTAACAACATATATCTCATTGAGCTAATGCTATTTCAAGATAAATATTTCAGGAAAGCTCAATGATTGGCATGGCATGGATGAGAAAAGTGGATCCCTCAAAATGCTAAGGACGAAAGGATTGGCTCAAGCTCAAAGCACAAGACTCTACATTTTCTAATTTAGTGATCCAAGATCACATTGAGTCTATAGGAAAAGCCAATACTATCAAGGAGGGATGAGGTGTTGCTTAATGGCTTTCTTGCTCAAAATGCTTAGTGATATGCTCCAAAGCCCTCAATTACTTTCTCATATCCACATATGACCCAAACCAAAAGTCCAACTCGGCCCCACCGATTCTTTCTATCCGGTGCCACCGAGTTCAGATGTCATGGCCACTGCCACAAACCCTAGTCAAATCGGTCTCACCGATAGGGATCTCGGTCTCACAGAGATGGGATTGTGATCTCTCTGTTTCCCTTCGTAACGTTTTGGTCCAACCGAGAGGAGCGATCGGTCCCACCGAGATTGCAATGCAAACTCTCTGTTTCCCTTTCGTAACGTTTCGGTCTCACCGAGATGAGCGAATCGGTCCCACCGAGTTTGCCTGACCAACTCTCTAGTTAGCTTGTTACCAAAATCGGCCCCACCGAGTTTGAGTAATCGGTCTCACCGAGATTATGTTATGCCCTAACCCTAACCATATCGGTCTCACCGAGTTGTATGTCGGTCCCATCGAAAATCCTAACAGTCACATTATTTGATAAATCGGTCCGACCGAGTTTGACGATTCGGTCCCACCGAGATTGGTAAGTTGTGTGTAACGGTTAGATTTTGTGTGGAGGCTATATATACCCCTCCACCCACTCTTCATTTGTGGAGAGAGCCATCAGAACATGCCTACACTTCCAGCATTCATTTTCTGAGAGAGAACCGCCTACTCATGTGTTGAGACCAAGATGTTCCATTCCTACCATATGAATCTTGATCTCTAGCCTTCCCCAAGTTGCTTTACACTCAAATCTTCTTTCCACCAAATCCAAATCCTGTGAGAGAGAGTTGAGTGTTGGGGAGACTATCACTTGAAGCACAAGAGCAAGGAGTTCATCATCAACACACCATTTGTTACTTCTTGGAGAGTGGTGTCTCCTAGATTGGCTAGGTGTCACTTGGGAGCCTCCGACAAGATTGTGGAGTTGAACCAAGGAGTTTGTAAGGGCAAAGAGATCGCCTACTTCGTGAAGATCTACCCTAGTGAGGCAAGTCCTTTGTGGGTGACGACCATGATGGGATAGACAAGGTTGCTTTTTCGTGGACCCTTCGTGGGTGGAGCCCTCCGTGGATTCGCGTAGCCTTTACCCTTCGTGGGTTGAAGTCTCCATCAACGTGGATGTACGATAGCACCACCTATCGGAACCACGACAAAAACATCCGTGTCTCCAATTGTGTTCGCCTTCTCAAACTCCTCCCCTTTACCTTCATATGCAATTGTTTTACATTCCGCTGCTATACTTTAGAATTGCATGTGTAGGTTGATTGCTTGACTTGTGCTAAGTTGCTAAAATCTGCCAAGAACTAAAATTGGGAAAGATCTAGATTTTTATTTGGTCAAGTAGTCTAATCAACCCCCTCTCTAGACATACTTCCGATCCTACAGAACGACACGGGGCCGAGGAAGACACGGCAGTGGATGCCCACGCGGTGGAGAGTACGAGGGTTGACTGGTTCAGTTGCCGTCGCCGGAAAATAACAGGAGGTGTGGGTGAGTAGAGGGATAGACAGGCCAGGGATGCGAGTATGATGGGGCCGTGAGGCCTGCTTGGCAAAGACACCCGCCACGGAGGTGGGAGCAGGCGGTTCCGACGGCGCTGGTTTGGGCGGCTGGGGCAGGAAGATCAGAGACTGAAGAAGCACGATTGCCGTTAGATTGACATCTAACGGTCTGACGCTGGTAGAGTCAATTGTTGACTAAGTTTCTTTTTTAAGAAACCTTGTGTACACATGAACTTAGTAGGCCCACAAGTCAGCCTCCAAAATCTGTGGCAGACAACATAAAGCCCATTTGCTATTTTTTTTTTATAATTTGCGGCCCATTTGCTAATTCTTAAGTAATTTATTACAGCGCATTTTCTGTCCAGGACCACGGTCAAAAAGTTCAACCTTATTTTGCATATTTTGGTGGAGTCCGAACTGTTGTAATCTCGAAATGATAAACATTTTTTAAGAACTTATTGATTTTCCAAAAAATCATTTTGTTTTTGTAAGCAAATAAGACGTGGGACAATTGAGTTGGTTTAAGGGAAAACCAGTGGTAAAAAAATCAGCGCTGGGTGGGAAAAACAACAAAAATAAGGATGTAAATATGAAAAGGGAATTTTATGAGTTTTCAATATAATGATACGTGTATATGAACTAGTAAAACTATAGGTAGAAATTAGAAAACAGATGTAGGACATGCGTTTCAAGAGGAAACAAAACTAGGCTGTGTGTTTGATTCAGTAAAAAAACTGCCCGCGGATGTTGTAAGACAAAATATAACTAACCTGGCGGGCCAGAGGCCAGTAGATACCTGCTGGATCTTTGTGCCCCGTTGTCGTCATGGGCTGGGCCTGTTAAAGACAAAACCAAGCCTGGGCAGTCTACAACCCAGTTGAAACTTGCTTGACCTGAAAAAAAATATACATGCTCAATAAACGAGAGAATTCTGCAACTACAGACTGATAACTGGGATGCAGCAGGGATATTCTTTTTCCATCGAGATAATAAGTGCATGCATTGTTTTTGAAAAAAATTGGAGAACTGGGAATTCGAACGGCAGGTGCTTATGCTTCCCATCAAATAAAAATCAGGTCCCTGAAAATTCGTTTCGAAACAAATGATTCAACTTTATATCCACGTCGACCGTCGGCATGATGGTTGGAAGCAAATTCAAGTTCATACCAAAAGATTGTTAACAACAATACCAACTTGCGGACGACAAGGTAGACAACTACCAATACCAAACTAACTTATAATCTTTTTTCTCCTGGCCCTAGTGTTCGTCTGGTACAAAATCTTGCAGAGGACCAGCTCCCGCTCCTTCTCTTGCTCCAGGTCCCCGAGGTGGTACTGGTGCATCACCCAGTTGGTCCTCTACCGGTCGAAGTTCTTGTTGGTGTGCAGCACTAGAACCTTTTTGCTGCCTGTCTGCCGGCCGTTGACCATCACCGGCAAGGTATTGCCAGTCTTGTGCCACATCGCATGCATGCCGCACTTTGATTGTATCTTGCGACGCGTCCACGTGCCCCTTTTGAACGCACTGGAATTGCGCTGGAAGAAATGCTTCCTTAGGCCACTCAGTGTGATACCTGCAGTATTGTCGAATACAGGTTTTAGTGTACATAGTTGGCATTTTCATAACATCTTTGGCATGTTGCAGTGACTTGTTTCACTTTTTATTAACTGTCAAATTGTAATTGCTTCACCAGGTCTGCGTCTAAAAAGAAAAATAGAGCTATAAACAAAGGAATATGTTTGTGCAAGTAGACAGCCGATCGGTGTCTTACCTGGAAGTTTCTCAGGTTGGGTGTAGCATATGTCGTGCTCGCTGTCGATGGTTGGTATGAACAAATCGATGAGAGGGTGAGATTTTGTGCTGTCAGCACTCACTTTGGCCTCAAGGTGCTCGATCAGCTCCTGATCCGTGGGATCAAAGTTGACGCCAGCCGGCAGCACCGGCCAATCCTTCTTCGACTTGCATCGGTAATTCCAGTTATATGGTACTCAATGTATCATCAATCGACTGTTTTAAGTGAATGATGAAAGATTTCGATAGATAAGTGGTACTCCAAATCTGAAGTCCAGAATACCCGAACATGCCTCCGGGATTCTTGTGTCACCTCACGCGCAACGTGTTGTCACGTCAATTCAATGTGTGGACATGATGAATAATTTTTTTTTTGAAACTGGACATGATGAATAATTTGACCGACGTATATTAGTACTTCTACTGTACTACTTACTAGTCGTATTTAGTGTCACAACTTATACATAGGTTTAACTAACGAGTACGCACTTGAAGCCTAATTGATATATATATATATATATATATGTGTGTGTGTGTGTGTGTGTGTGTGTGTGTGTGTGTGTGTGTGTGTGTGTGTATGTGTGGCTTCTGCACAGCATCTCCATCATCATTATCAGTACATCCTACGCAGGTGAGTTAGGATGCACTTGATCCCAGGAAGGTATCTATCCTTCAAACCAGAGGAGTGCTTCAAACTAACAACAGTACATAATATCCAACAAAAGAGGGTCATGCTACAGCAGCAGAATACATGGCTCAGTCTAGATATCGGCATTAATCAAGTTGTGCACATTTTCTGTTGGCATGAACCACATCACCGCATGTCGGGTTTGCACAATCCATCCATCGCATGGAAGCTTGATGCCTTTCACACACTGAAGATTATCTAGCAACAAGCTGTGTCGACGAATCTCTGGATATGGTGATTCATGAAACCCATGGTATGATGTGTAAACACAGTCCCCCCTGGCGAATGGAAGTTGCATAGCACGGTAATCATCGCCAGTGATATGATTGATGATTGGTTCGATGATCGGATAATTGAGCTCAAGGATCAAGGAGTGGTTGCCGAGGCTGTAAACCCGCCTCCGGTTGAATACGCCTGGCCCAACAGATCTGGGATCTTTCTCGAACACGAAGCAGCCATAGCCATCAATGTCACGAACACCCCATGCATTGTACTGCATGTGGCTTGATGTAATGGTTTGGTCAATTTGGTACGTGCGGATGAGCATCAAATGACCGCCGTCAGCTAAACGAGCGATAAACCACCACCCATCGGCTAGTATGATTCCAGGTCCTGGAATCATGAAGGCCAGCGCATTTGCGTCTGCTGCAACAATTCAAATTGGGGAACAAAAGGACAAAAATAAACAATCATGTTCAGAGTATGTGTGGAATTAAGATTATTATAACAGTGACACATATCATAGACAGAGAATTGCAATGCCGTGGTCATAATCATACCACAAGTTAAAAAAATAAGCCAATGGCTTCATATTCTAGCAATATGTCATGGTTCAAACATCATGTAACAATGAGAGGAAAACAGCTATGACAGAGCCTACTCATATTCTACCATAGCACCTACTACTACTGTTCTCATATCAACTCTAAGCAATAACATGTGTTGTTATAAAAATCTTGGAAACGAGAGTAACATATAGCAATCATGATGTTATGCTCATAATATGTATTCTACCAATCATTAGATGCCAATTGTTCTCATATCAACTCTAACAATAACATGTGTGGTCATAAAAATCTCGGAAATGAGAGGAACATATACTCCCTCCGTCCCAAAATAACTGTCCTAAGCTTAGTACAACTTTGTACTAGAGCTAGTACAAATTTGAGACACTTATTTTGGGACGGAGGGAGTAGCAATGATGTGGTTATAGACATGCCATCTATTCTAAATTTGTAACAATGAACATGCAGTTGTATTCATAAGGTAAAGATGAGATGAGATAGAACAATTACACGACGATAGATTCCACCAGTATAGGCAGCCAATCTGTGCGTCGACCGCATAAACGATGCCATCGTGCACTATAGCATCAGACAGAAATGTTGCCTCAACAGGATTGATGATGAGCCATAACCATGTATGGCGACTGGATTCCAGATAGACTAATCCCATGTTGAACAAGGCAATGAGCTTGTAATCCATGTAGTCTTCTGATGGTGTGGGCACTTCATAGATTACAACTTTCAGCAAACAGAGGTCGAGCCAAAAGCTTGACGCGTCTCGTGTGTAGTAGGCAAGAGTGTCCGGCGGGCCGCGAGGCTCGATGGCGGCGGTATCCAACGATGGAAGGGTGATCTCTCGCTGGGTGTAGATATCCACAAGACGCCACGGACTACCGGATTGGTGGATGAGGACTATCCAGTTGGCCTTCATGCCCGCCCAGTAGTGGCCGCGCATGAAGGATAGGTGGACGGGTAGTGGTAGCATGAGGGGCACCACGGCAACCTCCGTAGGATTGTCAAGTCGGTGTCTGGGCCACCTGCGAGGATCGGGCATCAGCAAGAAGGGTGTCTTGAAAAGAGCCGGCGGTTCTTGAGCAGTAGAGCGGTACAAAAGACGACATCTGCCAAACGGACGGCGCTGAGTAGGTCCATACGATTACAGATCTGCTCCAAGAGAACATCGGGGAGGGAATTCCAATCGTGGCTCTGCGTGTAAGTCGGTTCTACCATTGGGGGTTTTGGTGGCTGCGAGCCAGCGGGGAAGTGCATTCGGGCGGGCGAGCGAAGAAGCTTCTCCTTGTGTGGCGGCAATGGCGGGAGGATATGGTGCCATGAGCTACCAAGGAAGATGGCGTGAAGCGGCGAAAGCGGTGGCGGGGTAAATGGTGTCTGCCGACGATGGGGAAGAGAGGAGGAAGAAGAAGAGAGGAGGAAGAAGAGTGGAAGACGGGGAAGAAAGTGCATTAAATCTCAATTCTACTAGTACTACTACCAGAATATACCGTCCTTTGGAGTGTAAATAGTTATACCGATTGTGGGTCTACCACAAGAGGGCCCACATGTCAGTTAATGGAGGACAGAGGTGTGTAGGCGTATTTGCGGAAGCGTGCTCTACTGGCAAACATGATGGCAGTACTGGGTAAGGCTAATTTAGTAACACCAACACGCTGGTTCAGCTTATTAATTACGTGTCCCATCTGTTGCGGCGTGTATTGTCACTTCACTATGAAGACTAGTTGAATAGTTCTCTCTAACTAAGATGGGGAATAGTGGATCGCGAAGACTTCCTTTCTACAGTATCTCTATGCCTCTACGCTCACTTCACTCATTTTGCTCCGTACGTAGTCACTTGTTGAAATCTGTAGAAAGACAAATACTCCGTATTTGGGAATAGAGGGAGGCTTTTACTCCGTATTTGGGAACAAAGGGAGTATCACCATATGGAGGGAACAGAGGAAGCTTGAAATATGAACATGTCAATGGGAGGGAGTAAGCCCCATGCATGCATGCATGCATGCATGCAACATGCAACACTCACACGTACACATGGACGCACACAACACTCACGCACCCATGCGGCACACAGCACACGATGCAACACACACGCTCATGCTCAAGTGCTCAACCTACTCCCTACGTCCGTGAAAGACTGTACATTTAGAGATTTACACATTGACCAGGGCATAATTAACGCCCAAAAGTAGCAGACTTATGTGTGCATGCGACCATTGAGAGAAGAAGATTAAATGAAGGCCATTGCATGCTGTAATTAAGGATAGACATGTAGCCTATACCTAGAGCACAAGTTGGTGCATTAGTCAATCAATATCGATTTAGATTAAAGGCTAAATGCATTGGAAGTGTAGATGTACATCATGTACTACACTCTTTGTTTTATAGCCGATGTACACTCTTTGTTAGAAGACTGAGGGAGTACACGTGCATGCACTCACATACACAGCCAGGGTGGTTCGCACGCAAGGGTTGGACTCTTGTCGTGCCTGCGTAAAGTTTTGTTTAACTGATTTCTTTGCTCTGCCAACTGACAGGTGGGACCCTGAAACCAGATGACAATTTAACCAGTCAACAAACTGCCACGTCGACTATGTGGCCGGTCAGTAGGGTGCAATACAGTGCTCTACGATGAGCTAGTGATCGTATAATCACCACAAAACTATATGTAGTGACCGTAAAGAGCGTATTGTTACATACGTTGATCGCCAGTGTATTTTTCTCGTTTCAAATTAAGCCATATTAATCGAAAAGGACGTAGTATGGACTACTAGTACTAGTACTGCTTTGATGTGTCCCGTCAACTCACCGAACGAGGAGAAGCTTGCTTACTACGCCTCTCCCTCGCCCACGCACGCGGTGGTTCGCAGGACAAGGAGAGGGTTTTGACTACAGCGCCCTCTCCTTGTCCCTCTCCCTCCCCCTCACCCTCTCCCTCGCCCTCGCGGTGGACGTGCAGCAGTTTAATCGGTGTCAGATTGCTAGAAGCATATTGTACTGTAGTATCACCATTATTGGACCTTCCGAAGAGGCGACTAGCCAAGTGCAAGGTTCACACGAGTACGAACAGTTGAACCTCCCGAAGAGGCAAAGAGCCAAGCGCAAGGTTTAATAGGAGTTGTCGTCCTAGTATGAGTGTACTACAACAATAGCGAGCGATGCTACTGTATGATGCCGCCACGTCACGTATATCCAAAGTTGTGCCACCTTTTTTTCTCAAAGAGCATGTTGGAGCCCGTGCAACAACCACACAAGTTGCACCTACACATAACACATTTACTAGTAATAAATTCTAAAGGACAAATGCCAGTATGCCACACAAGTTTATCTCCAATTCATGTGATAAATTTGTGCACTACTAGTCTACATATATTCACAGCGCTACCGTTCACAATTACCGTACTCCACTTACACGTTATAGATGGGCTACATGTCCTCCACCAGGTTCCAGTCCCAGGTGTTCTTCATGGATGGCACGATCCATAGCCGTGGGCAACGGGAATCATTGTCGTAGCTTTCTAGTCCGGTTCCATGATACGTCTCCAACGTATCTATAATTTTTGATTGTTCCATGTTATTATATTACCCCTTTTGGATGTTTATGGGCTTTATTTTACACATTTATATCATTTTTGGGACTAACCTACTAATCGGAGGCCCAGCCCATATTGCTGTTTTTTTGCCTATTTCAGTATTTCGAAGAAAAGGAATATCAAACGGAGTCCAAACAGAATGAAACCTTCGGGAGCGTGATTTTTGGAATGACGTGATCCAGGGGACTTGGAGTGCAACTCAAGAAGCAGCCGAGGGGGCCACGAGAGGGTAGGGCGCCCCCCCCCCTACAAGGCGCGACCCCTGTCTCGTGGGCCCCTCGGGCGACCACCGACGTACTTCTTCCTCCTATATAAGCCTACGTACCCCGAAAACATCCAGGGAGCCAACGAAACACAATTTCCACCGCCGTAACCTTCTGTATCCGCGAGATCCCATCTTGGAGCCTTCGTCGGCGCTCTGCCGGAGGGGGAATCGACCACGGAGGGCTTCTACATCAACACCATAGCCCCTCCGATGAGTTGTGCGTAGTTTACCACAGACCTTCGGGTCCATAGTTATTAGCTAGATGGCTTCTTCTCTCTTTTTGGATCTCAATACAATGTTTGTCGGCTCTCTTTTTGGTTCTTTGTGGAAATCTATTCGATGTAAACTCTTTTTGCGGTGTGTTTGTCAAGATCCGATGAATTGTGGGTTTATGATCAAGTTTATCTATGAATAATATTTGAATCTCCACTGAATTCTTTTATGTATGATTGAGTTATCTTTGCAAGTCTCTTTGAATTATCAGTTTGGTTTGGCCTACTAGATTGATCTTTCTTGCCATGGGAGAAGTGCTTAGCTTTGGGTTCAATCTTGCGGTGTCCTTCCCATGTGGATGTTAGGGGTTGCAAGGCACGTATTGTATTGTTTCCATCGAGGATAAAAAGATGGGGTTTATATCATATTGCATGAGTTTATCCCTCTACATCATGTCATCTTACTTAATGCATTACTCTGTTCTTTATGGACTTAATACTCTAGATGTGTGGAGTAATAGTAGTAGATGCAGGCAGGAGTCGGTCTACTTGTTGCGGACGTGATGCCTATATACATGATCATGCCTAGATAATCTCATAATTATTCTCTTTTCTATCAATCGCTCGACAGTAATTTGTTCACCCAATGTAATCTTTATGCTATCTTGAGAGAAGCCTCTAGTGAAACCTATGGCCCCCGGGTTTACTCTATCAGATCTCACTTTCGCAAGTGGTTGTGAAGGGATTGACAACCCCTTTATTGCGTTGGTTACAAGTTCTCAGTTTGTTTGTGTAGGTGCGTGGGACTTTTGAGGAGCCTCCTACTGGACTGATATCTTGGTTCTCAAAAACTGAGGGAAATACTTATGCTACTATCGCTGCATCACCCTCTCCTCTTAGAGGAAAACAAACGCAAGCTCAAGACGTAGCAAGAAGGGTTTCTGGCGCCGTTGCCGGGGAGGTCTTCGCTCAAGTCAAGACATACCAAGTACCCATCACAAACTCATCTCCCTCGCATTTACATTATTTGCCATTTGCCTCTCGTTTTCCTCTCCCCCACTTCACCCTTGCCGTTTTATTCGCCCTCTCTTTCCCAATCTCCTCTCTCTCTTTTTGCTTGCCATTTTTCTGTTTGCTTGTGTGTTGGATTATTTGTTGCCATGGCGCAAGATAATACCAAATTGTGTGATTGCTCGAATACCAATAATAATGATTTCCTTAGTACTCCGATTGCTCCTCTTAATGATGTTGAGTCTTGTGAAATCAATACTGCTTTGCTGAATCTTATTACGAAAGATCAATTCACCGGCCTTCCTAGTGAAGATGCCACTACTCATCTAAACAACTTTGTTGATTTGTGTGATATGCAAAAGAATAAAGATACGGATAATGATATTGTTAAATTGAAGTTATTTCCGTTTTCACTTAGAGATTGTGCTAAAGTTTGGTTTTCGTCTTTGCCTAAAAATAGTATTGATTCTTGGAACAAGTGCAAAGATGCTTTTATCTCTAAGTATTTTCCTCCCGCTAAGATTATCACTCTTAGGAACGATATTATGAATTTTAAACAACTTGATCATGAGCATGTTGCCCAATCTTGGGAAAGAATGAAATTGATGATTCGCAATTGCCCTACTCATGGTTTGAATTTATGGATGATCATACAAAAAATTTATGCCAGTTTGAACTTTGCTTCTAGAAATCTTTTAGATTCAGTCGCGGGAGGCACGTTTATGGAAATCACGTTAGGAGATGCTACAAAACTTCTAGATAATATCATGGCTAATTATTCTCAATGGCACACCGAAAGATCTTCTAGTAAAAAAGTGCATGCCATAGAAGAAATCAATGTTTTGAGAGGAAATATGGATGAATTTATGAAATTGTTTGCTACTAAAAATACTCCTCTTGATCCCAATGATATGCCTTTGCCTACTTTGATTGAGAATAATAATGAATCTATGGATGTGAATTTTGTTGGTAGGAATAGTTTTGGAAACAATGCTTATAGAGGAAACTTTAATGCTAGACCGTTCCCTAGTAATTCCTCTAATAATTATGGAAATTCCTACAATAATTCTTATGGTAATTTTAATAAGTTGCCCTCTGATTTTGAGAATAGTGTGAAAGAATTTATGATTTCTCAAAAGAATTTTAATTCTCTGCTTGAAGAAAAATTGCTCAAAGTTGATGATTTGGCTAGGAACGTTGATAGACTTTCGCTTGATGTTGATTCTCTTAAACTTAGGACTTCTCCTCCTAAGCATGATATCAATGAGTCTCTCAAAGCAATGGGAATTTCCATTGATGAGTGCAAGGAAAGAACCGCTAGATTGCGTGCTAAGAAAGATTGCTTTGTAAAGGCGTGTTCTCCTAGATTCCATGAAAATAATGATGAAGATCTTAAAGTTATTGAAGTGTCTCCTATTAGATCTTTGTTTTGCAATATGAATCTTGATAACTATGGGACTGATGATGAGTCAACTTTACCTAGAAGGCGTCCCAAGAATTCAGAGTTTTTAGATCTTGATGCTAAATTTGGTAAAAGTGGGATTGGAGAGGTCACGACTTTAAATAGTATTGAACCCACTATCTTGGATTTCAAGAAATTTGATTATGATAATTGTTCTTTATAAGGTTGAATTTCCTTGTTGCAATCCGTTGTTAATTCTCCTCATGCTTATAGTCAAAATAAAGCTTTTACCAAACATATTGTTGATGCCTTGATGCAATCTTATGATGAAAAGCTTAATTTGGAAGTTTCTATACCTAGAAAACTTAATGATGAGTGGGAACCTACTATAAATATTAGAATTAAAGATCATGTGTGTTTTGCTTTGTGTGATTTGGGTGCTAGTGTTCCACGATTCTGAAAACTTTATGTGATATTCTAGGTTTCCATGATCTTGATGATTGCTCTTTAAATTTGCACCTTGCGGATTCCACCATTAAAAAGCCAATGGGAAGGATCAATGATGTTCTCATCGTTGCAAATAGAAATTTGGTGCCCGTAGATTTTATCGTTCTTGATATAGATTGCAATTTTTCTTGCCCTATTATTCTTGGTAGACCTTTCCTTAGAACGATTGACTCGATTATTGATATGAAGGAAGGGAATATTAGATTCCAATTTACATTAAAGAAAGGTATGGAGCACTTTACAAGAAAGAAAGTCAAATTACCTTATGAATCTAACATGCGAGCTACTTATGAATTTAGTGCCAAAGATGGCACTACTTAGATCTATCTTCGCTTTTATGCCTAGCTAGGGGCGTTAAACGATAGCGCTAGTTGGGAGGCAACCCAATTTTCTTTGTGTTTTTTGTTTTTGTTCCTGTTTAGCAATAAATCTTGCATCTATCTTCTGTTTAGATGTGTTTTTATCTTTTAATTAGTGTTTGTGCCAAGTAGAACCTATAGGATAACCTATGATGATAGTTGATTTGATTCTGCTGAAAAACAGAAACTTTGCATGCACGAATTTAGTTGTGTTAAATCACAGAAACGTGATTTTGCGGTGATTCTTTTTGCTGATGATCAATAGACAAATTTTCCAGGACTTCCTATTTTGGTAGGATTTTTAGAGTTCCAGAAGTTTGTGTTAGCTATAGATTGCTACAGACTATTCTGTTTTTGACAGATTCTGTTTTTCGTGCGTTGTTTGCTTATTTTGATGCATCTATGGCTAGTAAAATAGTTTATAAACCATAGAGAAGTTGGAATACAGTAGATTTAACACCAAAATGAATAAAGAATGAGTTCATTACAGTTCCTTATGTGGTGTTTTGTTTTCTTTCACTAACGGAGCTTATAAAATTTCCTGTTGAGTTTTGTGTTGTGAAGTTTTCAAGTTTTGGGTAAAGCTTTTATGGACTATGGAATAAGGAGTGGCAAGAGCCTAAGCTTGGGGATGCCCATGGCACCCAAAGATATTCAAGGATAGCCAAAAGCCTAAGCTTGGGGATGCCCCGGGAAGGCATCCCCTCTTTCGTATTCGTCCATTGGTAACTTTACTTGGAGCTATATTTTTATTCGCCACATGATATGTGTTTTGCTTGGAGCGTCGTGTATTATATTAGTCTTTGATTTTTCGTCTACCACAATCATCCTTGCTGTACAAACCTTTTGGGAGAAGCCTACTTGATTAGAATTTGCTAGAATACTCTATGTGCTTCACTTATATCTTTTGAGCTTGATAGTTTTTGCTCTAGTGCTTCACTTATATCTTTTAGAGCACGGTGGTGACTTATTTTTGTAGAAATTGCTAGTCTCTCATGCTTCACTTATATTATTTTGAGAGTCTTTTAGAACAGCATGGTATTTGCTATGGTTATAAAATTGGTCCTAGAATGGTAGGCATCCAAGTTGGGTATAATAAAAACTATCATAGGAAGTGAATTGGATGCTATGATCAATTTGATACTTGATAATTGTTTTGAGATATGGAGGTAGTGATATTAAAGTCATGCTAGTTGGGTGATTATGAATTTAAAGAATACTTGCGTTGAAGTTAGCAAGTCCCGTAGCATGCACGTATGGTTAAAGTTGTGTAACAAATTTGAAACATGAAGCGTACCTGGCTTGTGCATCCTTATGAGTGGCGGTCGGGGACGAGTGATGGTCTTTTCCTACCAATCTATCCCCCTAGGAGCATGCGCGTAGTACTTGATTTTTGATGACTTCTAAATTTTTGCAATAAGTATATGATTTCTTTTGACTAACGTTGAGTCCATGGATTATACGCACTTTTACATTTCCGCCATTGCTAGCCTCTTCGGTACCGTGCATTGCCCTTTCTCACCTTGAAAGTTGGTGCAAACTTCACCGGTGCATCCAAACCCCGTGATACGGTATGCTCTATCACACATAAACCTCCTTATATCTTCCTCAAAACAGCCACCATACCTACCTATTATGGCATTTCCATAGCCATTCCGAGATATATTGCCATGCAACTTTCCACCATTCCGTTCATCAACATCAAGACATACATTACTTTTGTCATATTGCCATTGCATGATCATGTATTTGACATCGTATTTGTGGCAAAGCCACCATGCATTATTTTTCATACATGTCACTCTTGATTCATTGCACCATCCCCGTACACCGCCGGAGGCATTCATATAGAGTCCTATCTTGTTCTAGTTTCGAGTTGTAATTCATATGTTGTAATCAATGAAAGTGTGATGATCATCATTATTAGAGCATTGCCCAAAAAGAAAAAAAAGAAGAAAGCCCAAAAGAAAAAAAAAGGCCCAAAAAAAGAAAAAAAAAAGAGAAAAAAAGAGAAAAAGAAAAAAAATAAAAAAAATAAAAAGGGCAATGTTACTATCTCTTTTTCCACACTTGTGCTTCAAAGTAGCACCTTGTTCTTTATGTAGTGAGTCTCATATATTGTGCTTCAAAGTAGCACCATGTTTTTCATATAGTGAGTCTCATAAGTTGTCTTTTTCATACTAGTGGGAATTTTTCATTATAGAACTTGGCTTGTATATTCCTACGATGGGCTTCCTCAAATGCCCTAGGTCTTCGTGAGCAAGCAAGTTGGATGCACACCCGCTAGTTTTCTTTTGTTGAGCATTCATTTATAGCTCTAGTGCATCTGTTGCATGGCAATCCCTACTCCTCATGTTGACATCAATTGATGGGCATCTCCATAGCCCGTTGATTATCGACGTCAATGTGAGACTTTCTCCTTTTTTGTCTTCTCCACACAAATCCCCATCATCATATTCTATTCCACCCATAGTGCTATATCCATGGCTCACGCTCATGTATTGCGTGAAGGTTGAAAAAGTTTGAGATTATTTAAGTATGAAACAATTGCTTGGCTTGTCATCGGGGGTATAGAAGTTGGGAACATCTTTGTGTGACGAAAATGAAGCATAGCCTAACTATATGATTTTGTAGGGATGAACTTTCTTTTGTCATGTTATTTGAGAAGACATGATTACTTTGATTAGTATGCTTGAAGTGTTACTATTTCTTTTATCAATATGAACTTTTATTTTGAAACATTTGGATCTGAACATTCATGCGACCATAAAGAAAATTATATTGAGAATTATGCTAGGTAACATTCCACATCAAAAATTCTATTTTTATCATTTACCTACTCGAGGACGAGTAGGAATTAAGCTTGGCGATGCTTGATACGTCTCCAACGTATCTATAATTTTTTATTGTTCCATGCTATTATATTACCCCTTTTGGATGTTTATGGGCTTTATTTTACACATTTATATCATTTTTTGGGACTAACCTACTAACCGGAGGCCCAGCCCATATTGATGTTTTTTGCCTATTTCAGTATTTCGAAGAAAAGGAATATCAAACGGAGTCCAAATGGAATGAAACCTTCGGGAGCGTGATTTTTGGAACGAACGTGATCCAGGGGACTTGGAGTGCAAGTCAAGAAGCAGCCGAGGCGGCCACGAGAGGGTAGGGCGCCCCCTACAGGCGCGCCCCTGTCTCGTGGGCCCTCGGCGACCCGACGTACTTCTTCCTCCTATATAAGCCTACGTACCCCGAAAACATCCAGGGAGCCAATGAAACACAATTTCCACCGTCGTAACCTTCTGTATCCGCGAGATTCCATCTTGGAGCCTTCGTCGGCACTCTGTCAGAGGGGGAATCGACCATGGAGGGCTTCTACATCAACACCATAGCCCCTCCGATGAGTTGTGAGTAGTTTACCACAGACCTTCGGGTCCATAGTTATTAGCTAGATGGCTTCTTCTCTCTTTTTGGATCTCAATACAATGTTCTCCCCCTCTCTTGTGGAGATCTATTCGATGTAAACTCTTTTTGCGGTGTGTTTGTCGAGATCCGATGAATTGTGGGTTTATGATCAAGTTTATCTATGAATAATATTTGGATCTCCTCTGAATTCTTTTATGTATGATTGACTTATCTTTGCAAGTCTCTTCGAATTATCATTTTGGTTTGGCCTACTAGATTGATCTTTCTTGCCATGGGATAAGTGCTTAGCTTTGGGTTCAATCTTGGTGTCCTTACCCAGTGACAGCAGGGGTTGCAAGGCACGTATTGTATTGTTGCCATCGAGGATAAAAAGATGGGGTTTATATCATATTGCATGAGTTTCTTCCTCTACATCATGTCATCTTGCTTAATGCGTTACTCTGTTCTTTATGGACTTAATACTCTAGATGCAGGCAGGAGCCGGTCGATGTGTGGAGTAATAGTAGTAGATGTAGGCAGGAGTCGGTCTACTTGTTACACGTGATGCCTATATACATGATCATGCCTAGATAATCTCATAACTATTCGCTTTTCTATCAATTGCTCGACAGTAATTTGTTCACCCACCGTAATCCTTATGCTATCTTGAGAGAAGCCTCTAGTGAAACCTATGGCCCCCGGGTCTATCTCTTATCATATTTGCTTCCAATCTACGTTTATTTGCATCTTTACTTTTTGCATCTATATTATAAAATACCAAAAATATATTTATCTTATCATATTATCTCTATTAGATCTCACTTTTGCAAGTGGCCGTGAAGGGATTGACAACCCCTTTATTGTGTTGGTTGCGAGTTCTTTGTTTGTTTGTGTAGGTGCGTGGGACTTTTGAGGAGCCTCCTACTGGATTGATACCTTGGTTCTCAAAAACTGAGGGAAATACTTACGCTACTATTGTTGCATCACCCTTTCCTCTTCAAGGAAAACCAACGCAAGCTCAGACGTTGCATTCCACACGATGGAGACTCATCCAAGCTGAAGCGGTATAAATCAGGGATAGCGTTACCCAGCATGTCGTTCATCCGGCGGTGCGCACTGAAGACACAACCATGCTTCATGAACGGCAGGCCTTCCGTGTCGTGCACGGAAGGTGGTATCCGCTTCATAATGGGGTAACTGTCCCCGATGAAAAGAGAGTACTCTCCAGGAGTGTTCCTCGGCACCCACGTAGCATCACGGGGGTCAAACTCGGCGCCGTTCATCTGGTACACGCGGCATCTCAGATCTGGACACATGGTGATGTACATAGTCAAGGTCCATGCATAATAATGTTGTGCTCAAATATGGCGGTCGATGTCTTGTAAAGCAAATAGTACTACTCGGTATAGAGGAAGTAAAATAAGCGGCTTATTATATATAGCCACTCTTGGCTACATGGATGAGATAGTAAGACATGGAAAAACAAAAATGGTGGCAGCTAGTGGGTTCAAGTCTTCAAGGGCCTAGCTAGCTATACGCGTCCTCCAAGGTAAAAAGTACTGCTACTAGTACTACTAAGTATACTACTAGTACAACAATGAAAGAGAAGGCAAGAGGGTTAAAAATGGAATACCTGGGTAGATGGTGACGGTCCGATCGTGGTAGATTGTGTGACCATGTTGCACATCAGTGGTACCATGGGTAACGACTGCTAAGGTAGTTGATCCCAATATGCCAAAGTCAGCTACAAGGTTCCAGGTTAGACCGAATCGCGGATGCAAATGCACATCCAGGATCGGCGATCTTATTTTTATCGGGGGATGACTGGTCCCTGCAAAATAATGGAGTACCGTTAGGGATGCAAATGATGGTTTGTGCATTCCGTTTGTAATCTCCCGTACCGTAGGATGGCAACCAGATGAAACAAGTCCCCTGGCTTGTCACCGCGAAGATGCGGCCTAGATGGCGCACGGCGTCTTCGAACGTGTAGGGGTACAAATCTGTCGCCGCCAACATGCGCCAGCCTCTGCCGTTACTGCCTCTAGCATTGATGGCAATCCTTATGTCGAACACCGCAATGAGATAGTAATCGTTGTAGCCGCGTCGCTTTGTCGGCGGGTCCGCAATTGTTGTAGCCGCATCATCATACGTATTCAAGCCCAGCCAGTCCGGAAGGCCTATCCCAGTGGTGGAGAAGGGGTCTACCGGAACGGCCGCACTGCTGTGGATGTTGTGAAAAATGATGGTGGTATCCGGCCGGAGGTATGCAAGCCAATCTTCGTTGGCACCGACCTAGACCTATATATAAGACGGTGGGCAGTGGAGAAATTACGGGATGGAAATGGAATAACTAAGTACTACATGATCGAACTCCATTACTGACCTGCTCGTCGGACAAAATCTGACTACCTCTCAATGTCGGCAGCTCTAGTAGAGTCAACGTGCAACCATGGCCAGGGAGCGGTGGACTGTTCGAAGGATTGTCCCATAGAAGAACCTTCTCCTCGAGGACGCATGGAAGACCAACAAGCATGGACTTTTCCCAAGCCTGTTTAAGCACCGTCTTGAAAAGTTGGTGCAGGAAGCACCGAGTCTTGCGGTGGTGAGGACGTTGGAGCGGCGTGCGATTTCTCCCAGAGGATCATCGTCCAAGGTCTCCCAGCCCCGACGAGGAGGAGAACCGCCTGGCGAATCCATGGGAGCAGCAACGAACTGCCTTCTCTTCGGGGGGAGGGGAACCGGCGAGGAGGAGATAAGAGCGTAGTAACCGCAGGGCCTCGTCCCTTCCAACTGTAGATTGTTCCTTAGCGAAGGGGTGAGGCTACTATTTACTACTAGTACTAGCATTATGGAACATTTTGGGATTGCATTATACTGTAAATAATAGCACTAGTAAGAAAATTTTTGGCACTAGGTAGTAGTTTTTGGCGTGGATTAAGAAATTTTGGGTCTGTTTTTGCTATTTTTTCTACACGCCAACTAGTGTCAAAAAACGTCTTACATTATGTGACGGAGGAGTACGTACTCATACTGTAGCAGTACTAGTACTACTTTTTCTCAACTAGTAGTGTGATGTACTGTACTTCTAGTCTAGTCTATTATAGTGCACCAATTTTGAACTCTTGAATCTTAGGGCCAAGGAGCTACAGTTGGAAGTGGAGGGTACTACTGTTCTCTAGAACCATCGCTGTACTATCAATGCAGGGAAAGTACACCTATGTAGTGGCCTAGTGGGTACTCTCGGTACTCTATTCAGCCGCTCCTCTCACGTAGCTGGCCTACTCAGCCGCTCCTCTCACGCACACACTAGCAGCCTGTTTATTAGCGGCAGTTCTCATGAGCGAGAACATTTGAGTTATTTGATACAGCGAGACTAGGCTTTTCGCTTCCATTTGTGGAGGTGTAATGGATCTCGTCGAACTTTGTTAGTAGTTCCTTCTTTATGAATGAGATGAAGCAAAGCTTTTGCCTCCGTTTCAAAAAAACACGTCAAGAGGAATTTCTTTTATAGTAGAGGCGATAATGGAGTGAAGTCCATGCATGCAACGCCACAAGCTACAGAGTAGTAGTAGAGCACTTTACGCACAGAGCCATATTGCACAGTTCCCAATGCCCTGCCAGGCTTTTCCGGCTCCTCGGGCTTAATTGGGAGGCGCTAGTTTAAATTTAAATATGCTACTAGCTGATAAAGAAGTTGCAAGTGAGGTGCGGCTAGGGCGAGCACGTGAGCCACGGGATGCTGGGAAGGAAAACCCGTTCACGTGGCTAGGCTATCCAGTGCACCCAGATTGTGGTGCCGCACGTCCGTTTGACTTCAAAACTCAAACTACCCGTGTAAAATATTGGCTCGCAGCGAAGTTACTATTTAAAAAAAAGGCCGTCGTGCGTTCAGCCGGGATCGAACCCACAAAATGAGGTATACACTCCCGCGACCACTAGTAGTACTCGTTGGAGTGCAACGCAACCTAGAATCGCCTTTTGTCGCTAGTAGTAGTACATTGTTCCTTACAAGAAACCCCTAATAATGCAGGAAACCACTAAAATGCCAAGAAACTACTACCACTTGCATACGTGGCAGGCTTAAGATAAGACTACCTTATCAACCATTGTACATGCTCTTACCAACCAGCCCTACCAAGAAATGACTACTCTACAAAGTGCCGTTATAGGCACGTTTCAACCCATGGCCCTGTTTGGATACATTTGTTGTCCATCTAACCCTGCCATCCAAACACCAATTTGGTTAGAGTCAGTTCAGGGTTAGAATCTAACTCTAACCTCTGACAGGGCCCATGTCGCCCATTAAGTCAACGCCTTCTATTCGACCGGGCATTATGACTTGTGGGACCTACATGTCACTCTGCACAAAAATCCCCGAGTGACCTCCTACCTCCGGCCCATCCACCTAGTCATCCTCGGCCATGGGATGCTGCTACCACCGTCGGCAGAAGGCGAGGTCAAAACCGCCGGCGGTGCGGACCCCATGTTGCGGCAGCCCGGATGCCAGCTCCGTCCAGCTGCTTGTCTACAAGGTTTGCTAGATAGATTGGCACGGCAGCGCCGCGGCTTGCTCGCGTGAGCCACGCTAAGGCCAGCCATCTGGCTCGAGCAAAGGCCAGCGCGGCAGCTTGCTCGCTCGTGAGTCACGCTCGGGCCAGCCTGCCAACCCATGCGGAGGCCAGCGCGGCGTCCGGCCCGTCCGGCGGAGCGACGGCCAACTCGCTCTTCACCGGCGCCACCGTCGAACACACATCAGTACTATTTGAAGTAATGTTCAAGAAAAATAATGATTTGAGGGGGAATAACAGGATAGAAGGTCAGATGTGGGTCCCTCATGTCAACGGTCAAACAAAATGTGTTGGTTTAAGCTGCCTCGTCAGCACGGACATGTGGGCCAACCCTATCATAAATGGGTTTAAACGAACCTAATCGGTAGGAGTACTAGGTAGTAGTTTTTGGCGTGGATTAAGAAATTTTGGGTATGTTTTTGCTATTTTTTGTACAATAGATTCTTCCTAGGGCTGGTTGAAAGTGGTAGTTTTTTGTTCAATACTCTACATATTGTAAGTAGGAGTGAAAGCTAAGCTTTGGAAGCCAATAAGCAAGGCTAGTTACATAGTGCATATGTGTACATGATTGAAAGTAAATATCAACCATGAGTGACTAATATCTTGATGGAAAACTCGAAACTATGGAATACTAGGAAAAAATGCATGGTTGGAAGTACCACCCCAATTGCTCCAATGAAAACACTTATATTCCTTTTTCCGATTCTTTGGAAACAGAAATTCTTATTACAATGAAGTTTTAAAAACCAAAATAGTTATTACAATAAAGTTTCAAAAATAGCAGAAACAACTTAAACATCTAAAACAGAGACAACACAAATAACGGAAACATAGACAACAGAAACTACGCGCGAGAAATAGTGAAACGCACACGAAACAGATGAAACACGGGACCAAGGCCCAGAAAGCCCGCAAGCCAACTACCCTATGCGAAAGCACATCAAGTTGATGAAGAATGAGTCACATAGGAGCTCCCGAGTTGGACTCCTCCCCCCACTCCCAATTCGGCCTCCTTCCTTAGTGAAGGAAGGACTTTCCCACTTGAGCCTTTTTGGCCCAAGTTGCCTTCCACCTCTTGGCCTTTTTAGGCCCATTGATATTTAAATTAAATATAAAATGTTATAAATACTTTTAGACCATTACACACACACACACACACACACACACACACACACACACACACACACACACACACATATATATATATATATATATATATATATATATATATATTCTGATCGCGGGATCAGAACATTATTCTGATCACAACATGAACTTCCTGAGTTACACGCCTGCACTTCCCTCTGTAGGAACCCGACCTTCGGGCTATCTTTTCAACCGTGTCTCCCTGCACGAATTTTTTTGGCCAACCATGTTCTATGTGATGTAAGTGTAATCTACATACGGTTTTTAGCAACTAAATGCCTGTTTTAAATAGGAATCTCGCTCATTAGCGGATTTGCTCTCGGGTCGTGATGAACCATGCCTCTATTGCAATTTTACTACCAGAGTTGTTCGACCTGAACTTCCCCTAGAGCTAGGTTGAACTTCCGCAAACATTGCCCAAATGGGGCTTGTGATATACTGTTGGAAAGCTATGGATGATGAGGACATGACTACGTTGGATAAGACCAAAAATATTGCATACATGCATATTTGTCAGGTGATTTCTAGTGCAAACTATTCAATAATATATTTATGTTATCCAGAACAAAAATACTTCACATACTTTTGTGTTTTGTCTAGTTGCAGGTGTATGGGACATTTGTACAATCCACATATGAAGATAAGGGAAAAGGAGAAGTTTAGGTGCTGTTCAAAAAGTCTTCTCACGTCACTTTTGGGCCAAGAGAAGATAGAGTCCAAGTCTCTCACGTTCTGGATTCAGATTCGGACTGCACAGACATACCTGACGCAAAACGCCAACAACTTTTTCATACGGACTCCGAATTGGGTGATTCTTTTTTTGTTGGAAAGTAGATTTCATGCTCTTTCCAGAACAATCGGAATCACCTTAAAATACATCCGGAGCGTTGAGTTATAGAAGAAACAATCTGACGCTGCACCAGAATCCGAGTCAAACTACAAGTCCAAAGGTGTTACGTCACCTCCACTTGGGCCCATTGGCCTTATACGACCTAGGGTTAGTTTTAGGCTGCCTTGGGACGTTCTCCCACCTCCTTGGCCGCCACCCCTTGCTCCTATATAAGTAGATCCATCTAGTAGCTTTTTCCTTGGGATTTGTTTAGTTAAAAGTTAGCCATTGCAACTTCGTGTATTTCGTTTGTGTCCAACGACCAGACCAAGACCGCTTACGGATCCCCACCTTTATCAATACTTCATACATACTCGCAATATTCAGATTGCTTTTATCATATTCTTGCTTGTTCTTCGTTTGCTCGCAGGAAACAGACCCTCGTTGTCAGGTTGATCGTGCTCCGGCGTGGTCAATAACCTCTCGGAGTTGCTTTAGCGATTGCTAAGGCGCAACGTCGTGCACGTTTGTAGTCGGATCGTCAAAGTCGTCTCCACCAAATCGATAGTTATCATCTCATCGAAAGATCGGGACACCCCCGCCTCTATCAAGTGGTATCAAGTGGTATCTGTTTTCAGGTTGCTCGGTGAGATTTTACAGTTTTTCATAGTTTAGATCACATCTGTCATTCGTACCTATAGTCCATGAAAAAGTCACAAAAAAAAGTTAGATCTGTTCATCCTTTACCCAAGCCAGTCTGAGCCTTTGCAATTTTCTATTCGTTGCTTGCATAGTTGAATTATCGGTTGCATCGTCGTGTCAGTTGCTGGTCTTAGTGTCTAGTTCCTTTAGAGTTTCGAGTTCTGTTCACATTAGTCACGCTGCCGCTGCACAATTATCCCTTCCGCTGTCCACCATCCCATCTATTAATTTCCACCACGTGCTACGCACTGTTCATTGTCATAATCATAGTTGAGGTCACTCACATCTTCGCCGGATCCAATCTGCATCTTATCTAGTTTGTCTTAGAAAGAGGGAGAAAAAGAAGATAGAGAAAAAAAAGAAAAAAAGGAAAGAAGAAAAAGAAAAAGAGAGAAGAAAAAGAAAAAGAAAAAGAAAAAGAGTGAGAAAGAAAAGAGAGAAGAAAAAAAAATCGGATCTATCTAGAATCAATTTCGTACCTGAATTCGGATTGGAATCTGTTTTGCGCACTGCTCAGTAAAACAGGTGTATCTTCCTCATCTGAAGTCCGTTTTGGCCCGTGAGTACTCAAATTAAAGCTAGCGACAAGCCGCATCTAAATAGTTGCATAAGCTGGTTCAATATTTGACACCTCCAAATCGGCTTCTAAATAGGTCTTTTTGCCCTCTGAAGTTTGTGAACACAGCTTGTTCCAATTTTTCAGGCCAGTTTTAGAATTCTTTGACTCCTCATATCAACTCGGAATTGAGTGATTCTTTTTGCATTGGAAAGCTTGAGTTAGTAGCATTCTTTTAAAGAATTTATCAGAAAATTGTCTCAAACTTTTTAAGAGGAAAGTTGGAGAGAGAGTTGTTGTATATCCTGCTTGGCAGTTGTTTTTCATCATTATCTTCACTTATATCTTACTGTCAAGAGCTACTTAGTATCCTTCATTGATGCTAGTTGTGCTACACCGTGACCTCATTAGTGTTCTAGGCTCGCGTCTCTAGTCCGGTCTAGCCTAGGACCAGCACAGATACCGTCGTTGAGCGTTTATTCAACATTGCATCTTTGAATTGATTATTGCTAAATTTTGCTACCATATATAGCCAACCCAGCTCCACATATTTCTACACCGTGTATCGTCGTTCCCGGCAATCGCTTTACACAATCTTGAGTTACTTGACACCGCTGGTTGCTGTCACCACCGCCGCATGGTAAGAACTTGTAAGATATTGATATTTGCTTTCTTGTGAGCACTTTACAACCACATCCTAGTAGTTCATAGGAACATTATTCTCGAATTTTGTTTCTTGTTTCTACTAATCATGACAGGTTTCGAGATAGAAGTTCTTGGACGACGAACACATCTTCACCATCACGAGAGTTGGGACAACACACACAAGCACATGGCCAGGTTAGCTCTTTACCGTCATTTGAGGGTAGATTTAATCCTGCTATTTATCTAGCTTGGGAGCTTGAAGTAGAACAAGTTTTTAGTCAACATGTTTTTCGAACTTGAGCGAGTACGAGCTGCCACTAGAGCATTTACTGGTTTTGCTTCATTTGGTGGAGTGTGCATTGTAAGAAAAACATTGATAACCAACCCACAACTTGGAAAGATTTGAAAGATGTAATGAGAAACAGTTTTTCCCTCCTTACTATCGTCGTAAATTGCTTCGCAAATTTGAGCAATTTAAACAAGGCAATAACACTGTTCATACTTACTACCAAGAGTTCAAATCTTATATGCATCATTGTGACAAAGAAGAATCTGAGGATGATACAATGAATAGATTTTTTGGTGGTTTGAACCATGATATTCGAGCAAGATTTCAGTATATTCCTCGTTGCATTACCGGTATGTATGTTCGTGCTTGTACCTTTGAGAGACGATTCAGGAGGATGCATTGGGTGACTACAACAACTACTATTCCAGTTCATGCTCACCACCGTCGGTTGGTTCCTCCACCGTTGCACCTACTAGAGAAGCCCCACCTCGGATTGTGCGCGAAATCATCTCAAGAGTATGGTGCATTGTCTACGTGTGTACCTACATCAGCTACGTCTTTGCGACAAGGTAACAGTAAAGGTATTGATGATATAACTTCACATGAGAATGATGCATCCCTAGTTAACTTGAATGCTTCATGTGTTGAGTTACCCGGTGATTTGAGCACAACACCTATTTTAGAGAATCTTGATCTCGTCATGAATCGTCATGTGATCAAACAACTGAAATACCAACAATTTTGAGTGCACCCATTGAATTAACTGTTGATGCAAAAGAATCAATGTTTAATCGTTTTGATATGACCTCTAATTTTGGTGATGATTCTATGTCCAATGACTCATTGCATGTTTGCTTATCTAAGCATGTTGTATCATGTAAATTTGATTCAAATAAGGTTTATTCACCAATGTTGGGATGGTTTAATGATGAACATTGTCAATCTTTTGAAATAAATAAGAGCTTCACTTATATGTGCAAACTGAGTTGCAATATTTTCATGCCTTCTAGTTCTTGTGCTAATTTGTTGGCTTTAGATTTTGTGAACTATGCAAGTTACTCATCTATTCATGTGTCATATATGCAAAAATCAAGGGAAGTAAAAATGGATGACGTATACATATACAACATGTACACCTTGTCTCTTTTGTTAGCCATATTTCAGATTAAGCAAGGCGAGGACGGCTTTGTTTTCAAGAAGGGGAGGATGATGAGGACATGACTACGTTGGATAAGACCAAAAATATTGCATACATGCATATTTGTCAGGTGATTTCTAGTGCAAACTATTCAATAATATATTTATGTTATCCAGAACAAAAATACTTCACATACTTTTGTGTTTTGTCTAATTGCAGGTGTATGGGACATTTGTATAATCCACATATGAAGATAAGGGAAAATGAGAAGTTTAGGTGCTGTTCAAAAAGTCTTCTCACGTCACTTTTGGGCCAAGAGAAGATAGAGTCCAAGTCTCTCACGTTCTGGATTCAGATTCGGACTGCACAAACATACCTGACGCAAAACGCCAACAACTTTTTCATACGGACTCCTAATTGGGTGATTCTTTTTTTGTTGGAAAGTAGATTTCATGATCTTTCCAGCACAATTGGAATCACCTTAAAATACGTCCGGAGCGTTGAGTTATAGACGAAACAATCTGACGCTGCACCAGAATCCGAGTCAAACTACAAGTCCAAAGGTGTTACGTCACCTCCACTTGGGCCCATTGGCCTTGTACGACCTAGGGTTAGTTTTAGGCTGCCTTGGGACGTTCTCCCACCTCCTTGGCCGCCACCCTTGCTCCTATATAAGTAGATCCATCTAGTAGCTTTTTCCTTGGGATTTGTTTAGTTAAAGTTAGCCATTGCAACCGTGTATTTCGTTTGTGTCCAACGACCAGACCAAGACCGCTTACGGATCCCCACCTTTATCAATACTTCATACATACTCGCAATATTCAGATTGCTTTTATCATATTCTTGCTTGTTCTTCGTTTGCTCGCAGGAAACAGACCCTCGTGGTCAGGTTGATCGTGCTCCGGCGTGGTCAATAACCTCTCGGAGTTGGTTTAGCGATTGCTAAGGCGCAACGTCATGCACGTTTGTAGTCGGATCGTCAAAGTCGTCTCCACCAAATCGATAGTTATCATCTCATCGAAAGATCGGGACACCCCCGCCTCTATCAGGACCCAAGTTAAATTTTTGGCAAAATGAAAGCGGTTTAAGAGCAGTTTTGAAAACCGTTTTTTCTTCATACAAAAAACGTGAATCGTATTTTTGATCGCATTTCAATACCGTTAATCGGAATGAGTCAAATAATATAGCGTTGGAAAGCTGCTACAAAACCACCCCTTCCACATGTTTAAAGCTTTCTCTAATTCCCTACGATTAAAGAGTAATTTAGAAAATCGTAAAATTTCGCAAACTAAACAGCCGAGTTCATATTTTTATGCCATTTCTAAACGGCTAGTCCAATTGAGGCAAATGATATGGCGTTGGAAAGTTTATGAAAATGCGCTACTTTTCATGTTTAAAGTTTTTTCTAATTTTGAACGGTTTAAAAGTAATTTAGAAAACGGTCCAAGTTGCACCGAGTTTGTATTTTCGAACTAATTTTTTTGACCGTACGTCCGAATGCAGCAGATGATATGGCGTTGGAAAGCCTGAGGAAATGCGAAACTTTTTGGCATATATTGTTTCTCCCCATTCTTTACGGTTTTTAGTCAATTTTGAAAATGGCCAAAAACGTATTTTCGACATAATGTCTACAAATTTATCGAAATGGGGCAAATAATATACCGTTGAAAAGCTACAGAAAATGTGAAACTTTTTTGTTTTGATGGTTTTCTCTGATTTCTAGCCGTTTTCAAGTAATTTTGAAAACGGCAAGATCATTCGTTCTGCCTTCATCGCGAAACAGATTGTTTAAAAATGCACCGTGTGAAGAAATTGAACTTCTCGCCATGTCTACTTGAACTTCACTTTGTTTTCACGTGCTTTTTTTTCTCGTAGTTCCCCATCCACTCACCGGAATTGAGCATGTGATATACAAATGGAAAGCTGCTGTAACTACGCAACTTTCCCGTGTTGATCATTTTTTCATACTCGCGACGGTGTTCAAAGTTTTTCATCTGAAATTCATTTAGTGTAGAAGTTGAACTTCCTGTTGTTTTCACGTTGAACTTATGTGACGTATTTTCATTTGTAATTTTTCTCATCCATTCGTCATTGTTACACAAATGATATTCTTTCTCTACAAACCTCTATCACAATAATTTTCTTAACTTTCTCCGACCGAGGACTTGAACTTATAACAACAAAGAATTTGGACCTTGGCTTTTAATTAATTTTTCTCATATTTAAACACACACCATGTAGTACGTGAAGTTTTTCCATTTTTATAATTTGAACTTTTTATTTTATTTTTGAAATCAAATTGCTCCAAAATAATAACTGAACTTCCTTGTGGATTGAGAGAATTATTTTAAAACACATTTTTTTTATTTTTTGTGTTTTCGAACATGGAAATACAAAGTAAGCCTCTCTCACAAGAATTTTTTAAATGCCCCGGACAGAGCACTTTAATTTTTTTCAACAATCCTTTTAAGATTTTATTTTTCTATATTTTTATTCTCATCTGAAATGCATTCCTTGCAGTACTTGAACTTCTCTGTTATTTTAATTTAAACTTCTTAGTTTTATACTTTAATAACAAGGAAAATCGAGTTTTTTGAACTTCTCTATTTTAAAATTTTGAACTTCTTGATTTTTTTTAATAATATGAAAATTCTGAATTTTTTAAAGTTTTGAACTTCTTAGTTTTATTGGTTAGTAACGGGGAAAATGCTTTTTTTATATAAACAATGGTACCGCGCTGTTATTTTATTTTGAACTTCTACTTTTTATAGAATGGGGAAAGTCAGTTTTCATACAATCTTTTTGAAATGCTCCTCTTTTAAATTTGAACTTCTCCGATTTTTTACAAATGGGGAAATTCCATTATAAAGATTTTTGAAGTACTTTTTTTACTTCTTGCTCAAATTTTTTGAACTTCCCAATTTGTCTTTTAGATATTAAAAACTTCATTTTTTTAACATTGACCTGCTTCGGTTTTTAAATTTGAACCTCTTATAGAATTTTGTCGCGACATTTTATGCATTTTTTGCTTTTCGGTGAAATGGCCTAGGCAGTCACTATTTTCAATTGATCATTTTTCTTCCGTACGTGGTACACGTGAACTTCAAAATTTTAGAAACATGTACTTTGCATGCTATTAATGTTTTTTAATAAAACTCCATAGTTTTCATTCTTTGAATTCCATGATTTTTTTTGTTTACATTTTTTTGGTTTGAACTTCGATGTTCGTTACAGCTGAACTTTTGAAATCACACCTTTTTTATACACATTTTTCCTTGAACATGTGCAAAAACAATAGGAAACTTTGCGTCAATTCTCATAAACTATAGGACAAACATTTTAGAGGGCACCCAAAATAGTTTTTTTTCTACTCAATGTACTACGCACAAGCACATGCACAACACATCCGCACAAAAATTTGGCTCACCTAAAATCACACCTTTTTTATGTGAACTTCATTGTGTATTTTTATAAACATCGAACTTCTTCATTATTTGAAATTGAAATTATTGGTTTTATTCTTTAGTAAATAGAAAAATCCGATTTTTCAAATAAATATGAAACTGCTCCGCTTTTTCCAATTGAACTTCTTGGTTTTATTCTCTAGTAACGTGAAAACCTGAGTTTTTTATATACATTGAACTACTCCTTTTTTGAAATTGAACATCCTGGTTTTAATATTTTAGCATTGAGGAAAATCTCAGTTTTTATAAACATTAAACAACTTCACATTTTTTTAAGTTTTGGACCTCTTGATGTTATTCATTAGTAAAGGGAAAAGTTCTAGTTATGTAATAAATATCGTACTCCTCAATATTTAATGTTGAACTTCTAGGTCTTAGTTTTAAAAGAAGGAAAATATTCTTTTTATAAATTTTTTGAACTGCTAGGTTTTTTCAATTTGACCTTCTTGGTATTATAATAAGCATTGAACTTCCCCATTATTTTTGAACCTCTACGTTTTTTGTAGAACGGGGAAATTACATTTCTCTAGAAATTTTGAGTTGCTCTATTTTTTAGTTTGGCCTTCTTGGGTTATTCGTTAGTAACGGAAAAAATCCTAATGTAGTAATAAGCATTGAACCGCTCCACTATATGTATTTGAACTTCTAGTTTTTTTAACGAGAAAGTCACCTTTTTAGGTTTTATTTTCCTTTTAGTAATGAGAAAATATCTCAATAATTTGTCGTAAACATCGAACTTCCTTCTCTTCTTTGTTCTTCCTTCTCTTCTCTGTTCTTTATTCGTGAACTAATAGTGTTTTTTATTCTGATTTCCACACTTTGTTGTGTTATATATAGGATAAATGTTTCCTACAAGCAGTGGTAGTTACCATCACTTGCGTTTTGTATGTTGTATGTAGTATCTGTCGAAACCGAGAGCATGTACGTGTAGTATGTAGTATATAACAATGATTAGGTAGTATATATACTAATTTTTAGGTAGTATATACCATGTTTTGAGTATGCTTTTTTTAGTACAAATATGTACGTATTTCACAAATATAACAAAAACTATGGGTTCATATGTAATTTTTTCATGTAACTTACTTTGACATATCTTAGATATAGTATACGAATATATTTAAAATGATAAAGTAGTATATATAGTACCACATGGTAGTATATATATACACTGACCTAATTATTATATATGAACTTCCAAAATTTTGAATCATGGACTTTGTTAGGTGTGGCTTTTTTTCAAATTGAAATTGTACATGTTAAAAGCAGACTGTGTTTTAAAATTTCTGCTTTTTTAAGGACAAAGTTTCTATTTAAAATCACTCGTGTGGGATCACACACCCAGCAAGGACACAAGGGGTACCACACATCAAGTACGCTTGCTATAATACGCACACAAACACACACTCAAGCAGTCACACCACACTAAGACCACAATAAGAACGCACACACCAAAGCACACTGTGACGCCCCCGATTCAAGCGTACACTAATCATGCACGCAAACGTGTATGCTCAAGATCAAGGACTCACGGGAAGATATCACAACACAACTCTAAAAACATAAATAAGTCATACAAGCATCATAATACAAGCCAGGGGCCTCGAGGGCTCGAATACAAGTGCTCGATCATAGACGAGTCAGCGGAAGCAACAATATCTGAGGACAGACTTAAGTTAAACAAGTTTGCCTTAAGAAGGCTAGCACAAACTGGGATACAGATCGAAAGAGGCGCAGGCCTCCTGCATGGGATCCTCCTAACTACTCCTGGTCGTCGTCAGCAGCCTGCACGTAGTAGTAGGCACCTCCAGTGTAGTAGTCGTCGTCGACGGTGGCGTCTGGCTCCTGGGCTCCAAAGTCTAGTTGCGGCATCCGGGAAGAAGAGGAAAATGGGGGAAAAGAGGGAGCAAAGCAACCGTGAGTACTCATCCAAAGTACTCGCAAGCAAGGAGCTACACTACATATGCATGGGTATATGTGTAAGGAGGCCATATCAGTGGACTGAACTGCAGAATGCCAGAATAAAAGGGGGATAGCTAGTCCTATAGAAGACTACGCTTCTGGCAGCCTCCGTCTTGCTGCATGTAGAAGAGAGTAGATTGAAGTCCTCCAAGTAGCATCGCATAACATAATCCTACCCGGCGATCCTCCCCTCGTCGCCCTATGGAAAAGCGATCACCGGGTTGTCTGTGGAACTTGTCTGGGTGTGTTTTATTAAGTATCCGGTTCTAGTTGTCATAAGGTCAAGGTACAACTCCGGGTCGTCCTTTTACCGAGGGACACGGCTATTCGAAAAGATTAACTTCCCTGCAGGGTGCACCACATTTCCCAACACGCTCGATCCCATTTGGCCAGACACACTTTCCTGGGTCATGCCCGGCCTCGGAAGATCAACACGTCGCAGCCCCACCTAGGCACAACAGAGAGGTCAGCACGCCGGACTAACTCCTATGGCGCAGGGGTCTGGGCCCATCGCCCTTTGCACACCTACACGTTGTGAACGCAGCCGGAAGCAGAACTAGCCCCCTTAATACAAGAGCAGGCTTATGTTGCAATCCAGCGCGCGCCGCTCAGTTGCTGATGTCACGAAGGCTTCGGCTGATACCACGACGTCGAGTGCCCATATCTTTCCCGTGTAGTTGGTTAGTGCGTATAGGCCAGTGGCCAGACTCAGATCAAATAACAAGATCTCGTTAAGCGTGTTATTATGAAGCAACCGCGAACATCGACCAGGCCAGGCCCACCTCTTGCCTAGGTGGTCTCAACCTGCCATGTCGCTCCGCCACAAAGATTCACTCAGAGGGCCGTCGGGACAAAGGTCCTTTCAGCACCAATTCATGAATCACTCGCGGGTACTCCTGGAGCCGACCCGACTTTAGTCACCATCTGTAGTATGTATATATGTATAGTATATACCCGTGATCACCTCTCGAGTGATCACGGCCCGATAGTATAGCAAGGCAGACTGACAAGAATGTAGGGCCAATGATGATAAACTAACATCCTATACTAGGCATTTAGGATAAGGTATCAACAGATGTAGCAACAATGTCAGGCTATGCATCAGAATAGGATTAACGGAAAGTAGTAACATGCTACACTACTCTAATGCAAGCAGTATAGAGGAGAATAGGCGATATCTGGTGATCAAGGGGGGGTTTGCCTGGTTGCTCTGGCAAGGAGGGGTCGTCAACTCCGTAGTCGAACTGGGCAGCAGCAACGTCGGTCTCGTAGTCTACCGGAGAGAAGACGGGGAAGAAATAATGAATACAGAGCAAACAAAGCATCACAAAATATAAAAAGGCAATACGCGGTGCCAGGGGTGATCTAACGCATGGACAGGTGATACTTGTGAATGGGGGAAACATCCGGGAAAGTATCCCCGGTGTTTCGCGTTTTCGGACAGATGAACTGGAGGAGGAAAGTTGAGAGTTCGATAGGTTTAGGATGTGTGGCGGACGAACGGGATGCGTATCCGGATCCGTCCCGTCGTTCTGAGTAACTTTCATGTAGAAAGTATTTTCATCTGAGCTACGGTTTATTTTATATGATTTTCTAAAGTTTTAAATCATTTTTAGAATTTGTTTAATTTATTTAATTCAACATTATCCAGAATAGTGTTTGTTGACGTTATCATGACGTCAGCATGACGTCAGCAGTCAACAGGGCATTGACTGGGTCAAACTGACGTGTGGTCCCGGTGGGACCCACCTGTCATACTCTGTCAGGTTGATTAGGGTTTAGGTTAAACAAAATATTGTTTAATTAAACTAACAGGTCAATTAGATTAATTAAGTAGGATTAATTAACTTAAATAATTTAGGTAATTAATTAAATAAATAAATTTATTATTTTTATTTTTATTTTTTTATCTTCTTTTTTTTGAACGTTCTGGAGGTGGGGCCCTCCTGTCATTGACCCATAGGGGAGCCTAGTGGGTTTGTGGGCGCTGGGTGCGGGTGTGCGGGCACCAGGCGCTGAGGCGCAACCCGCCCGGTGCGAGGCGAGGTCGTCGGCGACGGCGGGGCCCGCCTGAAGCAGCGGGCGAGCAAAGGGGAGTCCGCGGGCATGGGACGGCTCCAGCGGGCACCGGCCAATGAGTAGAGGCAGGCAGGAGGCCACGATAGTCGGCGCGAGGCTACAGCCATGGCCGATGGCGGCCTCAGACGGATGGTCGCCAGCGGGTGCGGCCAAGAAAGCGGGAGGCGGTGACGTGGTGAGAGCAGGGGCTGGCGGGTGCAGAGGGGCGTCGGGGGCAAGCACGCACGACGCAGGATGCGGTCGGGCGGCCGTGTACGGCGAGGCGACGGCGGGGAACGGCTCAGGCGCGATGGCCATCCAGAGGAGGTGCGACGAGCGTGGGGAGGCCGCGAGCGAGCACGGCCTCGGGCGCGCGGTGACAGGGGAAGAGGGGAGAGGAGGAGGGCGCTCACGGCGGGGCTGTAGGGACTAGGCAGCGAGTGTCGAGGAGGAGGACGGGGACGAGGCGACGACGGAGAGGATGCAGGCCGGCGGGGTGGCTCCAGCGTCGTGGCCTCCGGCGAGGTCCTCGGGCAGCGACGCATCCAGCTCGGGGGAGAGGGGAAGGCGAGGCGGTCCAGCGATGGGCGGTTGAGGACGAGGCGGCGAGGTCGAGGCGGCAGCGTCGAGCGAGGTCGAGCCGGGCGCGTCTTGGGCAGCAAGAATCGAGGCGTCGCCCGATCCAGATTGAGGAGGAGAGGGAGAGGGAGGGGATCGAAGGGGGGGCGACGGTTAGGGTTTGGGTGTCACGGGGTTATGGAGGTGTGGGGTGGGCGGCCTAGTCGGCTGGTGGCTAGTGGGCAGTTGGCCCGATGGGGGGTTCTCCTTTTCTCTTTTCCTTTTTTTGTTTGTTTTAGTTTTACTTTTTGTTATTTTTCTTTTCTGTTTTATCTTAGTTACATATTAATTTTAGTTTAGTAAAATATGACTATAGCCCCTAAAATAACGTTTCAGAGCAATCCACTACTATAAAAAAGTTTTGGCCCGATATAAAATAGTTTAGTATTTTATAGAATACCAAAGGTGTTTAAATAGTGGTTTTTGCTACTGTTTAAATCATTTTAGAGTATTTAAACATTTTATAAAAGTGTGGTTTCTCCAACATAATTACCTATGCATTAGTTGTATCACTCCGAACATTTTAGTTTTAATATTTGAAAACTTTTATTGTTTGATTGATTTTCAATTTGAATTCGAATCGGTTTCGAACTAACACGAGGTTAGCAATAGTAACCGAGGTGACATGGCATCGTTAACGCGGGATTACTGTAGCCTAATTATCCGGGCGTCACAATTCTCCTCCACTACAAGAAATCTCGTCCCGAGATTTAAGAGGGGTGTAAGGGGGGAAGGTTTGGTAACGAATCTAGTGGGTCTTCTCATCCTGGCTTGCTCTTCTAGAAGAGGCCGGTCCAATACATTGATGTCTTCATTTCTCTGCTTCAGGTCATCATGATGAAGTCGGCGTCCTTTCTTCAGGAACTCCATCGTACTTACGAAAGAATAAAGGGTGGGCATTCTGGGAGAACGGACCTCAGCAAGGTTGACTATCGGGTCGACAACATCAAGGAAGGTGGCGGAAAGTAACTCTCGAATCGAAACTTAAGAAAATATCGAGAGCAAAGTAAGGAGGTATCCTGGGAAGTTTTGAGCGGGCAGGAAATCGTCCGATGCCTGTTATAGGGCGTGAAAGGGTCAAAGCAACGGGAATAAGTATTGTGTCCGATAACAGACCTGAAGGTGGCTTGTGAATTACATACGAGGCCACGCGCGAGGAACAACCTTGGGAACAGGGAGTGTACATGAGAGTCAGGTTTCGATCCAGTGGACCTGTGGGTTATGGGCCCACCATGTGGGTTGAAAGTAGGAAGGGTGGTGACATCTTGCACAGTCATGATAGCAAGGCATGTCAGAGGGTAGCTTGTCAGTTATATGTCAGCAACAACGTCATTACCAAGGGCGAGGGACGAAGATAACCATTTTCCCGCTCGTTGAAACGAGGCGGACCAATAGGCAAAGTTCTCGTCCATCAGTGGCTACCGGAATGTTATTGACAAATGCAATAGGGTCTTCCTGACAGAATTGTACACTGGGGGTGTTTACATAAGCAAGAGAATATTACTGCTTAGATCATATAGATCACAAGCAACGTTAAACCGACCAATGGAAAGGAAAATATGATTATCAGATTAAACAGAACGATGGAAAGGAAAATGTGTTTAAACACATATTTCAAGGGTATATCCTTCCCAAGGACAAGCAGAGCATGATATCCATGACATGATATAATGTAGAAACTCTTTGGGTAGGGGAGAGAAATTTCATGACATTACCCATACAACGGTGTTTGAATAATTAATAAAGGAAATTTAGCATGGTGCTTCAAAATGTTCTTATCGATGATCAGAGTACCACAGACATGCTTCGAGATAGCATTGACATGGTCATTGGGTAAAGATCAGACTTCGGATTCACAAAGGATCCACCAGGAACAACTTATAGAATAAGTCTTACAATTTCCACATGGAAGAATGGCTAACCTTGATACGAGGATACATATACTATAACAATAGGTCCTCTGGCCAGGGGTGCTAAGCAAAGACACCACCTTACTGGGTTAAGTAGAGACCAATGTTATAACTCTTGGAAATATGTCCCAACCATCATATCTGACCGAGATTCAGATCCGATTGGAGTGAGGATACCTCCGACTCAGGATGCCTGAGAAGAAAAGGTGCAACACAATTTGACGAGATGACATTGTGAGATTCTCAGTAATGATCTATGGAAGCTAGTTCCAAAACAAGAGTTCATCATTAAACCAAGGATAGGATGAGAGGGTGGCTGATGAACTAAACGACAATTCATTGAGATTTCCAAAAGATGGATTTCTGCAATCATGTGAACAAAGAGATAACATTTGTCAGATGAAATGATATAAGGGGATATGCTCGAGGAAAACATACTCAATTTAAACATTGGTTGAAAGGTGCACCCAAAATATGGGCTTAGGTAGCATGATAAATGTTAGAATGGTGATTCGATAACCAATGGTCTAAGAATGAAATCTTGACCATTAATTTCAAAGCAATAGGATTGTTAGAAGTTTTGAAATCGCAGAGCATAGTTCAATTGTCGGTTTCCCGGTTAGAAACAACACAGGGACTAAGGAATGAACGGATATGGCAAGAAGTATCACATGTATCGAGAATTCTTAAGGGGTGGTGAAATTCTCACGACATTCTTGACATAAAAGATGGTAATACTCCAAGGTAAAGAAGAACAAATGCTGGATAGCAAGGATTATAACACAAAACACAAACAAGTTTGTGTTGAACGGAAGGCAATAAAGTGGTCGATGATAACACAAATCATTGAGGGCAAGGATGGTATTTTATCATCATGAATTCAATTGATATCCTGGAAGAGCTCAGAGTGTTGATGATGATCATGACAAATTTTGTGGAAAGGCTCCATGAAGAAGTAATTGAACAACGGCTACATCAAACAACAGGACTAATGCAGCGAAAGATTATTAGAACCACGGGTACGACACAAACTCGAAACCAAGCTCACTGTTCAAGGAGAAATGATATGATGAGGAAGATCAACGTAAGCTTAGCTCATCGTCGAAAATTATGCTCCGTGAAGAAGGAACCAGGTAGCACAGTTAAAGAAATAGCACGATAATGAGATAGTCAATCGAGCTAGGAATGAAGTAATCGGGTACAAACTCGTAAGCGAGGAAGATTGCTTAAAATGGTTGAATCGTTGAACGGGCATGATTCAGTTAACGGTGTACTCGAGTGATTAACCACTCAGAACCTAGGAAAAATTGGAATCGGTGAGAATGTAGTACTTTATGAAGAACTCATAAGAAGTAATGTTGTTCCGTGATAATCTCAAGATACCAGGGGGAAATACTCGACGACAGATCAAAGTAGAGGTTGGAGTGGGGTATTGATCCGCAGAAGACAAATGCTTAAACTTGCCCGAGAAATGGGATCAAAGAAGAACAATATGGTCAGAACTATAACTACAAGGGGTCCAATTTAATGACACCGAAAGAATTACTCGAATGAGTAAATATTTGGCAAGAAGCTTCCATGATAAGTTCCACATCGGGTCCATGGGCATGAACACAAAGGTTCAAGGTCGACTCCCACTTCCTCAATGCATAACCTTCCATTCACCTCCTCGTATTTCGAAAATGACATTAGTTGTTGGAAGTTTTACCTGGTGCAATAACAGATAAGTATGACCCGTGAAATCTTTTGGGTTCACATAGATTAGGGAAGGCGTTGGTTCAACCCATCGGGGGATCGTGGAAACATATACCACAAGCTTCGATAGTAAATATCACCAGCTCGAAAGCAGAGCATGGTTGGCCAAATCAAGGAATATGATTTACCAAAGGCATTATGTATTAGGGAAAGAACTTCCAAAGTGATTGAATATGAAGGACGTTATCGGATAAAATCCAACAAGGTTCTGATGGTCCATAAAGGATCTGATGTGAGTATCGGCTCACAACTAGAAGAAGAATCAATGCAAAGACATTGGATTATAGAAACAACTGAGTAACTTAGAGCTCAATTGCAAAGGAATTATGATTTACAAAGCGAAGGATCAGAAACAGACGCTCTGATCAAGGATGGACAAGTTCAATATACTTAGGGGCACAATCGACGACAATTTGATTGGCGAGAACCAGCTCACGTTTGAAATGACGTCTGAGCCAGAAGGATGAATTCTAGGATCTGATTGAGGATTGCGAGCATTCGCAACAAATTGAATCAACGGACTCAAAATGATAATGACAAGATATGCCAATAAGATTATAGACTTATGGGATTAACCAAAGTGCAAGCAAGTAAGAATTTCAAGAGCAATAGGCTACTTAGGATTTTCGAAAGATCGAATGGTATTTCGAAGACTTTTGTGAAACACCTGAAAAACTGGGGAGAAACAAATCCTCGGTAAGTGTGAGGATTAATTTGTAAGTGTATTCAGACGATAAGGAACTGCAAGGCAGTAGGCACAAAGGATTATCAAAAGATCGACAAGTATTTCGGGGTATCTTGTAATATGTAACGCCCTCGATGCGGCTATATCTCCCACGTGTCGAAGCACGACTTAGAGGCATAACCGCATTGAAAGCAATGTCGCAAGTGAGGTAATCTTCACACAATCCATGTAATACATAAGGGAAAGAGATACATAGTTGGCTTACAATCGCCACTTCACACAATTACATGAATAAAGCATTACATCATCCAGATACAATCAAGGTCCGACTACGGAACCAAAATAAAAGAAGAACCCCAAATGCGACAAAAGACCCTGATCGACCCCAACTGGGCTCCACTACTGATCAACTAGAACTAAACAACACAAAGGGCAATATCTTCATCGAGCTCCTCCTTGAGCTTGATTGCATCACCTGCTCGGTAACATCGACACCTGCAAACTGGTTTTGGAAGTATCTGGTGAGCCACGGGGACTCAGCAATCTCGCACCCGCGAGATCAAGACTATTTAAGCTTATAGGTAAGGTAAAGGCATGAGGTGGAGCTGCAGCAAGCGACTAGCATATATGGTGGCTAACATACGCAAATGAGAGCGAGAAGAGAAGGCAAAGCACGGTCGATAAAAGTATGATCAAGAAGTGATCCTATAGCAACCTGCGTCAAGCATAACTCCAACATCAGTGTTCACTTCCGGACTCCGCCGGAAAGAGACCATCACGGTAACACACGCGGTTGATGTATTTTAATTAAGGTCAACTTCAGGTCTTCTACAACCGGACGTTAACAAATTCCCATCTGCCCATAACCGCGGGCACGGCTCTCGAAAGTTTAAACCCTGCAGGGGTGTCCCAACTTAGCCCATGACAGGCTCTCGCGATCATCGAAGGAATAGACCTTCACCCAAGACACTCCGATCAGACTCGGTATCTCGGTACATCAAGACATTTCGACAATGGTAAAACAAGACCAGCAAAGCCGCCCGATGCGCCGACAAATCCCGATAGGAGCTGCACATATCTCGTTCTCAGGGCACACCGGATGAGCAAGACGTCGGGTTGGCATAGACCCTGGTTGCCAGGGCGCCGGACATCGCCAAAGTTGGACCAACACTCGAAGGAGCACCGCCGGGGGTTAAAATAAAGATGACCCTCGGGCTCCGAAACCCAAGGAAAAAAAAAGGGCTAAGGTGAGGCAAATGGTAAAAGTCAATGTTGGGCCTTCTTTGGACAAGTTTTATTCAAAGCGAACTGTCGGGGGTCCCATAAATCACCCGACCAGCGTAAGGAACGCAAAATCCGGGAACATAACACCGGTATGACGGAAACTAGGGCGGCAAGAGTGGAACAAAACACCAGGCATAAGGCCGAGCCTTCCACCCTTTACCAAATATATAGATGCATTAATTAAATAAGATATATTGTGATATCCCAACAAGTTAACATGTTCCAACCAGGAACAACATCTCCATGTTCCAACAAGGAACATTCTTCAATCTTCACCTGCAACTAACAACGCTATAAGAGGGGCTGAGCAAAGCGGTAACATAGCCAAACAACGGTTTGCTAGGAATGGTGTCAAAGGTTAGAGGTTCATGGCAATTTGGGAGGCTGACAAGCACAAGGTAGGCATCGTAGCATTGGCATAGCAAAAGAGCGAGCAAACTAGCATAGCAAAGATAGTAGTGATTTCGAGGGTATGATCATCTTGCCTGGGATCCCGCAAGGAAGAAGAACGATTCCATGAAGAAGACAAAAGGACGTAGTCGAACGGATCCTCACAACTCCGGAACAAAACCGAAGCTAACGAGAGAAAGCACCCGGAAAGAAACAAACAACATGGTAAACAACCATCACATAAAACATGGCATGATGCACAAGCAAGGATGATGCATGTCCGGTTTAAAGAGGCATGGCATGGCATGGCAAAGTGCACAAACAATCCTACAAATTAAGTGGAGCTCAATATGCAACGGTGCATATTGATGAAACACCACGACAAGTTATTTAGTTCGATCTCGTTTATGTACCCAACAATATTAAATGTTGATTAACATGGCAAGGGGTGAAGCACAACAAAACTACCTACCTAGGCAAGTTTAAATGAGGCCGGAAACAACGAACAACAAGTCCGGAAAATCCCCATATGCATATTTTAAGGTTCGGTACTGTTCTGTCCTAAACCATATTTTAAAGTTGTTAAACAGGAAAATAAAGTGTACCATGTTAAACTAGGCATTTTTCCACCCCATATACATATAAAGTTTATTTAAATCGGAGCTACGGTTATTTAGTTATGAATTAAATCATTTTAGCATAGCATTTGAGCAAATTTAATCAAACAACATTTTAATCATTTTAAACATGGATGAAAGTGGCAAATTATGAAACTAGATGAAATTCTAAGCATTTTACATATAAAGTTTGTTTTAATCCGATGCACCAATTGTGAGTTATTAAATGCATGAAGTCTAGGGGGTTTTCTGCAAAACAGTAATTCACCGGATAAATGGAAAAATCGCAATAGGAAAAAAACATGGCATGGGCGAATCTAGCCCAAAGCAGAACATAGGGGCTGCTGGGGCTGCTCACCATAGCGGCCGAGGCCCGTAGGCGGAGGAGGTTGGCCGATATTGGCTGGGCAATGGCCGGGTCATGCCCAAGTGGGGAGGCGCTGGCTGCGTCTCCTCCCGATCGAACGGGAGCGAGGTAGGGCGCGAGGCGGCGGCGCTTGCAACTCCGGCGAGGGAGCAAGGACGCCGGGAGGCCGTGGGGGCCGGAGCTGCCGGATCTGGTCGCCGGGCCCCTTCGACCGGACCGAGACCGGCGCGGATCGGGAGGAGCGCTCTGTGGCGCGAAAGCATGGCGTAAGGCGGCGACGGCTGGACAAAGCGACAGCGTCGGCGGGGTTCGCGGACCGCGGGAGGCGAAGGCGAAAGGGCGGCGGAGGCAGCACCGCCGGGCGGAGGCGGAGGCGAAGGCCGCCGGCCGGCGGCGGCGGCGGCGGCGAAGCGCCGCCGCGCCGGCGCCGGCTAGGCGGGCGGCGGCGGCGGCGGATCCGCCCATGGCTCGATCTCGACTCGCGAGCTGGCGCGGGAGGGGAGAGAGAGAGGCGGTGAGGTGGCGGCGGTGACGTGGAGGGCGCCGGTTGGCTGCGGACGGCGGGGTTGACGTGGCCGGATCGATTGGTCGGAAGCGACGGGCGGACGTGTCCGCGAGGAGCGGACATGTCCGGTGGCGCGAGGGGAGCGGGGCTAGGGTTTGGACTGCGGAAATCGGGGGAGGCCACAAATATATAGGTAGAGGGAGCTAGGAGTGTCCAAATGAGGAGCGGTTTTCGGCCACGCGATCGTGATCGAACGACCGAGAGCATGGAGAGGAGTTTGGTGGGTTTTGGGCCACTTTGGAAGGGGTGTTGGGCTGCAACAAAAGAGGGCTTTATGTTACCGGTTAACCGTTGGAGTATCAAACGACCTCCAAATGGCACGAAACTTGACAGGCGGTCTACCGGTGCTATACCAAGGCCACTTGGCAAACCTCGGGCCATTCCGAGAAAGTTTAATACCCGCACATGAAAAGAGGGAAGAAGGGAACACCGGAGGACATAGGAGTGCCGGATTGCAAAACGGACAACGGGGAAAAGGCTCGGATGCATGAGACGAACACGTATGCAAAATGAAATGCACATGATGACATGATATGAAATGCATATGATGACATGGCATATGCAACACGCGAGCAAATGACATGGCAACGACGGCGAATAACTGGCAGACACCTGGCGCAACGGATCCGGGGTGTTACAACACTCCACCACTACGAGAGGATCTCGTCCCGAGATCTAGGATGGCACCGGAGGGAAAACGGAAGAGAAAGAGAAGAGGTAAACTAAGTTGCTTCTTTGACGAACGAGTGAAACCACAGAACCTTGAGAGGTTGACCAAATTGAAATGAAGAAAACAACGGAGATGAGCAAAGTTGAAAACACTCCGTTAGAAAAGAGGAGCAAGGGATACAACGAGAACCAAGAGGTTTAGTGATAAGATATATATTGAAACCACTCCGGTTAAAACCCAATAGAGAAGGGATAAGATTGATATAATTTGGCAGCACTCCGACTCTAAATGGAAGTAATTGAACATGAACTTGACAAGATGAGAGTATACTTGATGAAATCAACAACACACTGCAATGGGTAAGAGGGATTTCAGGCAGCACTCCGGTTGAGAAGGAAGGCAAAACTTGATAAGATGAGAGAACTCGAATGAAAACATGACACTCCGGTTAAATGGATAAGTATGAAAAGAACATGATCTCCAAAATGATATAATGGGTCAAAGAAAACATCACAATGCCTCCAGAAGAAAGAATAGAAGATAGATCATTGGAATAAAAGAATGGAGAAAAGAATGCCAACTTCTGCCACAAATGAGCTTGGAAATCACCCTTCCAAGAAGGTTATAACGGAGTTGTTGCAAAACCAACAACGAAAAGCACAAGCTTGTTGTGGGCTTATGGAACACATCTCAAAATTATGGGGTGACAACTGGCCACTAATGGAAATCATTGATTGAATTGATATCAACAAGGAGACGAGAAACTTATTTCACCGGGAGGACAAATGAAGAACTTGGGTCATTTATAAGCATCATAAATAGCAACAATCCTTAGGGAAAGCTTTAGGAGAAATATAACCCAAGATAACTCCAATGAAGAGACTGATGGATTTAAATATCTCATTCTTGACAACAATATGAATCATGACACATGAAGGAAATTGTCAAGAATGACCTAACACCATCTCAAAAGATAAGGTAGAAAGAATTGCACTTTGAAATGCAAGATGAAGAATACTTGAACTACTCAAAACAAAACATGTGTTGAGCACCATGTTTAATTTTGAGTATAGCTTGACGGATCATAACTTCGAGAGAAATCTTGAAGAACAAATGAAGAATGAAAAGAATCCTTGACGAACCACTACTCCGGTAAACAAAAGGGTGATAGAAAGAAAGAGAAGTTGAAAACACAAGGTGAATCCTTGCAATGATTTAGATGGATCTCCGTGATAATAAGAGCTAGGAATTTCGGGAAAAAGAGAAGATGAAACAAATGAAACCGAGAATTTATTCCTCCTAAACAAACTCGAAGGAAAGGATTAATCACTTGATGAACAAGAACAAGAATTATGTTATGCGATCCTTCACCAATTTAAATTGATGACAAGCAACGGATTTGGCATACTACTTATTCTCGTAGAAAGGATTAAGATGATATGGCGCAAGCTTGGGAAGGTCTTCAACGAACCACGGTAGGATTGGAAAGAACAAATGAATTAAATGACAACGAAAGAGGTGAAATCTTGAACGAACCACCGTAAGAATTGAAAATGAAAGTAGCAAAGGCACAATTCACCGGGAAGAATTGGAAAACGAATGAAGATACTTGAGGGGATTTAGATACAAGTGGACGAAGAGATCATGAGCTGATTAAAGAATACTTGAATGATGCACCGGTATGATTTGGAGAATGAGAGCTGAAAGCTGAGAATGAATAATCCTGAATTGATGGACTCCGGATGACAAACTGAGAAGACTCTTGAATATCTCCTGATGGGTGAAAAAGATTCTCATAATCGAAAACAATTATGAGAGGATGGCATGAAGCTAGAACCATGAATCTTGAAGAGAATGGAGCAAGATTAAAGAGAAACTCTTCTTCGGTCTTCAAATGATGAGAATGACAACGAGAAACACCACCAAGAATTATTGAGGCACACCGGAAGAAACAAAAGCGAAGAGGTTGAGCCAACTATGAAAAGAATTTGAAAGATCTTGGAGAAAAGCATTTGACTGATGATAACTCATTCTTACGTCAAACTTGGAGAAGAATTTAGGATAGCTCTGGGAAAATAGAAGAGTCAGGTAAGATCCTGGAAAAAGACCTGTGGGTTAGGGCCCACTCAAAAGAAACACCATTGGAAATGATATTAAAGAGATATTGCACCGGTTGAATTAAATGACTTGAATGAGATAACAACCTCCAAATGGCTTGAACGGATTAAGAATGGAAACGCAAATCTTGTGAGATATCTTCAGCACTCCAGAACAAATGAATAGGAAGAAGTGAATGATTAATAAGTGCACCAAACAAGACAAAGCAATTGACACGAGGAAAGGAATATGATCAGCACTGAAAGCTTGACTTGGATCCACCGGAGAAGAAACAACAATGAAGGATGATGAACTAGTAGAACATCTTCTTGAGAACCACCGGGTAAGAACATTGACGGAAAAGAATGGAGAAACTTCCCACAACTAAAAGGATACATGATTAAGAAATCTGAGTCCTTGAAGAAAAAGGGTGGGAGGGCGGGAAAAACAAAGGCAACTTGGGATGAACGAAACAAACACCGTTGGTAAAACTTAGAATTTATCTTGCGGATGGGGAGAATGATGGGATCATCTCGAAGAGAAGCACGCCGGTTGAAAAAGAATTAACATGACGATCTCGATGATCAAGAAGGATTAGTACTCCCATAGAAATATGAGAACACCATTTAGGAAAGGTATGGATTCAACATCTGACTTCGAAGCAACTCGAATACCAAAATAAAACAAAACAAAGGATTGGCTTGCAGAATAAGCCGGAACAAACATATGATAGAGATTTCGTCCGAAGTTTTCGTGGTGGGGCCTACACGGCTCAATCAGACAAGCACCATCATGTACAAGGCAAGTGCACATGACATACTGAAGCGCCCCGAAGTCGGCATAGCCAAGGACTCTTTAAGACACAACGAGACCATCAGTAAAACCAACCGTGAATAGGCGGACCACTAGACGCCGAACCCCAATTTCATATCATACATCCGTCGGAAAGATATCCTAAGAGCTACTTGAATTCCCACCTATAATACTCCCGAAACTTTCAGGTTATGCAATCGGTGTTGGGGATACAGGGAGCAATATATCTCACACAAACTAACAATCCCTACATCCATTGTATCCATCCGTCAACACATAACCAAGAAACCTTCGAAATCGTCTACCTCAACCTTGAAAAGCATCCGTTATACAAGTCATGGCAATACTCCGTACTCACCTCAAGATCTTTGGGTTAGCGGGTTATCTCACCAACAACCGCATAAAAGAGATTTTCGATGTCGGCGTATTAAACTCGGTATTCCGAATCTGCAACGATAAAATTATGACGACAACACCCGGAGCTCAACTCCCGGGACACCGCCACAACCCCTAAATGTCGAGGCACCAAGACAATGTTGTCATCATAAAACCATCGAACGATTCTAAGATACCCGCGTGATCCTAAAAAAAATTTTTAGTGAAATTTGAGAAGAGAAGAGTCAAAACTCTACGTCAGATACCTCACCGGAAGGTCAAGGACCGGGAGTAAAAAGAATTCCTAACTCTCCGATATATATAATCCTAAATGACTCAAAACATTTTTCTAGACACAACTCGCCACTAAAACGATCAAGCGGTGGGGCTCCTAAGGTCGGGATGGCTCGATTACCAACTTGTAGCGCCTCGATGCGGCTATATCTCCCACGTGTCGAAGCACGACTTAGAGGCATAACCGCATTGAAAGCAATGTCGCAAGTGAGGTAATCTTCACACAATCCATGTAATACATAAGGGAAAGAGATACATAGTTGGCTTACAATCGCCACTTCACACAATTACATGAATAAAGCATTACATCATCCAGATACAATCAAGGTCCGACTACGGAACCAAAATAAAAGAAGAACCCCAAATGCGACAAAAGACCCTGATCGACCCCAACTGGGCTCCACTACTGATCAACTAGAACTAAACAACACAAAGGGCAATATCTTCATCGAGCTCCTCCTTGAGCTTGATTGCATCACCTGCCGGTAACATCGACACCGCAAACTGGTTTTGAAGTATCCGTGAGCCACGGGACTCAAAGCAATCTCTTTTGCGAGATCAAGACTATTTAAGCTTATAGGTAAGGTAAAGGCATGAGGTGGAGCTGCAGCAAGCGACTAGCATATATGGTGGCTAACATACGCAAATGAGAGCGAGAAGAGAAGGCAAAGCACGGTCGATAAAAGTATGATCAAGAAGTGATCCTATAGCAACTGCGTCAAGCATAACTCCAACATCCGTGTTCACTTCCGGACTCATGGAAAGAGACCATCACGGTAACACACGCGTTGATGTATTTTAATTAAGGTCAACTTCGGTCTTCTACAACCGGACGTTAACAAATTCCCATCTGCCCATAACCGCGGGCACGGCTCTCGAAAGTTTAAACCTGCAGGGTGTCCCAACTTAGCCCATGACAGGCTCTCGCGATCATCGAAGGAATAGACCTTCACCCAAGACACTCCGATCAGACTCGGTATCTCGGTACATCAAGACATTTCGACAATGGTAAAACAAGACCAGCAAAGCCGCCCGATGCGCCGACAAATCCCGATAGGAGCTGCACATATCTCGTTCTCAGGGCACACCGGATGAGCAAGACGTCGGGTTGGCATAGACCCTGGTTGCCCAGGGGGCGCCGGACATCGCTCAGGTTGGACCAACACTCGAAGGAGCACTGGCCCGGGGGGGTTAAAATAAAGATGACCCTCGGGCTCCGGAAACCCAAGGGAAAAAAAAAGGGCTAAGGTGAGGCAAATGGTAAAAGTCAATGTTGGGCCTTGCTGGACAAGTTTTATTCAAAGCGAACTGTCAGGGGGGTCCCATAAATCACCCGACCGCGTAAGGAACGCAAAATCCGGGAACATAACACCGGTATGACGGAAACTAGGGCGGCAAGAGTGGAACAAAACACCAGGCATAAGGCCGAGCCTTCCACCCTTTACCAAATATATAGATGCATTAATTAAATAAGATATATTGTGATATCCCAACAAGTTAACATGTTCCAACCAGGAACAACATCTCCATGTTCCAACAAGGAACATTCTTCAATCTTCACCTGCAACTAACAACGCTATAAGAGGGGCTGAGCAAAGCGGTAACATAGCCAAACAACGGTTTGCTAGGAATGGTGTCAAAGGTTAGAGGTTCATGGCAATTTGGGAGGCCGACAAGCACAAGGTAGGCATCGTAGCATTGGCATAGCAAAAGAGCGAGCAAACTAGCATAGCAAAGATAGTAGTGATTTCGAGGGTATGATCATCTTGCAGGATCCCGCAAGGAAGAAGAACGATTCCATGAAGAAGACAAAAGGACGTAGTCGAACGGATCCTCACAACTCCGGAACAAAACCGAAGCTAACGAGAAAGCACCGGAAAGAAACAAACAACATGGTAAACAACCATCACATAAAACATGGCATGATGCACAAGCAAGGATGATGCATGTCCGGTTTAAAGAGGCATGGCATGGCATGGCAAAGTGCACAAACAATCCTACAAATTAAGTGGAGCTCAATATGCAACGGTGCATATTGATGAAACACCACGACAAGTTATTTAGTTCGATCTCGTTTATGTACCCAACAATATTAAATGTTGATTAACATGGCAAGGGTGAAGCACAACAAAACTACCTACCTAGGCAAGTTTAAATGAGGCGGAAACAACGAACAACAAGTCCAGGAAAATCCCCATATGCATATTTTAAGGTTCGGTACTGTTCTGTCCTAAACCATATTTTAAAGTTGTTAAACAGGAAAATAAAGTGTACCATGTTAAACTAGGCATTTTTCCACCCCATATACATATAAAGTTTATTTAAATCGGAGCTACGGTTATTTAGTTATGAATTAAATCATTTTAGCATAGCATTTGAGCAAATTTAATCAAACAACATTTTAATCATTTTAAACATGGATGAAAGTGGCAAATTATGAAACTAGATGAAATTCTAAGCATTTTACATATAAAGTTTGTTTTAATCCGATGCACCAATTGTGAGTTATTAAATGCATGAAGTCTAGGGGGTTTTCTGCAAAACAGTAATTCACCGGATAAATGGAAAAATCGCAATAGGAAAAAAAACATGGCATGGGCCGAATCTAGCCCAAAACAGAACATAGGGGCTGCTGGGGGCTGCTCACCATAGCGGGCCGAGGCCCGGTAGGCGGAGGAGGCTGGCCGACGCTGGGCCGGGCCGGCTGGTCATGCCCAAGTGGGAGGCGCTGGCGCGCTGCCTCCTCCCGTCGAACGGGAGCGAGGTAGGGGAGGAGGCGGCGGCGCTTGCAACTCCGGGCGAGGGAGCAAGGACGCGGGGAGGCCGTGGGGCCGGAGCTGCCGGATCTGGTCGCTGGGGCCCTTTCGACCGGACTGAGACCGGCGCGGATCGGGAGGACGCCTCTGGGCGGCGAAAGCATGGCGTAAGGCGGCAATTTGGACAAAGCGGCAGCGTCAGGCGGGGTTCGCGGACCGGGGAGGCGAAGGCGAAGGGCGGAGGCAGTGCACCGCCGGGCGGAGGCGGAGGCGAAGCGCCGCCGGCCGGCGGCGGCGGCGGGCGGGCGAAGGCCGGCCGCCTCGGCGCCGGCTACCGGCGGCGGCGGCGGCGGGATCTGCCCAAGGGTTCGATCTCGACCAGCGAGCTCGGGCGGGAGGGAGAGAGAGAGAGCGCGGTGAGGTGGCGGCGGTGACGTGGAGGGCGCCGGTTGGCTGCGGACGGCGGCGGGGTTGACGTGGCCGGATCTGATTGGTCGGAGCGACGGGGCGGACGTGTCCGGCGAGGGAGCGGACATGTCCGGTGGCGCGAGGGGAGCGGGGCTAGGGTTTGGACTGCGGAAATCGGGGGAGGCCACAAATATATAGGTAGAGGGAGCTAGGAGTGTCCAAATGAGGAGCGGTTTTCGGCCACGCGATCGTGATCGAACGACCGAGAGCATGGAGAGGAGTTTGGTGGGTTTTGGGCCACTTTGGAAGGGGTGTTGGGCTGCAACAAAAGAGGGCTTTCGGTTACCCTTGCTAACCGTTGGAGTATCAAACGACCTCCAAATGGCACGAAACTTGACAGCGGTTCACGGTGCTATACCAAGGCCACTTGGCAAACCTCGGCCATTCCGAGAAAGTTTAATACCCGCACATGAAAAGAGGGAAGAAGGAACAGGAGGACATAGGAGTCGGATTGCAAAACGGACAACGGGGAAAAGGCTCGGATGCATGAGACGAACACGTATGCAAAATGAAATGCACATGATGACATGATATGAAATGCATATGATGACATGGCATATGCAACACGCGAGCAAATGACATGGCAACGACGGCGAATAACTGGCAGACACCTGGCGCAACGGATCCGGGGTGTTACATAATAGCAAGACCAACTGGAGATGAATGTAAGAATGACAACTGCATGTAGTTATCATATGGGTTGATGGTGGAAGGGGAATTGCAAACGCGATGAACACAAGTTCTCGGGTTAACAACGAAGAGTATCCCAGGGTCTACTGGAGCAGCAGACGATCATCGGTAATAAGGTGCTCTCCGGGTGAAAGTGATAACGAGATCCTAATGTTAGATTTAGCAAAATTCATTTATCCCGAGTAGAAGAGAGATCAGAGTCCCAGAGTATAGACGAGGAGTAAAAGATCCTAAGACCACCCAATGGCGACGTGGGCACGTAAGCCACACAGCCATGTTAGTAAAAGTTTTGCCATGACTAGACTCAACTTCGGCCAAGTAGTTGGGAAGGGGGATTCCTACAGGCAGTCGGCTCTGATACCAACTTGTGACGCCCCCGATTCAATCATACACTAATCATGCATGCAAATGTGTACGATCAAGATCAGGGACTCACGGCAAGATATCACAACACAACTCTAAAAACATAAATAAGTCATACAAGCATCATAATACAAGCCAGGGGCCTCGAGGGCTCGAATACAAGTGCTCGATCATAGACGAGTCAGCGGAAGCAACAATATCTCGAGTACGAGACTTAAGTTAAACAAGTTTGCCTTAAGAAGGCTAGCACAAACCGGGATACAGACGAAGAGGCGCAGGCCTCCTGCAGGATCCTCCTAACTACTCCCGGTCGCGTCCGCAGCACCGCACGTAGTAGTAGGCACCTCTAGTGTAGTAGTCGCCGCCGACGGTGGCGTCGCCCTGGGCTCCAAAGTGCGGTTGCGGCATCCGGGAAGAAGAGGAAAACGGGGAAAAGAGGGAGCAAAGCAACCGTGAGTACTCATCCAAAGTACTGCAAGCAAGGAGCTACACTACATATGCATGGGTATATGTGTAAGGAGGCCATATCGGTGGTGAGCTGCAGAATGCCGAATAAGAGGGGATAGCTAGTCCTATCGAAGACTACGCTTGGCAGCCTCCGTCTTGCAAAGATGTAGAAGAGAGTAGATTGAAGTCCTCCAACTAGCATCGCATAACATAATCCTACCCGCGATCCTCCCTCGCCGCCACGTGGAAAAGCGATCACCGGGTTGTCTGTGGAACTTGTCTGGGTGTGTTTTATTAAGTATCCGGTTCTAGTTGTCATAAGGTCAAGGTACAACTCTGGGTCGTCCTTTTACCGAGGGACATGGCTATTTGAATAGATTAACTTCCCTGCAGGGGTGCACCACATTTCCCAACACGCTCGATCCCATTTGGCCGGACACACTTTCCTGGGTCATGCCCGGCCTCGGAAGATCAACACGTCGCAGCCCCACCTAGGCACAACAGAGAGGTCAGCACGCCGGTCTAACTCCTACGGCGCAGGGGTCTGGGCCCATCGCCCTTTGCACACCTGCGACGCGAGCGTGGCGGAAGCGTAACTAGCCCCCTTAATACAAGAGCAGGCTTACGTTCCAATCTGGCACGCGCCGCTCAGTCGCTGACGTCACGAAGGCTTCGGCTGATACCACGACGTCGAGTGCCCATATCTTTCCCGCGTAGTTGGTTTGTGCGTATAGGCCAGTGTCCAGACTCAGATCAAATACCAAGATCTCGTTAAGCGTGTTATTATGAAGCAACCATGAACGCCGACCAGGCCAGCCCACCTCTCGCCTAGGTGGTCTCAACCTGCCTGCCGCTCCGCCACAAAGATCCACATAGAGGGCCGTCGGGACAAAGGTTCTTTCAAATTTCAATCAAGTGAATCACTCATGGGTACTCCTCGAGCCGACCCGACTTTAGTCACCATTTGTAGTATGTATATATGTATAGTATATACCCGTGATAACCTCCCGAGTGATCACGACCCAATAGTATAGCAAGGCAGACTGACAAGAATGTAGGGCCAATGATGATAAACTAGCATCCTATACTAGGCATTTAGGATTGCGGGTAAGGTATCAACAGATGTAGCAACAATGTCAGGCTATGCATCATAATAGGATTAACGGAAAGCAGTAACATGCTACACTACTCTAATGCAAGCAGTATAGAGGAGAATAGGCGATATCTGGTGATCAAGGGGGGGTTTGCCTGGTTGCTCTGGCAAGAAGGAGGGGTCGTCAACTCCGTAGTCGAACTGGGTAGCAGTAGCGTGAGAAGAGGGGGAAGAAATAATGAATACAGAGCAAACAAAGCATCACAAAATATAACAAGGCAATACACGGTGCCAGGGGTGATCTAACGCAGGGACAGGTGATACTTGTGAAGGGGGGGAACATCCGGAAAAGTATCCCCGGTGTTTCGCGTTTTCAGACAGATGAACTAGAGGGGGAAAGTTGAGAGTTCGATAGGTTTAGGATGTGTGGCGGATGAACGGGCTGCGTATCCGGATCCGTCCCATCGTTCTGAGTAACTTTCATGTAGAAAGTATTTTCATCTAAGCTACGGTTTATTTTATATGATTTTCTAAAGTTTTAAATCATTTTTAGAATTTATTTAATTTATTTAATTCAACATTATCCAGAATAGTGTTTGCTGACGTCATCGTGACATCAGCATGACGTCAGTAGTCAACGGGGCATTGACTGGGTCAAATTGACGTGTGGTCCCGGTGGGACCCACCTGTCATACTCGGTTAGGTTGATTAGGGTTTAGGTTAAACAAAATACTATTTAATTAAACTAACGGGTCAATTAGATTAATTAAGTAGGATTAATTAACTTAATTAATTTAGGTATTTAATTAATTGATTAAATTTATTATTTTTATTTTTATTTTTTTATCTTCTTTTTTTTGAAATGTTCTGGAGGTGGGGCCCTCCTGTCATTGGCCCATAGGGGAGCCTAGTGGGTTTGTGGGCGCTGGGTGCGGGTGTGCGGGCACCAGGCGCTGAGGCGCAACCCACCCGGTGCGAGGCGAGGTAGCCGGTGATGGCGGGGCCCGCCTGAAGCGGCGGGCGAGCAAAGGGGAGTCTTTTGACCTTCAGCCATTTTTCCTTATCCCAAATATAAGTGAGCCAACTTTACAACAACGTATAATGCTCTGCAGTGCCAAGGTTGTGATCGCCTCTGTTTGTGTCAACGAGGAAGGAGTCCCTGGTGCACGCTGTTGCATGGACACCAGCTCCAGCAGCAATACGCCGAGCTGCAAAAAAATTCAGTTAACATCATGGTTCATAAACTACTATACATTTGTAGTTAACATCATTCTTCACAAACTACTAGACATCATGGTTCACAGGGAGAGACGAGCAGAGAGAAGTACAAGTCTTCTTTTTGAGCAGTGAACGGTATAATCGTTTAGAAGTCTTCTTCAGATATTTATGAAATAAACTCTGAACTTGTAACTTGATAGAAGCTGAATTTGGTTATTTTGGAGATTTGGCAAGACTATGTGAGTTGTGTCCGCACAAGCAAACAGCTACACACGCCTGGGAGAAAGAAATCGAAAGCAGGCTTCTGTATATATCCAATCGATCACAAAACTAGCAGCTTCATATCACAAGTTCAGAAGAACGTTCTAGGGAGACTTCAAAACAGCAAGCTAAAAGGTTGAAAGTATATAACCAGCAGCAGCAAGTCATGCAAACTAGCGTGACAGCCGGTGTATAGCCGTCATAGAACTTGGCATACATCCATAGTAGAAATTCAGGGCGGCCGCTGTATAGCTATACTAGAACTTTCACAAAACATCTTTGCACTTGGTGTACAGTGGCCATAAGCGACAGCGACCTCGAGCACGACCAGAGCCAACTCTCTGCAAGGGAGCCCGCCATGGCCATGGGATTAGAGCTAGCTCGTCGCGGGAGGAGGCCACCGGCAACGTCATAGGGCAGGGTTGAGCTACAACAGCAATTACCAAAACATCATAACACAAATTGCTAAATGGAACAAATTCCTTCAGAATTTGCGGCATTGTTCAAAGGGGAACTCCACCAGTGGGATTCAGAGGAGGTGGAAAAGCACCAAAGGCAGTGGCGCTGCACTCTACTCCTCGGCAAGGTCAGAGAAGAGGGAAATCATGGGAGTTGAACGGCATTGGGTTGTGACGTTGAAAGGCCTTGGGTTGCGGTGTTGAAAGGCCTTGACGCTGCAGTTGGGGAGGCACGTGAGCCATCTAGCAGGTCCCCATGGCGGCCAAGCAGGGAGACAGCACCACTGTCACGCCCTAGGGGCGGCCAGGTTCGCCGGAGTAGGGATCGGAGGTGGAGGAGAGGATCTGGATCGAGAGGAGCGAGGTAGGAAGGTAGGAGAAGGCAGCGAGGGGATAAGTTCAGAATTTCATTTCAAACTCCTTCGTCTTATATATGCACGATTCGATTACAAGCTGGGCCGGCCCAAGACTCAACGCCTACACACACCCAAGGCCCACTCGCCACCCGCACCCAAGGCCCACTCGCCACTTGAACTACCCGCCCTCTCCTCCTGTCTTCTGCTTGCCGTCGATCCTGCCTGTCGTAAGTGCCCTGGTACTGACAGTATCCTCCCCTGGAGAGCCAGCGTGTCCCCAAGCTGGCGCATTCGGATACCTGTAAAGAGCACTTGGTAGTCCTCCCATGTAGCATCTGTAGTGGCAAACTTGGTCCATTTGATCAACACTTGAAGGTGCGCTGCATTGCCCTTCTTGACCAGTCGACGATCCAGAATTTCCTCAGGCTGAATCTTCGGATCAGACAAATCGAGTGGTGCTGGCAGGGAAGTGAACACCGGCGTGTGATCAGGCACATGTTCTTTCAGTTGAGAGACGTGGAAAACCGGATGCACGAGGCTCCCACGCGGCAGTTCTAGTCTGTATGCTGCTTGACCGATCTTGGAGAGGATTTTGAAAGGGCCAAAATACTTCAGGGCTAGTTTTGGGCAGGGGCGATTTACCACTGAAGACTGGGCATAGGGTTGGAGCTTCAGATAGACCTTCTCCCCTTTGATGAACTTTCTGTCAGTATGTTTGCGATCTGCAAACTCTTTGTATTTGCTTTGAGCTCTGGCTAGCTGTTTTTTGAGTGTTGTTGTGTGTTCAGTATGTATAGACAACCTTCCAGACATCAAGATTGAGATCGAAAGCTGGATCAGATACTTGCCCCACATTTGGCTCATACCCATATAGACCCTTGTAAGGCGTGCATCCCAAAGCAGAGTGGTAAGTGGTATTGTACCAGAATTCTGCTTGAGGTAGCCAAGAAGCCCACTTAGCTGGAGAGGCATGAACAGCACACCTTAGGTACATTTCAAGGCACTGGTTCACCTTTTCTGTTTGCCCATCTGTTTGAGGATGGTATGCAGTGCTCATTTGCAACTCAGTGCCCCAAACTCTGAATAGCTCCTTCCAAAATGAGCTGGTGAATATCTTGTCTCTATCTGACACTATGAACAGAGTCAAACCATGCAACCTGACCACAGTGTGGAGAAACACTTTTGCTACTGATGCTGCTGTGAAGGGATGTTTCAGTGGAATGAAGTGGCTCACCTTGGTGAAACGGTCCACAACTACTAGAATAGCATTGTAGCCTTCTGATTTAGGCAAACCTTCAATGAAATCCATGTTGATTGCTTGCCAAGGGCCATCTGGAACAGGGAGAGGCTGCAGCAAGCCTGGTACTTTGCAGTGTTCATGTTTTGCTTGCTGACACACACTGCACTGTTTTACAAAGTTCTCCACATCTTTCTTAATACCAGTCCAGGTGAACAGCTATTTCACTTTGTGGTAAGTAGCTAACATACCTGAGTGTCCTCCTATGGGAGAGGAATGGAAGGCCTGAATCAGTTTAGTTTGCAATCCAGAGTTGGCTCCCACCCAAACTTTCCCTTCTTGTTTAATGAGGCCTTCCTGTAACTGAAACCCTGGGCAAGCCTGATTGTATAGAGCTAACTTGGTGAGCATTGTTTGGGCAACAGGGTCCACAATATAAGAATTCAACACTTCCTGTATCCAGACAGGTTTACTGGTAGACAATGCCTGAACTGGAAACAAATGTGCCACTCTGGATAGGGCATATGCAGCTGTATTTTCAACTCCTCTTTTGTATTGGATAGAGAAATCTAGCCCCACAAGCTTTGTCATAGCCTTTCTTTGAAGATCAGAAGTTAAGTTTTGATCTCCCAGGTGGCATAAACTCTGGTGGTCAGTCTTGATCGCAAATGGAGCTCTGGATAAGTAGTATCTCCACCTGTCAATGGCCATCATGATAGCCAGAAATTCTTTTTCATAGATGGACACTTTTTGACCGTTCACTCCAAGAGCTTTACTGTAGTAAGCAACAGGATGGCCTGACTGGGCGAGCACTGCACCAATGCCAGTATTGCAAGCATCTGTCTCAATGGTGAAGGTTTTGTTCAAATCTGGTAATGCCAATACAGGTATTGTGGCCATAGCTTGTTTGAGGGACTTAAATGCAGTGTCAGCATCTGTAGTCCACTGGAAGGATTGTTTCTTCAGTAAGGTTGTGAGAGGTTTAGCTAACAGACCATAATTTTGAACAAACTTTCTCTAGTAGCCAGTGAGACCTAGGAAACCCCTCCGTTCAGTGACATTGGTGGGAGTTGGCCATTCTAACATTGCAGCAGTCTTTGCAGGGTCAGTACTTACTCCTTTGTCAGAAATAATGTGGCCAAGGTACTCCATGGACTGTTGTGCAAAAGAACACTTGCTTTCCTTCACCACCAAATTGTTTGCTTTCAATGTATCAAAAACTGATTGTAGATGAACTATGTGTTCCTCTAAAGTACCACTGAAAACCAATATGTCATCCATGAAAATTAAGACAAACTTTCTGTTAGAGCCTTTGAAGATGTAGTTCATAAAGCACTGAAATGTAGCTGGTGCTGTGGCTAGGCCAAAGGGCACCACCTTGAACTGGTACTGTCCATTGTGAGTTTTAAAAGCTGTTTTGAACTCATCTGCTTCGGCCATCCAAATTTCATGATATCCTGAGTTGAGATCCAACTTAGAAAACCACTTGGCTCCCCCTAACTCATCCAACAGTTCATCAATGACAGGCAGAGGAAATTTGTTCTTAATTGTGACCTCACTCAATCTTCTATAGTCCACACAAAACCTCCAGGTGCCATCCTTCTTCTTAACTAACAGGACAGGCGAAGCAAAAGGACTTAAACTGGGTGTAATAAGCCCTGACTGTAGCATTTTAGATACTTGTCGTTCAATTTCATCTTTTTGCTGTGGAGATTACCTGTAAGGCCTGCAGTTAACAGGAACTGCTCCAGGTACAAGGTGTATTTCATGATCAAATACCCTTTGTGGAGGTAGGGTTTTGGGATCATTGAACACAGCTTTGTTTGCTAGAAGCACTTGCTGAACTTCTTCAGGTATTTTAGAACTAGGACTAACAACCATATAATGCAGCATAGTTGTTGCCCATATGTCATTTCCCTTTTCCCACTTTTTGAGTTGTTCCATAGAAACTTCCTTAAGTGGTTCTGTTTTAGCTGGCAGTACCCCTTGCAACCTGACAGTTTTCTGTTGATACTCAAACTGAATCCACTTCCCAGCCCAGTGGCATTGCATCACTCCCCATTTCTCTAACCAGTCCATTCCTAAGATAATATCATATCCTCCCAGCGGAAGAACTTGCATGGCACTGGAAAAACTATGCCCCTGAATCCACCAGGTCAGTTCAGGTACAAACTTGGTGCAATCCACCAGTCCTCCATTTGCAACTTTCACTTGCATGGGTTTTTTCATTGTCTGGGCAGGTACTGCAACTCTGTCCAACAGTGCTTGGTCCACAAATGTATGAGTGCTCCCTGAATCCAGAAGTATTAACACCACCTGATTTCCAATCAGAGCTCTGAGCTGAATGGTTTTGGGATGTGATGCTCCAGATAGAGCTGTGTTAGAGATGGTGGCACACTCCTCCTGGTAGTTGTCCACTAAGGCATCCAGCACTGCATCTGATATGATTTCATGAGGATTTACCAGCTCTGCTGCTTTCAATTGAGCTGCAGGTGCAGCTGTGGGTTTACAGGCATGACCTGGGGCATACTTCTCTCCACATCCATAGCATAACCCATTTGCTCTGCGATACTCCTTAAGTTGTTTTGCCATACACAACTCCCCCGGAACAAAACTCTGCTTATTCTCATTCCTAGTGACTGAATTTTTTGGATATGTTGATTTGAAGTATTTACATTCTTTGTGTCAATCCCTCTGTACCCTTTGCATACATAGCGCCAAGCTGCACCGTTCTTTGGTAATGTATTTCCACTGCTGCCCGAAGCTCCTCCTTCAGCCCCATGACAAAACGGGTGACCAGGAAGATGTTGCTTATGGACGGCTCATAGAGCCTGATGTGATACACCAATTGCTGGAACTGTTGTTTCTACTCTTCCACTGAACCACTTTGCTTGAGCAGCATTAACTCTTCCATCCTTTCTCTATGTATATTCACATCAAATTCCTGTAACACCGCAGCACAAAACTGTTCCCAAGTATGAAAGGCACTCTGCTGTTTGAACGCCTGATACCAGTGCGCTGCATTGTCAGTAAGGTACAGGGAAGCATACGTGACTCTGAAATTGTCTGGGATGTGATACAGACAAAAAAAGGCCTCGCACTTATCCAACCAGATCCGAACATCCGTGCCATCAAACCTATGGAAATCCATCTTAGGCATCCACTATCGTCTGCTCGACTGATCCTCTGTTCCCGGAACTACCGCGTGATCTATTGGAGCTGGGGGATGTACTTGGGAGAAACGCAGAGGCGGATGTGGTGGTGGCCCTGGCATGGCGCCCAAAATGCCGTTCGTCACCCCTGAGGCTGTTGGGGATGAACTCTCACCAGATTCGTGCGGCATGGGCTGCTTCCCCAGGTGAACGGCGTGCGCTTGCTCTTGCTGAACCTTGCCCAGGGCGTCGCACGAGAGGTTCACCTTCATCTGGACCTGGTCGATGCGGGCCGACTGCTCGGTGAGCTTAGCATCGAGGTCTTCAAGCTGTGCGCTGATGCCGTCGATAACCGTCAGCTTGCTCTGCGCCGCATGCAACTCAGCGAATTTCTGCAGCATCCGCTCCTGCAGCGCCTCCATCTCGTCCGCGAGGAAACGCATCTGCGGGTTCGGCTTGAATGTCGTTGTCGCGGCTCGTTACCCCAAATCAACCCACCTCAGGTCGGGGATTACACAGATCAACCCAAAGGGGATCCGCGACCGTCGCCTTGGATTTGCCGGGTACGATTCAGGAAAAAATTTGGGCGCGGCGGAGCGACGGCTCTGATACCAGATTGTCACGCCCTAGGGGCGGCCACGTTCGCGGGAGTAGGGATCGGAGGTGGAGGAGAGGATCTGGATCGATAGGAGCGAGGTAGGAAGGTAGGAGAAGGCAGCGAGGGGATACGTTCAGAATTTCATTTCAAACTCTCGATGCCTTCGTACAGAGGTCGACCGTTGCTTATATATGCACGGTTCGATTACAAGCTGGGCCGGCCCAAGACTCAACGCCTACACGCACCCAAGGCCCACTCGCCACCCGCACCCAAGGCCCACTCGCCACTTCAATTACCCGCCCTCTCCTCCTGTCTTCTGCTTGCCATCGATCCTGCCTGTCGTCAGTGCCCTGGTACTGACAACCACCACCCAAGAGTAGCAGCAGGTGACGACTGGTGATTTTACAGCAGCGTGCGGGCGGGAGGGCGTCCCCGTGTTGGAAGCAGAGAAGGCCGTGTCTCCTTGGTCGATCAGCGCCTCATTCCCACTGGATCCGACCAAGAAACAAGGGGTAGGAGAAGCCTTGCCAGCGGTGGAGGGGGAGCGAGGTGGTTGGAGGCAGGTTGGAAGTGGGGCGGTGGTTGCCGGCGATGCGGTTGGAGGTGGGGCGCGGCTGCGGCGGTGGTAGGAAGGTCGAGAGTCTAGTCGTGGCGGCGGGAGGTCTGGGAGGTCGCGTGGTAGCACAGATCAGGGAGGTCGCCGCGGCGGCGGGGGGGTCTGGGGAGGTCGCGTCGTGGGGGTGAGGGGCGGTCGGGGTCTGGGAGGAGCTTGGCGGCGAGCCAGGTGGTGTCGGACCTGGAGGCGGGGGTGATGTGGCGGCGGTGCGAGATACTGCGGGTGGGCGGTGGCCGCGTCGACGGCACTGGCGGAGGCTGGTGGGAAGAGGTAGGTGCGGCCGTCGGCGGGGATCGGGGGAAGTTCTGGCAGTTCGTGGTCGTGGGTTTTTTCTTGTCGCTGTTGGCTAGGGGTCCGGGAACACCTCATCAGACCCTATATAGGCGCGGTGTGATCCAAATAACTATTCTAATCCTGGGATTAGAATAGTGATGTCGTATATATAAGTGGAAAAACTTTTTCCACTTATATATAATTTATCGATAATACCCGGTATTACCCGATACTCATCGAAACCCTTTCAGTGACCCCGAAATGCTTTCGGATCCTCTCTGAACTATTCCTAATATTCATGAAATAATTCCACAAATGTATTATCATGACTCCTGTCCTAGTAACCTACGGGGGTTCGATAACTCACAAACATGGACGAAACCGTTCGTTTAATGACCGCCAGCGGGACCGTGGACGTCCATAATGGTTCCTATGAGTACACGAATGATATTCCACTGAACCTTTGGTTATTATGTGATGTCCCTTTGCTTCACAATATTTCACAAAACCTGGGATTCATTGGTATCCTCTTGGGTCATCACCATGCTCACTATACCAAAATCCTAGTTACCAGTTTTGTTCTTCTTTCTCGTTATTCTGTTCTGGCATCCCCGTGATGTAGTCACCTGTGCTTGGCTAGAAGATGGTGGATATCATCACACCAAGAGGCCTAAGAATATATGTCCATTGTCGGAGGAGAAAATCCCACTCTTGAGCTATTCGGCCACTTGCAAACTTCCCGATGAGCCTATAAGTTATCGTTATGATCACCGTGTTACAGGTGACGTTTGAGAAACCCCAAAGTCCACCGTACGGTAAGAAGTGACCACGATACTCTCATGGTCTAAGGAGCAAAATCACATGTTAACACTCTGTGTTATTACGATTGATTACAAACAATATTATCTCAATTCATAACAAACAAGTTTGGGTCGATTCAATATGATCGTTCTTCCAACGTCATAATCTCAATGTTGTTTTAGGACTATCGTTACACTTGATGATATCCTAAGATCCGGAAAATGTGATCACCAACAATGCTTGAGCTAGTCTTGGAGGGGATACTATGAACCTTTATTTTATCTGTTTACCGTTTAACACGTGCATATAAGTTTTTCACTGAATCGCATATTCCAGGACCTTAGCAGTTATAGCATGAAATATAAACACGTAATTATGAATATGGAAATATAATAATACATTATTGCCTCTAGGGCATATTTCCAACAATTTTCGGCCCATAAACGACCTGTGCTGGAATTGGGCCATTTTCGGGCAGGTCTAACTTCGACATGTTACCGGCCCATTGTAGTGTTGGGACACTTCCAGCCCGATGTGTTTTTCGGCCCGTTAACGGTTGGTGCAACCCATGGGTCATATGTGCCCCGACGTGACATCCGGCCTATTAATGACCCATATTCTTGATGACACAAATCCGGCCTGCCCACACTTTTGGCCTGGTAAAGGCATGTGTACTAGGTCGGCGCATTTACGGCTCGTGTTGACTTTTGGCCTATTAACGGCCCGCCATGTAAATGGGCCACCATGGGCGGAGATACATTTCAGCCTGCTAATGGCCAGTGGGCTATTTGGCACACTTTAGTCCCAATCATATTTCGGCCTACTGCAAGCCCTGGGTATATTCTGGCCCAATGAAGGCCCAATCTCTGTCTTGGCCTGTTAATGGCCCACGACATTTATGGGCCAAATAAGGCTTATGAGATATTTAGACATGTTAATGGCCTTTATGATTATGAACCCATATTATGTTTAGGCCTGTTAATGGCCCAATATGGTCATGAGCCTACCAATGGGACGATCGGTATTTAGGCCCAGTTATTTTCTGTGGGCTACATGCCGATTGCAGCTCATAATCGTTTTTAGTTGCACTCGAGTTGTGGACCAGACGAATATTGTCGCTTTGGGATCCTATGATGCTTTCGGCCCAAAGGAGATCGATGATGTCAAATACATTACTAAGAATAAACCTACACTATACAAAAATGGCTTGCTAATTTCTACGGCCTTTCGCAGCACGATAAATGTTGTATCACAACAAAATAAATTACAACTATACAACAAAAGGCCGGTTGGCATAAAATTTTATAGTCAATGCAGATAAATGCACCATGAGAAGTATAGAAGCGTAGATCATTTGACCTGAGTGGTAATGTTTCAGGCTGTAGAATCTGATGGAGCAGCATGACATTCCCCTTTTTTCGCCATTGCTCTTGAACAACGAAGCAAATGTCTGATAGTTTGGTTTCAAAACCATTCATATCTTGATGACATTTTTCAACCACTATTCTTGTTTCAGAAATGACCTCCATTAGGGATTGGACTTGTGTCTCGAGCATAGATACATCACTTTTTCTAGCCGGAAGATCTTGTTCAGGAGGCGCTTTCAATGAGGTTACCTTAACAACCAACCCAGAATTACGCAGGAAGGTACTTTTGGCACTATTATTGGAGAGATACTGACACACTTCAACAAGAGGTGACACTGTGCCCGTGGTTGCCTCGTCACCTCAAGAAGGTTGTGGTTGTTCAATCATTTGTTCCATAGCTTGCTGAAAGTTTGAATTTGTAGATTAGTAGTACCAGATAAGAAGTTACTAATGACACAAAAGCAAACAAAATAACTTCCACGTTTATACATAACTTATTTGGTGAACCATTGTAATACATTAGCATGTACTTGAGTGCAAAGTACATAATAAAATCATGTTCGGAACATATATCCATGTAGCATGCCTAATGTATTGTCTATTTACTCGCATTTATTGACATCTAAGGATAAAGAGATACGGTTTAAAATACGATGAACATAGTATGAACTCATTCATATCACATGCAAACAGACATCAAACGAACAGACTATTGTATTATTGCCTGGGCACGTAAGCATCACAACTAGATTACAGATCAAGAATAAAAGAATATCATTCCTCTCTTTTAAACTGTGTAAGGTGAAATGATATGTTAGGACAACTGGGTATGAAAGGGAACAGAGTAAATGAGATTGGTTGAAAATCAAGCAGTTAAATGCACACGTCACAGTAACAAACAGTTCAAAGGCATGAGGAGTAAGGGCTTACAATAGCGGCTTGGACTGGTGTAGTCATGCCCTTCATATTGCTAGTGTGATAATCCTTGATTTGCACTACATTCGGTTTAGGTTATTTTTGGTCCGCACGGGTTCTCCTCTATATTTGGAACAAGTCAATATAGATATGATAATATGGCACAACAAAAAGAAGGAAATAGAATCTATTTACAAGAGCCTCACAGTGTGCAGTATAGCTATCAGATCCTATTGTTTGTTGGAATTTCACTTTAGAATGGTTGGTCTTGTTCTTCAAACTGTTAGCCAAGAAGAAGATCCCTTGTAAGGCACATGCGCAAATACAAGTTCAATATGTGATCTAATCACATACATATACCGTACCTGATACTTTGGATCAGACCAGTATTTAACAAGGGATGTCTAGTCTTCATCCGTAATATATTCCACTTGAGATGTTTGGGCGATTTTATTGTTAGCCTTGTCTTCAAAGTGAGTTTTTTTAACGTGATACCGATACTGTCGTAGAGCAGACTGAAAAACATGAGTGCATGCTTGTTTCGTTGAATCATCTTTCGGATCCAACTTTAACCTCGTCAGTTGAAAAAAGAATGGGAGTCTCATTAGGATCAAGCTAGGAAGTACGTGACTAAGCTAATGAACAATATTAATAACGAATAAATGGTCAAGGAAGGTGTTAAAATGGGTTTCATATTTGTCGTTCCTATACTAGATCCATGTTGGGAGGATACATGCATGACACCTAATGGCAACGACTGCCTTTGATACTAACTTGGCTGACTCTGTAGCAGCACGTGGCCTTCTTAAACCTGCCTCAAAATAGATCTTCATTCTTCCTCTTTTAGATTTTGTTAACCTGTCAAGCATTATCCCTGATGTCTATTTCTTCCTGCAGCGAGGTGCTAGTTCAACAATGAATATGGAAAGTTTTAGTGCACATCAGACTGTGAGAGTATATATAAAGGAGTGCAACTGCGACTTGACTCGGTCACGCACCTTCTTGGTGTTGATGCTCATGAGGTTCATCTAATCTTGCCAAGTCCTGTAGTGTCAGCAATGCTTTGGAAGTAGTGTTAGGTGGGAAGGCATATTGGGAATATGCCACTTGCGGAGCATTCGAACGAGTAACTCGTTGAGATGTCGGTACTGTGGAAGGAGGTGTTGCAGCCACTAGCACTACAAAAAATCCATTTCCATGATAATACGTGTTTGTCACAGGTCACATTTTCTGAAAATTAGTGGATGGAAATAAAAACTGTTATCCACTAGAGAAGAAAATTTTACTCAAATTGGTTGTACAAGCTATCCTAACTTATGCCATGTACGTCTTTAAAATTCCTAAAAAAATACAAGGGAATCATTGATGCGATGTACCAATTTTGGTGGGGTTACGATGACAATCAGAAGAGAATGCATTGGATGGCGTGGTGGAAGATGTGTGTCCCAAAAGACCAAGGAGGTATAGGCTTTCGAGATATACACTATTTCAATATGGCTTCGTTAGCCAAACAAGCATGTGTTTGCTTGATAATCCTGATGCCCTATGTGCCACCATCTTGAGCACTAAATATTTTTCGGATACCAACTTAATGAATGCAAGTCTAAAAAAGGGTTCCTATTTTACTTGGCAAGGCATTATGGCGGGAGTTGATCCTCTCAAAAATGTTATATCCGGAGAGTTGGAAATGGACAAAATATTGATATTTGGAGAGATGCATGGATCTTGAACTGTGCGAATAGAAAAATTATTACTCCTAGCAGAGGGCATCTTCTGTCAAAAGTTGTTGATCTTATCGATCCAATCACCAATTTTTAGGATGAAGATTTCGTGAGACAAACGTTGTGGCCAACTGATGCTCAAAGGGTGCTCGGGATTCCCCTCCCCATCCATAATATGTTGGATTTCATTGCTTGGATCTATACAAAAAATGGATTGTTCACGGTTCTTTTAGCTTATTTGGAGGAATGGAATAAACAACATGGGGAACAAGTGTTAATCCTATTTAGGGTAAGATTTGGAAATTATCTTATCCAAGAAAGGTGAAAATTTTCATTTGGCGTACATTGCACATAACCCTCCTATGTCGTGTTACGCTTGCTAATAGACATATAAAAGTTTCGCCTATCTCTCCATCATATTTGAATGGAGCAGAAGATACAAAACACGTGTTATTTCTGTGTCAGAAGGCGAAAGAGGTTTGGGAGAAGCTGGGATTGCATGAGGCCATTAGTAAAGCTTGTGCTATTGATCATGCAGGATAGGAAGTTTTCGAGTTCTTACTTCTTATGCCAGAGCAAGAGCTATTTATATTGGGCATCCAGAATGTAAGTGAATTGATCGCTGTAACAGCTTGGTATTTATGGTGGGACAGACGTAAGCCAGTTCATAAAGGAAAGTCCCAAGATGCATACCAAACTTTGATGGGGGTCCGTGTTATAACGGCAAACTATGTTAATGCACACTCCCCGAAGGCAACAAATAGAATAGAGGGATAGAGAATACCACATATGGGTTTTGTGAAGTTGAATGTCGTTCTTCTTTTAATCATGACCTGCTTAGGGGCACAGCTGGGGCTGTCCTTAGAGATGACAAAGGAAGGTTGATTGTTGGCCGGAATTCGAGGATGGATTGGTGTGCACATATTTTGACAGCGAAAGTGTTGGCTCTAAGACATGCTTATTACTTGCACAGAAGGCAGGATGCAATCGTCTTGTTGTTAACTCCGACAAGATGTAAGTGATTGGCACAATGGAAAATGGAGTGGCGGTGGCAGTGTTCGACGATTGTTATTTTATGGCATTTGTTTTTTCTCTTATTAGGTTTGAAAATTGTAATAGGGAAGCAATTAAGGTGTTAGCTAATTTTCTATGACAAGGGATTGGTTTGAGGAACCTATCAATGATATAGTATCTTCTCTTATTGACTATGTAACCATTTGTTCCAATAAATAAGTTGATGTTTTGTTAAAGAAAACTGGCCCTAAAACTCAGTTTTTCGTTTTGCAGAAACCAATCTTTCGTTATCTTCAGATTTGTTACCTTAACCAAATGGAACTTATGAAGGATTCGGTGAAGCTTCACTGATCGACCCTCCTCTTTCTGTTTGAGACGAACAAGGGATTCCAGTGTCTGTAATTTTATGTTGTCTTTAGGTTTTTCTGGTTGCTTTGCTATCAGTTCAGAGGGTTAAAGTGGTGGACTAGCTCTTTATTGGAAGGACTCGGTGACTGTATCTCTGATGGCATGCAATTAGAGATGTATTGATGTTCATGTATCTTCTGACTTAGCTCCTACATGGAGAGCTACTTTTGTTTATGGGGAACCAAGGAGAGAAGATAAAGGTCATTTTTTGGATCCTTATTCGGCATCTGAAGCCGATGCGGAATGGTCTGTGGATTATTTGTGGGGATTTCAACGAGGTTCTTTCTCAAGATGAGCACATTGGTCCTCGTGACTGCTCGAAGCAACAGATTGCCGCATTCTTGAGTGCATGCAGTAGTGCGAGTTAAGGGACTTGGGCTTCTTCGGTCCTAAATTTAATTGGTGCAATCGTTAGGACCAAAACAGCCATGTTGAAGTCCGTCTTGATAGGGCTATGGAGAATAGTGCGTTTACAGATTTCTATGATGGTTGTTATGTGGAGAATATTGTTGCCACTTGATAGAGGCGAGGGTCCCGATTTTTGGATGAGATGATAACTATCCATTTGGTGGAGCTGACTTTGATGATCCGTGCACGACGTTGCGCCTTAGCAATCGCTAAACCAATCTCCTGAGCTTACTGACGTTGCTGGAAGCACGATCAGCCTAACCACAAAGGTCTATTCCTGCAGGCAATCGAAGAACAAGCAAGAATATGAGAATGCAATCTGAATATTGCGAATATAGATGAAGTATTGATAAAGGTGGGGATCCAAAAGTGGTCTTGGTCTGGTCGTTGGACACAAACGAAGTACATAAAGTTGCAATGGCTAACTTTTAACTAAACAAATCCCAAGGAAAAAGCTACTATATTGATCTACTTATATAGGAGCAAGGGGTGGCGGCCAAGGAGGTGGGAGGACGTCCCAAGGCAGCCTAAAACTAACCCTAAGTCATACAAGACCCATGGGCCCAAGTGGAGGTGATGCAACACCTTTGGACTTGTAGTTTGACTGGGATTTTGCTGCAGCATCAGATTGTTTCATCAATACCTCGAAGCTCCAGAAGAATTTGAAGGTGAATCCAATTGGGTTGGAAAGAGCACGAAATCTACTTCCCAACAAAAAGAAGAATCACCAAATTCGGAGTCTGGATAAAAGAGTTCTTGGCATTTTGAGTTAGGTATATCCTTGTAGTCTGAATCTGAGTCCAGAACGTGAGAGACTTGGACTCTATCTTCTCTTGGCCCAAAAGTGATGTGAGAGGACTTTTTGAACATCACTTAAACTTCATATGTAAATTGTACAAATGTGTCATACACCTGCTGTAACATCCCAAAATTCTAAATTTTGGACTGTTAAATATTTAAATAGGAGTAACTCAAAACTTGCTTGTGTTGCTTGTTGTTAATAAATTTTGACTAGGATTTGAACTTTTGGAGTATAAATGAATATTCAAAAGAGAGGGAATAAAATGACTTTTGAAATTATTCATTTGCATCTTATTTTGGGTTTGAGAATATTCAGACTATTTCAATTTAAATATGAGAGAGGGTGCCATGACTTCATCAAAAGTAATATTGGTGAATAATTGAATATTCTCCCATTTGGATTTTGAATATTTAAAACAATTCTAACTCAAAAATAAATTCTTATGAGAGAAGGAAATATGACTCCGTCAATGTTAAAGAGAGTTGGATATGTTTTAAATGTTGTTTGTCTAGAGTCCAAAAATATTTTATAGAACATTTTATAAAAATATTATATGTATTTTATATAAGTGTGTCGACGGAAATAAATGCTCACTATTTTCTATTTTTGTGTATACACTTTTGTGAGTGTTCTATTTTTTTGGATGTAATCTCGCATCTATCTCGCGGCATTTCCTATTTAGCGCTGCAGGCGCCCGTTATAGGGCATTTCGCAAACGGGCACCTGCAGCCGCTGCGACATGGGCCGGCCCATGTAAATATTCTTCTTTTCTGTTTAAAAGTTCAAAAAATGTGCGCCGCGGAAGTTCGAACTCACGATCAGTTGCAGCGACCCCAACACAGCTACCACTAGGCTATCGAACAACTATTGTTTCGTACCTTGCTTTTTTTTTTATTTGTATCTTCAATCGCGGGAATCCCTTGGTTTTGGGAAGCGTCAAAAAACTTCCCAAGCCGGTTTTTTTAGGGTTCATTGGTCATTTCCGGGGAGGTTGTTATTCGGGTATTTTTTTTAAGTCTGTGTTCATTTTTCCGTTGAATCTGTTCCTTCTGTATTTTTTAATGATGGACTTTTTTCAAATATTTCAACTTTGTTTCAAATGCAATGAACTTTTTTGATAATGATGCACTTTTTAAAAAACGAGGATTTCTTTCCAAATTTGACGAACCTTTTTCCAAATCCAGTCAACTTTTTCCAAAACCGTGAACTTTTCAAAAATCCATGAACTGTTTTCAATTTTTGTGAATTTTTCTAAAAGAATCATGAACTTGTTTTTCAAACTCAATGAACTTTCTTCGGAAATTCATGAGCTTTTTTCAATTTCGATGAACTTTTTTTCAAGCTTGTGAACTTTTCTAGAAGATTTATGAGCTTTTTTTGAAAATCCATGAACTTTTTTAAAATTTCGATGAACTTTTTAAAATTTGCTGAACTTTTTTAAAAACTGATGAACTTTTTGTTTAAAAATTGATGAACTTTTTTCAAGTTTGTGAATTTTTCTTGAAAATTGATGAACTAATTTTGAAATCCATGAACTTTTTTCAATTTTGATGAACTTTATTCAAATTTCGATGAACATATTCAAAATCGGTGAAATTTTGTTTGAAAATTGATGAACGTTTTTTCAAGTTTGTGAACTTTTCTTGAAAATTGATGAACTTTGTTCGAAATCTATGAACCTTTTCAAATTCCTGATTTTTGTTCGTCAAATAATTCAAAAAAAAGTAATTGGTACAGTTTTGTCCAATAAAATACCACTGCAACATTGTTATTACATAATTTGCGATGTTACCTATCACTAGTCGTAAGTAGTCCGAGTGGTTAGCAGAACTCGTTTGTTAGTGAAACCGCACATGTTCGAAATCTGTCCCGAGCATTAATTTTTTAATTCAGTTGTACTTCTTACAAAGAATTTTCCTTTCAAACAACTAAATTACTGGAAGCCAGATCAAAATTCTTAAAGATTTCAATCAGCAAGTTTCTGTGATTTATGGAGATTTTTCCATTGTTAAGAAAGTTCGTTCCATATTTTGTTCAAGCATATTTCATTTCATACATATTCGGAAAGAAATTTGCAGTTCGAATTGTATTGTCCAAAGGTAGAACAAACAGCCGAACGAACAAACAGCCGAACGAAGAAACACTCGAAAGAAACAGCGCAACTACTTGGGCCAGCAAAGAAACAGCGCACCAACGACGCCCTACAGGCGCCACTTAAGGTAACCAGCGCAGAAGGCGCCAACTAGGAGCTCCCCTATCTCGCCATATTCTTTTTCTGGTATTTGTTTAAAGAAAAATAAAATCTGGGCCTATTTTCTACCTGAGCCCAGCAGCGCTGCAACAACATTAGCGCTAGCCCAGCCCAGCAAACCAACCGGCCGACGCCACCCACGTCAGCAGCTTCAGGCCCTTTGCCTGAAAAAAAGCTTCATACCCACCTGCCAGCCTCTCTCTTCCTCCTTGTTCGACTGACACGCGGACCCCACCACCTCCTTCTTCCACCTCGCGCTTGGTCTCCTGTTTCTGCACGACAGAGCAAACCAGGCCGATGCAAACTCCCCGATTCTCCTTACCCCAAACCGTTTCTCCAATCTTATGGCACTGGGAGATCCCCTGGATCCACCTCGTTCGATTCACATCGTCACTGTTAGAATAAATCCGAGACATACCGTCGATCATCTGAGGACCAAGCAATCACACGAGCACGACACCGAGATTTGTTAACGAGGTTCACTGATATGGCTACATCCCCGGGGCTTGACTACGAGCGCTCCTCCCCGTGACACCGTCACAATGCCGCACACCGGCCACCCGGGCGCCGGCACACGCTGCCGGCTCCCCCTTGCGCGCATGTGCTATTATGTTGGCATAGGTTACATCGTGTGTCTACCCCCGCTATATATGAGAGGCCTAGGATACAAGTGTCCTACTAGGGCACGACTCCATATCCTATTTAAACACAATACAACTACAAGTCCAACTGTAACCTACCTCGTACACTATATTCGACACAACTCCAACAAACTCCACCTTGGCGAATATACTCCACCATCCTGGATTTGTCCATGCGTCAAACTTCCATGTACATTGAACATGAGCTTATCCCATGAGTACCGCTGCTACTCCAAAGACTCCATGTGACTCCACCTGCAACTTGTAGTCCCTTCTTTTCTTGACCGCAGTCAACACTCGAGCAAAATTAAGTTTCTTGTCACTCTAGTTTGTGCTCCCAACTTCCAGAGTATCCGTCCAAAGCCATCACACACTGATCACTGACTTGTGTGAAAGTGAACAAGTCACATATTGGGTGTCACACATAAGAGTTACTTGAACTCAACATCACCGCTCCTTTCTTGACCGCCTGTCTGAAACATGAAGAAATTCACAGTTGCTTGTAGTCATCCCGAGTCAAATTCGCAGTTGTCTCACCACATGTACGACCACCAGAGCCCTGGCCCGTCTCCATGTCCCGTGCATACCGCACGCCTCGTCGCTATTACCGTGTCGAGCCTCCGCTGTCCCGGTTGAGTCTCAAGGGTCGCGAACCCACACCACTCAACCCCCACTGCAGAGTACCATCGGTCACCGCCGACCAATGACGAGTTTCACGCTTTCATCAGACCACTGGGCTCCAGTCCGAACTACGTGTCCCTCGCTTTTTCCCATCCGCTGAATAGGCTTCGATTCTTTGGATCCTTACACCGTAGCCCCTCAATCCAGCTCCACCTTCAACATGACTCCATGGTAGATGATCAGTCCACCTTCGCGCCCCGTTGACTTCAAGCTCCGTGTGTACACCACCTTGAATCAACCCCGCGTCATAGTCTTGTCGAAGTCACACAAGCACTCAGGCATGTGCCACGTGTTTCCATGCCCCAGAAGTCGGTCACCATCAGCATCACGCTCCTATGTAGCTGTCGCCGATCCCACCATCGTCTTCTGTTCCAATCGACTAACGTCGATCCGTCAGACTGCCAAGTCCAACCCCGCCAAACTCGGTCGACTGTATGACACGCTCAAGGCTCCCAAATCGTCTTCCACGAAATTTCCATTCGTCACATGATAATTCCATCATAGCTGACATGACTTCCCGCAACACTTTCAAGCATCCCTGTTGTACCAATAAATATTTCACCATTGTCTGCTATAACCCAAGATTTCTAGTTCCGTCGAACTTCTCCACCTCAAACCTGGTATCCATTGACGCCATAGTTCTTTATATAGCAGACCCTGTGAAAAAATTATCTGAGCTTTCCACGTGATGCCCCAAGTACACGAACAGAATCGGACTCTCCGGTCCTCTGCGTACTACTAGCAATTCCACCCAAAAATTCTTCTGGTCCTCACGTGAATTTTGCTCCTGTCTTGGCTCAACTTCATATGCTAAGCTAATTGCTTTTTTGCCTCAAGCCGTACACAAATAGAGCTCCCTGATGGATGCGTATCACGATGGATATTCTATATTCTGCCGATTTGATCCGTTGCCTTGCGTCGTATACGAATACGAGGACTCGGTCCTCTTTTGGTCCAAAACAAATCTCACGCATGTACCTTGCCTTTGGAGTCTCGATCGAATCTGCATAGCAACACTTACGCGCAGCACCTCAGCCTTGCCCGTTGACCGTGCACCACAAGCCAGCTCGGGCAGCCTTGCGCCCTTGTGCGCACACTGGCCTTAGACGCTACGCTGCTCGGTGGGTAATTCATCTGCGCCACGCCAAGCACCTAACCAGGCCGCTTCCAGCCGCTGCGTCAATAGACAATCCTGCTGCTTGCGCCGTATGCCGCCGAATCCGATATGCTTCGATCTCGCCGACATCCAGATAATTCTGATTGCTTATCATCCGAGCCTTCCGTCCGCTGATCCATTCGCCGCCGCGACGAAATAAACAGCAAACCAGCTTCAACTCCTCTAGATCAACATCAACGGCCTCTTCGAACCTTGCTCATGATACCACTGGTTAGAATAAATCCGAGACATACCGTCGATCATCTGAGGACCAAGCAATCACACGAGCACGACACCGAGATTTGTTAACGAGGTTCACCAATATGGCTACATCCCCGGGGCTTGACTACGGGCGCTCCTCCCCGTGACACCGTCACAATACCGCACACCGGCCACCCGGGCGCCGGCACACGCCGCCGGCTCCCCCTTGTGCGCCTGTGCTATTATGTTGGCATATGTTACATCGTGTGTCTACCCCCGCTATATATGAGAGGCCTAGGATACAAGTGTCCTACTAGGGCACGACTCCATATCCTATTTAAACACAATACAACTACAAGTCCAACTGTAACCTACCTCGTACACTATATTCGACACAACTCCAACAGTCACCTCGCAGAATAGGCCCCGATTATGAGCACCCGATCTCGTCGGAGACCACCATCAAGAAGCTTCGTCCCTGGCTGATTTCGTCGCCACAGAGGGTTCCTAGCCTCTCTATTTATCCTCGGTGCTCATCTCCATATTCTCTCTCTCATGCCTTCTATTCCCCACAAGAGAGCGCCTAAGGGCCCACAAATCCCCACAGGAGAAGATCAATGCCGCCAACAACTGCTCCCGAGGGAGCTACCTTCACCACCGATGACCCCATCATTCTCACTGTTAAACTCCGCGTCCGCCCGTCACCTCTACTTCGTCGGGGTTCGACCGGAGGAGTGTCGCCGCCCATGACCGAGACTGCCGCTGTCCTCCCCGGTACACGGTGAGCACGCGTGCACATACCACTTCGGCCAGTCCAAGCAGGACACATGGTAGGGTGCTACAGTAGCCACAGCAGCAGTAAATAAATAGAGCTTTCTTTTTGTATTTTTACAGATTTTTTGTGGGGACCCCGACTCATAAGTCATGATCAATGAATGCATGTGTACAGTGATCTCAGAGATCAGTGCTCACTAAACACATAGAAGAATAACAGGAGTCTTACACAAATTATGACTATTATGGTCAAGTCTTACATAGATAAAGCCTTAGGGGCTGAACATCAGTTAAAACACAAGCAGCAGAAATCTTCGTCGACAAGTAGAACCCATGCCATCTGCCTTAACCCTACAGGCATACTAGGAAGGCGTCCTAGTTCGCATGTTCATCACCGAAGAACTCTTCCTCACATTCCTGCTCTTCCATGCCTGGCCAAGTTAATAGCCAGGGACAAGCCAATGAGTACGTTTGAATGTACTCGCAAGCATCCCATGAATGGTAACAAAATGACATATGCATGATAATATCACTATGTTGGCATGTTGGTGGTAAGTTAGTTTTTCTCATGCAAGTATGATCAATACGTGTGGTGTTAATAATGCAAATATGATCATGAATCAAGAGATTACAGATCTCAATATTGAGAAGGATTTTCACAAAACTCAGTCTCCAACTCATCGTAATTCTCATCGACATTTTCAATTTGTGTTGTTTTTCATAAACATATGGACATAGTCTAAGTAGCACCACCCAACTGTCCTTGACCGTGGACACGGCTATTCGAATAGTTTGACACTCTGTAGAGGTTGCACACTTTACCCACAAGATCTGGCTAGCTTTCGTGTCAACCACGATTGGCGCTACCTCAAGTACCCGGGGTAAGCACCCGATCACTACCTTTTTCTAGATGCCACCAACATGGAGTCTACTCGATTGATACCATCCCCCGTGCCATATATTCTTACATGTTGAAATTCTTTGGAGCCATGCTCCCTTATTCATCACAGAACACAAGCACGAGGGTACCAACGGTGTGTCCGGTGCCCTGTGGAAACAATCATGGCCGCCTATCCAAGCATGACCCCGCCCCGATAGTGACCACACCACTCCCATCACTAGTAATGCATCCTCCATGCTAGCGCGGACTAGGTAATCAATAATGCCCTTTCCCATATAATGGTAGAGTGGTTGCGCATGTTTGGTTGGGACAGTCAACAAATCTTAAATCTAACCCGTCTCTGTAAACAACACATGTTCACTTGCTTCGGTGTACCACTTCTTCATCACGTGGTGACCTAGTTCAACATTACCCACGGGCATTAGGGGCACTCGATGGGGTTTTCAAAGGATTGTAACCAAGAGATGATCATGGCATAGATGCAACATCATGCGTCAATATCACGTATTTTTGACCGCATCTCTAGCACAAGGTAGAGCAAGTACCAACGGGCATGCATCAATGCAACGATTATATCAAGCTCATATTCAACAACGTCATCATGCATACGAAAAATTTATCAATGAACAAGAGGGGTGAATCATGGTCAAAGGGCTACTTGCCTGGCTCAACAAAGTCCTTGGGGTTTTCAAATGTCTCTGGTCCAATTCCTTCGTCAACGTCATATCTAACATCGCAAAATAACGGCACACAATGAGGCAATAGCACAAACAGAAAAATAAAAGTGCTCATAAAAATGTTCAATCATTTTTTATAAATATTAGGATGAAAACTGAATGGAAAAATTCTTAGTTTTGGAATTGGAGCTTATAGAAACAGAGAAATGGACTTTCAAAGAGGGATTTAATTGCTCAAATTTGAATTTAAATTTTTAACCATACAGAAAGGTATGGATTTGCATGAAGGTTACATCATTAAATAAGTGGTATCTTTAGAAGAATATAGGAATTGGAATTATTTCATTTGGACAAATATTTATCTCTGTGGAATTTTTGCAAGTTTCAGAAATAAAGAAAAAGAGAAAAAAGAGAAAAGGAACTGTGCAACTGTGCTGATTTGGCCACAGTGCTGCAGGCCTAGAGAGAATCCAGCCCGCGCGAGGCTGACACGTCGAAGGTGTAAAGGCAAAATACGCCTTCAGCCGACATAGCGAACCGGTACGCGCGCGTGTGCATTTTAAACCTGACGGGTGGGACCCGGGCATCGAGAGAGAGAGAGAGAGAGAGAGAGAGAGAGAGAGAGAGAGAGAGAGAGAGAGAGATGAGGATGACAGGTGGGCCCCACCTGTCATCTCAAACCTCACGGTAGAGGGGCTGACATGCTCACTGGCAATGATGCAGGGCACGACGGGAGGAGTGGGGGACACCGTTCGACTCAAGAGGGAGTCGCCATTCGAAGGGTGCCGAGTTGGATGAAGGGGAGCCGCGGTTCGCCGGCGACAAGGTGGTAGGGCGGCGGTGCTTCAGGAGAGCTCACTCTGGTCGCCTCCGGCTGCAAATGAAGGGGAAAAGGAGGGGAAAGGGTCAGTGAGGTGAGGCGGCTCTAAATCGAAAAAGAACAGGGGTGGAGGAGGCCTGCATCGTGCGTACTCCAGCGACCAGAGACGGCGGCTCTCAGCTCGATCCCGAGCACAAAGAGGGAGAGAGGAGCTGGGGGCTTTGGAGGTGGTCGATTGGGAGGGAGAGGGAGCAAGTGGTGGCGGGGGAGACGCTAGGGGAGGCTTTAAATAGCATGCCCGATGCTCTCCGTGGACTCGTGTGCCGGCGAGGATGCAGTCGAGGCTAGGGGCCACGGGAGCTCGCAGGGGAGCGTCTGGGGCATTTGTGGAGTGTCCGGGGTGTTCGTGTGACCAGGGGGAAAGAGAGAGAGAGAGAGCGGGGAAGGCCAGAGGCGTCGCACATGTGAGGCTTCTCATTGGAGCTCTCGGGCGGCCGACGCGCGTGTGGAGGGAGGCAGGAGGAAGAAAGAGAAGGGGACATGGGCTTAGCATGTTGTGGATGCCAAGGGGCTCCAGCAGGCGTGCGAGGGAGCCCGAGGTCGCCGGGGGCATCGGGCAGAGGACGGCTACAGTGGAAGGGCGCACTATAGCGCGCTCCAGAGCATGCCTTTGGTTGGCATGGCCATTTTTTAGGCGCCCTGGCGCGGCCTATAGTGTCTAGGGGGTTGAGGGGGTAGTAAACAAAGGGGAGGCAGCTTTAGATGGTCTGGAGGTGCCTTGGTGTGAGGAGGGGAGGGAGAAGGAACAGTGGCTATCTAGAGAAGAAAAATGGGGTTTTCACCCACCAATGGTTGAGCCATGGTCATGCAAAACTTACTGCAGGTAGAAGAGAACTAGTAGGATTTATGGTAAAAAGTTGAACTTATGGATAATAGTGGAAGGGGTCAAAATAGTGGTTTTGGTAAAATGGTAGAATATGTTTTATGGTGATTTGGGCAAGTAAATGGATTCCCCTTGCCATGAGGTTTAACAGGATCAAAGGGCAGATAGAAATAAGGTGTACCACCAAGTTTGAGCTCATTTGAAGAAAGTTTCCAATGTATAAAACCCTAGAAATCAACAAAAATAGATTTGCAAGACTTAGTCATGCAAATCTATCCTCCTTGAGGCACCACTTGGTGTAGTTTCATAATTTAGGGACTATAGCATGTCCACAAAAATTGAGATCAAAAGGAGACAATTGGCAATGTAGAGTTGCTCAAATTTTGATCTGGACAGGAACGGGTTTGGGCACTTTTGTGAACCAAAACTATTTTCATTGGGATGAAACTTTGCAAGGTCATCATATTAGGCATATGTTACTTGCCAGAATTTTCCTGGATTTATTTGACTATATTTCTTTCAAAAATATTTCAAATCCTTGAATTATGGAGAAGTGCTTTTGGAGGGTTTTGTAGAAAATTTTGGTCAAGACCATGTGTGGAAACTCATATATATGGACAATATATGCCCACTGAGTCTCCCTAAGTTTTCTCAAATATTTTTGAAACATTAAAATAATTTTAACCTATTAAAGACCATTTCTGGCCTGAAGAAAAAGCCTTTAAATAAAATAGCAAAATAACTTTAAAAAATATTTTTGTGGTTTATGGGAGCCCTATATCTAATAGGAGTCAAATATAATTTTTGAAATACTTTTCATGCTCTAAATTAAGTAATTGTAGTTCAAGTCTCAATTCAGGAGTTTTCGGAAACCTAATTTAGAAAATACTTTCTGGCCAAATTATTTTTGTAAGAAAATACTGTTCTGTCCTATACACATGGCATGCTCATTGGGCAATGTTTTGGATCAAGGAGAAGCAGTATAAGAGCTTGCGGATTTATTTGATTTTTAGAGCACTTGAAAACAACAGACAGAAATCCAATTAAGCAAAGTCCAAAACACTCAAAAGGTTTTTTCAAACCACATTTTACCATGATTTATTAGCTTAAGTGTTGTGGCATGAAAATCAGGGTGTGACATTTTTCCACCTAATTTCAGTTAGCTATATCTCTTAAACCATATGCCCAATTTAGGTGATTCTCTTTCCTGTGAACTTAGATTGACGAGGAGAATCCTATAGAACTAACTTTTCAAACGTTTGAACTGTTCAAATTCAAATTTGTTCAAATTTGAATTCCATATTCCGGAGGCCATATCTTCCAAAATGTATATCCCATTCAATTGATTCCTTTTTTCATCTGAACCTTTGTACCAAATACTTGTTGGTCATATTCTATACACTCATATTCAAACACTTTTTGACCTGTTTTGAATTAGAATTCAGTTCATACTTCATCTTGATATAACCTGTGTTGTAGTGTTTCTTTCAATTAATTCTTTTGCCGAATGAGTGCATATGTCATATGCAATATGTCAAACAACTTGCATGTTGCTCTCCAAATACTTTTGACCTATTTGAATTTAAATTCAATTCAAACTTCATCTCACTATAATTTGAGTTCTAGTGCTCCTATTTATTTAATTCCTTTTGCAAATGAGTACCTATGTCGTATGCTTTCTGTTCAACAACATGTTTGATGTTTTCCATAGAGTTTTGAGCGTATTCCATATTATCTCAAACATAATCCTACCATGGGCGTACCTGGGGGGCTTGTGGCCACCCCGTAAGGCGATTGGTGCCCTTCTTTCGCCGTAAGAAAGATTATATCCGGATAAAAATTGTGTTAAAACTTTAGCCTAATCGGGGTTAGGGATCTCCAGGAATTTAAGAAACAGTGAAAGGCCAGAATCTGGGCACGCAGAAACAGAAGGAAATAGAGAGAGAGAGATCCAATATCGGAGGGGCTCCCGCCCCTCCGCCTTAATGGAGGACAAGGAACAGAGGGGAAACCCTCCTCCCATCTAGGGGGAGGCCAAGGAAGAAGAAGAAGGAGGGGGGCTCTCTCCCCCTCTCTCTCGGTGGCACCGGAACGCCGCCGGGACAATCATCATGTGACGACGATCTACTCCAACAACTCCGTCATCTTCAACAACAACTCAATCACCTTCCCCCATCTATCTATAGCGGTCCACTCTCCCGCAACTCATTGTACCCTTTACTTGAACATGGTGCTTTATGCTTCATATTATTATCCAATGATGTGTTGCCATCATACGATGTCTGAGTAGATTTTTTGTTGTCCAATCGGTGATTGGTGAATTGCTATGATTGGTTTAATTTCCTTGTGGTTATGTTGCTATCCTTTAGTGCCATCATATGAACGCACCTGTGGATCACACCATAGGGCTATTTGTATGTTGATAGGACTATGTATTGGGGGCCAGGGTGATAGCAGCTTCAACATAGAATAGAAATTGATACATGCGTGATTGAAGGGGGACCAATACATCTTAATGTTATGGTTGGGTTTTACCTTAATGAATGTTAGTAGTTGCGTATGCTTGCTAATAGTTCCAACCATAAGTGCATAGAGTTCCAAGTAAGGGATGACATGCTAGCAGTGGCCTCTCCCACATAAAACTTGCTATCAGTCTAGTAACGTAATCAATTGCTTAGGGACAATTCCGCAACTCCTACCACCACTTTTCCACACTCGTTAAACTAAGGTAATTGTTTATTTATCTAAACAACCCCTAGTTTTTATTTACGTGCTCTTTATTATGTTGCAAACCTATGCTACAACACCTACAAAGTACTTCTAGTTCCATACTTGTTCTAGGTAAAGCGAATGTTAAGCGTGCGTAGAGTTGTATCAGTGGTCGATAGAACTTGAGGGGATATTTGTTCTACCTTTAGCTCCTCGTTGGGTTCGACACTCTTATTCATCGAGAAAGGCTACAACTGATCCCCTATACTTGTGGGTTTTCATAGATCTGTTATATCATTCCCTGTGTGACTTGCCAATACATTCAAAGTATTGACCCTTCGTGGCTGCAACATTTCATGCTGCAGATTTTATACGACGAGTGAGTGATACGATGTAGGGTTATGATGTCTATACTCGACATTTGCCTATGGTGTTGATGGACTTCATGGAGATTTTATTTGCTTTTCAGCTGCATTTTGTTTTTATGCTAGCTTGAGCTATGCAGGTATGTATTATATTAAATTCTGGATCTACAGTGTAATATTATGTCATGTGGATTATTCTTGATATTACTTCTTGTACTCTGTGTGCTAGCTATTGATCCAGGGACTAGCACAATGAGCATAGAGACATCGAATCTTATCAGGTTCGGGTCGTTACAGATGGAATCAGAGCCCATATTGTGATGCGGAGCATCCCTCGACTACTCGCACCGACACCCCATCACCAACGCAAGCTCCAAGTGGACCAATGACACGAGCACGTGCACGCGCCATCGAGAACGAGGTTGATTCTCTCCTCTTCGAGTTTTGCTTGGTTTCACAAGAGAGTTGGATTCTACCGTCATCGGAAACATTGTGCATGCTTAGGTACCAAGAAGATGATAATGAGAAGGAGAAGACGGAGACTCAAGTGACCACGAAGCAAGGGAAAGAAGAGAAGGAAGGAGAGAACAAGAAGAAGGAAGAAGGAGGAGAAGGGGCAAAACCCCCCTAGACATCCCGGGTGCCCGGCCACGTCACCCCCGGGTGCCCGGCCTCTACCTGGGCCATGCCCCAGCCGGCCCCGGTGCCCGCCCCTCACTGGCTCGGCCAGCCGGCCCCCGGTGCCCGGCCCTCGCCACCACCACTGAGCCACCACAGGTGCCGGGCTTGGCGCCGGGTTCCCGCCCCTCACCAAGATGCTCAGATTGCCAGTGCGGCCCTTCCTCCGGATGCCGGCCCAGCCTGGCGCAGCCTGACCGTCCGGCGCCCGCCGGTTCCACCCCGGGTGCCCGGACCCTTTCCCGTGGCTACGCGTTTTTAGGGACTTTTTAGTCCTTTGTATCCCCTCTCCCTAATATTTCGTCCCTAGACTATATAAGTGGAACTCCTAGGTCATTTGTGGGTTAGCAAAGATTAGACTAAACATTATGAACCTTTGCTCCTTGTATCCCCTCCTCTTAGGAGCTCAAGCCCCCACCTTGGGAAGAATCCATAGGATTATCAAGGCCTCCTCTTGGAGAAGATCATCAAGTCCTCACATAGTGGGAATAATTTACCAAGTGCTACTCTCCTTGTATTGATCTTGTAATCATGTGGATCTTATGTGTGCCACTCTAGTGGATGTGATACTTGGTTTGTTTGAGAGATTTTGTTCTTGGTGTTCTTGAGTTTTTCCTCCTTTTCCCCCCTCCAAGAGTGAAAAGATCCTTCCTAGGGTTTGACCCTACAACATCTTGGTATCATGAGCAAGGTTTATTCACATCTTGGAGTCCCATCCCCCCATTTGCTAGCTTGATTTTGTTGTTTTTCGTCCAAATCCGAAAATCCCCACAAAAATAGCCCCAAAAATTTTTCTTGCAATTTGTTGGATCTTGTGAGATTTGGTTGTTTTGGTCCATGGATTTGATGTTTGGCAAGTGGATCTAGCCCTCCCCAACAATCCCCACCCTTCCCACCACGAAATCCACCGAATTTGGCCTTTCCCCCAAAATTTCCGCCCAAATCTGCCACCACCTGGTGCCCGCACCTCGAACCACTGGCACCCAGACTGCGTGCCAGCCTACCCGGCACCAAGACCTCACACCCGGGTGCCCGCACCCCCCAAAATCAGCCCACTACCAACACCATTTTGGCCATAACTTCCACCTCCCAAGCCCGTTTTTCGTGTTCTTTAGCTCGTTTAGAAGCCCTTGACATCCCCCATCCACTCATCCCACTACCACCACCATTAAACCCCATCCAAAATTCATCAAAAATACACCCACCTTCCGCATTTGACCGGTTTTGTGTTGCCATTTGCGTTTCCTAAGGTGTTTCGGCTACTTAGGAGCGTGTGACATCTTCGGCACCATCATCGACTCGGAGTCATCTTCATCGCTAACCGTAAGAAAGGACGGTAACCTCGACGACACTTACTCCTTACCTTGCTTTTGCATTGATTGCCCGAGCCACTTTGTGTTGCTTACCCATTGAAACTAGCAAGTTGAGAATTGCCGGGCCACGCTATTTGTGCACCGTAGTGATCGTATCATCTTAGTGCCATAAGTCTCTCCCGTGCATATCATACATACGTGTCTCATATCTTACTCGGCTCGAGCATCAAGCATAGAAAAAAAAGAAGACAAGCTTTTAAGCAAAAGAGGAGCAACAAAGAGCTTGTAAGCAATAGAGTAAGCCATTTGCATACCTATATCATCTTGGTCATCGCATACATACCATAGTTGGGATTGAAGACGGCACGGTTCTCTCATAGGTAGGTGCACAAGCGTATCTTGCCAATTTGAGCAATCGAGCTAGTGTCTCTTGAGCATTCGCACAACAAGAGCATTTTTCATGGTTGCACATTTTGAGCTCACCCCTTGGTTGTGCGGATCCCATCTATCTTCCGTGCGTGTGTACCTAGTGATACCGTTGGGTTTGATCTATTTGCTTTACTTGCAGTTTTGTGAGCCTTCTCAACCTTATCGATATCTTGACTAACATTTGCTTGAAATTTTTGCCACCATCCTAACCGAGCTCCTCCATAAGCCTCTTACTTATAGGTGTGAGAAACAAACCCGGTTCCATTTCTCCTATTGTGGCATTACATTGAGTGACACTTGTTACATCTTCAATCCTCGGAGAAGGTAACTTTGGTATTGTTCTCTCACTTTCCTACTCACCCCACTTGGTTATGATGGATAGGCCAAGCGCGTCGTCGAACCCACTTTTCGAGGAGCAAGGTGATGATTTCGGATATGTCTCCAAGAACCACTTCTTCATCGCGCAACGAGCGCTTCATCAAGAAAACGTCGCATTGGGTCAACGCTTCCAACAACTCACCTCCGACCTTCGTCAAAACATCGACGACAAATTCAACACACAAATGGAAGAGCTCCGCAACATGATCGTTCGACGCCTGTCTTCCTTGTCGGCTTCTTCAAGACGGCGCCACTCAAGTCACCGTACAAGTCGGTAATCTTCAGACTACTCCTCTTATGATGCAAGTCCACCACGAGCTCGCCCTCCTCGACGTGATCATCATCAAGCTCGCCAAGCTCAAGAAAATCCATTCCATGGCAATGGATTACAAGACCGAGTTTGAGCACGCGAACAGATGCGACACCAAGTCCCTCATGGAGCAATGGAGCAAGAGCAAATACCCCCACAAGTACCACTTCAAGCCCCTCAAGACGGTGATGCACTTCGACAAGCACAAGAGCAACATGAAGCACAAGCCCTCGACCGTGAAGCTCAAGCACTTGAAGCACAACAAGCTCTACGCGAGGCCACTAGAGCCGTTGAAGTCCGCAACCGCCAAGTGCGAGAACAAGAGGAAGCTCTTCGACGCGAGATACAAGAAGAAGGCGCCCGACGCGAAGAAGAACAAGAAAGGCGCAACCAAGCACACATTCCTCGACCTCCTCCAAGACAAGAGCGACGCCAAGTGGAACAAGTGCTTCAAGACCCTCCTCCACGCCAAGAGCGACATCATGAGGAACGAGCATTTGAGGACTTTCCATGGCAAGAGCGATATCACAACCGCTATCAAGATGAAGAACTCCGCTACGGCAAGCTCAAGTTCACCATGCCAAAGTTCTCCGGAAGCAATGATCCCAAAGAATAGATCTCTTGGGCATTGAAGGTGGACAAGATTTTTCGCCTCCACAACTACGATGAAGAAAAGAAGATAGCAATGGCCTCCCTCGAGTTCCAAGACTACGTCCTCATTTGGTGTGAACAAGTGATCGAGCGACGACATACAAGAGGCGAACCACCAATCACAACTTGGGAAGCTATGAAGGAAGTCATGAGAGCCCGCTTTGTGCCTACTCACTACACTCGAGATCTTTTCAAGAAGTTGCAACTCTCAAGCAAGTCACCAAGACGGTGGAGGAATACTACCAAGAAATGGAGATTGCCATGATATGAGCCAATGTCAGGGAAGATGACGAGCAAACAATGGCACGCTTCTTGAACGGCCTCAACCACCCAATCAAGCTGATCGCCGACTTCCAACAATACTCCAACGTTCTTGAGCTAGTTCATCAAGCGACCAAGGCCGAGCGACAAGTGCAAGATGACTTCAAATACGCCAAGTACTCATCCAAGACCTACGGCTCCTACTCTCAAGCTCCCACGACTTCGGCACCTCCTACATCAACTCGAGCATCACCAAGTACCGGCGACAAGTCAAGTTCCAAGCAAGTGGCACCTTCCTCGACTCGTCCTCCGGCAAGCACCTACAAATCCAAGACTCCTTCATCTTCGGCGCCTCCCGATGATCCCGTCAAGACAAGTTCAATCAAGTGCTTCACATGTGGCGGCCGAGGCCACAAGTCCTTCCAATGCACCAACAAGTGAACGATGATCTTCAACGATGACGGCACATATGACTCAATGAGTGAAGAAGAAATGGAAGCCATTAAGCACGTGGCCATGTACCGGCGCGTGAATGAAGATGAAGATGACCAAGTATTTTGTGACAATGATTCAAGTCCCTCTCTCGTGGTCTCCAAGGTCTTGATGCTCCAACACCACCAAGAAGAAGACCAACGGTGCCACATCTTCCACACCAAGGCCGGCATCAACGGAAGGTCCGTCAAGGTCATCACCGATGGAGGTAGTTGCCATAATTTGGCGAGTGATTAACTATGCTACAAGCTTCAATTGGTCAAGAGGAAGGATCCGCACCCTTACAAGGTTCAATGGCTAAGTGACTCCGGCACTATCCGAGTTGAGCATATGGTCCAAGTCTCCTTCAAAATTGGTGCATATGAGGACACTTTGGAGTGTGATGTGGTCCCAATGACCGTTTGCCACCTCCTTCTTGGTCGACCATTGAAATTCGACCGTGGTGTTATCCACAATGGGCATACCAATCACTATAGCTTCAAGATGAAAGGGAGGGAATATGTGCTACGACCTATGTCTCCTAGTCAAGTGATAGCCGACAAGCAAGCCACCCACCATGGAGAGAAGAGTGAGAAAGTGAGCCACCCAAACGTGAGTGAGAGCCACAAGCCAAACTTGAGCGCCTCTTCGCCTAGAGAGAAAAACCTCATACTATTTGCCACAAAAAGTGAGATGAGAGAAGTGTGTGAGAACCCATCGAGTGTGATGCACTTTGTCCTCGTGTGCAAGGATGGAGAACCAAAAGATAACACCGCTCACGAGCTACCTTTGGTGTTTCAATCTCTTTTGCCGGAATTTCAAGATGTTTTCCCCGATGAGCTACCTCCGGGTCTCCCTCCTCTTCGAGGCATTGAGCATCGAATCGACCTCATCCCCGGAGCTCCTCTTCCAAACAAGGCTCCCTACCACGTCAACCCCGAGGAGACAAAGGATATTCAACGGCAAGTACAACAACTCACCGATAACGGTCATGTACGTGAAAGCTTAAGCCCTTGTGCCGTTCCCGTTATACTTGTGCCCAAGCAAGATGGTAGCTTTCGCTTGTGTTCCGATTGTAGACCCATAAATGCTATCACCGTTCGCTATAGCATCCCATTCCTCGCTTAGATGATATGCTTGCTGAACTTGGTGGAGCCAACTTTTTCTCAAAAATTGATCTTAAAAGTGGCTATTATCAAATCCGCATACAAGAGGGTGATGAATGGAAAACCACTTTCAAAACCAAATTTGGCTTATACGAATGGTTAGTCATGCCTATGGGTTTATCGGAAGCTCCCGGTACTTTCGTGCGTCTCATGCATCATGTACTTCACCCTTATATTGGAGTCTTTGTTGTGGTTTACTTCGATGATATTCTTGTGTTTAGCAAAACCATGAAAGAGCATCTTAATCATGTTAGGGCTGTTTTGCAAACACTTCGCAAGGAAAGTCTTTATGCCAACATGAAAAAGTGCACATTTGGTGTTGACAAAGTGGTTTTCTTGGGTTTTGTTGTCTCTTCCAAGGGTGTCCATGTTGGTGAAACTAAAATTGAAGCAATTAAAAATTGGCCCCAACCCACCAATTTGCAACTAGTGCGAAGTTTTCTTGGTCTTGCGGGTTTTTATCGGCGCTTTGTGAAAGATTTTAGCACTATCGCCGCTCCTTTGCACGGTTTGAGCAAGAAGAATGCTCCTTTTGTTTGGGGACCTTTGCAATCAACCGCTTTTGATGAGCTCAAATCTTTGCTTACACATGCTCCGATTCTTGCTTTACCCAACTTTGACAAAACTTTTGAGGTTCATTGCGATGCAAGTGGTACCGGAATTGGTGGAGTTTTGATGCAAGAAAAAAGAGCTATTGCTTATTTTAGTGAAAAACTTTCCGGTGCTCAACTTAACTATCCCATATATGACAAAGAATTGTTTGCATTAGTGCGTGTGTTACATGTGTGGGAGCATTACCTTAGACCGCATGAGTTTGTAATACATACCGATCATGAAACACTTAAATACCTCAAAGGTCAAACCAAGTTGAATAAATGGCATGCTAAATGGAGTGAATTCATTGAATCTTTTCCCTATGTGATAACGTACATTAAGGGCAAAGAAAACATGGTGGCGGATGCCCTTTCCCGCAAATGCATGTTACTTACTCAACTTGAATTGAATGTTATAGGATTTGATCATATCAAAGATTTGTATGAGGGTGATGCGACTTTTGCTACTCCTTACACTAAGTGTGTGACGCATACTTCTTGGGAACGATATTATATCAAAGATGGTTATCTTATGAGAGCTAACAAACTATGCATTCCCAAGTCCTCTTTTCGTTTGCTCCTTTTGCAAGAGGCTCATGGAGGTGGACTCATGGAACACTTTGGACGCGACAAGACTTTCTCCACGCTCTCCAAGAACTATTATTGGCCCAAGATGTTTCGCGATGTTGCCCGCTTCACCAACCGGTGCTCTACATGTTGCAAAGCTAAGTCACACTCTCAATCCCATGGTTTACATATGCCTTTACCTATCCCACATCACCCTTGGGAAGACATTAGCATGGATTTTGTGCTTGGATTACCTAGAACTCAAAATGGCAAGGATTCGGTTTTTGTTGTTGTGGACTGTTTCTCTAAAATGGCTCATTTTATCCCATGCAATAAGATAGACAATGCTTCAAATGTTGCCAATCTCTTTTGTAGGGAAATCTTGAGGTTGCACGGCGTGCCAAAGACAATTGTGTCGGATCGAGACATCAAGTTCTTAAGCTATTTTTGGAAGACACTATGCGCCAAGCTCGGGATCAAGCTACTATTCTCCACGGCATACCATCCTCAAACCGATGGCCAAACGGAAGTTACCAACCGGACGCTATGACTCTCCACGTGTGTTGATCAAGAAGAACATCAAGGAGTGGAGGAGTGCCTACCAATCGCCGAGTACGCCTACAATCGTGCAAGACACTCTACAACCGGCAAGTCCCCCTTCGAGGTCGTCTACGGTTTCAACCCTTTGTCGCCATTGGACATCCTTCCTCTACCGCTTCAAGGACGAGCCAACATGGACGCAAGCACAAGATCCGCCTACCTCAAGAAGATGCATGAAGAAACACGTTCCACGATCGAGCGCCAAGTGCAACGCCTCTCCGCCAAGCTCAACCTCAACAAATCTCCGATGGTGTTCCAACCGGGTGATCAAGTATGGATACATCTCCGCAAAGACCGCTTCCCCAACGAACGCAAGTCCAAGCTACTACCACGAGCTGACGGCCCATTCAAGGTGATCGCACGCTACAACGACAACGCCTACAAGGTCGACATCCCACGCGACAAGTACAACATTAGCGACATCTTCAACGTCAAAGACTTGGCCAAGTACCATGGTGATGAAGAGCACGATCCGTGGACGGATCTCTCCCAAGGGGGGGAAGATGATGCGGAGCATCCCTTGACTACTCGCACCGACACTCCATCACCAACGCAAGCTCCAAGTGGACCAATGACACGAGCACGTGCACGTACCATCGAGAACGAGGTTGATTCTCTCCTCTTCGAGTTTCACTCTGTTTCACAAGAGAGTTGGATTCTACGGTCATCGGAAACATTGTGCATGCTTAGGTACCAAGAAGATGATAATGAGAAGGAGAAGACGGAGACTCAAGTGACCACGAAGCAAGGGAAAGAAGAGAAGGAAGGAGAGAACGAGAAGAAGGAAGAAGGAGGAGAAGGGGCAAAACCCCCTGGACATCCCGGGTGCCCGGCCACGGCAGCCCCGGTGCCGCCTCTACAGGCCATGCCCCACCTGCCCCGGTGCCCGCCCCAAGGCCCGGGTGCCGGCCCTCGCCTGGCTCAGCCAGTCGCCCCGGTGCCTGACCCTCGCCCACCGCCCACTGAGCCACCCGGTGCCCGGCTTGGCACCCGGTGCCCGACCCCTCGCCCACATGCTCAGTCTTGGCCGGGTGCCTGCCCTTCCTCCGGGTGCCTGCCTCGCTGGCGCAGCCTGACAGTCCGGGTGCCTGCCGGTTCCACCGGTGCCTGACCCTTTCCCATGGCTACGTGTTTTTAGGGTCTTTTTAGTTCTTTTTATCCCCTCTCCCTAATATTTCGTCCCTAGACTATATAAGTGGAACTCCTATGTCATTTGTGGGTTAGCAAATATTAGACTAAACATTGTGAGCCTTTACTCCTTGTATCCCCTCCTCTAAGGAGCTCAAGCCCCCACCTTGGGAAGAATCCATAGGATTATCAAGGCCTCCTCTTGGAGAAGATCATCAAGACCTCACATAGTGGGAAGAATTTACCAAGTGCTACTCTCCTTGTGTTGATCTTGTAATCATGTGGATCTTATGTGTGCCACTCTAGTGGATGTGATACTTGGTTTGTTTGAGAGATTTTGTTCTTGGTGTTCTTGGTGTTCTTGAGGTTTTTCTCCTTTTCCCCCCTCCAAGAGTGAAAAGATCCTTCCTAGGGTTTGACCCTACAACATGTTGGTTGTACGTCGTAGCCCTTAGAATGGACTAGCAAAATCCATAGGAAGAAATTATTTTATCACTTCTTTATCACTTACTATCATATTCGTATTTCTCATCTACCATTCATAATCTAAACTTCTCATCTTGTCTTAAAGTAGCTGGCCATCCTATAGTAACCCCATTCGCCCTGTCAGTGAGGATGTAATGTTTGGGAAGCAATGCTATAATGAGAAATGAAGGAATTCAAGAAAGAAGTATTTTTGCGCGACTCAAGAAGGACTAACTTTTAGATTGCTAGATGATCTTCATGGTTAGTTTAGATGAGAAGGGCAAAGCGTAGATTCAGACCACCACTACCGATTTATGTTCGATAAATGATTCACGCGTAGTATGATGAGATCATATCTCTTGCGGATATGACCTTACATGTAGGATTTACTTGTGTGGTGTGAATTTTGTGATTTTTTATTGATTGATGTTGTGCGATGTGCTCTATGATTTATTTTGCGAGTAGAATAAGTTTGTGTTGTTATAGAACCCTACCTATTAATATGCTTCAATATTCAAGAAGAGCGAGCTATGACAAGACTTGGTGTTATGAAGATTTCTTCGCAAGACTGAAGATACAAACATTGGAGACTTTGAAGATACAAGATTTATATATACATATATCGTTAAACGCATTTTGTTAGCTGTCGTTGTGTCTATTTTACTGACAGTGCGCATCAAAACTTATTTTGAAAACTAATGTGATGTTTGTATGGGTATATCTATCTCTTTCTCCAATCTTTCTCTTCTAAACCCAAGACCCGCACCAAAGGAGTTACTACATTGCTTGCAAATCCCAAGAATGGAGTGAATATGGATGCAACCTAGGGATGAGTTCAAGCTAAGCCCATAGATGTCAGGATCAACCAAGAGGCAAGCACAATCTTGCTGAAAGAAGAAACCTGGAGGAAGCTACAATTCATTACTAGATGTTTTATGGTAGTTGACGCAACCCTGTGAGTTCAAAGGAACGATAGATTGTTTTGTTTGGCATGCAGAACAAATGGATTTATCCGAACCCAGTTAGTGAACAAGAGAAGTTTCTGCAATGCGTGTGAGGATACCCGAGTGTTAGAATTCGAGACTTGCTAGATCATACACAAGGAAATGATTTGGGTGCGGAATTGATTGATCACCATGCTGACTTACTCTTATTATTCGCTCTTGCTATGTGGGATGGCAAATCTAGAGTGACTAGCCAATAACTGAGAGACGACGATGTTAAGCCTAAACCTTAGAATGGTATGACGGTTGACCCTTGTAGAAGGAGTGTAAGACATATGAGTTAAGGATTTCATCGAAGGAGTAAGATTGTTGAAGATCGGTGACTTTTATTCTAAGGGTGGTAGTACTCCACACTCTCAGATGAACAATGGATATTCAAGGAGACCCGGACCCTAGCCTTTTCTTTCTAGCATCTTCAAATCTCGAGGACGACATTCATTTTAAGGGTGGTAGATTTGTAACATCACAAAATTCTAAATTTTGGAATGTTAATTATTTAAACAGGAGTAATTCAAAACTTGCTTGTGTTACTTGTTGTTAGTAAATTTTGACTAGGATTTCAAACTTTTGGAGTTTAAATGAATATACAAAAAAGAGGGAATAAAATGACTTTCCCAATTATTCATTTGCATCTTATTTTGTGTTTGAGAATATTCAGACTATTCCCAATTTAAATATGAGAGAGGATGTCATGACTTCCTCAAAAGTAATATTGGTGAATAATTGAATATTCTCCCATTAGGATTTTGAATATTTAAAACCATTCTATCTCAGAAATAAATTCTTATGAGAGAAGGAAATATGACTCCGTCAATGTTAAAGAGACTTGGATATGTTCTAAATGTTATTTGAATTTCTCTCTAGAGTCCAAAAATATTTTATAGAACATTTTATAAAAATATTATATGTATTTTATATCAGTGTGTCGACAGAAATAAATGCTCACTATTTTATATTTTGGTGTATACACTTTCGTGAGTGTTCTGGTTTTTTAGGCTGTAATCTCGCATCTATCTCGCCATATTCTTTTTCTAGTATTTGTTTAAAGAAAATAAAACATGGACCTATTTCTACCCGAGCGCAGCAGCACAACAGCAACATTAGCGCTAGGCCCAGCCCAGAAAGCCAACCGGCCGGCGTCAGCAACTTCAGGCCCTTTGCCTAAAAAAGCTTCAGGCCCACCTGCCAGGCTCTCTCTTCGTCCCTGTTCGACTGACACGCGGACTCCACCGCCTCCTTCTTCCACCTCGCGCTCGGTCTCCTGTTTCTGCATGACGGAGCAAACCAGGCCGATGCGAACTCCCCGATTCGCCTGACCCCAAACCGTTTCTCCAATCCGAAGCCACTGGGAGATCCCCTGGATCCATCTCGTTTGATTCCCATCGTCACCTTGCAGAAAGGGCCCCGATTATGAGCTCTTGATCTCGCCGGAGACCACCATCACGAAGCTTCGTCCCCGGCTGATTTCGTCGCCACAAAGGGTTCCTAGCCTCTCTATTTCTCCTTGGTGCTCTCTCTCTCTCTCTCTCTCTCTCTCTCTCTCTCTCTCTCACGCCTTCTATTCCCCATAGGATGGCGCCTAAGGGGCCACAAATCCCCACCGGAGAAGATCAACGCCGCCAACCACCGCTTCCCGAGAGAGCTAGCTTCACCACCGATGACCCCATCATCCTCACTGTTGAACTCCGCACCCGCCCATCACCTCTACTTCGCCGGGGTAGGACCGGAGGAGTGCCGCCGCCCACGACCAAGACCGCCGCTGTCTTCCCCTGTACAGGGTGAGCACGCGTGCACAAACCACTTTGGCCAATCCAAGCTGGACATGTGGCAGGGTGGCACAGTAGCCGCAGCAGCAGTAAACAAACGAGCTTTCTTTTTGTTTTTTTAGAGTTTTTCCCACATAATTTCAGTTAGCTATATCTCTTAAACCATATGCCCAATTTAGGTAATTCTTTTTCCTGTGAACTCATATTGACCAGGAGAATCCTGTAGAACTAACTTTTCACACGTTTGAACTGTTCAAATTCAATTTTTTTTTCAAATTTGAACTCCACATTCTAGAGGTCATATCGTGCAAAATGTATATCCTATTCAATTGATTCCTTTTTCGTCCGAACCTTTGTACCAAATACTTGCTGGTCATATTTTGTACACTCATATTCAAACAATTTTTGACCTGTTTTGAATCTGAATTCAGTTAATACTTCATTACGCTATAACGTATGTTGTAGTATTTTTTTTTCAATCAATTCTTTCGCGAAATGAGTCCATATGTCAAACAACTTGCATGTTGCTCTCCAAATACTTTTGACCTATTTGAATTTAAATTCAATTCAAACTTCATCTCACTATAATTTGATTTATAATCCTCCTATTTTTTTTTGCAAATGAGTACCTATGTCGTATGCTTTCTGTTCAACCTGTTTGTTGTTTTCCATAGAGTTTTGATCCTATTCCATATTATCTCAAACATAAGATTTTATAGCAATATCTCTCTCTGTATTAACTCTCTTGAGTTCATTCCTTCACCCTGTCACATTATAGCACAGAAAGACCCTATATTATATTACTAAGCCTATTGGTGTTGTTCAACCTTGCCATATTTGTTTTTTCTTGCTCTTTGGTTCTTATATATGGCATGGTTATTTATTTGGATTCTTTCATGTGCGATAGATTGCTCGGAGCATGATGAGTAGAGTTATCAGGAATTATGAGTGCGACGATCTTCATCAAATATACCAGGCAAGTTACACCTTGATCATCCTTTATCCTATTATTTTTCCATGCATGTAGTTCTATATCACAATACCACATTATGCATGTGTAGGAAAATTAGGGTAGTATGATATTGCTATTGTGTTTCAGCTTAATATGGTCTTATTGTAGATCGTGGTAGTGTATTCTTGCTATGCTATGTAGACGGGGATTGGTCGTGTATTCATGGAATTTATGTGAGGACTATATATAATATAACTTGAGTAAAAACATAATATTTAATTCACCTCTGGGCGGAAGTGGTATTGCATGGTGTTGAGGGAAGGCATCATGGGGTCTTGCACCTTTTCTAAGGCCATGCGCCCATGAGAGTGCACCCTAAGTGGAATGCCACCCAGGTTCAAAGAGATCGGACAGACTTAGTGACTAGTACCTTCCATGTACGTTCACTGGCTATATGGGCTCTAGCTAAGTTGATCAGTTGTTGGAACCCTTGCCCAGACAGTGTCGACAGATGTAGCATATGTCGCCGTTAGGTGGTTAAGGAAACCTCTTCTGAAAGACTTCGTCTTAATCTTCGGATTGGGTCCAGTGGGTAAAGCGTACTAAACTCTGCAGAGTATTAAAAGCGAATCATGATTAGCCGTGTCCCCGATTATGGACAAATTTGAGCAACTATGCCATTACAATTGTTGGATGATCTTGATAGACGATATAGTTACTAAAACTTGATGGGAAACTTAATAATGGGGTTATGTTGGAATTGGAGTGCCCAATTCAACCATATGTATTAATTGTAGTAAGACATTATTAAAATTTGACTATTATATTATGTAGCTTTCAGGGAAAAACTAGCTTTCTGCAAAACAACCACTACAATATCCTCTTGATATACCTTGCATATAGAAGTAGGTTGATACGTCTCCATCGTATTATATTTTTTGAATGTTTCATGCCAATATTCTACAAGTTTCATATACTTTTGGCAACTTTATATATTATTTTTGGGACTAACTTATTGATCCAGTGCCCAGTGCCAGTTCCTATTTGTTGTATGTTCTTTGTTTCGCAAAATATCACTACAAAAAAAGACACATCCGTGACATTTTGGGCCGAACGAATTTTTTTTCTGTCATACTTATGACACTTCTATGACGATAATTATGACAAAACCCGGTATCATCATAGATGTGGTGGGCTCCTACTTCTATGACAAAAAATCATGATAGAAAATGGGCTTTTCGTCCTGGGCGGGTCGGAGACGCAGCTGCATGACATTCTTTGGGCCGTCCATGACAGAAAAAACCGTGGTAGAAGCGAGGGCGAGGAAAATTTCGGCGAGTTCCCGATTACGGTGGGTGGTCGGGGGCCTAGCGATGCGCGTTTTCTCGACACGACGCTGCTGCAGCGTGTGTAGGCGTTGGCTCTAATCAACTCGAAGCGAGGCGTTGGGCTCTAATCAACCCGAAGCGATTGACCGCAGTTACACGTTATCGAATCGAGCGATCGATCGATGGCTGTTCACTGAACCCGATCGAGCGATTCCTTCGCTACTGCTGCTAACTGAAACCCGTGGAGGGCTTGGATGAATAGTGAGCGTTGCAGGGGGGTTGGATGAATAGTGAGCGGTGGGGGTGGATGCAGGACCCCGTGGCGTTGCCTCTGGATGAACAGGACGACCCCGTGGAGGGCTGGATGAACAGTATACGGTGAAGGGGTGCCCGTGGAGGGGTGGTTGAATAGTAGCAGGTGGAGTAGCGCGCGGTGGAGGCTGGATGAACAGGAGCCCGTGGAGGTTGGAGGAGGTCGACGGTAGCCCGTGGAGGCTGGAGGAGGTCGGCGGTGGAGATGAGCAAGATCCGTGGAGTCCTGTTTTGCGATACGCCACACCCTCCTGATGAATAGGACCCCCATTTCGACCGTAGCGCTCCAACACAAGTCTGTTTCGTCCGTTTTGCGGTACGCCACACCCCTCCCGATCAACAGGACCCCCGTTTCGACCGTAGGAGCTCAGTTTCCTCCGTTTTACGGTATGCCAGACCCCTCCCAATGAACAGGATCCCGTTTCGAACATGGCCGGTCGAACACAAGGCTGTTTCCTCCGTTCTGCGGTACGCCAGGCCTCGTTTCCATCACCTGTTCCGTCCAAGCCCTCCCGATGAACACGACGACGCATTTCGTTCCGACCCAGCCGGTTGGCTCCCCATGAACACGACGACGACGTTGTTTCTCCGTTCTGACCCAACCATGTACACGAGCCTTGGCCATACGTATGCGCGAGTAGGTGTTCGAGGCCCCGCCTGTATGTACACATACGTGGCCGTTTTTTATTTCTTGCACACTGGTCGTTGTACGTACGTGTACATGCTACATGCGCGCCTCTACTACGACACGTACGCGCCTCTACTACGACACATGCGCGCCTCTACATCCACCAGTATGTACGTACACGTTCGCGACCAGAATGACAACGCTATGTATGCTTCGACCAGGTGGGTCCTAACTGTCAGGCACTTCCTTGTGTGCGAAGATGTAGCTGGTGGGTCCCAGCAGTTAGCGGGGTGAATCATTTTTTTCAGACGCACTTCCTTGCATGCGAAATGTAGCTGGTGGGTCCCAGCAGTCAGGGGGCGAATCGTTTTTTCCGGACGCACTTCCTTGCGTGCAAAGATGTAGCTGGTGGTTCCCAGCAGTCAGCGGGGCGAATCGTTTTTTTGCCTGTACGCACTTTCTTGCGTGCGAAGGTGTAGCTGGTGGATCCCGGCAGTCAAGGGGGAGAAATCGTTTTTTTTTCGGACGCACTTCCTTGCGTGCGAAGATGTAGCTGGTGGGTCCCAGTAGTCAGGGGGAAACATTTTTTCACGAAATACAGTGGCCCGTCCGGTGGGTCCTAGCTGTCAGGTGGAGGAATCATTATTTCCCGCGTAATAAGGAGGCACTTCCTTGTGCGCCGTGGACCCGGTGTCGACCTCTCCATGTACTGATCCACGTCCGATGGAAGTCGTCGCTCGACCACGTTGACTAAGCTGCGCCGAGAGCACCACGGCGGTGGACGACGGCGAGGCCTAGGAAGGGTCGACGCGAGACGGGAAGACGCGACGATGGATGCCCACGCGAGAGGAGTACGAGGGTTCACCGTTCGGTGCGGTGTGAGGCCGCCGCCGCCGCAGAATAACAGGGGTGTGGGTGAGTGGAGGGATGGCTCGCGGTGGCAAGCGGGAGTAGTAGGGTCGGTGAGGCCTCCGTGGGCAAGACAAACCGACCACGGAGGCGGAGCAAAGCGACACGACCAGCGCTGCTTTGGGTGACTGGAGCAAGAAGACTAGAGGTTGAAGAAGCACGACGGTCGTTGGATGGACATCGTATGGTCACTGCAGCTAGAATCATTTATATTGACTAAGTTGACAAAGCCCTTGGTATGTCAACTTAGTAGGCCCACAGGTCAGCTTCCGAAACGGTGCGCCCCAAATGTCAGGGGGAGGAATCATTTTTTGGGCGGGTGAATCTAGAATATCCGAGATTGAAGAAGAAGCATGGCATCCGTTGGATGGACATCCAACGGCCACTGCTGCTAGAACTGTGTGTTGACTATAAGTTGACAAAGCCTTGCATACTTGTCACTCTTTTTTTATTGGACGCATCAACTTAGTAAGGCCACGAGTGTGTGGCAGAGAAATTATAGCCCATTTGAGATTTGTAAGAATGTGCAGCACATTTTTGAATTCTAATGGAATTTACTATAACTCATTTACACTTTGTTAAAAGTACAGCCCATTTCAACCAATCGTTCAAAATAGAATTCAATAAAACTTCCCACATTTTGATGGGATCCGAAATATTTTTATCCCGAAATTTCTAGTCAGATTAAATACAATTTCAATATAAATTTATATTATGTAAAAATCCAATAAAACTTTGCGCTCGCAACAATTAATGAAATTAAAATTTTCAATATCCAAAAATAATATTTATAAAGAAATTACGTCTTTGGTGCATTTTTTATAGTTACTGCCCAGTTTTTATAATTACATCCCATTTATTATTTCTTAAAGCCCATTTTCTTGTTAGGAGGAAAGATTTGCAGCCCAGCGGGATGGAGAATAACAACTTGACCTTGCCTGGGTATTCTAAAAAAAGTATAGCTGGGCTAGCCAGCCAAATATGAAAAGAAATTAATATCTGGCTGGATATCGCTTTGGGCTAGACGGGCCACACCCGCCCAGCTAATACCGCAGCGATGTTTTCGTTGTTGTTCAGAGGAGAAAAATTAATATGTGGGCTAAACATCGAAAAACTCTACAAAGGTGCTCACACCTCAAAACACAAATCGCCGAGCTGCTTGGTCCCAAATTGCCGGCAGCTTCTTGTGCAATTCTCTTGTTTATTGACTACATAGGTTGACAATAGTGTGGGACCGTGATGTCAGGAAACCAGGAGGAAGCAAAAAAATTATATATATATTGCGTACGTGAGGCTATGGCCCTGGTGGGTCCCCATTGTCATCCTCTCCAAGTAAAGTCATCTCTCTCGCTGCTTCACCGAATACAAGACCGCCACCGCCGCCCGCTTCCGGGCTGGCGATTGCTCCGCCTTCAAACGACACAAGTGCCGTCCGTCCGTCCATCTGCCGCCCATATTAATGATACGCGGTTGCCGAGGTGGCTACTTCGGCGCCACGCGTCCGTCCCTCCGCCGCCCACCATTGCTATATAAACTGCTGCGCGCATAGCCGCATGATATCCGCATATGTTCCCTTTCTCCGCCCACACCACTATCGCCCACTATGGCTTCTCGCGCCCGGCCGGGGGGCGGACGACGGAGCACAAGAAGATAGCAGCCATTGCTGCCAACCGGCTGGCCGGCAGGCAACCGGAGGATGATGACGTCTCAATGGAGAACTTGGTAGTCGACGATCCGGCGCCAACCCCCCTCCGCGCCATCCTCGCTGGTGCATTGCACCATGACCATCGGCGAGGCCCGTGCCCAATATATGGACACGGTGAGGCAGATGCGTGAGGAGCAGTTCCGGGAGGCGCAGGCCGACGCCGCCTACAACCACCATCTCCTCCAGGAGCACCTGCAGGAGGAGGAGCAGATCGCCGCGGAGCGGGCGGAGCAGGAGGCGCTGCTCGACTCGTACCGCTCCACCCGTGAGGGCCGCCTCGAGCGCTGGCGGTACCGCATGCGGGTAGCGGAGGCTGCGGCCGCCTACAAAGAGGGCGATGAAGCGGGCGAGGCGCTGTTTGGCGAGACCGAGGACGAGGCAGAGGACAATGCCGGCTCCGACGAGTGCCCGCTCTGCTGGCGTCGATGAGGCCATGCTCCACCGAGGCCCCGCGGTGCCAACAACAAGGCAGAGGACACCGCCAGCTCCGCCGAGGCCCCGCCCCACCAACAACGAGGCAGAGGACATCGTCGGCTCAGCCGAGGCCCCAACCTGCCGGCAACGAGGGGGAGGATTTTGATGAGGACATCAATACCATTGTTACACCCACAGTCCCTGCTGCTATACATACTGGACCAATTACTAGAGCTCGCGCACGCCAACTAAATTACCAGGTACTTTCGTTTCTTGGTAATGATTCTAATGTTCATGAGAATATGATGTCGCTTAAATTGGATACATTTGTTTTGCTTACAAATGAAGGGCCTAGCTTGGAGAAGGATGAACATTGGAGCAAGAACAAGCATGGAGATGATGGCATGCTAAGGGGTCCAAGAATGGAGTTACAAGTGATGATTTCAGGACTTTGAAGCCACCATAATGAGTGCATGAAGCCTTGGACGAAATATACAAGATGCCACTTCATAAATTTCGTCCAGAGGCTATTCTAGGTGTCACGTCACCTTATTATTGGGCCAGCCCATGTAATTTCGAAATACATTAGTATAGGCTATTTTTAGAGTCCGTATGTGTGGGGAAACAAGAGATAGGGTTAGTTTGGACCCCTCCACCAAGGGCCACGAAATTCACCCCTCTTCCTCCATATATACAGCCCTTAGGGCACCGCTTAGACTTTGGGTTTTGTTTAGATCAAAAGTTCGCCATAGCTGCAACTTCGCGCATTTCGTTTGTGTTCAACGACTGCATAAAGGCGCCACAGAACCCCACCTTGATCAATAAAGCTTTCATCTTATATTCGCAATATACTGATTGCAATCTCAGCTTGCTTGTTCTTCGCTTGCTCGCAGAAATAGACCCTCGTGGTCGTTGATCGTGCTCGGCGTGGTCAATAACCTCTTGGAGTTGGTTTAGCGATTGCTAAGGCGCGACGCCCTCGTGACTTCAGAGTCGGATCGTCAAAGTCGACTTCCACCAAAGCGAAATCCACCATCTCATCGAAAGACGGGACACCTCTGCCTCTATCAGATTTCCACCGCTCCGCCGAGGCGCCGCCCTCCGGCAACGAGATAGAGGACATCGCCAGCTCAGCCGAGGCCCTGCCTCGCTGCCAACGAGGCCGCGCCACACAGAAAACAAGGAAGAGTAGAACACGGTAGGTTGCCGCCGCTCGGGTCCAAGTAAGGCCACCGCTGCTACCCTCCGGTTGAAGCCAAGCTAGGCGGGTTGACCATTGACGACCGATTAGCTTCTTGGCGGCGACGTGGAGTCGGAGAGCTGTGTTGGAGAAGAACGCTGCTTCTACTTAATCGCTGGTGCGATTGGTCGATCGACACGTGGGCCCAACATGCCACATGTCGATTACGAATCGCACTTACAGCTAAGTCACAAGCTTCGCTCGCCTCGGCGGGACATAGGTGGGTAGCCGGTTAATTAATTATACCTCCAAACAAGATCCCTTTTAGTTGAAGAATGTATGAAATGTAATGAAATCCGCATGTTTATATGAAACCGACCGTATGAATGAATTTATTTCGATTAGTTTGAATTCTCAGATCATTGGCATTGGATGAACATGCAAAACAATACATGCTAGCATTATTCCTGTGGTGATCACCTCGTTTGCAGCGATTTCACATGTAGTCCCTCGGTCCTTTCTAGTCGCATACAAGTTTTATCTGCAAATAAAGTATCTCTACTTTGACCAATCTTATAGAAAAAGTATGCACTTTCACAATGTGTGAAGTAAAAAGGAACAGAAGGAGTACAAAGAGCTTGAGCAGCTTTTTAGAGTTTCTGTACATTGCAATCAAACACACAGGGTTAATAGAGAACATTCAAAACAATCGATGATTATGCTTCTCAGCGACTCACATGTCAGAGGCAATATTTACTTCACAACTAAATAATAAAGAAAAAATTGATCGACGCTGCTGACAGCAAAGGGCGTCCCGTTCAAAAATATCATAACGCATGTCTTGCTAAAATCAATGAGCAAAATTTGACAAAGTTGTCCCATTCCAAAATATCAAATGCCTACGATTGTGGAATGGGCAGGCTTTGCCATCAGTTCGGACATTGACATGGCACCTCGTGCTAAATAAACCAGCTGTTCTTTTTGTGCAGTTCCACCAAAATCAACCAAATTCGCACGTAGCTTGTATGATTTCGCCCTTATATGTTGCAATGCCTTGAACTTATCGGCACCTCCTTTCTTGTGGTGGAAATGAATGATTCGATGTATTCATGAACATTTTGTGCAGTTCCCATTGAAATCAAGCTGAGCACCCCTATTTGCACAAATACCAAAAAAGTGATTAGTATAAAGCAAATTGTACTATGAATTGACAGTTTAAACAGGCACCTACATGGTCCATGTAGAGCACACTTTTAGAAAAATGGAACTCACCGTAAAGAATCCTAGAACAACATTGTACTCACAAGATCATAGCAAAAAATGGAGATTTGTCAGTCCTTCTGAGCTGAAGTTAGTTTGGTCTTGTGGGGAGTAATGTAACCATCCTTCAACTGCTCCTTCTGATGAGAAGATAGACAAGGCTTCTTCATACTGGCATAATCGGAACTAGTCACTTCACGTAGTCCATATTCTTCTTCAGAGGAAGATGATCCTGTTGTGCAAAGACAAGAGGACAACTAAATGCTAGCATCCCTGTTTGCTCGAAAAAAAAGGAAAGGAAATATTTAAAACAGCTCACATGAAGCACTTCTCAAGGACAATACCACCTTTTCATGACAGTATCTAAACAGTAGCACAACACAAATAGAGATGACAAAGCTCAAATCATATGGATGAAATCAGTGGGCGAGTACCAACCTTTGTCAGGAGGCTTATTGTGTAGAGCATACACATGAAGCACTTCTCCGGAACCATCTGTTGCTATCTACCGTGGTGGCCATGCTTACTATATACTCCTTGATTAGTTTAATGTTTTCAACATCTTCTTGTGCAGTTCCACTAAAATATATGGTGTCTTCAAAGATGATCCATTTTTGCACAAGTAGAGATAATTACGTATTACATTAAGAGTGGCATCAGATCAATGGCAAAACAATTGCTTGTTCCAGCCATAGCAATAAATTAAGATGCAAAACTATATCATTACTTGTGTCATCACAGCCCAAAGGTTTCATTACAAAGACCAGGGAGTTGATTTTATTTTTCTTCCGCTTGTTCTTCCCTTCATCACTTGGTTAAATAATGCATAAGCTTCGCCTTCAATGTAAGATTTGGCATGTCAATTAGGAGCATAAGTATAGTACTAAACTTAATTTTCTCGATGAAAGTGGCAAAATATAGGCCAACAGTTGTGAAATATCCTTATCTTACCTCGGTGGGATATTACCGCACATACAGATTGGAAGTCGTGGTTCCATTTGTGCGTTCTCTAAAATCAAGCAACATTATCGTACAAGTAGCACAACATATGAAAGCACAATGCAGAATCATGTGAAAGAAGGCTAGTACTGACCTCTCATGATGCGGAATTCAAACAACTCACAAGAAGAAGATCTGAACCAAATTTGCCAACACGGATAGGAAGTAAGATCTCCTCTTGTGCAGTTCCACTAAGATCAAGCAATCAAGCAACATTGTCGGTGTGACATTTTTGTTGAACTGCACAAAACACTCTTAAAACAAAAGTGTTTTGTGCAGTGCAACAAAAGATCACAATGGCAATGAGGTGAAGTAGATAACCATGTTTACACGGAGGTGCAAAGGAAACAACTAGTGGTCAATAACGATGGATGACACAGAAGCCAACAAAAAGAAGTATCTACCTTATCTAAATGGGAAAGAAAGCAAGACAGTAGCATTTCTCAAACGGTGACATTGATTAATATTAACATAGAGATTATATTAACAATAAAATTTGTTAAACATGTAATTTGCTTTTAACTGTGGCATTGCATCAATTTTCCAGCAGCATTATTAGAGGGTGTTTGTTTACAGGGACATTTTGGTGTAGGGACTAAAAAAATTCCGTGTCAGTCCCATCTAAACCAAACAGGAGGGACTTTTAGGGACTAAAAGTGGGCATTTGGGACTAAAGGAAGAAGACCTCGAGGGAGTCTTTTTGGGACTTTTTCCAACAGTTGCCCCTACCATGCATCACGCTTTGTCTCTATAGTTCATTACTAGGGGTAACATGGTCTTTTAGCATGTCATTTAATAACCTCTAGTCCATGTCTAGTCCCTGGAACCAAGCAGGTAGGGACTATGGAGTATTTAGCCAAACAGGGCCTTAGATTAACAACAGCTAATGAGTTGCGGGACGGTGGGACGACCCGGCACCATGTGCATCTACCAATGTCTTGTGGTCATGCACATCTGTTGCAACAAAGAACAAACAACCAAGGAGCATATTTGTGTTGGTCCCAGTTTTGTTATCTTTAGACACCTTTCCCTATGTGAGCGCAACAAATCTAGTCCTGCTCAAACTCTACAGCCTTGTCCACCAAAACAAAGATCAGTTCGTTACAGATATGCGTACTGCGTTTGTCATTGTTTTCCCTTTTCGACCAACGTAGGTGCTGGATAGCCAGTCTGTACTAGTACTTTTGCCCCTTCCTTTCCTCTTTGAACCACGTTGATGCGGAGCATCCTTCCATCATCCCCATGGACTCTACATCAACACATCCAACCCCACAAGGACCCATGACAAGAGCTAGAGCACGTGCTTTGGAAACCGAGGTGAACTCCTTCCTACTAGACTTGCATATGGACACAAATGGAGCATGGTTACTACCTCAAACGGAAACGCTATGAATACTCAGGTACCAAGGAGTTAACCGTGAAGAAGCTAGGAAGCAAGGAGAACCGGAAGCGGAAGACATGCGTGAAGATGGAGAGGAAAAGCACCAAGGCCCAGACTGGTCGGACGATCCGGACGGCGGCCCGGACGATCCGGACAAAGCTCGGACGATCCGGACCACCACCCGGACGATCCAGCTAACTCACCCTGAAGGAACCCGAAGCTCCCACATGAAGCCGGACCATCCGGACCCCGTCCCGGATCATCCGGACCCTGCCCGGACGTCCGGACCCCCAGCCGGACATCCGGCCCTGCGCCGCCACCAGCCGGGCCTCCAGCTCATCCGGGCCTCCACCCGGACCATCCGGACCAGCCCGGATCATCCGGCTTCACTCCCGGATCATTCGGCCAGCGCCTGCGCGCGCGTGTTGGGCTGAGCCCATGTACCCCTTCGCCCCTAGTCTATATATAGGACTCCCCCTCCTCACTTTGAGACTTAGCATTGGATTAGCTCATATTTGTGTGAGAGCCTTTGCTCATCCACTTGGATACTTCTCCTCGGAGCTCACGACCTCTTCGGAGAAGATCCCCCAAGCGGATTCAAGACCCCTCTCTAGGGAAGAACATCAAGGCCTCCTCGCGGAGAAGAACGGTTCCTTTGTATCCTCTACCTTTGTTGACTTTGGATCTCGTGTATCTCTTTGTATTCGGTGATCTAGCACTTGTGTGATTGATTCCTTGTCGGTTTAGTGATTCTCTCTCGTTTTCCCCGTGTTTTCCCTTTGTGCTTCTGCGTGTTCTTCGTGATTCCCCATAGGATCCACTCCAAACGTGAAAGATCGTCGCTATCGGGTTCCACCCTACATCACACGTCCTAGATTTATGCAATACAAGTTTCCCCACTACTTTCCCCCATTCCTTTCCTCTTTGAACCACGTCCTAGATTCATGCTATACAACTTTCCCCCTTCCTTTCCTCTTTGAACCACGTCCTAGATTCATGCTATATACAGCTTTTCCCACTACTTTCCCCCACTCCTTTCCTCTTGAACCACGTCCTAGATTCATGGTATACATGCAACTAGAGCAATGCATGTGGAGTAAGTAAATTATACCTCAAGGTTCTTGGGGCGTGGTTCGGTGGGCGACGGGACGGCGGCAAAGAAGAAGGGGTCGGAGGCCCTCCCGCGCCGCTGCTGGGTGAAAGTGAACAGCTGCGCTGGTAGTGGATTCCCTCCCTCGCCGGCGGCGACAGCATTAAGCCTCCTTCCCTTCCCGACAGACGGATCCTGCCGGCTCTTTGAGCAGCAGTGAGGGGAGAGAGAGGCCAACGAAGTCCTGTTTAGATCTGGAGAGGGCGAGAGAGTGTGAAGAGTGGAGAGGGCGAGAGAGTGTGAAGAGAGCAACTACAAGCGCTGAGGCTCCAGCGTGTATATATATACTGGAGAGAGTGTGTGAAGCATGCAAACCCTAGAAAACAAGCGCCGAGGCTGCAGCTTCGCTAACCAGCTACACAACCCTCCCGTTATGTTCAATGAGAGGAAAATAACCTTTTATACATTCCTGCATTTGTGTGACAAGCATGCCGTGTTTTTTTGTGTGTGTGTGGGAGTCATTGGGATTTCAATCATAATCGTGTGTTGTGGATTTGGTGATAAGACTATTGATGACCCGCAAGTGTAGGGGATCTATCATAGTCCTTTCGATAAGTAAGAGTGTCGAACCCAACGAGGAGCAGAAGGAAATGATAAGCGGTTTTTAGTAAGGTTTTCTCTGCAAGCACTGAATATGTAGGTAACAGATAGTTTTGTGATAAGATAAATTGTAACGAGTAACGAGTAAATAAAGTAAATAAAGTGCAGCAAGGTGGCCCAATCCTTTTTGTATCAAAGGACAAGCCTGGACAATTTCTTATAATGAGAAAAGAGCTCCCGAGGACACATGGGAATTATCGTCAAGCTAGTTTTCATCACGCTCATATGATTCGCGTTCGGTACTTTGATAATTTGATATGTGGGTGTACCGGTGCTTGGGTACTTCCCTTACTTGGACAAGCATCCCACGTACGATTAACCCCTATTGCAAGCATCCACAACTACAAAAGAAGTATTAAGGTAAACCTAACCACAACATTAGACATATGGATCCAAATCAGCCCCTTACGAAGCAACACATAAACTAGGGCTTAAGCTTCTGTCACTCTAGCAACCCATCATCTACTTGTTACTTCCCAATGCCTTACTCTAGGCCCAAATAATGGTGAAGTGTCATGTAGTCGACGTTCACATAACACCACTAGAGGAAAAGACAACATACATCTCATCAAAATATCGAACGAATACCAAATTCACATGACTACTAATAGCAAGACTTCACCCATGTCCTCAGGAACAAACGTAACTAATCACAAAGCATATTCATGTTCATAATCAGAGGAGTAATAATATGCATTAAGGATCTGAACATATGATCTTTCACCAAGTAAACCAATTAGCATCAACTACAAGGAGTAATCAACACTACTAGCAACCCACAGGTACCAATTTGTGGTTTTGATACAAGATTGGATACAAGAGATGAACTAGGGTTTTGAGAGGAGATGGTGTTGGTGAAGATGTTGATGGAGATTGACCCCCTCCCGATGAGAGGATCGTTGGTGATGATTTCCCCTCCCGGAGGGAGGTTTCCCCATCAGAACAGCTCTGCCAGATCTCCAGATTGGTTCCGCCTCGTGGCGGCGGAGTTTCGTCCCGTAAGCTTGCCCATGATTTTTTCCAGGGTAAAAGCCTTCATATAGCAGAAGATGGACACCGGAGGGCTACCAGGGGACCCAGGAGACAGGGGGCGCTCCCAGTAGGGGTGGGTGCGCCCCCACCCTCCTGGCCAAGGTGTGGGTCCCCTCAGGTGTTTCTTTCGCTCAATAATTCTTATAAATTCCAAATAAGTTCCGTGGAGTTTCAAGATTTTTGGAGCCGTGCAAAATAGGTTTCCAATATTTGCTCCTTTTCCAGCCAGAATTCCCCCTCTTCATGGTGAACCTTGTAAAATAAGAGAGAATATCCATAAGTATTGAGATATAATGTGTAATAACAGCCCATAATGCAATAAATATTGATATAAAAGCATGATGCAAAATGGACATATCAACTCTCCCAAGCTTAGACCTCGCTTGTCCTCAAGTGGAAGCCGAAATCGAAAAATATCTCCACATGTTTAGAGATAGAGGTGTCGATAAAAATAAAATACGGACATGAGGGCATCATGATCATTCTTATAACAGCAACATAAATAGATTTTATCATATGATTTCTTATGCTCAAGCGACGATCAATTCACAATGTCAAGCATGGTTCAGAAACTTCATTGGGAACTAACAAACTATAATCTCAGTCATTGAAGCAATTGCAATTTATCATAACATCAGAAAGAGTCAAGAATAGAGCTTTTCAGCAAGTCCACATACTCAACTATCATGTAGTCTTCTACAATTGCTAACACTCAAGGGGTACTTGTGGTTATAGAGTTTCAACCGGACACTGAGAAAGATAGGGGCTTATTGTGTTGCCTCCCAACATATTCACCTTTAGGTGACGTCAACAATAATAGTTCATGCTAACTTACATCCAGTTGGATATATATATCATGATCTTTCAAACACGAGGAGCTTGCCAAAGGATAAAATGAAAAAGGGAAAGGTGAAGATCACCTTGACTCAAGCATAAAGTAAAAACATAAAGTAAAAGATAGGCCCTTCGCAGACGGAAGCAGAGGTTGTCATGTGGGTTTAGGGTTGGATGTATGAAATCTTAATGCAAAAGAACGTCACTTTATATTGCCACTTGTATGTGGACATTTATTATGCAGTCCGTCGCTTTTATTGCTTCCACAACTAGATCGTATAAAGCTTATTTTCTCTGCACTAATAAGTCATACATATTTAGAGAGAAATTTTTATTGCCTGCAACATGACAACTTACTTGAAGGATCTTACTCAATCCATAGGTAGATATGGTGGACTCTCATGGCAAAACTGGGTTTAAGGATATTTGGAAGCACAAGTAGTATCTCTACTTGGTGCAAGGAATTTGGCTAGCATGAGGGGGAAAGGCAAGCTCAACATGTTTGGAAGGTCAATGACAATATACTTTAACTAAGATGTGAGAAAACATAAACCATTACGTTGTCTTCCTTGTCCAACGTCAAGTTTTTTAGCATGTCATACTTAATGAGTGCTTCACAATCATAAAAGATGTCCAAGATAATATATTTGTATGTGAAACCTCTCTTTCCTTATTACTTCCTATCAATTGCAACGATGACCAAAACTACGTTTATCAACTCTCAACAACTTTTATGCCTCATACTTTCTATGTGTGAAGTCATTACTATCCATAAGATTAATATGAACTCTTTTATTCTTTTTATTCTTTCTACTTCCTCGAGATCATAACAAAATAGCAAAGCCCTTGACTCAACACTAATCTTTATTATAGATAGCTCACGGAATCGAGTACATAAAGAGATCACAAAGCAAAACTCAAAACTACTGGATATCAAAACTTCAATCTACTAGATCAAGATACTACTAAAAGGGTCGAACTAAATAAAATGGTAAAGATAGGAGTGTGATGGTGATACGATACTGGGGCACCTCCCCCAAGCTTGGCAGTTGCCAAGGGGAGTGCCCATACCCATGTGATTATGTCCTCGGAGGTGGTGAAGTAGGAGTTGTTGATGATGTAGGCTTGTCGTCCATATTCCAAGGCATAGGCTCACCATCATAGAAGGATGATCGAGTCTCCGGGATCCTTAAATCTGCAGCCAAACTCATCCTCTTAAATCTATATTCATACTCACAGTTTTGGTTTTGCAGGTCATAGATCTGGGCTTGGAGGTGCTCGATTTTCTCTTGAACCTTGCAGATGGTCTCCCCAATGACCTTGGCATCTAGCTTGTGGTTGTTGGTGAACTCCGGGATCATCATCTGGTTGGCGTTGAGTCCACGCTCCACCATCCCTTGGCACTTGAAAACTTGTTGCTCCATGGCTTCGAGCTTTGTCTCCACACTTCCGGTACGCCTTGGTCCCTCCACATCGCGGATGTGCAGCACCCCCGCATGCATCTCAATGGTTTGAGAGTGTTGCAGCACCTCTGCGAGATAGGGGTTGATAACCCTCTCGAAAAACTTGTCCTTGGGAGCGCTTGGAGACATCATGATGCTCTAGATCTGTCAGAAAAACAGCTCAAAACGAAAACAGAGGATATTTGCGTGATACGGTGGTCAAAACCTTTGGGAGATTATATAATGAATTTTTACTGACCAAAATATGTAACATGCAAGAAAACATAGTCCGGGAGGCACACGAGGTGGCCACGAGACAGGGGGCGCGCCCAGGAAGGGTGGGCGCGCCCTCCACCCTCGTGGAGCCCTCGTGTCCTTCCCGGACTACTTCTTTCTTCCTAAAATTCTTAAATATTCCAAAACTGATAAAAATTGCCATTAGAATTGTTTTGGAGTCGGTTTACTTACCATACCACATACCTATTCCTTTTTGGAGTCTGAAACGTTATGGAAAGTGTCCCTTATGTATTCCTCCGGGGTTACGGTTTCAATAATATTGGTTTCAACATTGATAGGATTACCTGAGATACAATGTTTAATTCTTTAACCGTTCACCACCCTCGGACTTGTGCCTTCAAAGTTGTTGATTTTTATGGCACCAGAACGATAGACCTCCTCGATAACGTAAGGACCTTCCCATTTAGAGAGAAGTTTTCCTGCAAAAAATCTTAAACGAGAGTTGAATAATAACGCATAATCACCTACGTTAAACTCACGCTTTTGTATCCTTTTATCATGCCAGCATTTGAGTTTTTCTTTGAATAGCTTGGCATTCTCAGAGGATTGGGTTCTCCATTCATCAAGTGAGCTAATATCAAATAACCTCTTCTCACCGGCAAGTTTGAAGTCATAGTTGAGCTCTTTAATAGCCCAATATGCTTTCTGTTCAAGTTCTAGAGGTAAGTGACATGCTTTTCCATAAACCATCTTATACGGAGACATACCCATAGGATTTTTGTATGCGGTTCTATAGGCCCATAATGCATCATCAAGTTTTTTGGACCAATTCTTTCTAGATCTATTGACAGTCTTTTGCAAAATCAATTTGAGCTCTCTATTGCTCAACTCTACTTGACCACTAGACTGCGGATGATAAGGAGATGCGATTCTATGATTAACATCATACTTAGCAAACATCTTACGGAAAGCACCATGAATAAACTGTGAACCACCATCAGTCATAAGATATCTAGGGACTCCAAACCTTGGAAAAATAACTTCCTTAAGCATCTTAATAGAAGTGTTATGATCAGCACTACTAGTTGGAATAGCTTCTACCCACTTAGTAATGTAATCAACAACAACTAAAATATGTGTATAACCATTAGAGGGAGGAAAAGGTCCCATATAATCAAAGCCCCAAACATCAGATGGTTCAATAACAAGAGAATAATTCATAGGCATTTCTTGATGTCTACTAATATTACCAATTCTTTGACATTCATCACAAGATAAGACAAACTTACGAGCATCTTTGAAGAGAGTAGGCCAATAAAAACCAGATTGTCGTACCTTATGTGCAGTTCTATCTCCAGCGTGGTGTCCTCCATAGGATTCAGAGTGACACTTGCGTAGGATCTGTTCCTGTTCATGCTCAGGTACACAACGTCTAATAACACCATCTACCCTTCTTTGTAAAGGTGTGGGTCATCCCAGAAGTAACGTCTTAAATCATAAAAGAACCTTTTCTTTTGTTGGTATGTGAAACTAGGTGGTATAAATTTAGCAAAAATGTAATTAGCATAATCAGCATACCAAGGAGCAGTACGAGAAGCATTAACGGCCGCTAATTGTTCATCAGGAAAGCTATCATTCATAGGCAGTGGGTCATCAAGAACATTCGCTAACCTAGACAAGTTGTCTGCAACGGGGTTCTCAGCTCCCTTTCTATCAATAATATGCAAATCAAATTCTTGGAGCAAGAGAACCCATCTAATGAGTCTAGGCTTAGCATCTTTCTTTTCCATAAGATATTTAATAGCAGCATGATCGGTGTGAATAGTAACTTTGGAATCAACAATATAAGGTGTAAACTTATACATGCAAAAACGACTGCTAGGAACTCTTTTTCAGTAGTAGCATAATTTCTATGGGCAGTATCAAGAGTCTTACTAGCATACTGGATAACATTCGATTTCTTATCAACTCTTTGCCCTAGACAAACACCTACAGCATAATCACTAGCATCACACATAATTTCGAGGGGTAAATTGCAATCAGGTGGCTGAACAATAGGTGCAGTGATCAAAGCTTTCTTAAGTATTTCAAATGCTTCTACACAATCATCATCAAAGACAAAAGGAATATCTTTTTGCAATAAATTAGTCAGAGGCCTAGAGATTTTAGAAAAGTCCTTAATGAACCTCGTATAAAAACCGGCATGACCAAGGAAACTTATTATACCTTTTATGTCCTTGGGACATGGCATCTTCTCAATAGCATCAACTTTAGCTTTATCAACTTCAATACCTCTCTCAGAAATCTTATGCCCCAAGACAATGCCTTCATTAACCATAAAGTGGCACTTTTCCCAATTCAAGACGAGACTAGTGTCTTCGCATCTCTGCAAAACTCGATCAAGGTTGCTCAAGCAATCATCAAAAGAGGATCCATAAATGGAGAAATCATCCATGAACACTGATCAGGACATCAATACCATTGTTCCACCCACAGCCCCTGCTGTTGTACATACTGGACCAATTACTAGAGCTCGCGCACGCCAATTAAATTACCAGGTACTTCCGTTTCTTAGTAATGATTCTAATGTTCATGAGAATATGATGCTGCCTAAATTGGATACATTTGTTTTGCTTACAAATGAAGGGCCTAGCTTTGAGAAGGATGAACATTGGAGCAAGAACAAGCATGGAGATGATGGTATGCGCATGGGGAACAAGAACGGAGTTACAAGTGATGATTTCAGGACGTTGAAGCCACCATAATGCATGCATGAAGCCTTGGAAGAAATATACAAGATGCCACTTCATAAATTTCGTCCAAAGGCTATTCTATGTGCTGCGTCACCTTATTAATGGGCCAGGCCCATGTAATTTCGAAATACATAAGTATAGGCTATTTTTAGAGTCCGTATGTGTGGGGAAACAAGAGATAGGGTTAGTTTCGGACCCCTCCCCCAAGGTCCACGAAATTCACCCCCTCTTCCTCCATATATACAGCCCTTAGGGCACCGTTTAGACTTTGGGTTTTGTTTAGATTAAAGTTCGCCATAGCTGCAACTTGGCGTGCATTTCGTTTGTGTTCAACGACTGGACAAAGGCGCCACAGTAACCCCACCTTGATCAATAAAGCTTTCATCTTATATTTGCAATATCCAAATTGCAATCTCAGTTTCTTGCTTGTTCTTCGTTTGCTCGCAGGAAACAGACCCTCGTGGTCAGGTTGATCGTGCTCCGGCATGGTCAATAACCTCTCGGAGTTGGTTTAGCGATTGCTAAGGCGTGACGTCCTCGCACGTTTGTAGTCGGATCGTCAAAGTAGACTTCCACCAAAGCGATATCCATCATCTCATTGAAAGACGAGACACCTTTGCCTCTATCAAGTGGTATCAGATTTCCAGGTTGCTCGGTGAGATTTTACAGTTTTTCGTAGTTTAGATCGAGTTTGATCTTCGTACCTATAGTCCACGAAAAAGCCACAAAAAATTAGGGTTAGTTCATCATATCTGAACCAGTCTGAGCCATTGCATAATCTTTTCTTTATTTGCATTGTTGAATTTGCAGTTGCTTCGTCATGTCAAGTTGCTGGTCTTAGGTCTAGTTCTTAGAGTTTCGAGTTCTGTTCACAAGTTGTCACGCCGCCGCCGCACCATCATCATCGCCATGCCATATACCACCACCGCTTATCCGCTACTTCTCTGAGTCCATATACCACCACCAATCCGAGTCCATATACCATCATCGATTCGAGTCCATATACCACCACTAGTCCGAGTTCATATACTGTTGGGGAACGTAGTAATTTCAAAAAAATTCCTACGCACACGCAAGATCATGGTGATGCATAGCAACGAGGGGAGAGTGTTGTCGTACGCACTCGTGAGACCAAGCGAAGCGTTGACACAAAGATAGTGGAAGTAGTCGACGTCTTCCGGTTCAACCGATCCAGCATCGTTACTCGGCACCTCCGAGTTCTTGACACGCGTACAGCTCGATGGCGCACCCTCGATCTCCGATCCAGCAGAGGCGCCGAGGGGAGTTACATCAAGACGACGGCGTGGTGGACGATCTTGATGTTCTCTGTCGCGCAGGCTTCGCCTAAGCACCGCTACAATATGACCGAGGTGTAATATCGTGGAGGGGGCACCGCACGGCTAAGGAACGATCTCAATGATCAACTTGTGTGTCCTAGGGTGCCCCCCTACCCCCGTATATAAAGGAGGGAGGGAGGAGGAGGCCGGCCCAAGGGGCGCGCCATAGAGGAGGGGGAAACCTACTCCAGGAGTAGGTTCCCCCTTCCTTATCTTATTTGGAGGGGAAGGAAAGAGTACTAGTATTAGGAATAAGTACTAGTAGTAGTAATAGGAAGAGGGGGGGAGGAGAAAGGAAAGGGGGGGCCGGCCCCCCTCCCCAATTCGGATTGGGCTGGGAGGGCGCGCCCCCCTCCCTTTTTCCTTCTCCCTTCTTCCTATATGGGCCCAATAAGGCCCATATACCTCCCGGGGGGTTCCGGTAACCTCCCGGTAGCTCCAAACTTCTCCGGAAACTTTCCGGTGTCCAAATATATCCGTCCAATATATCAACCTTTATGTCTCGACCATTTCGAGACTCCTCGTCATGTCGGTGATCATATCCGGGACTCCGAACAAACTTCGGTACATCAAAATACATAAACTCATAATATAACTGTCATCGAAACCTTAAGCGTGCGGACCCTACGGTTCGAGAACAATGTAGACATGACTGAGACACGTCTCGGTCAATAACCAATAGCGGGACCTGGATGCCCATATTGGTTCCTACATATTCTACGAAGATCTTTATCGGTCAAACCGCATAACAACATAACGTTATTCCCTTTGTCATCAAGATGTTACTTGCCCGAGATTTGATCGTCGGTATCCAATACCTAGTTCAATCTCGTTACCGGCAAGTCTCTTTACTCGTTCCGTAATACATCATCTCATAACTAACTTATTAGTTACATGCTTGCAAGGCTTGGGTGATGAGTATTGCCGAGAGGGCCCAGAGATACCTCTCCGACAATCGGAGTGACAAAACCTAATCTCGAATTATGCTAACTCAACATGTACCTTCGGAAACACCTGTAGTACTCCTTTATAATCACCCAGTTACGTTGTGACGTTTGGTAGTACCCAAAGTGTTCTTCCGGTAAACGGGAGTTACACAATCCTCATAGTTACAGGAACATGTATAAGTCATGAAGGAAGCAATAGGAGAATACTAAACGATCAAGTGCTAAGCTAACGGGATGGGTCATGTCAATCACATCATTCTCCTAATGATGTGATCTCATTAATCAAATGACAACACATGTCTATGGTTAGGAAACATAACCATCTTTGATTAATGAGCTAGTCAAGTAGAGGCATACTAGTGACTATATGTTTGTCTATGTATTCACACATGTATCATGTTTCCGGTTAATACAATTCTAGCATGAATAATAAACATTTATCATGATATGAGGAAATAAATAATAACTTTATTATTGCCTCTAGGGCATATTTCCTTGATCTCCCACTTGCACTAGAGTCAATAATCTAGATTACATAGTAATGATTCTAACACCCATGGGGTCTTGGTGCTGATCATGTTTTGCTCGTGAGAGAGGCTTAGTCAATGGGTGCGCAACATTCAGATCCTTATGTATCTTGCAAATCTCTATGTCTCCCACTTGGACTTGGTCCCGAATGGAATTGAAGCGTCTCTTGATGTGCTTGGTCCTCTTGTGAAATCTGGATTCCTTTGCCAAGGCAATTGCACCGAGATTGTCACAGAAGATCTTCATTGGTCCCGATGCACTAGGTATGACACCTAGATCGAAATGAACTCCTTCATCCAGACTCCTTCATTTGCCGCTTGAAGCAGCTATGTACTCCGCTTCACATGTAGATCCCTTTCACGACGCTTTGTTTTGAACTCGCACCAACTTACAGCTCCACCGTTTAATATAAACACGTATCCGGTTTGCGATTTAGAATCGTCGGATCGGTGTCAAAGCTTGCATCGGCGTAACCATTTACGACTAGCTCTTTGTCACCTCCATATCGAGAAACATATCCTTAGTCCTTTTCGTATTTGGGATGTTCTTGACCGCTGTCGATGATCCACTCTGGATTACTTTGGTACCTACCGCCAAGCTTATTGCTAAGCATCGTCAGTCGGTACACAACATTGCATACATGATAGAGCCTATGGTGAAGCATAGGAACACCTTTCATTTCTCTCTATCTTCTGCTGTGGTCGGGCATTGAGTTCGACTCAACTTCACACCTTGTAGTACAGGCAAGAATCCTTTCTTTGCCTGATCCATTTTGAAATTTTTCAAAATTTTGTCAAGGTATGTGCTTTGTGAAAGTCCTATTAAGCGTCTTGATCTATCTCTATAGATCTTGATGCCCAATATGTAAGCAGCTTCACCGAGGTCTTTCATCGAAAAACTTTTATTCAAGTATCCCTTTATGCTATCCAGAAATTCTATATCATTTCCAATTAATAATATGTCATCAACATATAAAACTAGAAATGCTACTGAGCTCCCACTCACTTTGTTGTAAATACAAGCTTCTCCAAAAGTGCTGTATAAAACCATATGCTTTGATCTTTGTCAAAGCGTTTATTCCAACTCGAGATGCTTGCACCGGTCCATAAATGGAACGTTGGAGCTTGCACACTTTGTCGACACTTTTGGATCAACAAAACCTTCAGCTGCATCATATACAACTCTTCTTCTAGAAATCCATTCAAGAATGCAGTCTTGACATCCATTTGCCAAATTTCATAATCATGAAATGCAGCAATAGCCAACATGATTCGGACAGACTTAAGCATCGCCACGGGTGAGAAAGTCTCATCGTAGTCAACCCTTGAACTTGTCGAAAACCTTTCGCAACAAGTCGAGCTTTGTAGACGATAACATTACCATCAGCGTCGGTCTTCTTCTTAAAGATCCATTTATTCTCAATGGCTTGCCGATCATCGGCAAGTCAACCAAAGTCCATACTTTGTTTTCATACATGGATCCTATCTCGATTTCATGGCCTCTAGCCATTTTGCGGAATCTGGGCTCATCATCGCTTCCTCATAGTTCGTAGGTTCATCATGGTCTAGTAACATGACTTCCGAATAGGATTTCCGTACCACTCAGTGCGGATCTTACTCTAGTAGACCCACGAGGTTCAAGAGAAACTTGATCTGAAGTTTCATGATCAATATCATTAGCTTCCTCACTAATTGGTGTAGTCGTCACAGAACCGGTTCTTGTGATGAACTACTTTCCAATAAGGGAGTAGATCTGATTATCTCATCAAGTTCTACTTTCCTCCCACTCACTTCTTTCGAGAGAAACTCCTTCTCTAGAAAGGATCCGAATTTAGCAACGAAAATCTTGCCTTGGATCTGTGATAGAAGGTGTACCCAATAGTCTCCTTTGGGTATCCTATGAAGACACATTTCTCCGATTTGGGTTCGAGCTTATCTGGTTGAAGTTTCTTCACATAAGCATCGCAGCCCCAAACTTTGAGAAATGACAACTTTGGTTTCTTGCCAAACCACAGTTCATAAGGCGTCGTCTCAACGGATTTTGATGGTTCCCTATTTAACGTGAATGCGGCCGTCTCTAAAGCATAACCCCAAAATGATAGCGGTAAATCGGTAAGAGACATCATAGATCGCACCATATCAAGTAAAGTACGATTACGACGTTCGGACACACCATTTCGTTGTGGTGTTCCAGGTGGCGTGAGTTGCGAAACTATTCCACATTGTTTCAAATGTAAACCAAACTCGTAACTCAAATATTCTCCTCCACGATCAGATTGTAGAAATTTTCTTGTTACGATGATTTTCTACTTCACTCTGAAATTCTTTGAACTTTTCAAATGTTTCAGACTTGTGCTTCATCAAGTAGATATACCCATATCTGCTCAAATCATCTGTGAAGGTGAGAAAATAACGATATCCGCCACGAGCCTCAACATTCATCGGGCCACATACATCTGTATGTATGATTTCCAACAAATCTGTTGCTCTCTCCATAGAACCGGAGAACGGTGTTTTGGTCATCTTGCCCATGAGGCACGGTTCGCAAGTACCAAGTGATTCATAATCAAGTGATTCCGAAGTCCATCAAGATGGAGTTTCTTCATGCGTTTTACATCGATATGACCTAAACGGCGAGTGCCACAAATATGTTGCACTATCATTATCAACTCTGCATCTTTTGGCTTCAACATTATGAATATGTGTATCACTACTATCGAGATTTAATAAAATAGACCACTCTTCAAGGGTGCATGACCATAAAAGATATTACTCATATAAATAGAACAACCATTATTCTCTCGATTTAAATGAATAACCGTCTCGCATCAAACAAGATCCAGATATAATGTTCATGCTCAACGCGGCACCAAATAACAATTATTCAGGTCTAAAACTAATCCCGATGGTAGATGTAGAGGTAGCGTGCCGACCGCGATCACATCGACTTTGGAACCATTTCCCACGCGCATCGTCACCTCGTCCTTAGCTAATCTTCGCTAATCCGTAGTCCTGTTTGAGTTGCAAATGTTAGCAATGAACCAATATCAAATACCAGTGCTCTGCGAGCATTAGTAAGGTACACATCAATAACATGTATATCACATATACCTTTGTTCACTTTGCCATCCTTCTTATCCGCCAAATACTTGGGGCAGTTCCGCTTCCAAATGTCCACCGCTTGCGGAGAAGCACTCGATTTGAGGCTTAGGTCCAGACTTGGGTTTCTTCTCTTGAGCAAAGAACTCGTTTGTTGTTCTTTTGAAGTTCCTTCTTCTTCCCTTTGCCCTTCTTCTTGAAACTAGTGGTCTTGTTGACCATCAACACTTGATGCTCCTTCTTGATTTCTACCTCCATGGCTTTCAAAGATCGCGAAGAGCTCGAATAGTCTTGTTCATCCCTTGCATGTTATAGTTCATCACAAAGCTCTTGTAGCTTGGTGGCGATGATTGGAGAATTTTGTCAATGACGCTATCATCCGGAAGATTAACTCCCGTTGAATCAAGTGATTATTATACCCAGACATTTTGAGTATATGCTCACTGATAGAACTGTTCTCCTCCATCTTGCAGCTATAGAACTTATTGGAGACTTCATATCTCTCAATCCGGGCATTTGCTTGAAATATTAACTTCAACTCTGGAACATCTCATATGCTCCATGACGTTCAAAACGTCGTTGAAGACCGGTTCTAAGCCGTAAAGCATGGCACATCGAACTATAGAGTAGTCATCGCTTTTGCTCGCAGACGTTCTTAACGTCGTCGGTTACATCAAGAAGCAGTTCGGCACCCAGCGGTGCTTCGGGGCGTAACTCTTACGTGCAGACAATGAGGATAATCCTCGTGTTATGGACCCGATCCGTGTAATTGCTACCATCTTCTTTCAACTTTGCTTTCTCAAGGAACGCATTAAAATTCAACGGAACAAAAAGACGAGCCATCTATCTACAAACAAACATAGACAAGCAAAATACTATCGGTACTAAGTTCATGATAAATTTAAGTTCAATTAATCATATTACTTAAGAACTCCCACTTAGGCAGACATCTCTCTAGTCATCTAAGTGATCACGTGATCCAAATCAACTAAACCATGTCCGATCATCACGTGAGATGGAGTAGTTTCAATGGTGAACATCTCTATGTTGATCATATCTACTATATGATTCACGCTCGACCTTCGGTCTCCGTGTTCCGAGGCCATATCTGTATATGCTAGGCTCATCAAGTATAACTCGAGTATTCGGCGTGTGCAACTGTTTTGCACCCGTTGTATTTGAACGTAGAGCCTATCACACCCGATCATCACGTGGTGTCTCAAAGACGAAGAACTTTCATAGCGGTGCATACTCGGGAGAACACTTCTTGATAATTAGTGAGAGATCATCTTAAAATGCTACCGTCAATCAAAGCAAGATAAGATGCATAAAGGATAAACATCACATGCAATCAATATAAGTGATATGATATGGCCATCATCATCTTGTGCTTGTGATCTCCATCTTCAAGCACCGTTGTGATCACCATCGTCACCGCGCGACACCTTGATCTCCATCGTAGCATCATTGTCGTTACGCCATCTATTGCTTCTCGACTATCGCTACCGCTTAGTGATAAAGTAAAGCAATTATGAGGCGCTTGCATTTCATACAATAAAGCGACAACCATATGGCTCCTGCCATTGCCGATAACCGTTTACAAAACATGATCATTTCATACAATAAAATATAGCATCACATCTTGGCCATATCACATCACAACATGCCCTGCAAAAACAAGTTAGGCGTCCTCTACTTTGTTGTTGCAAATTTTACGTGGCTGCTACGGGCTTAAGCAAGAACCAATCTCACCTACGCATCAAAACCACAATGATAGTTTGTCAAATAGACTCGTTTTAACCTTCACAAGGACGGGCGTAGCCTTTTCGGTTCAACTAAAGTTGGAGAAAGCAGACACCTGCTAGTCACTGTGTGCAAAGCACGGCGGTAAAACCAGTCTCGCGTAAGCGTCACGCGTAATGTCGGTCCGGGCCGCTTCATCCAACAATACCGCTGAACCAAAGTATGACATCTTTGGCAGCGGTATGACTTATATCGTCCACAACTCACTTGTGTTCTACTCGTGCATATAACATCAAACCATAAAAACTGGCTCGGATGCCTTTGTTGGGGAACGTAGTAATTTCAAAAATTTCCTACGCACACGCAAGATCATGGTGATGCATAGCAACGAGAGGGGAGAGTGTTGTCTCACGCCCTCGTGAGACCGAAGCGGAAGCGTTGACACAACATAGTGGAAGTAGTCGACGTCTTCCGGTTCAATCGATCCAGCACCGTTACTCCGGCACCTCCGAGTTCTTGACACGCGTACAGCTCGATGGCGCACCCTCGATCTCCGATCCAGCAGAGGCGCCGAGGGGAGTTCCGTCAAGACGACGGCGTGGTGACGATCTTGATGTTCTCTGTCGCAGGCTTCGCCTAAGCACCGCTACAATATGACCGAGGTGTAATATCGTGGAGGGGGCACCGCACACGGCTAAGGAACGATCTCAATGATCAACTTGTGTGTCCTAGGGTGCCCCTACCCCGTATATAAAGGAGGGAGGAGGAGGAGGCCGGCCCAAGGGGCGCCATAGAGGGGGGAAACCTACTCCAAGTAGGTTTCCCCCTTTCCTTATCTTATTTGGAGGGGAGGAAAGAGTACTAGTATTAGGAATAAGTACTAGTAGTAGTAATAGGAAGAGGGGAAGGAGAAAGGAAAGGGGCCGTCCCCCTCCCCAATTGGATTGGGCTGGGAGGCGCGCCTCCCTTGTTCCTTCTCCTTCTTCCTATATGGGCCCAATAAGGCCCATATACCTCCCGGGGTTCGGTAACCTCCGGTAGCTCCAAACTTCTCCGAAACTTTCCGGTGTCCAAATATATCTGTCCAATATATCAATCTTTATGTCTCGACCATTTCGAGACTCCTCGTCATGTCCGTGATCACATCCGGACTCAACAAACTTCGTACATCAAAATACATAAACTCATAATATAACCGTCATCAAAACCTTAAGCGTGCGGACCCTACGGTTCGAGAACAATGTAGACATGACCGAGACACGTCTACGGTCAATAACCAATAGCGGGACCTGGATGCCCATATTGGTTCCTACATATTCTACGAAGATCTTTATCGGTCAAACCGCATAACAACATCGTTATTCCCTTTGTCATCGGTATGTTACTTGCCCGAGATTTGATCGTCGGTATCCAATACCTAGTTCAATCTCGTTACCGCAAGTCTCTTTACTCGCTCCATAATACGTCATCTCATAACTAACTTATTAGTTACATGCTTGCAAGGCTTGGGTGATGAGTATTACCGAGAGGGCCAGAGATACCTCTCCGACAATCGGAGTGACAAAACCTAATCTCGAATTATGCTAACTCAACATGTACCTTCGAAACACCTGTAGTACTCCTTTATAATCACCTAGTTACGTTGTGATGTTTGGTAGTACCCAAAGTGTTCTTCCGGTAAACGGGAGTTACACAATCCTCATAGTTACAGGAACATGTATAAGTCATGAAGGAAGCAATAGCAGAATACTAAAGCGATCAAGTGCTAAGCTAACGGATGGGTCATGTCAATCACATCATTCTCCTAATGATGTGATCTCATTAATCAAATGACAACACATGTCTATGGTTAGGAAACATAACCATCTTTGATTAATGAGCTAGTCAAGTAGAGGCATACTAGTGACTATATGTTTGTCTATGTATTCACACATGTATCATGTTTCCGGTTAATACAATTCTAGCATGAATAATAAACATTTATCATGATATGAGGAAATAAATAATAACTTTATTATTGCCTCTAGGCCATATTTCCTTCATATACCACCACCAATCCGAGTCCACATATACCACCGTCATATACCATCACCAGTGCAAGTTCCACCAGATTCATCTCCGCCACCAGTCCTAGTCCGAGTCCAATGTTTGTTCCTTTATCTTCGAGTTCCAGAGCATGCAATACTACGAGTCATGAACAAGTCGGATTCCCCAACTTCCGCGCTACCCATACAAGAATAATAGTTCCAGTTTAAAAAAAAGTCTGGAAAATTCTGGCTAGGCAGTTTTTAGGCCATTTGTAGACTTTTTCGAAAAAAAAATGTTGCAGAGCAAAAAAAAGAGAAAAAAAGGCAGAGAGAAAAAAATTCAGAGTGTGCTCCTCCCTTGATTATGTGTCGCGCCGTGATTTTTTTAGTGTTCTAGGCTCACGTCTCTAGCACGGTCTAGCCTAGGACCAACACAGTACCGTCGTTGAACGTTTATTCAATTTTGCATCTCTGAATTGATTATTGCTGACCCTTTTTGCTACCATATTATAAGCCTTCCCACCTCCACATACATCTACGTCGTGCGTTTGACTCTCCCTGGTAATCACTCTATCCAAGCTTTGAGAGTTTTGACTAAAATGGTTGCCGATCACCACCTTCTTTGGGTAAGGCGGTAAGAATTTGAGATTCGCTTGACGGATTTGTGACACCCCACCACCACCATATTCAAGTAGTCTGTAGGATCATATTCTTGTCTGTTTCTATTGCTGCTAACTATGGCAGGAACACAAGCCGACGAGATTGATTGGGAGAACATGACGAACAAGGAGCTTCATGATAAGCTTCATCAAATGTTGGGTCAACAGGTGGAAGACGTGATGGCCAGCTTTGGAAAGGCATTGGAGAGGATGGATGACATTGAGAAGACAATTGACACCAAGTTGGACGCCAAGTTCGATGAATTACTCAAACGTCTCCCACAACCAGTTCTACGCCACGATACTGTAGGGCGAGCACAGCGTGTTCCTATTGAGCCAGGACAAAATTCTGGTGCCGCTGCTACTGCTGTTGGTGCTTCTCTAGCTCCTCCTGCTACTGCAGAGGTGGAGGACTATTACGAGGATGAGGTTGATCAAAATCAGAACTACATGCAGCCACCAGCACCACTACCAGCAGGTCGACCTTTGGTATATATTCGCAACGGTAGGCCTGCACCACCACCACAGGTACGAGATCATGACCATGTTCCTAAAATGTAATTGAATATTCCACCGTTTAAGGGTAGATACATTCCTGATGTATATCTTACTTGGGAGTTAGAAACTGAACAACGTTTTACATGTTTACAATATCCCGAGGAGAGACGGGTTGCTGCTGCTGTTTGTGCTTTCACTAGTTTTGCATGTGTATGGTGGTCTGAACATTGTAGATTATATCCTATTCCAACTACTTGGACTGCTTTGAAAACTGCTATGCGTACTCGTTGGGTTCCACCATATTATCAACATGAATTGCTTCAAAAATTGCAGCGTTTAAGACAAGGGGAAAATTCTGTAGAAGAATATTATCAGGAATTACAAACTGGCATGATTAGATGTGGTATTGTTGAGGAGAATGAATCTATGCTTGCACGTTTTATGGGTGGATTAAATAGAGAGATTCAGACCATTCTAGAGTATAAGGGGTATACTAATATCACTCGTTTATTCCATCTTGCTTGTTAAGCTGAACGTGAAGTGCAGGATCGACAAGCAATGGCGCACACTAAATTTTCTGCAGGTCGAACTACATCATGGACACTGCTACCTCTTGAGCACTGCGTTGGATTTCCCTGAAGAGGAGAGGATGATGCAGTAAAGTAGCGTAAGTATTTCCCTTAGTTTTTGAGAACCAAGATATCAATCCAGTAGGAGACCACACACAAGTCCCTCGTACCTACACAAAACGATAGCAACTCGCAACCAACGCTTAAGGGTTGTCAATCCCTTCACGGTCACTTACGAGAGTGAGATCTGATAGAGATAATATTTTTGGTATTTTTGATAGATAGATGCTAAGTAAAAAGTAAAAGCAAAGTAAAAACAAGGCAAGTAAATAAAGTGATATAGATTGATATGATGAGAATAGACCCGGGGGCCATAGGTTTCACTAGTGGCTTCTCTCAAGAGCATAAGTATTTTACGGTGGGTGAACAAATTTTTGTTGAGCAATTGACATAATTGAGCATAGTTATGAGTATATCTAGGCAATGATCATGTATATAGGCATCACGTCCGAGACAAGTAGACCAAAACGATTCTGCATCTACTACTATTACTCCACTCATCGACCGCTATCCAACATGCATCTAGAGTATTAAGTTAAAAACAGAGTAACGCCATAAGCAAGATGACATGATGTAGAGGGATAAATTCATGCAATATGATAAAAACCCCATCTTGTTATCCTCGATGACAACAATACAATACGTGCCTTGCTGCCCCTTCTGTCACTGGGTAGGGACACCGCAAGATTGAACCCAAAGCCATGCACTTCTCCCATTGTAAGAACTACCAATCTAGTTGGCCAAACCAAACGGATAATTCGAAGAGACTTGCAAAGATAACTCAATCATACATAAAAGAATTCAGAGAAGAATCAAATATTTTCCATAGATAATACTGGATCATAAACCCACAATTCATCGGTCTCAACAAACACACCACAAAAAGAAGATTACATCGAATAGATCTCCACAAGAGAGGGGAGAACATTGTATTGAGATCCAAAAGAGAGAAGAAGCCATCTAGCTACTAGCTATGGACCGAAGGTCTAAAGTAAACTACTCACACTTCATCGGAGGGCTATGGTGATGATGTAGAAGCCCTCCATGGTGGATGCCCCTCCGTGAGCTCAAACAGCCCCAAGATGGGATCTCGTGGATCTGAAGGTTCTTGGCGGTGGAATTAGGTTTTGGCTCATGTTACGATCGTTCGGGACACGAGGTATATATAGGAGGAAGGAGTACGTCGGTGGATCTCCGAGGGGCCCACGAGGTAGGGGGGCGCGCCCAGGGGGGCACGCCCTCCACCGTCATGACCTCCTCGGAAGCTTCTTGGAGTAGGGTCCAAGTCTCCTGGATCATGTTCGGTTGGAAAATCACGATCCCAAAGGTTTCATTCCGTTTGGACTCCGTTTGATATTCTGTTTCTTCGAAATACTAAAAAGGCAAAAAACAGCAATTCTGGGCTGGGCCTCCGGTTAATAGATTAGTCCCAAAAATAATATAAAAGTGGAAAATAAAGCCCAATATAGTCCAAAACAGTAGATAAAGTAGCATGGAGCAATCAAAAGTTATAGATACGTTGGAGACGTATCAGGCATCCCCAAGCTTAATTCCTGCTCGTCCTCGAGTAGGTAAATGATAAAAAGAATTTTTGATGCGGGGTGATACTTTGGCATAATTTCAATGTAAATCTTCTTAATTGTGATATGAATATTCAGATCCGAAAGATTCAAGACAAAAGTTCATATTGACAGAAAAATAATAATACTTCAAGCATACTAATCAAAGCAATCATGTCTTCTCAAAATAACATGGCAAAAGAAAGTTCATCCCTACAAAATCATATAGTTAGGCTATGCTTCATTTTCGTCACACAAAGATGTTCCCAACTTCTATACCCCCGATGACAAGCCAAGAAATTGTTTCATACTTAAATAATCTCAAACTTTTTCAACCTTCACGCAATACATGAGCGTGAGCCATGGATATAGCACTATGGGTGGAATAGAATATGATGATGGGGATTGTGTGGAGAAGACAAAAAAGGAGAAAGTCTCACATCAACTAGGCGTATCAATGGGCTATGGAGATGCCCATCAATAGATATCAATGTGAGTGAGTAGGGATTGCCATGCAACGGATGCACTAGAGCTATGAATGCTCAACAAAAGAAAACTAGTGGGTGTGCATCCAACTTGCTTGCTCAGGAATACCTAGGGCATTTGAGGAAGTCCATCGTAGGAATATACAAGCCAAGTTCTATAATGAAAAATTCCCACTAGTATGAACAAGACAACTTATGAGACTCACTACATGAAGAACAAGGTGCTCCTTTGAAGCACAAGTGTGGAAAAAGAGATGGTAGCTTTGCCCTTTTTATTTTCTTTTTTTGGGCCTTTTTTTTATTTGGCCTTTTTTGGGCAATGCTCTAATAATGATGGTGATCACACTTCTATTGATTACAACATAAGGATTACAACTCGAAACTTAGAACAAGATATGACTCTATATGAATGCTTCCGGCGGTGTACCGGGATGGTGCAATGAATTAAGAGTGACATGTATGGAAAATAATGCATGGTGGCTTTGCCACAAATACGATGTCAACTACAAGATCATGCAATGGCAATATGACAAAAGTAATGCATGTCATGATGATGGTGATGGAAGTTGCATGGCAATATATCTCGGAATGGCTATGGAAATGCCATGATAGGTAGGTATGGTGGCTGTTTTGAGGAAGATATAAGGAGGTTTATGTGTGATACATCGTATCGTATCACGGGTTTGATGCACCGTGAAGTTTGCACCAACTCTCAAGGTGAGAAAGGGCAATGCAGTGCATCAAGAGGCTAGCAAAGGCGGAAAGGTGAGAGTGCGTATAATCCATGGACTCAACACTAGTCAAAAGAACTCATATACTTATTGCAAAAATTTAGAAGTCATCAAAAATCAAGTACTACGCACATGCTCCTAGGGGGATAGATTGGTAGGAAAAGATCATCGCTCGTCCCTGACCGCCACTCATAAGGATGCACAAGCCAGGTACACTTTATGTTTCAAATTTGTTACACAACTTTAACCATACGTGCATGCTACAGGATTTGCTAACTTCAACACAAGTATTTCTCAAATTCATAATCACCCAACTAGCATGACTTTGATATTATCACCTCCATATCTCAAAACAATTATCAAGCATCAAACTTATCTTAGTATTCAATTCACTCAAAAGAAAGTTTCACATATCTTGAATACCAAGTATATTAACATTAAGCAAATTACCATGCTATTAACGACTCTCAAAATAATCTAAGTGAAGCATGAGAGATCAAGTTTCTTTAAAACAAATCCACCACCATGCTCTAAAATATCTAAGTGAAGCACTAGAACAAAAATTATCACGCTCAAAAAGATATAAGTGAAGCACTATGAGCAAAACTATCAAGCTCAAAAGATATAAGTGAAGCACATAGAGTATTCTCACAATTTTCAATTCATGTATGGCTCTCTCAAAAGGTGTGTACAGCAAGGATGATTGTGGTAAACTAACAAGCAAAGATGCAAATAATACAAGACGCTCCAAGCAAAACACATATCATGTTGGTGAATAAAAATATAGCTCCAAGTAAATTACCGATGGAAGTGGATTTAAAGAGGGATGCCTTCCGGGGCATCCCCAAGCTTTGACTTTTTGGTGTCCTTGGATTATCTTGGGGATGCCATGGGCATCCCCAAGCTTAGGCTCTTGCCACTCCTTGTTCCATAATCCATCAAAAGAATTCACCCAAAACTTGAAAACTTCACAACACAAAACTCAACAGAAATCTCGTGAGCTCCGTTAGAGAAAGAAAACAAAAGACTACTTCAAGGTACTGTAATGAACTCATTCTTTGTTTATATTGGTGTTAAACCTACTGTATTCCAACTTCTCCATGGATCATAAACTATTTTACTAGCCATAGATTCATCAAAATAAGCAAACAACACACGAAAAACAGAATCTGTCAAAAACAGAACAGTCTGTAGTAATCTGTAACTAACGCAAACTTCTGGAACTCTAAAAATTCTACCAAAATAGGAAGTTCTAGAAAATTTGTTTATTGATCAGCATAAAAAATAATCAACGCAAAAGCACGTTCCTGTAATTTATCATAATTATATTCGTGCGTGCAAAGTTTCTGTTTTTCAGCAGAATCAAATCAACTATCATCGTAGGTTATCCTATAGGTCCTACTTGGCACAAACAGTAATTAGAACATAAAACAACATCCAAACAGAAGGTAGATGGATTATTTATTACTAAACAGAAGCAAAAACAAAAAACACAAAATAAAATTGGGTTGCCTCCCAACAAGCGCTATCGTTTAACGCCCCTAGCTAGGCATTGAGATTTCGATGATGCTCACATAAAAGACAAGAATTTAAGCGCAAAGAGAGCATCATAAAACACGTGACAAACACATCTAAGTCTAACATACTTCCTATGCATAGGCATCTTATAGGCAAACAAATTATCATAGCAAGCAAAATCTAGCATATGCAAGGAAGCGGAAAGAAACAAAAGCAATCTCAACATAACGAGAGGTAATTTATTATCATGAAAATATCTACAACCATAATTTCCTCTCTCATAAAAATTACATGTGGGATCATAAGAAAATTCAACAATATAGCTATCACAAAACATATTCTTAACACGATCCACATGTATGCAAAGTTGACACTCTTCCAAAATAGTGGGATTAACATTAACTAAAGTCATGACCTCTCCAAACCCACTTTTATCAAAAAATTCATAAGATTGAATATTCTCCAAATATGTGGGATCTAAAGTTGACACTCTTCCAATCCCACTTTCAATATTATTGCAAACAATATTATCAATCTCATATTCATCAAGGGGATTAAATAAATTTTCAAGATCATAAGAAAAATCACCCCAATCATGATCATTGCCACAAATAGTGGACACAACAAAACTAGCATCCCCAAGCTTAGGGTTTTGCATATTATTAGCATAATTGACATCAAGAAGATTTATAGTAAAATCATTGCAATCATGCTTTTCATCAAAGGAACTATCAAGTATGGGCGTAATAGCAACGATCTCATGTTTAACATAAGGAACTATAGCAAATTCATCTTCATACATATTGGCATCATGGCCACAATGATAGCAAGCATCATGTTCACTAAGGGATATTTCAATCAAACCCATATATTTGTGGGTCATCAGATGTACCTACGAACGGAAACGTTTTCCTTGGAGCGACAGTGTGGGATGTATATACGAACGTAAATGTTTAATGGGGACTAACTGTGTGGGATGTACTTACGACTGGAAACGATTTTGCCTGTATAATTGTATTTGTTTTCATCACTACTATACGTATAGCCGTATTTGATTGCTCGCCGGTCGCACACGATCTCATTTTGCCGAGCTTGTGTGCTAGGAGGGCATATCCCCGATGAATTCTGGGTCATGTGGGAAGGACCCCCTATCGCATTCACTCACTAGGTGACGGTTCAAAACGTCATCGCGGAAAGGGGTTAAAAATTGTTTGTATAGCACCTCGTTGTACCAGTGATGGATGCAACCTAGGGATGAGTTCAAGCTAAGCCCATAGATGCCAGGATCAACCAAGAAGCACGCACAATCTTGCTGAAAGAAGAAACCGGAGGAAGCTACAATTCATTAGTAGATGCTTTATGGTAGTTGACGCAACCCTGAGAGTTCAAAGGAACGATAGATTGTTTTGTTTGGGATGCAGAACAAATGGATTTATCCGAACCCAGTTAGTGAACAAGAGAAATTTTTGCAATGCCTGTGAGGATGCATGCTACGTCTTGAGCTTGCGTTGGTTTTCCTTGAAGAGGAAAGGGTGATGCAGCAAAGTAGCGTAAGTATTTCCCTCAGTTTTTGAGAACCAAGGTATCAATCCAGTAGGAGGCTCCTCAAAAGTCCCATGCACCTACACAAACAAACAAAGAACTCGCAACCAACGCAATAAAGGGGTTGTCAATCCCTTCACGGCCACTTGCGAAACTGAGATCTAATAGAGATAGTATGATAAGATAAATATATTTTTGGTATTTTATAATATAGATGCAAAAAGTAAAGATGCAAATAAAAGTAGATTGGAAGCAAATATGATAAGAGCTAGACCCGAGGGCCATAGGTTTCACTAGTGGCTTCTCTCAAGATAGCATAAGTATTATGGTGGGTGAACAAATTACTGTCGAGCAATTGATAGAAAAGCGAATAGTTATCAGATTATCTAGGCATGATCATGTATATAGGCATCACGTCCATGACAAGTAGACCGACTCCTGCCTGCATCTACTACTATTACTCCACACATCGACCGACTCCTGCCTGCATCTAGAGTATTAAGTTCGTAAAGAACAGAGTAACGCATTAAGCAAGATGACATGATGTAGAGGGATAAACTCAACCAATATGATATAAACCCCATCTTTTTATCCTCGATGGCAACAATACAGTATGTGCCTTGCTGCCCCTGCTGTCACTGGGAAAGGACATCGCAAGATTGAACCCAAAGCTAAGCACTTCTCCCATGGCAAGAAAGATCAATCTAGTAGGCCAAACCAAACTGATAATTCAAAGAGACTTGCAAATATAACTCAATCATACATAAAAGAATTCAGAGAAGATTCAAATATTATTCATAGATAAACTTGATCATAAACCCACAATTCATCGGATCTCGACAAACACACCACAAAAAGAGTTTACATCGAATAGATCTCCACAAGAGAGGGGGAGAATATTGTATTGAGATCCAAAAAGAGAGAAGAAGCCATCTAGCTAATAACTATGGACCAGTAGGTCTATGGTAAACTACTCACAACTCATCGGAGGGGCTATGGTGTTGATCTAGAAGCCCTCCGTGGTCAATTCCCCCTCTGACAGAGTGCCGGCAAAGGCTCTAAGATGAGATCTCGCGGATACAGAAGGTTACGGCGGTGGAAATTGTGTTTCGTTGGCTCCCTGGATGTTTCGGGGTACGTAGGCTTATATAGGAGGAAGAAGTATGTCGGTGGCCGCCCGAGGGGCCCACAAGACAGGGGGGCGCGCCCTATAGGGGTGGGGGCGCCCTCGTATCTCGTGGAGGCCTCGGCTGCTTCTTGACTCGCACTCCAAGTGCTCTAGATCACGTTCGTTCCAAAAATCACGCTCCCGAAGGTTTCATTCCATTTGGACTCTGTTTGATATTCCTTTTCTTCAAAATACTGAAATAGGCAAAAAATAGCAATACGGGTTGGGCCTCCGGTTAGTAGGTTAATCCCAAAAATGATATAGATGTGTAAAATAAAGCCCATAAACATCCAAAAGGGGTAATATAATAGCATGGAACAATCAAGAATTATAGATACGTTGGAGACGTATCAATGCACGAGTGTTAGAATGTGAGACTTGCTAAACCATATACAAGGAAATGATTTGGGTGCGGAATGGATTGATCACCATGTCGACTTACTCTTATTTTTCGCTCTTGCTATGTGGGATGATAAATCTAGAGTGACTTGCCTATAATTGAGAGACGATGATGTTAAGCCTAAACCTTAGAATGGTATGACGGTTGACCCTTGTAGAAGGCAGTCGTTGCCAATAGTAGGTTATACGGTGAGGATGAACCAAGTCCGTTTTCTGCAGGGACCCCTGAAGAAAGTATTCTTGATGACCACCATGAGAGAATCAATATGTTCAGAATTGGTGCAAGACCTGTCAACTATGAAGGTCTAGTAAATGGGAGACTGCTCTTTTGACAAGGGATTCAGAATTTCAAAGGAGTGTAGGACATATGAGTGAAGGATTTCATCGAAGGAGTAAGATTTTTGAAGATCGGTGACTTCTATTCTAAGGGTGGTAGTACTCCACACTCTCGGATGAACAATGTATATTCAAGGCGACCCCGACCCTAGCCTTTTCTTTCTAGCCTCTTCGAATCTCGAGGACGAGATTCATTTTAAGGGTGGTAGATTTGTAACATTCCAAAATTCTAAATTTTGGAATGTTAATTATTTAAATAGGAGTAATTCAAAACTTGGTTGTGTTGCTTGTTGTTAGTAAATTTTGACTAGGATTTGAAACTGTTGGAGTTTAAATGAATATTCAAAAGAGAGGGAATAAAATGACTTTCCCAATTATTCATTTGCATCTTATTTTGTGTTTGAGAATATTCAGACTATTTCCAATTTAAATATGAGAGAGGATGTCATGACTTCCTCAGAAGTAATATTGGTGAGTAATTGAATATTCTCCCATTTGGATTTTGAATATTTAAAACAATTCTAACTCAAAAATAAATTCTTATGAGAGAAGGAAATATGAATCCGTCAATGTTAAAGAGACTTGGATATGCTTTAATGTTATTTGAATTTCTCTCTAGCGTCCAAAAATATTTTATTGAACATTTTATAAAAATATTATATGTATTTTATATAAGTGTGTTGACAGAAATAAATGCTCACTATTTTCTATTTTAGTGTATACACTTTTGTGAGTGTTCTCTTTTTTAGGATGTAATCTGGCTTCTATCTCGCCATATTCTTTTTCTAGTATTTGTTTATAAAGAAAATAAAACATGGACCTATTTCTACCCGAGCCCAGCAGCACAGCAGCAGCATTAGCGCTAGGACCAGCCCAACCGGCCGACGCCACCCGCGTCAGCAGCTTCAGGCCCTTTGCCAAAAAAAGCTTCAGGCCTGCCAGCCTCTCTCTTCCTCCCTGTTCGACTTACACGCGGACCCCAATGCCTCCTTCTTCCACCTCGCGCTCGGTCTCCTGTTTCTGCACGACAGAGCAAACCAGGCCGATGCGAACTCCCCGATTCGCCTGACCCCAAACCGTTTCTCCAATCCGAAGCCACTGGGAGATCCCCTGGATCCATCTTGTTTGATTCCCAGCGTCACCTCGCAGAACGGGCCCCGATTATGAGCGCCCGATCTCGCCGGAGACCACCATTAGGATGCTTCGTCCCCGGTTGATTTCGTCGCCACAGAGGGTTCCTAGCCTCTCTATTTCTCCTCGGTGCTCATCTCTCTCTCTCTCTCTCTCTCTCTCTTCCCCACAGGAGAGCGCCTAAGGGCCACAAATCCCCACCGGAGAAGATCGACGCCGCCAACCACCGCTGCCCGAGAGAGCTACCTTCACCACCGACGACCCCATCATCCTCACTGTTGAACTCCGCGTCTGCCCGTCACCTCTAATTCGCTGGGGTACGACTGGAGGAGTGCCGCCGCCCACGACCGAGACCGCCCCTATCTTCCTCGGTACACAGTGAGCACGCGTGCACCAACCACTTCGGCCAATCCAGCTGGACATGTGGCAGGGTGGTACAGTAGCCGCAGCAGCAGTAAACAAACGAGCTTTCTTTTTGTCTTTTTATAGATTTTTCCACATAATTTCAATCAGCTATATCTCTTAAACCATATGCCCAATTTAGGTAATTCTTTTTCCTGTGAACTCATATTGATTAGTAGAATCCTGTAGAACCAACTTTTCACACGTTTGAACTGTTCAAATTCAAATTTGTTTAAATTTGAATTTCACATTCCGGAGGCCATATCTTGCAAAATGTATATCCTATTCAATTGATTCCTTTTTTGTCTGAACCTTTGTACCAAATACTTCCTGGTCATATTTTGTCCACTCATATTCAAACACCTTTTGACCTGTTTTGAATTTGAATTCGGTTCATACTTCATCTCGCTATAACGTGTGTTGTAGTATTTCTTTTCAATTAATTCTTTTGCCAAATGAGTCCATATGTCATATGCAATATGTTAAACAACTTGCATGTTGCTCTCCAAATACTTTTGACCTATTTGAATTTAAATTCAATTCAAACCTCATCTCACTATAATTTGAGTTCTAGTGCTCCTATTTATTTAATTATTTTTGTAGATGAGTACCTATGTCGTATGCTTTCTGATCAACAACATGTTTGTTGTTTTCCATAGAGTTTTGAGCCTATTCCATATTATCTCAAACATAAGCTTTTATAGCAATATCTCTCTTTGTATTAACTCTTTCGAGTTCATTTCTTCACCCTGTCACATTATAGCACATAAAGACCCTATATTATATTACTGAGCCTATTGGTGTTGTTCAACCTTGCCATATTTGTTTTTCTTGCTCTTTGGTTCTTATATATGGCATGATCATTGATTTGGATTATTTCTTTTGCGATAGATTGCTTGGAGTGTGATGAGTAGAGTTATCAGGAATTATGAGTGTGACGATCTTCATCAAATAAACCAGGCAAGTTACACCTTGATCATCCTTTATCCTATTATTTTTCTATGCATGTAGTTCTATATCACAATACCACATTATGCATGTGTAGGAATATTATTGTAGTATGACATTGCTATTGTATTTCAGCTTAGTATGGCCTTATTGTAGATCATGGTAGTGTATTCTTACTAAGCTATGTAGACGTGGATTGGTCGTGTATTCATCGAGTTTATGTGAGGACTATATAGAATATAACTTGAGTAAAAACATAATAATTAATTCACCTTTGGGCGGAAGTGGTATTGCATGGTGTTGAGGGAAGGCATCATGGGGTCTTACACCTTTTATAAGGCCATGCACCCATGAGAGTGCACCCTAAGTGGAATGCCACCCAGGTTCAAAAAGATCAGACAGACTTAGTGACTAGTACCTTCCATGTACGACCACTGGCTATATGGGCTCCAGCTTAGTTGATCAATAGTTGGAACCCTTGCCTAGACAATGTCGACAGATGTAGCATATGTAGGTGGGATGTGGCCGTGAGGTGGTTAAGGGAACCTCTTCTGAAAGACCTCGTATCAATCTTCGGATTGGGTCTAGTGGGTAAAGCGTACTAAACTCTGCAGAGTATTAAAAACTAATCATGATTAGTCGTGTCCCCGGTTATGGACAAATTTGAGCAACTATACCATTACAGTTGTTGGATGATCTTGACAGATTATATAGTTACTAAAACTTGATGGGAAACTTAATAATGGGGTTATGTTGGAATTGGAGTGCCCAATTCAACCATATGTATTAATTGTAGTAAGACATTATAAAATTTAACTATTATATTATGTAGCTTTTAGGGAAAAACTAGCTTTCTACAAACAACCACTACAATATCCTCTTGATATACCTTGCATATAGATGTAGGACTGTTATATCATTTCTTGTGTGACTTGCCAATACATTCAAAGTATTGACCCTTCGTGGCTGCAACGTTTCATGTTGCAGATTTTATACGACGAGTGAGTGATACGATGTAGGGTTACGATGTCTATACTCGACATGTGCCTGTGGTGTTGACGGACTTCATGGAGATTTTATTTGCTTTTCTGCTGCATTTTGTTTTATGCTAGCTTAAGCTATGTAGGTATGTATTATATTAAATTCTGGATCTACGATGTAATATTATGACATGTGGTTTTATCTTGATATTACATCTTGTAATGTGTCTGCTAGCTATTGATCCAGGGACTAGCACAGTGAGCACAGAGACATCGAATCTTATCAGGTTTGGGTTGTTACACCTACAATTAGAAATGGCACAAAAGTCCGTGAAGTATTTTTGTCCTGGATAACATAAATAAAGTATTGCATAGTTTGCATTAGAAATCACCTCACAAACATGCATGTATGCAATATTTTTGGTTGTATCCAAGATAGTCATGTACTCATCATCCTCCCCTTCTTGAAAACAAATCTGTCCTCGGCATTGCTTAATCTGAAATGTGGCTAACAAAAGAGACAAGGTGTACATGTTGTATATGTATATATCATCCATTTTTACTTCCCTTGGTTTTGCACTATGACTGATACGTCTCCAACGTATCTATAATTTATTAAGTATTCATGCCATGTTTACAACAATTTTATATGGTTTTGGTATGATTTGCATGGAACTAACCCGGACTCACGTTGTTTTCGGCAGAACTACCGTGGTGTTGTTTTTTGTGTAGAAATGGAAGTTCTCCAAATGAGCTGAATATTTTTGATGATTTTTTTGGAACAAAAGAGACACCCGAAGCTTTGTGGGTGGGCCAAAAGAGCCACGAGGAGGGCACAACTCAGCAGGGCGCGCCTAGAGCCCAACCTGTGGCGTTGTGGGTTGTGCTCACCTCAAGGCCCATCTTAGCGTGAAACCAACGCCCAAAATTCTTTTAAATATAGAAACCCCCAGAAATAACCCTAGATTAGAAGTTCCGCCACTTCAAGCCTCTGTAGCCATGAAAAACCAATCTAGACCCCGTTCCGGCACTCCGCCGGAGGGGGAAATGATCACCGGAGGCCATCTTCATCATCCCGACGGCCACCATGATGAGGAGGGAGTAGTCCACCCTCGGGCTGAGGGTTTGTACCAGTAGCTATGTGTTTAATCTCTCTCTCTCTCTCTCTCTCTCTCATGTTCTTGAGGTGGCATGATCTTGATGTATCGCGGGCTTTGTTAATATAGTTGGATCATATGGTGTTTCTCCCTCTCTATCTTGTTGTGATGAATTGAGTTTTCCCTTTGAGACTTCGTTTTATCAAATTGAATACTTTAATGGATTTGAGAGCACTTGATATATGTCTTGCATATGAATACCCGTGGTGATAATGGGGTATTATATTGATTCACTTGAGATATGTTTTGGCACTAAACTCGCGGATTCCCGAGGTGACATTGGGGTAATCTATGCAGAGGGGTTGATGCACGTTCTCATCTTTTGTTTCTCCCGTAGAAACCTTGGGGCACTCTTTGAGGTTCTTTGTGTTGGATTGAGTATTATGAATCTGAATTTGCTTTTGTGTTAGTTTAGTACAAACTCTTAGTAGATCGATCAGATAGAATAACTTGGTGTTATTTTAGTACGAACTCTTGATAGATCGATCGGAAAGAATAACTTGGTATTATTTTAGTACCAACTCTTGGATAGATCGATCGGAAAGAATAGCTACAAACAATTTCTTTTGATGTTATCCGCTAGATAAGAACTTTCGAGTGATTCGTCATTGCACTTTGAGGGATGGTTATATGATCCAATTAGATTAGCATTGTTGAGAGATCGCACTAGTGAAAGTACGGACCCTAGGTCTTAATTTCAAGCATTGCAATACCGTTTGTGCTCCGTTTTGTCAATTGCTACCTTGCTTTTTTATTGTTCCTACTACAAAAACCAATATATACTATCCATATTACACTTGTATAACTATCTCTTTGCCGAATTAGTGCACCTGTACAAATTACCATTGTATTTGATGTGTTGGGGACACAAGTGATGAGGACATCAATACCATTGTTACACCCACAGCCCCTGCTGCTGTACATACTGGACCAATTACTAGAGCTCGCTCGCGCCAACTAAATTACCAGGTACTTTCGTTTCTTGGTAATGATTCTAATGTTCATGAGAATATGATGCTGCCTAAATTGGATACATTTATTTTGCTTACAAATGAAGGGCCTAGCTTGGAGAAGGATGAACATTGGAGCAAGAACAAGCATGGAGATGATGGCATGCGCAAGGGGAACAAGAACGGAGTTACAAGTGATGATTTCAGGACTTTGAAGCCACCATAATGAGTGCATGAAGCCTTGGACGAAATATACAAGATGCCACTTCATAAATTTCGTCCAGAGGCTATTCTAGGTGCTGCATCACCTTATTATTGGGCCAGGCCCATGTAATTTCGAAATACGTAAGTATAGGCTATTTTTAGAATGTATGTGTGGGAAACAAGAGATAGGGTTAGTTTGGACCCTCCACCAAGGGCCACGAAATTCACCCCTCTTCCTCCATATATACAGCCCTTAGGGCACCGTTTAGACTTTGGGTTTTGTTTAGATTAAAAGTTCGCCATAGCTGCAACTTCGCGTTTCGTTTGTGTTCAACGACCGGACAAAGCGCCACAGAACCCCACCTTGATCAATAAAGCTTTCATCTTATATTCGCAATATCCAGTTGCAATCTCAGTTTCTTGCTTGTTCTTCGTTTGCTCGAGGAAGCAGACCCTCGTGGTCGTTGATCGTGCTCGGCGTGGTCAATAACCTCTCGGAGTTGGTTTAGCAATTGCTAAGGCGCGACGTCCTCGCACGCTCGTAGTCGGATCGTCAAAGTCGACTTCCACCAAAGCGAAATCCACCTTCTCATCGAAAGACGGGACACCTCCGCCTCTATCAACAAGAGACACTTTGTTATTTGGTTGCAGGGTTGTTTGAGAGAGACCATCTTCATCCTACACCTCCACGGATTGATAACCTTAGGTCATCCACTTGAGGGAAAATTGCTACTATCCTAGAAAACTCGGCGCTTGGAGGCCCAACTTGAGTCTACAAGAATAAAGTTGTGTACTAGACATCAAGATCTTTTCTGGCGCCGTTGCCGGGGAGGTGAATGCTTGAAGGTATATCTTTAGATCTTGCGATTTAATCTTTTAGTTTCTTGTTTTATCACTAGTTTGGTTTGTAAATGAAAACTACAAAAAATGGAATTGAGTTTGCATCATATGGTTCATCTTTATAATGTCTTTCGTGAAAATGATGGAAAGGAAAATTGTGCTCAATTGATAGAGGAAGAATTCTATAAAATGTTTAACAAAAAATCTTTGAATGATGAGCATGGTTGCAATGTTGCTAGTATGAATTCTTTGAATATCCATGATGCTAATGATATGCAAAGCCATAAGCTTGGGGGTGCTATGTTTGATGAAGATGCTATTTTTTGTCCCCCAAGTTTTGATGAGGTAAATTATTATCATGATAGAATGCCTCCTAGGAAGTGGGTTCGGAAGAGTGTCAACTCTAGGTACTAATGATCCCACTATTTTGGAGGGTGTTGAGTCTAACTGTAATATCTATGAAAGTGGATTTGGAGAGGTCATGACTTTATTTAATGATGAATCCACTATTTTGGAAGAGGTTCCAATTGACTATGACTACAAAGTTCCTATCTATGATGATTATGGTGATGACATGTATGCTATATTGAATAATGATAACCATGAAACTTGTCATTGTGATTTTAATTTTCAATCACGTGATAGTTATTTTGTTGAGTTTGCTCTCACTGCTATTCATGAGAATAAATTTTCTGATGTGGAGAGTAACAAAATTCTATGCTTATGTACATGAAATGATTTCTTTATGTGATAGCTATATTTTTGAATTCATTCATGATTCTACTGAAATTATTATGAGGAAACATATGATTTTACATATTGCAATAGTATCAAGTTTTCTCTCTATGTGTTGAAAATCTTGAAGTTTTGCTTGTTTTGCCTTCTTATGCTAGTTGATTCTTGCTCCCATAAATTGTTTGCTCAAAAAATCACTATGCACAAGAAGTGGGTTAGGATTAAATGTGCTAGTCATATGCTTCATGTTTCAATTCTTATCTTTTATATGAGCATCATTGAAATCATCATGCCTAGCTAAAAAGGCATTTAAGAAAAAGTGCTTGTTGGGAGACAACCTAACACTTTTACCTACTGTTTTTGTGTGTTCACATGATTAGACTACTGTAGTAGTCATGTTTGATAGCTTTTGTTTGGTATAGACTTTGGGATAGTGTGGATGATAGTTGACTTGATTCTGTGCAAAACATAAACTTTTGCTTCTAGTAACAGAATTTCGTAAATTCACTGGAACATGATAAAATTCTAATTTTTTTACAAATGATTGATATACAAATTACCTACGTTGTCCTAATTTTTCAGAATGTTTGGAGTTACGGACATATGGTTGGAGTACAGATTACTACAGACTATTCTGTTTTTGACAAATTCTGTTTTCAATGCATAGTTTGCTTGTTATCTAGTTTCTATGGTTTATATTGCTCAATATAAATTGTGGAAATGATAAGTTACATTAGGCATTGTGTGAGAACAATTATGAATCTTGTCTTTGACAGTACCGAAGTGAATGATTTGTCTTTATCATACTAATCTATCTCATGAAGTTTCGTGAAGTTTTGTGTGATTGAAGTTTTCAAGTTTTGGGTGAGATATCGATATGAGGGGAATAAGGAGTGAAAAGACCCTAAGATTGGGGATGCCCAAGGCACCCCAAGGTGATATTCAAGGAAGATCCAAGCAACTAAGCTTGGAGATGCCCCGGAAGGCATCCCCTCTTTTGTCTCCAACAATATCGGTGACCTTACTTGAGGCTATATTTTTATTCGTCCCATGATATGAGTTTTGCTTGGAGCGTCATTTTATTTTGTTTTGATTTGCTTGATGTTATTTAGAATAATTTTTTGTATTTTTTTTATTTCAATAAAAGTATGAAGGATAGCTTTTCACATGCTTATTTTGCAAGTATATGAGTTGCTGTTTCAAAACAGAAAGTTTATCGCTGTTGCAAAAATTCCTGAGAAAAGTAAGAATGTGATAAAATGTTGAATTTTTTTGCACAATAAGATGTTATAAATTTTATACAGTTTAGTAAATTTTCGGAAATTTCGGATTTACAGAATTATGAATGTTCTTGCATTCTTTACAGACTATATAGTTTTGACATATTGTTGTTATATTTGAATTGTTTGCATACGTTTGCTTGTTTAATGATTCTATTTGAGGATAGGAGTATTAAATATGCAGATGCATTTAGTATGCAATGTTAAATAATAATTTTAGTGATTTGATGCAGTAGAGAATGATACGGTTTTTGCATTTATTTATACTAACTTATCTCACGAGTTCCTGTTGAGTTTTATGTGGATGAAGTTTTCAAGACTTAGAGAAACCGTGATATAAAAGGAATTAAGGAGACACAAAAGCTCAAGCTTTGGTATTCCCAAGGCATCCCAAGATAATATTCCAAGAAGTCCCAAGCATCTAAGCTTGGGGATGCCCCGGTAGGCATCCCACCTTTCTTCTTCAACAATTATCGGTTAGTATCGGTTGAGCCTAAGTTTTTGCTTCTTCACATGATGTGTGCTTTTCTTAGAATGTCATTTTATTTATTTTTGCACGCTGTTTTAATAAAATACTTAGATCTAAAAGTTTTTAAATAAGAGAGTCCTCAATTAGCTACCCCTTTACTTAACTACTCACTTGATCTTCACTTATATCTTTTTGGAGTAGTTTGTCATTTACTCATGTGCTTCACTTATATCCTATGAGTAAATTGTTGCATGAATTGAATATCATGAAGATGAAATTATATGTTCATATCATGCCTAGTAGTAGCTTCACATTGGGTTTAGGAAGTGAAATCTTTTGGAGCTTGACAATCACAGTATTGGTCATACAAGTGATTCATGAATGATTAGTATAAGGAAGAGAACTTTCACATACAAATATATTATCTTGGACATCTTCTATGATTGTGAATACCCATTAATTATTTTCAAACTTGAGCAAGTTAGTTGAAATTGGACAAGGAAGACAATGTAATGAGTTATGCTTGTGTATATTTGCATAGAAGTTATATTGTCATGGATCCTCCAACATGTGGTGTTTGCCTAGGATCTTTTGCTAGCCAAAAATTCGTACTACGTAGAGATACTACTTGTGCATCCAAAGACCCATAAACCCAGTTTCTTACCATGAGTGTCCACCATACCTACCTATGGACTGAATAAGATCCTTCAAGTAAGTTGTCATCGGTGCATAAAGCAATAAAAATTGCTAGTAAATATTTTGGATCTTTTATTGTAAGGGAGAACAGAGCGTTGTACGAACTTATGATGGCAAAGTAATAAAAGTGACAGAATGCATAATAAAGGTTGCTATCATAAGGGGCAATATAACATGACATTCCTTTGCATTAAGAGCGTGGGCATCCAAATAAAAAGTGCATGACAACCTCTGCTTCCCTCTACGAAGGGCCTATCTTTTACTTTTCAGTATTTACTTTTATGCAAGAGTCAATAGTGCATACTCATTTCAACCTTAATTATTCTCTAGTTGGCAAGCATCATGTGGTGGGGAAAGATCTAGGCACATATGACAAGTCAAGTATATTTGATCATGATTTATTATTGTTGACAATTATCTCTATGATAAATGAGTTGGGAGGCGAAATATTAAGCCCCTATCTTTCGCTATGTTCGATGGATGCCATTTGTTCTAAGAATATGCTTTGAGTACTAGCAATCATATAAGACTATATGATGATTGATTATGTGGAGCTCTTACTTAGACTCTGTTGAATAAGTTGAATTGCAATTGTTTGGTGACTAAGAATATAGGTTGTTGAGTTTCAAGAGAATTCATTGTTTGAACCTTAACATGTGAATTTGTTGCAACTTCAACATGAGAAGTTTCATGAGAAAGAATTGTTGTTATGATGCTAGGAAAAGTGATTGAAATTATCATTGATCAAACTTATGCACTTTGCTAGCATTCGCACTTCATAAATTATTTCTTTTATCATTTACCTACTCGAGGACGAGTAGGAGTTAAGCTTAGGGATGCTGATATGTCTCCAACATATCTATAATTTATGAAGCATTCATGCCATGTTTACAACAATTTTGTATGGTTTGGTATGATTTGCATGGAACTAACCCAGACTGACGATGTTTTCAGCAGAACTACCGTGGTGTTGTTTTTTGTGCAGAAATGAAAGTTCTCCAAATGAGCTGAAACTTTAAGTTGATTTTTTGTAACAAAAGAGACCTCCGAAGATTCATGGGAGGGCCAGAAGAGCCATGAGGAGGTCACAACCCACTAGGGCGCGGCTGGAGCCCAACCCATGGCATGGTGGGTTGTGCTCACCTCGAGGCTGATACGTCCATTTTGCATCATGATTTTATATTGATATTTATTGCATTATGGGCTGTTATTACCTATTTGTGTACAATACTTATGCCTTTTCTCTCTTATTTTACAAGGTTTACATGAAGAGGGAGAATGACGGCTGCTAGAATTCTGGACTTGAAAAGGCGCAAATCTAAGAGACCTATTCAGCACAACTCCAAAAGTCCTGAAAATTTATGGACAATTATTTTGGAATATATAAAAAATATTGGGCGAAGAAAATACAGGAGGGGACCCACTAGGAGGCCATAAGCCTAGGGGGCACACCCTACCCCCTAGGCACGCCCATGTGGCTTGTGCGCCATCTAGCTGGCCCCCGGTGCCCATCTTCTACTATATGATGTGTTTTGACCTGGAAAAAAAATCATAAGAGAGCTTTCGGGATGAAATACCGCCGTCTCGAGGCGGAACCCGGACAGAAGCAATCAAGGGGTCCGGTGGAGCCGTTCTGCCGGGGAAACTTCCCTCTCGGGGGGGGGGGGATCAAAGCCATCGTCATCACCAACGATCCTCTCATCGAGAGGGGTAAATCTCCATCAACATCTTCACCAACACCATCTCCTCTCAAATCTTAGTTCATCTCTTGTATCTGATCTTTGTCTCAAAACCTCGTATTGGTACCTATGGGTTGCTAGTAGTGTTGATTACTCCTTATAGTTGATGCTAGTTGGTTTATTTGGTGGAAGATCATATGTTCATATCCTTAATGATAATTATTACTCGTCTGATTATGAACATGAATATGCTTTGTGAGTAGTTATGTTTGTTCCTGAGGACATGAGAGAAGTCTTCTTATAAGTAATCATGTGAATGTGGTATTCGTTCGATATTTTCATGAGATGTATGTTGTATTTCCTCTATTGGTGTTATGTGAACGTCGACTACATGACACTTCACCACAATTTGGGCCTAGGGGAAGGCATTGGGAAGTAATAAGTAGATGATGGGTTGCTAGAGTGACAGAACCTTAAACCCTAGTTTATGTGTTGCTTCGTAAGGGGCTGATTTGGATCCACATGTTTCATGCTATGGTTAGATTTATCTTAATTCTTCTTCCGTAGCTGCGGATGCTTGCAAGAGGGGTTAGTCATAAGGGGGAGGCTTGTCCAAGTAAGAACATCACCCAAGCACTGGTCCATCCACATATCAAATTATCAAAGTAACGAACGCGAATCATGTGAGCATGATGAAAACTAGCTTGACAATAACTCCCATGTGTCCTCGGGAGCGCTTTGCCTTATATAAGAGTTCGTCTAGGCTTGTCCTTTGCTACAAAAAGGATTGGGCCACCTTTCTGCACCTTTGTTACACTTGCTACTTGTTACCAGTTACGAATTATCTTATTACAAAACTATCTGTTATCGATAATTTCAGTGCTTGCAGAGAATACCTTGCTGAAAACCGCTTGTCATTTCCTTCTGCTCCTCATTGGGCTCGACACCCTTACTTATCGAAAGGACTACGATATATCCCCTATACTTGTGGGTCATCAAGAATATTTTTTTGGCGCCATTGTCGGGGAGTGAAGCGCCTTTGGTAAGTGGAATTTGGTAAGGAAACATTTATATAGTGTGCTGAAATTTACTGTCACTTGTTGCTATGGAAAACAATCCTTTGAAGGGTTTGTTCGGGGTATCTTCACTCAACCGGAAGAGCAAACAGTTTCCCCTCAACCTCCTAAACCTACTGAAAATATTTATTATGAAATTCCTTTAGGTATGATAGAGAAACTGATAGCTAATCCTTATGTAGGAGATGGAACATTACATCCTGATATGCACCTAATCTATGTGGATGAAGTTTTTGGATTATTTAAGCTTGCAGGTTTGCCCGAGGATGAAGTCAAGAAGAAGGTCTTCCCTTTATCTTTGAAGTAGAAGGCATTGACATGGTATAGGCTATGTGATGATATTGGGACTTGGAATTACAACCAATTGAAAATGGAATTTCATCAGAAGTTTTATCCTATGGATCTAGTTCATCGTGATCAGAACTATATTTATAATTTTTGGACTCATGAAGGAGAAAGTAGCACCCAAGCTTGGGGGAGGCTTAAGTCAATATTATATTCATGCCCCAGTCATGAGCTCTCAAGGGAAAGTATTATTCAAAAAATTTATGCTCGGCTTTCTCGTAAAGATCAATCCATGCTCGATACTTCTTGTACTGGTTCTTTTATGAAGAAGACTATTGAATTCAAATGGGATTATTGGAAAGACTTAAACGCAACTCTGAATATTGGTAACTCAACGAAGCTAAGGAGTCATGTATAAACCTTAAGTTTGATTGTGTTAAATCTTTTACGGATACCGATGCTTTTCGTGAATTTAGCACTAAATATGGACTTGACTTTGAGATAGTAGCTTCCTTTTGTGAATCATTTGCTACTCAGGTTGATCTCCCCAAGGGGAAGTGGTTTAAATATCATCCTCCCATTGAAGTGAAAGTAGTAGAACGTATTAAAGTTGAAGAAGAAACCATTAGTTATAATGTTGATCCTGTTGTTCCTACTGCTTATATTGAGAAACCACCTTTCCCTCTTAGAATAAAGGAACATGCTAAAGCTTCAGCTGTGGTCCGTAAGATTTATACTGGAACACCAACACCCCCTGAACAAATTAAAGTTGAACCTAGTATTGCTATGGTTAAAGATCTCTTCTCTGATTAAGCTGCTAGAATTGCTAGACCCGATGAAAAGGATAAACATAGACCTGTTGTTGACATGCATGTTGTTTCTGTTAAAATAGGAGATCATTGTTATCATGGCTTATGTGATGTGGGTGCTAGTGTGAGTGCAATTACCTTTACTTTATATCAAGAAATTATGAATGATATTGCACCTGTTGAGATAAAAGATAATGATGTTATTATTAAGCTCGCTAATAGAGATACTATATCACCAATTGGGATTGTTAGAGATGTTGAAGTCTTGTGTGGGAAAATTAAATATCCTACTGATTTTCTTGTTCTTGGTCCCCACAAGATGATTTTTGTCCCATTATATTTGGTTGACCTTTCTTGAACACTGTTAATGCTAAGACAGATTGTGAGAAATAAATTGTTACTATAAGTTTTGGGGATGTGTCTCGTGAGTTTAATTTCTCTAAATTTCGTAGACACCCCCATGACAAAGAATTGCCTAGTAAAGATGAAATTATTGGTCTTGCTTCTATTGTTATGCCTCCTACTGATCCTTTAGAACAATATCTGCTAGACCATGAAAATGATATGTTTATGAATGAAAGGAAGGAATTAGATGAAATATTCTTTAATCAAATGCCTGTTTTGAAACACAACTTGCCAGTTGAGATTCTTGGGGATACTCCTCCACCCAAGGGCGATCCCGTGTTTGAGCTTAAACAATTACCTGATACTCTGAAATATGTTTATCTTGATGAGATGAAGATATATCCTGTTATTATTAGTGCTAACCTTTTAGAGCATGAAGAAAATAAATTATTGAAAACTCTGAGGAAGCACAGTGCTGCTATTGGATACTCTTGATGATCTTAAGGGCACTAGTCCCACTCTATGTCAACATAAAATTAATATGGAGCCTGATGCTAAACCAGTTGTTGATCACCAACGACAGTTAAATCCCAAGATGAAAGAAGTGGTAAGAAATGAAATACTAAAGCTTCTAGAGGCAGGTATAATTTATCCTATTGCTGATAGTAGATGGGTAAGTCATGTTCGTTGTGTCCCTAAGAAGGGAGGTATTACTGTTGTTCCTAATGATAAGAATGAATTGATCCCACAAAGAATTGTTACAGGTTATAGAATGGTAAATCATTTTCACAAATTAAACAAAGCTACTAGGAAAGATCATTACCCTCTATCTTTTATTGATCAAATGCTAGAAAGACTATCCGAACATACACACTTCTTCTTTCTAGATGGTCATTCTGGCTTCTCTCAAATACCTATGTGAAAAGTGGATCAAGAAAAAACTACTTTTACTTGACCTTTCGGTATCTTTGCTTATAGACGTAGGCACTACAAAAAAATACACTTCCGTGGTGATACGTGTTTGTCACAGTAGGTCATGTTTTCTGCCATGCATGTACATCCATGACGATTTTATGAAAGAATCAAGATAGTCATACCTGTGCTGTCGAAGAAGTGTTCCATGACATTACCAAAATTATCATCACGGAAGTGTCCACTTCCATGATGATAAATCACGCGTCATAGAAGTGCTTCCGTCAAGGGTAACCGACATGTGGCATCCACCATAACGGGTCACCGTTAAGCTATCGTGTTCCGGTTTGGATCCGATAACCCGTTAACAGCCAGGACCAATGGGGATTTTCCACGTGTAAAATTCTCAATGGCCAGAGGAACCACGTGTCGACTCACCATTGGGACAGATGTCATCCACTCATTGGACCGCAAGCGCCTATGATATGTCGACATGTGGCACAGCCCAACAAAGGCCCATTGAAAAGGCCAGCCCATTTGACTTGGTCAAAAGGTAGCGGGCCGGCCCACGAAAGCCTATTAACGACATGTTCGCATATAGCCCATTTACAATCCGCTAACTCACGATCCATTATGGTCTATCCAAATTGGGCCCAGTAGCGTTATCTGGGCCGTCCAATATGATTCCAGCCCATTTTAACTTCTGGCCCATGTATGGCCCATGACGTATTTTGGCCCATACGAGGCCCTTTGTAACACTTGGCCCTTTCTGTTGTGAAACTGGCCCATAATGAACAGTGTAACGCTTTACACCCATTAATGGCTCGTTATTCCGTTGGGCCATTTCCAACCCATGTTACCTTTTGGCCTTCTAAGGGACCAATTATTCTTGGGCTCATTTCCAGCATTCGGTTACTTACAGCCCGTTACTGGCATGTTCTGCTTGTGAGCCGAATTCAGCCTATGGTTATAGTCAGCCCCTTTGTGGCCCATTAACCCGTTGGGCTATTTCCATAGCGTCATCAAATACGGCCCATTAACGACTCGTGATTCCTGTCGATAGAATTAAGTTTGTTATACATTTCGGCCTATTAACGGCCTGTTATGGTTGGGCCATAAACACACGATTTACACTCTAGCCCGTTTATGGCCCATTTTGCGGACTGTTATTGGTCCACGAATAATACAACCCATATAAGGCCCATTGAATATACAGCCCATCGAGGGCCCATGGATCCTACGACCCGTAGGAGGCCCATGATCACTACAACAGGTAGCAGGACCATGGTTACAACGGTTCGTATGTTGCCCATGGTTATTGTGGCCTAGTTATAAAAATTGGTTATTGCGGCGACTAGAAAAACGCGGAAAAAGAACTGCAGTGCCTACAAGCAAACAACTAAACAAGACAGTAAGGAAATAAATAAGCAATCAACTAACGCTAGGCTATTACGGTTATTACACATACTAGGTAATTGCCCGTGCGTTGCCACGGGGCATAATTGGTGGCCCAATACAAATATTGATAAAGATACAAACTTTACGATTGTCATGAACATAAAGAAGACTCTTTTTCTTTTACCGTAAAAAGCACTCTTCCACTTCTTCTTCTCACCAAAAGGCAATAAACAGACCAACACAACATATTGACTGCAAACTGATAATATTGCATGTGCAATGCACGCTATTCTTTTTTGCCTATCTCATAAACCACTTAATGAAAATTGCATACAAATAGAATCAGACGGATAAATTACAGGTATATGCATGGATCAGCCCATCGTGCAAAGGAACTATTCAGGCATTACCTTAAAGATGTTCATTCCAGTAGAATGCTTGCATTTCATCTGAAATATCAATATCATCTGATTCCGTAGGGTATTCCCCTACTGTTTGACCGTCGAAAAAATATCATCCGATTTTCCATACTGATTGGCGGGACATGACATGTTATCTGCACCTATCAAACATTCATGGATGTCAAAGAAAGATTCAGATAAAAGGTACACGCCACAAAGAAGTGACCTTGAGAAAAAGAAAGCAAGCAGGACAGACTGTGAAACATCATCAGGTATACCCGAACAAGAACAAGATCAAACACAGAACACGGAGCAACTTATGCTATACTGGTGAGCCACGGGCAACACCACCACTCTTGGCTCTTAAGGGTAAGGGAGGATTTCGCTGCTGCTTATAACACAGAAAGAGAAGGGTAAGGGAGGACTCACACCGCCGCTTCGCTTTCCCTGGCGCCGGCCAACTCCTCCACAGCATCTCTCCGAGACTCCGACCGCCGCATCACCCGAGCGCAGATTCTCCCCCACCGCGTCCCTGTCCACTTGCCAATACATCCTGACGCTCCTCCCAGCCAAGCCGCAACATGCACACAGGCAGCTAACCCAACACCTGCACGTGCACGCCCGCCCAGCCCCATCGCGCGTGCCGGCAGCCCAACTCCATCGCATGCGTCCGCCTCCTAATGTAGGATCTCTTCCCTGCTCGCGTTTCCTCGTGCCCAGCACCGACGGCCGCACCATCAATGCCTCCCATCGCCGGAGTTCATCCTTACAAGCCCATCCCATGGATACGTCCACTTGTGTGTTGATGCCTAGGGATCGACAGAACTCACGAGTGCGGAACTGCGGATTCGGCCGGGTCTAGCGACGGCGGCTGCGAGGAGCGAATAGATCGCGGAGATGAGATCTTGCTGAGGGGGAACAGATTGAGGGAGGAAATAACGGAACCGGAGTGGGCTGTTTGTACGGAAAAATCGGGCATGGGTGTGGGACCGTGGAAGACCTACGACGGGTGGAGGGGGAGGCGGACGAAGGATGTTTGACGTAAGATGGGAAACGGAACGCTCCGTTTCTTTTAGATAGTAGAGATTACATCCACTCGGCATCAAAGTTTGCCACCAGTGCAAATATAGGGAACAAAGCAGCATATCACATACATTGGTTATCAAAGTTGGCGACCAGTGCAAATTAATGCCAGAGCAAAACAAGTACAGAACTGAAACCACTACAGAAGAGCTCAAGAAACAATATGCTGGGTACCTAGCATGCTGGCAAGATGCTTAGCAAGCTTATTAACTTTATCTTGTTTGGCGCTTAAATCCTCCAACGCTTGTTGTTGCACCAGAAACTATGCATCTGAATTCTATAGGGACTTCCTCAGTCCTTCGGCTTCGTGTCGCAGCACATATGTTCGATATCTTTCAAGTTGAGACTCAAGAAGACGAACTGATTCAGGCAGCGAGTTCGAAGAGATTGTGCCAGCAGTAGTGGCCAGTTAGTCGAACACTACATCAAGACAGGACTTTTGGGTTGTCTCATTGTCGTCAAGATAGTTTTTATCAACTTTCTTGGAGATAAACAGGGATGTCTCACTATCTTGAACCTTATCTGCATTACTTCCTTTACCATTGCATAATGGGGGTACTCTTCTCCAATAATTTGTCCACATTCTAAAAGAGAAACAAGCAGACACATCACAAGTTTACCATGCTGTATATGAAACTCATTTTGGTAAATCAGTTCAGTAGTAAAGTGTACAGGATAACAACATGAAACGAACATATATCTATGTACCATGGTCACTGTATGGTCTATATCATTCTAGTTTTGGTTGCCAAATCAAGATAGAGACACAATTCAAATAATATTTGTTCAAGACAAAGCAACATAGACAAAATATAAGTGTGGGAAACTACAGAGCAATAACAACACTTGTAATGTGCATGACATGAGAACATAACTGTTTATTCAATTGAAACTGAAATAAACATAGAGCAAGTTACAATAGAAAACCAGTTAAAGAAACAGGTTTAAAACATACCTGTTGCGCCATTGGAGTTTCAGTTCCATCCTTCAAATTTGAAAATAGTTGCTATGAGTAAATACGGTGATGCAAGAGCAAAGGAGTATGAACAATAGCTACACAACCTGACCTGAGAACAATTTTCTTCTGCTTTAAGCATTGAGTTGGGGTTCAGAGTGGTGGTCCTCATGCTTTGGGCAATGCAGTTGCGTTACTAACTGCTCGTGTTTGGGTGCTCTTTGGTGGAGACAGTGTTGTGTCAACTGGAACTGGGTTACTATCTACTGGGGTTGGGGTTAGAAGGGGTGTAGCTGGTTCTCTGTCCAACTGGGTAGGTGTACAATCTGCGAGAGTCTGGGTTATGTATGGCGGGGCTGGTTCTTGGGCAAGTACAATGGTGGTTCTATCTGCATCGACTGGTGGCACTATCTTTTCCGAAGACCATGTTGTTACTCCCTTAGATACTGCCATCACCCTCTCCAATTCAAATGGTTAATAAACAAGAAAAGTAATTGAATGTACAAACATTGTATGATAGACAGGTGCAATGGATAGTGGGGAATAAAAGAGGGCATGAAATAATTCACATTTATGTTGTCTAACCAAACATGATAGCATGACACAATTTCACATATATGATGGCTAACTAAACACGATAGCATGACACAATTTCACATATATGATGGCTAACTAAATAGGATGGAAAGACATAGTTCAAAATATGATGACTATGTAAACAAGATGACATGATATAACTATATAATGTGTTCATTAAATAGGTTGGCATGCCATAATTCACATATATGCCGCCTATGGAAACATGATAGCATGATATGATTCACGGATAGAATGACATAATTCAAAATATGATGGCTGTAAACACTAAACAAGATGAGATGATATAACTATATGATGTCTTTATTAAATGGGTTGGCATACCATAATTCACATAGATGTTGTCTATGTAAACATGATGCCATGGTATAATTCAAATATATGATTTATATACTAAGCAAGTAAGCAGATGGCAATCGCATATATGATGTAAAAACTAAGCAATGCAAGACAACATATGCATGATATGATTGATATAACCCTACCAAGTTTGAGCATAGACCTCAAGGGGGAAATAGGACTGGCCATCTGTCTCTAAATCCTCCTCTAAGGAGCTATCTGTAACCAACAAGATGTCTGCTTCAGCAGGTAGCATTGTCTGCTCTGAAGACCTTGTTTTCACTCCAGACACTTCCATCACCGCTTCAAATGGTTGATGCATAGGAAGAGTAGTGGAATATACAAACGCTGTCGACAAATGGAATACGTAATACAAAAAAGGATAGCATGATATAATTCACATATATGATGATTGGCTAAACAGCATGGCATTGCATAATTCACATATATAATGCCTTGCAACAAGATAACATTGCATAATTCACATATATAATGTCTTGCAATAAGATGGCATTGCATAATTCACATATATGGTAATTAGACACTAAGCAGGTGGCATTCACACAAAGCATGTCTAAACTAAGCAAATGACATAGCAATGCAAGACACCATATGCACGATATGAGCAACATAACCCTGCAAAGTTAGAGCATACACCTCGGGGGGGGATAGGACTGGTAATCTGTCTTTGAATCCTCCTGTGAGGAGCTATCCGTAACCAGCGAGATATGCGCTTCGTCGGATAGCATAGTCTACTTTGAAGACCTTGTTTTCACTCCAGAATTTTCCATCACCATGTCAAATGGCTGATGCACACGAAGATTAGTTGAATGTACTAGCATTGTTGACAAATGTAATACGTAATGAAAAAATGGATGGCATGATATAATTCACATATAAGATGACTGGCTAAGAAGGATGGCATTGCAAAATTCACATATATGATGCCTAGCTAAACAAGATGGCATTGCATAATTCACATATACGATAAAGAAACCAAACAGATGGCATTCACACAAAGCATGTCTAAACTAAGAATATGACATATTTGATGTATAAAGTAAACAATGCAAGGCACCACATGCATGATATGACCAACATTTAGCATGCCAAGTTAGAGCGAAGACCACAGGGGGTAAGTAGGAGTGGTCTTCTCCTTCTGAATCCCCCTCAGAATAGTTATCTTCCTCTTGATTACAATCTGAAATGGGTGGAGGGGGTTGCCTTTGTGCGCACCATGGAGCGACGTCTGCATGAAATTTTATTGCCACGCAAGGCTCATCTCTTTTGCTCTACATGTTCAGTTCCATTGTGTACAATAACTGACATGCATAAGAATAAAACATAGTGAGATTATGTAAGGAGTGCATGCAGAAATCCAGAGTGATGGTAGCAACCTGTGGATAGACCCAAAACCAATGATAGCAGCCAGGTAATGGCTTCAGTTAAAAAATACCGATAATGGCTTCTTTACTTTTTGTTTCCCACCCAACATGAAACTCATAGTAGACACCAGAGATAACTAGATAGTAGACATATCCTATTGATTGTGGCCCCGATATGTACCCCACAACCATTTAAAAAGGGATTTTTGCATTCGTGCCCCTAGTTGGGTCACGCTCGACTGATTTGCACCTAGTTTTTCAATAATTGTGGTTTTGCCCAGCTCACTTCACTCGCCTTGTGTTTTTGCCATTCCGGGGCGGTTCCGAGCAATCACGGTTCGCCACGTGACGACTGCTCATTGGTCAGAACCGCCCCGGAAGGGCAAAAACACAAGGCGAGTGAAGTGATCTGGGCAAAACCTCAATTATTGAAAAACCAGGGGCAAATCAATCGAGCGTGACCCAACTAGGGGCACCAATAAAATTGTTCATTTAAAAACATAAGTTTGAGCATTAGTTTGGAGCTGACTCAGAGTCTAATAAGTGAACGGGATGATAAAGTAGCATGTAATATTAAGCGATGCATAATGTAAGCAGACACGACAGAGGTCATCTGCTCAGTTGATGATAGTAATGCAGTTGTCGTGGCTGCCAGCGACGGGGAAGAAGATCTGAGGTGGTGAAAGACAGACTGGAGGGCGGATCCCTGCTGTGGTGGAACCTTCTGTCATTGGAGCAGCTAAGCTGGGGTGGACGACGGCGTAACAGGAGCGCGAAAAACCACACAAGGTTTTCTTTGACAACTATCTGCAAGAGAAGTAATTCTGCAAGGGCTCGTTTGAATTGGAGGATTCTAACAACACAAGGATAGGAAATACACAGTAATAGGATAGGAATGCATGTGCAAAGAATTTAAAATCAAAGGATTTCTGTCAGTCTGGGTGTTTGGTTCACAAGAATTGGAAGGTCACAGGAATGCAAAGAAGCATGGTCAAATTAAGTCAAACCACAAGAAAATGTATAGTTATAATGCTATTATGCTACTATCACTTAGTCTTGTTCTTCATGAATAGGAATTTGAAAAGGAGGGCCAAGTGGATATTAAAACTTCCACGGGTTTTCTTTAAAAGAGACACTAAAGGAACAAATCCTATAGTTTTCCTTTGCTCCATTCCTTTGAACCAAATGCATTAATAGTAGTACATAGGAAACTTTCCAATTCCTATGTTTTTCCTTCACTTTTCCTTTCAACCACTGGCAATTCTAGTAGGCAGGCTTGAACGGGCAAAAGCCTACGCTCCAAAAATGTTTTTGTGCTACTTGTACTACTTTGGACCCAGGCCATTGTCCTACTAACTCAACTCCCAGGCCCATCTACACATGCACAGTTCCAACGCACATAAATAAATAATGATGGCTTTTGAGAGAGTCCATCACGGATAGCTAAGTTGCCTGGTACCTCACTGCTTGTCATGTAATAGGAGAAACTAATCTTCACGTTACTACGTGTGCTTAGTGGACAATATATATTACATGTATAGTAAACAAGCAATGCAACAAGTGTACAACCTCTTTGGCGATGCCATCTCGATCTCAGCATGATTGGGTTGGTCGGTGAGGATGCTCCGGCTGATGTGGCCGTCCGAGGAGGGGAAAAGATCTTAGGCGTTTGGAGATGGAGCCGAGGGTACTGCTCCGCTGTGATGGAGGGTTTCGTCGTTGGAGTAGCTCCGGTGAGTTTTACGATGGTGAGGCTGAAGCAGGACAAGAGAGACAATGTTAACCTGAGTGGAATTCTAATAGCATCTCCAATAGATGATGTAAAATACATAACCACAAAGGGCTACATGTAAAATACATCAGCCGCCCATCTCTGAACTTAACTGTCGAAACTGAATTGAACCGTCGAAACTGAATTTTACTGGCAAAACTTAATTTTGCTGTCGAAACTAAATTTTACTGTCAAAACTGAACACACTAGTAGCAGAAAAGCAGTAGCAGCAGTAGCATCACCAGGAGCAGTAGCGCGTGCGAGAGCCGGGGTAGTTGGGCGTGTAGCATCATGTCGGGTAGCAGCTATAGGGGCTCGAGCAAGAGCAGGATCTTCTACTTGTGCTGCAGCATTGCAAGCAAGAGTAGAGCAACAGCGCAAGAAAGAGCAAGAGCGAGAGTAGCAGCGCGAGCGAGAGCAGACCAGGCAGGGGACCGACAGTAAGAGCAGAGCAGCAGCGTGAGCGTGAGCCAAAGCAGCAGCAGCTCCTACTGATGTGGACGTCGCCACCGAGGGAACGATGCCGTAGAGGAAGTGGCTGGCGACGTCGCCTTAGATGGAGCCACACCATGTCGGCTCGGGACCGAGCGCTGGCAGCACCGTGATACCGAATCAAGAAGAAAATGCAGCGATTAGTGTAGAACCTCTTTGGTGGTGCCAATTAGGCCTCAGCTTCATCCGAGGAATCGGTGATGATGCTGCTCTTTCGGTGGTGCAGGTGAAGATGACGGTGTGGGAATGGAGGTGGTGTGAAAGACGAGGGGAACATCGGGGCAGCTCCTTGGAGGTGGAGGACAGGGTGGCTGAACCGGTGGGACGACGAGATCGACGACGGATCCTCATCTCGTGTGGTGGATGATGGACATCGAGGTGTTGCTGTGGACGACATCATCGGGGAAGAGGCTTCGCCTGGGTGGTGATGTGATACATGTCCGTCGTATCTATGATTTTTGATTGTTTCATGCCAATATTATACCAATTTTACATACTTTTGGCAACTTTTTATATGATTTATTTGGACTAATTTACTTATCCAGTGCCCAGTGCCAGTTCCTATTTGTTACCTATTTTTGTATCACAGAAAATCCATATCAAACGAAGTCCAAACGTGATGCAACTCCGCGAAGAATTATTTTGGAATATTTGTGATTTTTGGGAGTTGGAATCACCGCAAACGGTGGCCCACACAGACCACGATACACGAGGGCGCGCCAAAGGCCCCTGGCGCGCGGTGGTGGGTTTTGCTCACCTCATACGTCAGTTGGAGCTCTACTTCGGGCGCAAGGAAGCTTATATCTGGAAAAAATCATGTAAAAAGATGAGCGCAATCGGAGTTACGGATCTCCGGGAATATAAGAAACGGTTTTCGGCCAGATCTGGGGAACGCGAAACAGAAGAGAACAGAGAGGGAGATCCAATCTCGAAGGGGCTCCTGCCCCTCCGCCACCATGGAGGCCATGGACTAGAGGGTAACCCTCCTCCCATCTAGGGGGGAGGCCAAGGAAGAAGAAGAAGGAGGGGGGGCTCTCTCCCCCTCTCTCTCGGTGGCGCTGGAGTGCCGCAGGGGCTAGGATCGTTACGGCGATCTACATCAACAACCTTGCTACCGTCAACACCAACTTTCTCCCCCTCTATGTAGCGGTGTAACACCTCTTCCCCCCACTGTAATCTCTACTTAAACATGGTGCTCAACTTCATATATTATTTCCCAATGATCTATGGTTATCCTATGATGTTTGAGTAGATCCGTTTTGTCCTATGGGTTAATCGTGATCTTGGTTGGTATTATTGTATATTTTATTTATGGTGTTGTCCTACGGTGCCCTCCATCTCGCGCAAACATGGGGGCCCCCCGCTGTAGGATGTTTCAATATGTTCATGGTTCGCTTATGGTGGGTTGCGAGAGTGACAGAAACTTAAACCCGAGTAGGTGGGGTATGATGTATGGGAGTAAAGAGGACTTGATACTTAATGTTATGGTTGGGTTTCCCGAACTTAATGATATTAGTAGTTGCAGATGCTTGCTAGAGTTCCAACCATAAGTGCATATGATCCAACCATATTTCCGGATGATTGGATTGCTTGTTGGTCTATGCGGTGCAAAACAGAAACTTTGGTTGTAGTGCTCGATTTTACATTTTTTTACTGGAACGTCAAATGGTTCTAAAACTTTTTGTACTATATTTATATACAAAATAGTTATTTTTTATAATTTTCTCAGAATTTTTAGAGGTACAGAAATATGGTGGATGTTCAAATCTTTACAGACTGTCATGTTTTCACAGATTGCTGTTATAGCTTCGTTATTTGCGTATGTTTGAATTCTTGTTGAAGCCTACTTGACTTGGGGCCATAGAATTGTGATAGCATATAATGCATAATGTTTGTTTATAATTATACAATAATGTTGCAGCAGTATATGATGGGACTTCATTGCCAGTTTCACTAACCCCGCCACTAAAAGTTTGTTTAAGTTTTGTGTGGATGAAGTGTTCAAAGATCGAGGAGGTCTCCATATGAGGAGAAGGAGGAGAGGCAATATGATATGGAGAATCCCTCGACTACCCGCACCGACACTCCATCACCACCGCAAGTACCAAGAGGGCCAATGACAAGAGCACGTGCACGCGCCATCGAGAACGAGGTGACTCTCTCCTCTTCGAGTTTCGTTCGGTTTCACATGGGAATGAGATCCTACCTCAAAAAGACACGCTATGCATTCTTAGGTTCATTGAAGACCAACGCGAGGAAGCAAGGACGGAGACCCAAGTGTCCAAGGAGAAGAAGGAGGAAGAAGGCCACGGGAAGCACCAAGGAGAAGGGCCCCTGGACACTCCGGGCGCCCGGCCCCCTGCCCCCGGGTGCCTAGGCCTTCGGTTGTGCCCAGGACCGATCCCCTGGCCACCCCGGGTGCCCGGCCAGCATGGCGACGGGTGCCCGGCCGAGACCTGGGCCGCGCCCCAGCCTACCCCGAGTACCCGGGCCCTCAACCCCGGGTGCCCAGCCTCCCACTCGCCAGCTCCCAGCCGCCCCTCCGGGTGCCCAGGACTTGGGCCCCCTGATGCCTGGCCCTTCCCAGCCGGCTCCCTGGACAGCCCGGGTGCCTGGCCTCTTCGCCCCGGGTGCCCGGCCAAACCTGGGAGCAAGTCCCTGACTGGTCCGGGTGCCCGGCCGGTCCCTCCCTGGGTACCCGGACCCTTCCTCCGTGGCTATGTTTTTTTGGGGACTTTTTGGTCCTTTGTACGCTTCTTTCCCCAAGTTTCGTCCCTAGCCTTTATATACTCTTCACCTAGCTCATTTGGAAGGTTAGCAAAGTATTAGATAAAAACATTGTGAGCTTTGCTCCTTGTATCCCCTCCTCTTTGGAGATCAAGCCCCCACCTAGGGAAGAATCCTTTGGATTGTCAAGGCCTCCTCTTGGAGAAGATCATCATCAAGATCTCACCTAGTGGGAAGAACTTACCTAGTGCTATTCTCCTTGAATTGTTCATCTAATCTTGTGGATCTCAAGTATGCTACTCTACTGGATGTGATATTTGGGTTTGTTTGAGTGTTTTGTTCCTTGTGTTCTTGAGTGTTCTTCCTCCTTTTCCCCCCTCCAAGTGTGAAAAGATCCCCTCTAGGGTTTGACCCTACAACAAAAGAGCTCAAGCTTGGGGATTCCCAAGGCACCCCAAGTAAATATTCAAGGATAGTCAAGCATCTAAGATTGGGGATGCCCCGGAAGGCATCCCATCTTTCTTCAACAAGTATCGGTATGTTTTTGAATTCGTTTCGTTCATGTGATATGTGCAAATCTTGGTGCGTCTTTTGTGTTTATTTTTCACTTTGCTTTTATGCACCATGCTGGTATGAGATAGTCCATGGTTGATTTATAGAATGCTCATTGCACTTCACTTATATCTTTTGAGTATGGCTTTATAGAATGCTTCATGTGCTTCCCTTATATCATTTGAAGTGTGGATTGCCTGTTTCTCTTCACATAGAAAATCGATGTTCGTAGAATGCTCTTTTGCTTCACTTATATTTGTTAGAGCATGATATTTTGTAGAAAGAATTAAACTCTCATGCTTGACTTATATCTATTTAGAGAGTCCATAGGAATTGGTCAATTGCATGGTTAGTCATAAAATCCTACATAAAACTTATGGATCACTAAATATGATATGTTTGATTCCTTGCAATAGTTTTGTGATATAGAGACGATAAATATGTGGGAAGTACTAGTAAACGGTTGCGGTTAAGTAAGAATATTGGTGTTAAGGTTTGTGATTCCCGAAGCATGCACGTATAGTCTCTCGTTATGCTATGAAAGTTGGAGTGCAATTTATCCTTGATTGTCTTCCTTATGAGCGGCGGTCGGGACGAGCGATGGTCTTTTCCTACCAATCTATCCCCCAGGGGCATGCGTAGTAGTACTTTTCTTCGAGGGCTAATAAACTTTTGCGATAAGTATATGAGTTCTTTATGACTAATGTGAGTCCATGGATTATACGCACTCTTACGATTCCGCAATTTGCTAGCCTCTACGGTACCGTGCATTGCCCTTTCTCACCTCGAGACGTGGCGCAAACTTCGTCGGTGCATCCAAACCCCGTGATATGATACGCTCTATCACACATAAGCCTTATTATATCTTCCTCAAAACAGCCACCATACCTACCTATTATGGCTTTTCCATGTCCATTCCGAGATATATTGCCATGCAACTTCCACCGCTTCCGTTTGATGACTTGAGCATTCATTGTCATATTGCTTTGCATGATCATATAGCTGACATAGTAGTTGTGGCTCAGCCACCGTGCATCATTTTTATACATGTTACCCTAGTTCATCTGTCAGAGGCATTCATATAGAGTCATATTTTTGTTATAGGTATCGAGTTGTAATTTTTATTTCTGTTGAGTTATAAGTAAATAGAAGTGTGATGATCATCATATTTAGAGCACTGCCCCAGTGAGGAAAGGATGATGGAGACTATGATTTCCCCACAAGTCAGGATGAGACTCCAGACATTGAGAGAAAAAAAGAGAAAGAAAAAAGAGAAAGAAAAAAGAGAAAGAAAAAAAGAAAGAAAAAAGAAAGAAAAAATAATAAGAGAGAGAAGGGGCATTGTTAGTATCCTTTACCATACTTGTGCTTCCAAGTAGCACCATGTTTTTCATATGAAGAGTCTCCTATGTTGTCACTTTCATATACTAGTGGGAATATTTCATTATACAATTAGATGCACACCCACTTAGTTTTCATATGGAGATTTCATACACTTATATCTCTTAGTGCATTCGTTGCATGGCAGTCCCTAATCCTCGCGTTGATATCAATTGATGGGCATCTCCATAGCCTGTTAGTTATCCGCGTCGATGTGAGACTTTCTTACTTTTTTGTCTTCTTTATATTTACCCCATCATACTCTATTCCACCTGTAGTGCTATATCAATGGCTTGCACTCATGTATTGTGTTGAAAAAGCTGAAGCGCGTTAAAAAGTATGAACTAATTGCTCGGCTTGTCATCGGGGTTGTACATGATTTATACTTTGTGTTAAGAAGACAGAGCATGACAAGACTATATGATTTTGTAGGGATAGCTTTCTTTAGCTTTGATATTCTGAAAGACATAATTGTTTGTTGGGATGCCTGAGTATTGATGTCTTTATGTCAAATTATAGACTATTGCTTTGAATCACTTATGTCTTAATATTCATGCCATGACTAGACATATGATCAAGTTTATGTCAGGTGGCATTCCACATAGAAAATTATCTTTTTTATCATTTACCTACTCGAGGACAAGCAGGAATTAAGCTTGGGGATGCTGATATGTCTCCGTCGTACCTATAACTTTTGATTTTTTCATGCCAATATAATACAAGTTTTACATACTTTTGGCAACTTTTTATATAATTTATTTGGACTAACTTACTTATCCAGTGCCCGGTCCTAGTTCCTGTTTGTTGCCTATTTTTGTATCGCAGAAAATCCATATCAAACGAAGTCCAAACGTGATGCAACTCCACGGAGATTTATTTTGGAATGTTTGTGATTTTTGGGAGTTGGAATCACCGCAAACGGAGGCCCACACGAACCACGATACACCAGGGCGCCCAAGGCCCCTGGCGCACGGTGGTGGGTTGTGCTCACCTTGTACGTCGGTTGGAGCTCTACTTCGGGCGCAAGGAAGCTTATATCCGGAAAAAAAATCATGTAAAAAGATCAGCGCAATCGGAGTTACGGATCTCCGGGAATATAAGAAACGGTTTTCGGCCAGATCTGGGGAACGCAAAACAGAAGAGAACAGAGAGGGAGATCAAATCTCGGAGGGGCTCCTGCCCCTCCGCCGCCATGGAGGCCATGGACCAGAGGGGGAACTTCCTCCCATCTAGGGGGGAGGCCAAGGAAGAAGAAGAAGGAGGGGGCTCTCTCCCCCTCTCTCCCGGTGGCGCCGGAGTGCCGCCGGGGCTAGGATCGTGACGGCGATCTACATCAACAACCTTGCTATCGTCAACACCAACTTTCTCCCCCTCTATGCAGCAGTGTAACACCTCTCCCCCCCACTGTAATCTCTACTTAAACATGGTGCTCAACTCCATATATTATTTCCCAATGATCTATGGGTATCCTATGATGTTTGAGTAGATCCGCTTTGTCCTATGGGTTAATCGTGATCTTGGTTGGTATGATTGTATATTTTATTTATGGTGCTGTCCTCTGATTGCCTCTCATCTCAGCATAAATGTGAGGGGTTCCCGCTGTAGGGTGTTGTAATATGTTCATGGTTCGCTTACGGTGGGTTGCGAGAGTGACAGAAACTTAAACCCGAGTAGGTTGGGTATAACATATGGGAGTAAATAGGACTTGATACTTAATGCTATAGTTGGGTTTCACAACCTTAATGAACTTTAGTAGTTGTGGATGCTTGCTAGAGTTCCAACCATAAGTGCATATGAACCAAGTAGAGAAAGTAAAGCTCATGCCTCTCCCTCATATAAAATTACAAGAATGATTACCGGTACTTGTTATCAATTGCCTAGGGACAAATGACTTTCTTGTTGACAAAAGCTATATACTTTTATGACCTTGAAATTTATTATTAGTTATATTCTCGCAAAGTACTCGTAGTTTTATTCTCGCAAATTAGTTTCATACCTGTTTTAGGTAAAGTGTATCAAGCATGCGTATAGTTGTATCGGTGGTCGATAGAACTTGAGGGAATATTTGTTCCACTTTAGCTCCTTGTTGGGTTCGACACTCTTGCTTATCGAAAGGGGCTACAATTTATCCCATATACTTGTCGGTTATCATGATGTCTACTATGCAACCTTCTTCTTGTAGGCGTTGTTGGGCCTCCAAGTGCAGAGGTTTGTAGGACAGTAGCAAATTTCCCTCAAGTGGATGACCTAAGGTTTATCAATCTGTGGGAGGCATAGGATGAACATGGTCTCTCTCAAACAACCCTGCAACCAAATAACAAATAGTCTCTTGTGTCCCCAACACACCCAATACAATGATAAATTGTATAGGTGCACTAGTTCGGCGACCAGATGGTGATACAAGTGCAATAGGGATGGTAGATATATGTTTTTTTAATCTGAAAATATAAAAACAGCAAGATAGCAAGTGGTAAAACTGAGCATACACGGTATTGCAATGCTTGGAAACAAGGCCTAGGGTTCATACTTTCACTAGTGCAAGTTCTCTCAACAATAATAACATAATTGGATCATATAACTATCCCTTAACATGCAACAAAGAGTCACTCCAAAGTCACTAATAGCGGAGAACAAACGAAGAGATTATTGTAGGGTATGAAACCACCTCAAAGTAATTCTTTCCGATCAATCCATTGGGCTAGTCCTATAAGTGCCACAAATAGCCCTAGAGTTTGTAGTAAAATAACACCTTAAGACACACATCAACCAAAACCTTAATGTCACCTAGATACTCCAATGTCACCTCAAGTATCCGCGGGTATTATTATATGATATGCATCACACAATCTCAGATTCATCTATTCAACCAACACAAAGAACTTCATATAGTGCCCCAAAGTTTCTACCGAAGAGAGCGCCGGGATGATGAAGATGGCCACCGGTGATGGATCCCCCCTCCGGCAGGGTGCCGGAACAGGGTCTAGATTGGTTTTTGGTGGCTACAGAGGCTTGTGGTGGCGGAACACCCGAACTAGGTTTATTTCTGGGGTCTTCTGTATTTATAGGAGAGGTTGGCGTTGAGAACAAGTCAGGAGGACCCACGGAGAGTCCACAAGGCACTGGGGCGCGCCCTCCACCCTCGTGGGGCCCATGAGCCTCCCCTCTGGTAACTCTTTGTTACAGTATTTTTTATATTTTCCAGAAATAATCTCCGTTGATTTTTAGCGCATTCCGAGAACTTTTATTTCTGCACAAAAACACCAGCACGGTAGTTCTGCTGAAAACAGCGTCAGTCTGGATTAGTTCTAACAAATCATACCAAAATCATGTAGAAATATTATAAACATGGCATGAATACATCAAAAATTATAGATACGTTGGAGACGTATCAGCATCCCAAGCTTAATTCCTGCTCGTCCTCGAGTAGGTAAATGATAAAAATATAATTTTTGATGTGGAATGCTACCTAACATATTTATTCATGTAATCTTCTCTTTTGTGGCAAGAATATTCAGATCCATAAGATTCAAAACAAAAGTTTAATATTGACATAAAAACAATAATATTTCAAGCAAACTAACAAAGCAATCATGTCTTCTAAAAATAACATGACCAAAGAAAGTTATCCCTACAAAATCATATAGTCTAGCTATGCTCTATCTTCATCACACAAAATATTTAAATCATCCACAACCCCGATGACAAGCCAAGCAATTGCTTCATACTTTCGATGTGCTTAAACTTTTTCAATCTTCACGCAATACGTGAGCGTGAGCCATGGATATAGTAGTAAGGTGGAATAGGATATGGTGGTTGTGGAGAAGACAAAAAGGGAGAAGATAGTCTCACATCAACTAGGCGTATCAACGGGCTATGGGGATGCCCATCAATAGATATCAATGTGAGTGAGTAGGGATTGCCATGCAACAGATGCACTAGAGCTATAAGTGTATGAAAGCTCAAAAAGAAACTAAGTGGGTGTACATCCAACTTGCTTGCTTACGAAGACCTAGGGCATTTTGAGGAAGCCCATCATTGGAATATACAAGACAAGTTCTATACTGAAAATTCCCACTAGTATATGAAAGTGACAACATAGGAGACTCTCTATCATGAAGATCATGGTGCTACTTTGAAGCACAAGTGTGGTAAAAGGATAGTAGCATTGCCCCTTCTCTCTTTTTCTCTCATTTTTGTGTGTTCTTTTTTGGGCCTTCTCTTTTTTGGCCTCTTTTATTTATTTATTTTTTATTTTTCGTCCGGAGTATCATCCCGACTTGTGGGGGGATCATAGTCTCCATCATCCTTTCCTCACTGGGACAATGCTTTAATAATGAAGATCATCACACTTTTATTTACTTACAACTCAAGAATTACAACTCGATACTTGGAACAAAATATGACTCTATATGAATGCCTCTGGCGGTGTACCAGGATGTGCAATGAATCAAGAGTGATATGTCTGAAATAATTGTGAAAGGTGGCTTTGCCACAAATACGATGTCAACTACATGATCATGCAAAGCAATATGACAATGATGAAGCATTTCATAATAAATGGAACGGTGGAAACTTGCATGGCAATATATGTCGGAATGGCTATGGAAATGGCATAATAGGTAGGTATGGTGGCTGTTTTCATGAAGGTATATGGTACGTGTATGGTATCGGCGAAAGTTGCGCGACACAAGATAGGCTAGCAATGGTGGAAGGGTGAGAATGCGCATAATCCATGGACTCAACATTAGTCATAAAGAACTCACATACTTATTGCAAAAATCTCTTAGTTATCAAAATGAAGTACTACGTGCATGCTCCTAGGGGGATAGATTGCTAGGAAAAGACCATCTCTCGTCCCCGACCGCCACTCACAGGGAAGACAATCAATAAATAAATCATGCTCCAACTTCATCACATAACGGTTCACCATACGTGCATGCTACGGGAATCACCAACTTTAACACAAGTATTTCTCAAATTCACAATTACTCCACTAGCATGACTCTAATATTACCATTCTCATATCTCAAAACAATCATAAGGAATCAAACTTCTCGTAGTATTCAATGCACTTTATATGAAAATTTATATTATATCCTTCTTGGATGCCCATCATATTAGGAATAAATTCATAACCAAATAAAATTACCATGATGTTTAAGACTCTCAAAATAATATAAGTGAAGAATGAGAGTTCATCTATTTCTTCAAAATAAAACTACCGTCGTGCTCTAAAAAGATATAAGTGAAGCACTAGAGCAAACGACAAACTACTCAAAAAGATATAAGTGAAGATCAATGAGTAGTCGAATAATTATGTAACTATGTGAAGACTGACTCTCTAACATTTAAGAATTTCAGATCTTGGGATATTATTCAAACAGCAAGCAAAAAAAATGACGCTCCAAGCAAAACACATATCATGTGGTGAATAAAAATATAGCTCCAAGTAAAGTTACCGATGAACGAAGATTTAAAGAGGGATGCCATCAGGGCATCCCCAAGCTTAGGCTCTTGGTTGTCCTTGAATATTACCTTGGGGCGCCTTGGGCATCCCCAAGGTTAGGCTCTTGCCACTCCTTATTCCATAATCCATCGAATCTTTACCCAAAACTTGAAAACTTCACAACACAAAACTCAACAGAAAACTCGTAAGCTCCGTTAGTATAAGAAAATAAATCACCACTTTTGGTACTGTTGTGAACTCATTCTAAATTTATATTGGTGCAATATCTACTTTATTCAGACCTCTCTATCGTTCATACCCTCCGATACTACTAATAGGTTCATCAAAATAAGCAAACAACACATATAAAACAGAATCTGTCAAAAACAGAACAGTCTGTAGTAATCTATAACTCTCGAATACTTATGTAACTCCAAAAATTCTGAAATAATTTGGTGGATGTGAGGAATTTGTCTATTAACCTTCTTCAAAAATAATCAACTTAAAATCACTCTTCTATAAAAAATGACAGCTAATATCGTGAGCGCAAAGTTTCTATTTTTTACAGCAAGATCACATTAACTTTCACCCAAGTCTTCCCGAAGGTTCTACTTGGCACTTTATTGAAGCAAAAGCTATAAAACATGATTACTACAGTATCTTCATCATGTGGACATGCAAAAATAGTAGGTGTAAATGTTGGGTTGTCTCCCAACAAGCACTTTTCTTTAATGCCATTTTAGCTAGTCATGATGATTTCAATGATGCTCGCATGAAAGATATAGAATTGAAACACAAAGAGAGCATCATGAAGAATATGACTAGCACATTTAAGTCTAACCCACTTCCTATGGCTAGGGATATTGTGAGGAAACAACTTATGGGAACAATAATCAACTAGCATAGAAAAGCAAAACAAGCATAGATTCAAGATTTTCAACACATAGATATTCCTCCCTCATAATATTTTTCAAAACAAGCAAAGGGAACTTGATATTATTGCAATTCCTACAAGAATATATTCCTCCCTCATAATATTTTTCAGTAGCATCATTAATGAATTCAACAATATACCCATCACATAAAGCACCCTTTTCATGATCTACAAGCATAGGATTTTCATTACTCTCCACATAAGCAAATTTCTTCTCATGAATAATAGAGGGAGCAAACTCAACAAAATAACTATCGTGTGAGGCATAATCCAATTGAAATTTAAAAATAAAGATGACAAGTTTCATTTTTATCATTACTCTTTACAGCATACATGTCATCACAATAATCATCATAGATATCAACTTTGTTCTCATAATCAATTGGAACCTCTTCTGAAATAGTGGATTCATCACTAAATAAAGTCATGACCTCTCCAAATCCACTTTCATAATTATCACAATAAGATTCAACACCCTCCAAAATAGTGGGATCATTACTTCCTAAAGTTGACACTCCTCCAAACCCACTTTCATCAATATAATCATCATAAATAGGAGGCATGCTATCATCGTAATAAATTTGCTCATCAAAACTTGGGGGACTAAAAATATCATCTTCATCAAACATAGCATCCCCAAGCTTGTGCCTTTGCATATCATTAGCATTAGGGATATTCGAGGAATTCATACTAACAACATTGCAATCATGCTCATCATACAAAGATTTAGTGCCAAACATTTTAATGCATTCTTCTTCTTACACTTTGGCACAATTATCGGAATCCTTATTTTCACGAAAGACAGTAAAAAGATGAAGCATATGAGGCACCCTTAACTCCCATTTTTGTAGTTTTCTTTTATAGACTAAACTAGTGATAAAACAAGAAACAAAAATATTCGATTGCAAGATCTAAAGATATACCTTCAAGCACTAACCTCCCCGGTAACGGCGCCATAAAAGAGCTTGATGTCTACTATGCAACCTTCTTCTTGTAGACGTTATTGGGCCTCCAAGTGCAGAGGTTTGTAGGACAGTAGCAAATTTCCCTCAAGTGGATGACCCATGGTTTATCAATCGATGGGAGGCGTAGGACGAATATGGTCTCTCTCAAACAACCATGCAACCAAATAACAAAGCGTCTCTTGTGTCCCCAACACACCCAATACAATGGTAAATTGTATAGGTGCACTAGTTCGGTGAAGAGATGGTGATACAAGTGCAATATGGATGGTAGATATAGGTTTTTGTTATCTGAAAATATATTTAAAAAAGCAAGGTAGCAAGTGGTAAAAGTGAGCGTAAACGGTATTGCAATGCTTGGAAACAAGGCCTAGGGTTCTCAACAATAATAACATAATTGGATCATATAACTATCCCTCAACTTGTTACAAAGAGTCACTCCAAATTCACTAATAGCGGAGAACAAACGAAGAGATTATTGTAGGGTACGAAACCACCTCAAAGTTATTCCTTCCGATCAATCCATTGGGCTATTCCTATAAGTGCCACAAATAGCCCTAGAGTTCGTAGTAAAATAACACCTTAAGACACACATCAACCAAAACCCTAATGTCACCTAGATACTCTAATGTCACCTCAAGTATCTGTGGGTATGATTATACGATATGCATCACATAATCTCAGATTCATCTATTCAACCAACACAAAGAACTTCATAGAGTGCCCCAAAGTTTCTACTGGAGAGTCAAGACGAAAACATGTGCCAACCCCTATGAATAGATGCCCAAGGTCACGGAATCCGCAAGTTTATCACCAAGACATACATCAAGTGGATCAATAGAATGCCCCATTGTTACCACGGCTATCCCACGCAAGACATACATCAAGTGTTCTCAAATCCTTAAAGACTCAATCCGATCAGATAACCTCAAAGGGAAAACTCAATCCATTACAAGAAAGTAGAGGGGGGGAAACATCATAATATCCAAATATAATAGCAAAGCTCGCGGTACATCAAGATCGTGCCAAATCAAGAACACGAGAGAGAGAGAGAGAGAGAGAGAGAGAGAGAGAGATCAAACACATAGCTACTGGTACATACCCTCATCCCCGAGGGTGTACTACTCCCTCCTCGTCATGGAGAGCGTCGGGATGATGAAGATGGCCACCGGTGATGGATCCCCCCTCCGGCAGGGTGCCAGAATGGGGTCTAGATTGGTTTTTGGTGGCTACAAAGGCTTGCGGCGGCGGAACTCCCGATCTAGGTTTATTTCTGGGTGTTTGTGTATTTATAGGAGAGGTTGTTGTCAAGAACAAGTTAGGGGGACCCACGAAGAGTCCACGAGGCACAGGGGCGCGCCCCGGGGCACCCTCCACCCTCGTGGGGCCCATGGGCATCCCCTCCGGTAACTCTTCGTTCTAGTATTTTTTATATTTTCCAGAAAAAATCTCCGTTGATTTTCAGCGCATTTCGAGAACTTTTATTTATGCACAAAAACCACACCACGGTAGTTCTGCTGAAAACAGCGTCAGTCTGGGTTAGTTCTAACCAAATCATACCAAAATCATGTAGAAATATTATAAACATGGCATGAATACATAAAAAATTATAGATACGTTAGAGACGTATCAGATGGGCGGACGGAGGAGGGTGTGGGGCTTCACGGGTTTTTGCAGCCTCAATGTACGAATGGGGCGGAGGGAATCGGAGGGGGGAACCATGGCTTAGGGACGCTCTTGTCCAAAATGTGGGGTAAGTTATGAAAGTAGCCCCACCGATTCGAACTAGGTGGTTCTTTCGGTTCAGGGGTATCATGGGAATTTCGCGTGTCGTGATTTCGCAGGAGGTGGGAGTTTTCATGCGCGTTGTAATTTTGGGATAGCAAGGCGCGGGTTGAGATGGAGGGAATTTTAGGAGCGCAACGAGACAAAGATATATCTCAAAATTTCTGGATAACAAGGCGCGGGTTGAAATTTCTGGACAAGCCTAACGTGTATACTATGGGTGTGTTTGGTTTGTGCCCAAGGTTGCCCCACCAAAGCATTGGCTAGCTAAATTTTTGGTTGAGGTTTTGGTTGCTCATGATTTGGACAACATTTGCAAGAAAAGTGAACTAGAGTTGGCTAGAGTTCATTGGCATGCCAAAAAATTGGCAACCATCCAAACAAAGACCAATCTTTGGGTCATGACTAAAATTTTGGTAAGGTGCACTTTGGCCACAATCCAAACACACCCTATATCAAATCAATTCACACTTCCCTTGATGAAAAAAAAGAAATCAATTTGCACCACACAAGAGAGTCTAGTCCCGTGTATTGTGCCAAATCAATTCGCACTACAAATGTCATTTAAAACTTTGAATCCATGTTATGTTCAATTAAAATATTCTGCTACGTGTATAATGCATGCAACCTGCTACTCAAATGAACTTTTTAGTGCATTCCAAACGTATATACTACCACTTCAATATGAACTAAATTTGAATTTGTTTCTCTGTTTGAATAAGATCTACAATCATGTTGTTGTCAAGTTAAACCATTTGAATTCGTTTCTCTATTTTAGTAAGTTCTACAATCATCATTATTTTCAAGTTAAACCATCGTTTGTATATTATCTTCACAGCACACCACATGATTACTATCGAGTTAGATATGAACTATGCATACTATATGAACTCGAACTCGATTTTTTGAATCCACTTTATGTTGATTTCAAATGACAGTACAATTCAAGCTCTAGCTAGATCTTCATAATCTAAACCATGTCTCATATGTATAATGTGTTTATCACATAATGTATGGTGCCCCGCCCCCTACGCCTACAAGTATTTAGATGTGAGTTGCAAACGCCACACATTATCTCAAATTCAAATAAAATGTGAGATTGTTCGATATATAGTATGGCTTAGATTGTTTGATATTTAGTTGTGAGCTGCAAACGCCACACATTATCACAAAGTCAAATAAAATGTGAGATTGTTTGATATATAGTATGGTTTAGATTGTTTGATATTTAGCTGTGAGTTGCAAACGGCACCCATTATCACATTATGGTATAACATGTCCAAAACCACAGCACGAGTATCACCGCTATATTCATGCATGCATAGGTTTATAACACTATGATCTCTTATTCAAATGGATGAATCCACTTTCATATAGAATTATGATCTTTGTTAGTCTCTTACACCCACACAATCATATAACCTTTGTAGCTAGCACTAACTTTCTCTCGTGCATGCACACGCCCTCCTCTCCCTCCCCTCCCTCAGCATTCTATCCATCGCACACATTCATTTTATTTTATTTAGGTCATTCTCCCACGATCTCCACAACTCCTTTCCGACACACACACCGATCGATAAATCTCTCCAGTGATGTCCGCCTACCACATACACACGCAGTTTCCATCTCCTCCTTTCTGTGTCCATGCCTCGTGTCCCTCATACGGTCCCACACACGTGTAAACCTTGCCCATCTTTTCATTGATCTCACAATCACACACTCCTCCCCCTATCTAGCTAGTAGGCCTCTAGCACCACCTCCTAGCTCCATCTCTCTCTGTATTCGTCTCTCTGGGACTTATTTACCTCTAACAAATGGATGTACACCGACCGATCTCCCGCTATACATATAGCTAGATAGGTCATTTATAACTCGTTTCCCCACACGCTGATCGATCTACCTCATTAGTTATGTCTCTCCCTTCCTCCGCCACACAACAGTTGATCTACTGATCTAGTTTGGTCTTCTTACCAAACATATGGACCCCTTCATCATCCATGCAAGCCTCCCGACACATCTATCACGCACACGCACACACAGAAACACATTCCCACTCTTCTTGATAATTTGCAGTTGTACCCTCAGTTTGTCTAGTAGGCCTCTCCCACCATCTTCGAGAAGCAACTCCACCACTCCTCCGACACTCTACCTCTCTCTCTCCCTCTCTCTATCCCAACCTATTTCCCGTCCTTCACTTATGTATGGATGTCGACCGATCTCCCTCAAGACATAGCTAGGTCTCTCCTTCTCAACACAAATACGAGTCGATCTACCTCTCTGGTTAGGTCTCTGCCTCCCCTCCCCCCCCACACACACACACCGATACATCGAGCGCTCTAGTCATGTCTCCCTACCATACACAGACTTGCCATGAGCCCTCTGATGTTTCGGTAGGTCAGTCGCCCTATATCTTTGACGTGCACACACACAATTTCGATGGCTCTCTTCATCGATCACGCACCCACACACTTGATCCTCTCTTCGACTCTATCGATATCTGTGACCCCTCCCTCTCTTCCCGTGGATCGCCCCCTCTATGTATGATATATATATAGGCCTCTATTTCACATACGTTGCATGTGTCAAATTTTTGTTTGAGATATCGACAACACATATTCCCACAAATACATTCACGAAATCACCCCCGTAACAAAAGACACTCACGAAAACACACGCCATCTCTCTAGGTTTGTATCTCTCTCACACACACCCACATAGGTGGGGGACGTGCACGAAGAGAAGAGGTGCACACACGACGCACATACTCCCGTCTCTTTCCCAACCACACCCGCGCGACTACACAGTGGAGCTCATTTCTGTACGAAAAGGCAGCCCACATGGTAATTTGACACGTGTACTGATTGTCCACTTGATGGAGGATCGTGTACCATGGGTGAACAAACAAATTGCGACTCGACGTGTTATTTAAAAAAGAGGCAAACCATGTGGGGCCTACCTTAGTGGCAATGAGATGCTCTGTATTACATTTGATGTGTCCCGTAGAATGAGGAGAAGCTTGCTTAGTACGCCCTCTCCCCCGCCCACGGCGTGATGGCTCGCAGAGTCGCAGGACGAGGAGAAGCTTTGCTTACTACGCCTACACCCGCTCCCTCGCCCACACGCGTGGTGGCTCGCAGGACGAGGAGAAAATTTTACTACTCCCTCCATTAGACGTATATACAGTTCTCGTCCCTACCTTGGTTAGAGATATTATCATATTGTTTAAAATATATGTCTTTTAGCAGATTTCAATATGAACTACTAGTACATACTCCAAACACTGATGTATATAGACATATTATAGAGTGTAGATTCACTCATTTTGCTCCGCATGTAGTCCATATTGAAACAGATGTAGTAGTACGCACTCTCCTTCACCCCTCGATCCTCGACCCTCGACCCTCGCCCACGTGGTGGACGTGCAGCAATTCATTCAGTCTCAGATATCCAGAACCATATACTACAGTACCATTATTGCTCGACTTCCCGAAGAGGCAAAGAGCCAAGTGCAAGGTTAATATTTTTGAGATGCCAAGCGCAAGGTTTATAGGAGAATGAGTAGTAGTAGTACTAGTAGTACGTACCAGTGGTACGTACTGTATGAGGAAGAAGGAAACAAGAATGTATGTTTTGCGTGACAGTCCCTTCTTACAGGACGTACTAGACCTAGTGGACCTCATTGTTGCAATGGGAGTACTATCATAGATGGCACGATTCAGAGTGGTGGGCAGCGAGAATAATTCAGAGCTGCTTAGTCTTAAACCCAATGAAGAAGTCCCATCGAAAGGAATAGCCATCCTCTAGACGTGATCCTATGTAAAATGAGTAAATGAGACAAAAAGAGAAAGAGATAAAGTAAAAAAAATCACCAGCCTTAGAGCCAGCCCTATTGTATCAGTGAAAGATATTTCTATGTCGTGATTGACATGGCTATATTATTAACCATGCCGCGGGGGTAGAAGCGGATTTATATTTATTTGCGGAGGTAGCAGCGGATGGATATTCAACAAGGAGTGAAATGATGGTTGCTTCCTCGGTCAAACATAGAGAAAGGTGGGCCTCGTGATTTGATGGCTTATTAGTCATTATTACTGCCTATACTCTTTGCACATATAATAACGCATGGTAGAGTAGTGGGCTATACTTTTAATAACCATGCTCAAAGAGAAGAGGTGCATGCACCCACGCACATAGTACTAGTAGCACCCTTTGCGTCTTTTGCTTCTTCCCCAACCACACACGTGACATGGTGGAGCCCATTTCTGTATGATGATGCAGCCCACGTGATAATTTGACATGTCTAGTAGTAGTTACTCACTTAGTGGAGGGTCGAGAACCACGCATGAACGGTGCCGCGTCATTTATAAATAAAGTTTTTTTTTCTTCAGTCACACATACGCAATATAAATAGGTTCATATGGAGAGAAAAAGAAACCGCTCCACTATATACATAGCCAGGACAAGCCTACACGGTTGCTTGCTAGGGTTGCTCTCTTCACACTCTCTCGCACAAAACGACAGTGGCCACATCTCTAACATCCGGGCGGATCATGTCTATCGGGGGAAGGGGTGGATGCTTTGTGTAGATGCGGTTGCCATCGCTGGCGGCGAAAACCCATTGTCGGCGCGCCCCGATCAGGGGTCCCCACCGTTCTTTCTCACAAAGCCGGTGCGGTTTCCTTCGTCCCTTGCTCAGTGTCGCGACATGGGCAGTTGCCGCCACCCGCCGCCCCCCTCTAAGCTAGCTACATCCCGACATCCATTAGGTACAACTTCCTCTACAGCCGGCTTGCACCACTGCCCTAGCTGCCCACATCGCTCCATGTGGATATTTCTCTTTGCCCCGCACATACCTCTACTGGCTTCTACTGTATTTGTGATGAGTTTATGTCTCATCAACTAGTCCCACTAGTCTTATTCTAATCACGCTTCTTCAATTTCTCTGCCACAAGGATGCTCAGCTCGATTTTAGTGAAACCGCGATCCGATGGTCAAAGGGTTGCAAACCTCACTTCTTCGGAAGGTTAAACATCGCCAGCAAATTAAAGCCTGGTTAGGGTTTAGGGTTCAAGGCCTAGGGACTGCATGGATCATTTTTTTCTTTTGTTGTCTCTATTCCAATATAAGTGTCAACTTTAGTAGTAGTAGTACAACTTTGTACTAAAGTTTGCATAAAGTTGAGACACTTATTTTGGAACGAAGGGAGTACATATTGGCTATAATCTGTCAATCATTGAGATGCAATAGCGTGCATGTTAGTCTCCTTTGTATTTGATGGAATGTTGCAACGAGGCAACCTTAGACGTAAGATACATGAATCAGAAGCTGGAAGCTTCATAGCATTGTACAAATTTATCTCGCTGAGAAATTACAGTACGTACTACTATGTACTAAAGAGTTAGGTGTCGCACCGTGTCCAGAAAATATGGTGATAGTGTGAGGTGAGCCATGTAATCACCGAGTTTGCGTGCTTTCACTGCTTTCACACTCCTCCGTTGTAAGAATGGAGAAAATTGTAAAGAGTGGAGACGGTCTACCTCCTTTCGCCGAAACGTGCGACATCCAACATCCGGTGCATGTGTCATGCACCAAAGTAAAGTGTAAAGTGCAACTGAGACTCAGCACGGTCGTACCACCTCAGTAATAACGACCAATGAGTCATCAAATCACATAGACCCGGCAGTAAGTTGGTTGGATGAAGCAACCATCACTCTTGAATCTACTTCTCCCTTTAACTCAGACGCCTCTCAAAGGTCGCGTCCGCTTTGCCTAGGCATGAATGGGCACCGATTCTCTGGAGCAGCGCTGACCGTTTCGGGTGGTAAACGCGCATCTGCGATTGAGGGGCTTTGGGTGGGCTAGGATGGTCAGGAGCGGGCGTGGCAGCTGTCCCGACCGGACGCCCAGAAACGAGAGGATGCACTGACTCTCGTGGCTAAATCGTAGTACTACACACCATCTCTCTGTAGGAGTAGGTTGATGTGTCGCTCTCTCTAACACACACACACACACACACACACACACAGGTTCATAGAATAGGAATATCGTGAGTGAGAAGCCAAAGGAAGTGAGATAAATGGAGTATGTACAAGAAGATAAGAGGTACACGCACATCCGTCGCAGCCTCGCACCACAACACGAAGATGGTAATGCCTCCACGTCGTGTGCAGGTACTGAATCCGCCTCTAGCCACTCAGATCTATCCCATCGGCGGATCACCGGCAAAGACACGGTCGACCACCATCCGGGCTCAGCCCTGGCCCAGCGGCTAGTCGGTTCACCGTTGCCACTCATAAAGTGCGATGGCTGCCCGCGGCAGGTCCTGCACCGCATTTCAACCATATCACAACATCCTAGATGGGTGTTCATCAAGTGCAAAAAAGATAAGGTGCGTAGTACTTCTTTTGATTGGTTCAAGTTTGCTAGATGCCTGATGATGTGTTACAAAATGCCTGCTATCTGCTAAATTTATTATTCTTGGTAACGTAAGGATATTTCTCTCTTTTGCAGATGTGGAATATTTGTCAGCTAGCTACCCCTATCTTTATTCACTCTATACAGATATATTTCCCCCCTGTCAGATTATGTCAATTAGCTAACAAAAAAATCACAACTTTATGAGGACGACTCTTTTTATATGATAGTAACTCGAGTATAGCACCGGTATTTTTTTCCAAATAGTTATGGTTACCATTTTGTTTTATATGAGATCCATCTAATATTTTTAGTAGCATTAAGACTGAATTGGAGGGAAGAACAACTTGGCACACTAAGGGTTTTTCTTTTTGTCATTTGAGAGCTTCAGGTCACGGTTCTGTCATTCAAGCTTTGAGGTTTCTGATTAATTTCAGGAAGTGATAGAGGCGGGGTGTCCCGATCTTTCGATGAGATGATAGCTATCGATTTGGTGAAGATGACTTTGATGATCTGACTACAAACGTGCAACGACGTTGCGCCTTAGCAATCGCTAAACCAACTCCGAGAGGTTATTGACCACGCCGGAGCACAATCAACCTGACCACAAAGGTCTATTCCTGCAAGCAATCGAAGAACAAACAAGAATATGATTAAGCAATCTGAATATTGCGAATATCGATGAAGTATTGATAAAAGTGGGGTTTCATAAGCGGTCTTGGTCTGGTCGTTGGACACAAACGAAGTACACGAAGTTGCAGTGATGGCTAACTTTTAACTAAATAGAACCCAAGGGAAAAGCTACTAGATGGATCTATTTATATAGGAGCAAGGGGTGGCGGCCAAGGAGGTGGGAGGACGTCCCAAGGCAGCCTAAAACTAACCCTAGGTCGTACAAGGCCAATGGGCCCAAGTGGAGGTGATGTAACACCTTTGGACTTGTAGTTTGACTCGGATTCTGCTGCAGCATCAGATTGTTTCGTCCATAACTCAACGCTCCAGACGAATTTGAAGGTGAATCCAATTGAGTTGGAAAGTGCACGAAATCTCGTTTCCAACAAAAAAATAATCACCCAATTCGGAGTCCGTATGAAAAAGTTGTTGGCGTTTTGAGTCAGGTATGTCTGTGCTGTCCGAATCTGAATCCAGAACATGAGAGACTTGGACTCTATCTTCTCTTGGCCCAAAAGTGATGTGAGAGGACTTTTTGAACAGCACCTAAACTTCTCCTTTTCCCTTATCTTCATATGTTGATTGTATAAATGTCCCATACATCTGCAATTAGACAAAACACAAAAGTGTGTGAAGTATTTTTGTTCTGGATAACATAAATAGATTATTGAATAGGTTGCACTAGAAATCACCTGACAAATATGCATGTATGCAGTATTTTTGGTCTTATCCAAGGTAGCCATGTCCTCATAAGGAAGAACATTTAGGGAGTGCTAAATTCTACCTATGCATGTACAAAATTTCAACAAATGCAATAATACACATTTTATGTCATGTCATACAATAAATCGATAAATGCTGTATCTAAATGTGGTCTAGATTGTAACGACTTATGTGAATGTCAAAATGGTTGAGATGATTTTATGAAACTAAAACCTTTCAGGTTAACTTTAGGCAATGAAAGGAAATAATAATTGCTAATTTATTATTGTATTCATGTTCCACACAACCCAAGTCTCATCTAAACATATTGCCACAAATTCCCATAGCAATGTGCGGGGAATTGTCTAGTTTGGTAGATGCTCGTGCACTCCTTGCTAGAAATAGAGGCTAGAGATGAGACTAGATATGATATTAGATGTGAAGCAAGGTCTAGATCTTTAGAATCTAAGAAGAAATAAGTGTGCAAGCTCGAGAAGCCACAGATCAACAATGAAGACATAGAGAAGATATTAATAAAATTAGTGGGAGTAGTTATGGAAATTGGATATCTTTGGAAATGTATAATTGTGGTTCTTGTCTCCTTTGGTCTTGCTCTCCTAGCAAAGAATTGGTGAATGTACTTCCCTGTATCAAAATGTCATTGATGAAATAAAGAAATGTGCTGGAAAATAAATGTGTTCACATCCAAGGTGCATTAAATTGATGCATGCAAGGATTAAAAGAAACCAACCAGTGCATGTAACCATTCCTACTCAATTAGTGGTCGTCCATGAATATATTGTAATTAATGTAGATTAAAGTTTGAGTAATTTTGTAAACTATGAAATGGAGTACTACATTTCTCCATTCGTCATTTGCCTTGGTTGATGAGATTTCAAATTTATGCCCTATTAACTGGAAAGTAGTGAGTAGTTTAAAATTTGGGTCAAACTTTGAAAAAAAATTATAACGTGGCGTAAAAACTTGGACTAAGGTATTACTCCCTCCATCTTGGTGTTAAGCCAACTTACGAAAATCAGATATTCCCAAAATGTTTAGGCGTCGTCCATTAACTTTGCATCTCAATCCCCTCCTAGCCTCGTTGCTAGCGACCGTTACTTACTCTGCCTTGTTATCTCCCCCGGACACCCAATGCCTGGAGCGCAACTACGCGTTGATTAGTCAAGAATCGAAGTCGGCTTGCATGCGAGTTAGTACGTGGTCCTGCAAGGTAGCTAAAACGGCATCTCTTAATTGTTGTGATTAATTTTTTCGTTTAGAGAGAGAGAGATAGATCATGGCTTTGATTGGAGGAAGGACCAGTCAAGTTTCTCCTTCTCCTCCAATCTTCTTGCACCTTGGTCCCGCTGCACCTTCTAACGTGACTTATACACCTAGAAGGAGGGAGTAGTACGAGATACGGTAGCACAGTGACTTAGGCCGAATACAAGTGCCCAAAATTATTGTAAGAGAGCAAAGTGTACATACAAAATAATTAAAATTGAGTTTCTCGTTTTTTAAACGGAGGCAAAAGATTTCCCTCATCCATAAATAAGCGGAGAATAGAATTTGACAGTTTGCAAGAGACTCTACAAATAAATGGCATGGCAATTACTCTCAATACGCCCTAGTTTCTTAGCACCCGCTGTAACCCTTAGTAAATACGGTGGCACACTGATTTAGGTTGAATACAAAGTGCCCAAAATATTTAAAATTGGAGGATGGTGCAGCCCACCTTTCCGATATTTTGACCATGTGTTGTAACATTCCAAAATTCTAAATTTTGGAATGTTATAATAAATAAATAGATTTGATTGATTGTTTGTTTGTTGTGTGATTGATTGAAATTGAGTGGAATTTGAAACTTTTTTGAAAGTTGAATGAGAGGGAATGAAATGACTTTCCCCGACTTTCACTTTGCCTTTTGATATCCATGAATTCAAATTCAATTCAAATACAAAACCCTAGAGAGAAGATGATATGACTTCTTCCATTTAAATAAATGAAAAGGGTTTTGAAAAGATTTGAATTTCGTTTGGAAATATTTCAAATTCAGAAACTTTATGCAAGTCAATGATTTTCATGAGGGAAGATAAAATCACTTCTTCAGATTATATGAAATATGAGTTGGAAGTTGAAAAGAATCAAATTGAAAGTCATTTGAAATTATTTTGAAACCCCCTTTCAATTGGAGTTATTTGGGTTTTTATTCAAATTATTTTTCCCCAAAATTAAAATATATTGAAATAAGGGTAAAATCATTCCCTTCCATGGAAAATTAGGAGAAAATAAATTTGAAATTATTTTGGTATTTAAAAAAAATGATTTTCGTTGGGTTTTAATGCAACAACAGCATTGTTTGACTTTTGTAAATTTTTGTGTATTTTATTTCGCCATGAAAATATGTTCATGTTTTAGGAAATCTTTTTATGAATTTTTTTGATATATAACATGCTTATATAAATTTTGTTCATGTTTTTTTCCTCGCTACTTTTTTTTAAAAAAAAAACAAAGCCCGCCAGGCCAGCCGGCCCAGGCTCGCACCGGAGCTGCCCTAGCGAGCGCTCCCAACGCCGAGGAGCCATTCCTCGAAAAACAAAACTCTGAGGAGCCGCCGCCACCTTCCTCGCTCGCCCAAAATCTCTCTCTCTCTCTCTCTCGTTGACTTCTCTACATCTCTGGCACCTAGACCCCATCCTTTTCTTTCTTCTTTTCCACGTACGCGTACACAACAAACTCCTACGTGTATCGCTCCCGACGCCGCCGCCGCGCCCAATCTTCACGGGAACCCTACCCCGAGTCCACCCCTTCCCAGGCCTCATGTCCTATAAATACCCGAGGTCGTCCTCTCCCTTTTCCCTTTGAAAACCCACGCCCAAGACCACCTCTAGACGACGCCCTCGTTGTTTCAATCTAGGCCGGCCAAGCAGAGTTCATCGCTCGACTCCGACCGCCGGTGAGCTTTCTGGGACCCCTCCTTCCATACTCTACTTCCCCTCGGGATTGTGCATCTATTTGACATAACCACGCCGCCCAGGGAACACCGGAACCTCGTCCTCAACCTCGTCAGCCGTCGACGGAGCTCCCGGTTCACAGGAGCTTCTCGAGTCGCCCCGCTCGCCCTGGACATCCCCAACCTCCACCTTCAACAAAATTCGGATCCCCTCGCCTTGCTGCACCGTCTGGACATCACCTCCGCCCCTGAAGGTCACCAGAACCCCGCCGCCGGCCGCGCCCCTCTTCCCTGCCTACGCACTGGCGGTAAGTCACGTACATGTTAGCTCCTTTGTTTTTTTTAATTATTCAATGCTTTAAGTGCTAGATCCTTTTAGTAGATCGGTTCTTTAGAGCGGATGGGTTGGTTTCGTACACGGTTTATTATGGTTTAGATCGAACTGGTTTGCCGGTTTTCTATTTTAAACGTACATGCACGTTTCTGTAAAGTTCCGGCCGAGCGACGGTTAGTTACAGATCGCTAAGCTCCTAGCCCAATAGACTTCCCCGTTTTTTTTCGTTTCTGAACAAAAAAACAAGAAAGTTTCAATCTTAGATATTCTATATCTTTTATTTTATAGATGCAAACTGAGTGATTCTTTTTGCATTATGTCAGAAATTTGTTGAAGTTTCTGTTTGTGCAATTGGATTTGAAGTTTGAGTAGTTTAAATTTGAATTTGATGGAATATGTTCAAATAAGTATTTTCGCCATAACTTGAGTTTAAAAATAGGTTTTTAATTAATTCTTTTTGCTCCTGCTCACTAGGACCTTTTTTTTATCAAGTAGTATTTAGTATTTTATTTTTAGGGTAATTTAAATTAAATTTTTTAGCAAAACAGTACTGTTTTAGTTATAGTTCTTTTTTAGACTTTTCTTTATTGTTTTTATTAGTTTTAAATTATTATTTTTTTGTCACTCTTGACAAATTTATCTTAGTTTCTGTTAGTAAACAAAAGAAAATTTTGTTTTTATTTTAAAAAATTATTTTATTTAGTTTTGTATGAAAATTTGTAGAGGTCATAGTTAGTATTTCATAAAAGCTTTTTATTTGTTTCTTTTTGCAAATAAATTTTTTATGAAAAATACTTTTTGTTAACTTAGTTGTTTTACTTTTTTATTTTCTGTTAATTTATTAGTTTAGTGTTTTAATTGTTGTTAAGTTTTTACTTAGGGCAAAACTATATTAGATGTTTGTAGCAAAGTCATAGATCTTCGTTAGTAGTTTTTCTTTCTATTTTTATTTGAAGCTTCCTTGGAATTCATTTGAGTTTTGTTATTGAGTTTTCTTTGTTGTTTTAATTGTTATTTTGAGTGCTAGAAGTTGCTTGCTAGAATGTGTGCTTATGTGAATGCTATGTTTGACTTGTATAGATTTTCTTCGGAGAGTGACTAATAGTTCTATCAAGTTTTGTGAGAGCGTTATTATCTTCATCAAGTAATACCAGGCAAGTTCACTTTGACCATATTTTCATACCTATGTTTTTTACTTGCATCTAGTGTCATCTTTGCAACAATCCCTCCAATAGTGATATTGAATCCTTGTAGTTGAGTAGTATGCATGAGGTAGGAACCCAGAGTGGTGTGAGAATGGAGGACTCTACGCCAATGACGACAACTTCATGATGGCATCGGCAAGGACCACATCTTCAGGACCTCAAGATTTCGAGACTCAAGACAAGAATTCAATACACACTACTGGGTGAAGGACGGTTGACAGGCACCCTGGAGAGACTAGTGGATGGCCGGGATGCATGGAGAAGCGCCATGACATCGGAAAGCTTCACCCAGACTCAAAGAGACGGAAGAATACTTCATGCCCGGAAGCTTACCTGTGCAACTGCAAGTCACTATGGGCTCTGGCTTGGTTGACCTTAGTTGTGACTCTGGCTGGGACGGTGCTAGCAGATGTAGAACTACGGTAGGATTGGATGAGCACCGGACAGTGGTCAGGGGAACTCTTCGGAAGACCATGTTTCGGTCGTCTTGTTCTCAAACACCCTGAAGTGCGAGAACGTAAAGAGAGGGATCGAATCTTGCGGGTAAAGTGTACAAACCTTTGCAGAGGGTTAAAGCCTAATCGATTAGCCGTGTCCCCGGTTACGGACAATTTGAGCCTCTAGACTTGGATCTATCTCGGAACTCTCAACACCGGATTGATAACTTAATTGTGGGCAACTTATGACGATTTGGGCTATGAGACATCGGTTGGCAGAACCATGTCATGATAGAAAACTCCATAGTACAGACTCCAGTTATTCCTTTGATGTAGGGAAAATAAAACCAGCTTTTATGAAAAACAAAACTCAGACACAGAGTCACAAAGACATATTGCATATAGAATAGTTTTATCATTTGCTTTCTCTTATTGTGATCTTGTCGGTACATTCAATGTACTGACCTACACGGCTGCAACGTATCATGTTGCAGGATTTTATACGACGAGTGAGTTTCATTGATTGGGTTACGGTCTACACTCAACCCGCCAATGGCGTTGATGGGACTCCACACCCGATTGTTTGTTTCCGCTGAGACTTATGAGGTATGTATCAGTTTTACGTTATTTATACATGTGATTGCACTTTGATATATACATTGATGTACTGTGTGTGCCAGCATACTGATCCAGGGATGGCACAGATACACAGAGACTTGACCGTCTGAGGTTGGGTCGCTACATGTGTGGTTCAGTTGTTGCTTCGGAGGGTCGTGTACCACACGTGAACGATAGTAAGTGCAACTGGGAGATGTGGAGCGTTAATTTCGAGTTGACTCCTTGGAGCGTTAAATTTTCTTCACGTAGTAGTATTAGCTTTGCCCTACTAGTAGTATTTTTCTTCACTAGTAGTACGTTAAATAAAGAGTTCCGTTTCATGCACAATTTAAAACAATTTTTATGGAGAGAAAAAGAAAGCCACTCCAAGTATATACGCTGCAGCTCAAGACTTGTTTTCTATGGTTTGATCTCTTCACACTCTCTCTCCACTATATATATACATGTTGGAGCCTCAGCGCTTGTAGTTTCTGTGTACACACTCTCTCACCCTATGCAGAACTAAACAAGACTGTGTTGGCCTCTCCTCTCTTTCTCTCCCCTCACTGCTGGTCAAAGAGCCGGCAGGATCCCGTCCGTCGGGGAAGGCAAGGAGGCTTAACACTGTTGGCGTCGGCGAGGGAGGGAATCCACTGCCAGCGTCGTTGTTCCCTTTCACCCAGTAGCGGCGCGGGAGAGCCTCTGACCCCTTCTTCCTCGCTTGCATACATAGTGTAGGAAGATCGGCCTCTGGCCACCCACCGAGCCACACCCCGAGAACCTTAAGGTATAATTTTCTTAAACCACAGGCATCATTACAAAAAAATACACTTTTGTGATGATACGTGTGTGTCACAGTAGGTCACCTTTTTTGCCATGCATGTACATCCATGACGATTTTATGACAGAATCAAGATAGTCGTACTTGTGCTGTCGTAGAAGTGTTCCATGACATTACCAAAATTATCATCACAGAAGTGTCCACTTCCATGACGATAAATCACGCGTCATAGAAGTGCTTTCGTCAAGGGTGACCGACACGTGGCATCTGTTGGGAAACATAGCATGCAATTTCAAAAAAAAAACCTACGCTCATGCAAGATCTATTTAGGAGATGCATAGTAATGAGAGGGGAAGAGTGTGCCCATGTACCCTCGTAGACCGAAAGCGGAAGCGTTTTCTTAACACGGTTGATGTAGTTGAACGTCTTCTCATTCCGACCAATCGAGTACCGAACGTATGGCACCTCCGAGTTCTGCACACATTTAGCGTGATGACGTCCCTCGAGCTCTTGATCGAGCAAAGGGTCAAAGGAGTAGATGAGTTCCGTCAACACGACGACGTGGTGATGGTGATGTGATCCGCGTAGGGTTTTGCCTAAGCACCGCGAGAAAATGATCGGAGGCGTAAACTGTGGAGGGGGGTGTTGCACACGGCTTAGAGCAATTGGTGTGTCTTCTAGGGGCGCCCCCAGGCATATAAATGAGGGAGGGATTGGAGGTCGGCCCTAGGCGCGCCCTAAGTGGGAGGAGTCCCACTTGGGCCCCTAGTAGGATTCGGCCCCCCTTCCTTTTACCGGAGGGGAAAAAGGGAAAGGAGAGGAGTAGGAGAAGGAAAGGGGGGCGCCGTCCCCACCCCTTGTCCAATTCGGACTCCTCCCTAGTGGGGGGCGCACCAGCCCCTTGTGGGCTGGTTAGCCTCCCTCCTATGGCCCATATGGCCCATATCTTTCCCCGGGGGGTTCCGGTAACCCCTCCGGTACTCCGGTATGTACCAGATACATTCCAGAACACTTCAGGTGTCCGAATACCATCGTCCAATATATCAATCTTAATCTCTCGACCATTTAGAGACACTTCGTCATGTCCGTGATCTCATCTGGGACTCCAAACAACCTTTGGTCACCAAAACATATAACTCATATATTACATATCGTCATCGAACATAAAGCGTGCGGACCCTAGGGGTTCGAGAACTATGTAGACATGACCGAGACACCTCTCTGGTCCATAACCAATAGCGGAACCTGGACGCTCATATTGGTTCCCACATATTCTAGAAGATCTTTATCGGTCGAACCGCCATGTCAACATACGTTATTCCCTTTGTCATCGGTATGTTACTTGCCCGAGATTCGATCGTCGGTATCTTCATACCTAGTTCAATCTCATTACCGGCAAGTCTCTTTACTCCTTCTGTAATGCGTCATCCCGTAACTAACTCATTAGTCACATTGCTTGCAAGGCTTCAGATGATGTGCATTACCGAGAGGGCCCAACGATACCTCTCCAATACTAGGAGTGACAAACCCTAACCTCGATCTATGCCAACCCAACAAACACCTTCGGAGATACCTGTAGAGCATATTTATAATCACCCAGTTAAGTTGTGACATTTGATAGCACAGAAGGCATTCCTCTGGTGTCCGGGAGTTGCACAGATACCTGTAGAGCTTATTTATAATCAACCAGTTATGTTGTGACGTTTGATAGCACAGAAGGCATTCCTCTGGTGTCCGGGAGTTGCATAATCTCATAGTCGGAGGAATATATATTTGACATGAAGAAAGTAGTAGCAATAAAACAGAACGATCATTATGCTAAGCTAATGGATGGGTCTTATCCATCACATCATTCTCCTAATGATGTGATCCCATTCATCAACACATGTCCATGGCTAGGAAACTTAACCATCTTTGATCAACGAGCTAGTCAAGTAGAGGCATACTAGGGACACAGTATTTTGTCTATGTATTCACACATGTATCAAGTTTCCAGTTAATACAATTCTAGCATGAATAATAAATATTTATCATGAATTAAGGAAATATAAAATAACAACTTTATTATTGCCTCTAGGGTATATTTCTTTCAGTCTCCCACTTGCACTAGAGGAAATAATCTAGATTACATTGTAATGAATCTAACACCCATGGAGTCTTGGTGTTGATCATGTTTTGCTGGTGGAAGAGGCTTAGTCAATGGGTCTGCCACATTTAGATCTGTATGTATTTTGCAAATCTCTATGTCTCCCTCCTTGACCAAATCTTGGATGGAGTTGAAGCATCTCTTGATGTGTTTGGTCTTTTTGTGAAATCTGGATTCCTTCATTTGCTGCTTCTGAAGCAGCTATGTACTCTACTTCACACGTAGATCCCGCCATGATGCTCGGCTTGGAACAGCACCAACTGACATCTCCACCATTCAATAAAAATATGTATCCGGATTGTGACTTAGAGTCATCCGGATCAGTGTCAAAGCTAGCATCGATGTAACCACTTACGACAAGCTCTTTGTCACCTCCATAAATGAGAAACATATCCCTAGTCCTTTTCAGGTACTTTGGGATGTTCTTGACCACCGTCCAGTGATCCACTCCTGGATTACTTTGGTACCTCCCTGCTAAACTTATAGCAAGGCACACATCATATCTGATACACAGCATATCATACATGATAGAACCTATGGCTATGGCATAGGGAATGCCTTTCATTTTCTCTCTACCTTCTGAAGTGGTCAGGCATTGAGTCTGACTCAACTTCACACCTTGTAACACAGGCAAGAACCCTTTCTTTGACTGATCCATTTTGAACTTCTTCAAAACATTATCGAGGTATGTGCTTTGTGAAAGTCCTATCAAGCGTCTTGATCTATCTCTATAGATCTTTATGCCCAATATATAAGCAGCTTCACCGAGGTTTTTCATTGAAACACTTTTATTCAAGTATCCTTTTATGCTATCCAGAAATTCTACATCATTTCCAACCAAAAATATGTCATCCACATATAATATTAGAAATCCTATAGAGCTCCCACTCACTTTCTTGTAAATACAGGCTTCTCCAAAAGTCTGTATAAAACCATATGCTTTGATCACCTCATCAAAGCGTATATTCCAACTCCGAGATGCTTGCACCAGTCCATAAATGGATCGCTAGAGCTTGCACACTTTGTTAGCACCTTTAGGATTGACAAAACATTCTGGTTGCATCATATACAACTCTTCTATAAGAAATCCATTAAGGAATGCAGTTTTGACATCCATTTGCCAGATTTCATAATCATAATATGCGGCAATTGCTAACATGATTCGAACAGACTTAAGCATCACTACGGGTGAGAAAGTCTCATCTTAGTCAACTCCTTGAACTTGTCAAAAACCTTTTGCAACAAGTCGAGCTTTATAGACAGTAACATTACCATCAGTGTTGGTCTTCTTCTTGAAGATCCATTTATTCTCTATGGGTCGACGATCACCGGGCAAATCCACCAAAGTCCACACTTTGTTCTCATACATGGATCCTATCTCAGATTTCATGGCCTCAAGCCATTTATCAGAATCTGGGCTCATCATAGTTTCTTCATAGTTCATAGGTTCGTTATGGTCAAGTAACATGTCTTCCAGAACAGGATTACCATACCACTCTGGTGCGGATCGTGCTCTGGTTGACCTACAAGGTTTTGTAGCAACTTGATCTGAAGTTTCATGATCATATCATTAGCTTCCTCTCCAATTGGTGTAGGCATCATGAGAATGGATTTCTCGGATGAGCTACTTTCCAAATTCAGAGAAGGTACTATTACCTCATCAAGTTCTACTTTCCTCCCATTCACTTCTTTCGAGAGAAACTCCTTCTCTAGAAAGGTTCCCTTTTTGGCAACAAAGATCTTGCCTTCGGATTTGTGGTAGAAGGTGTACCTAATTGTTTCCTTAGGGTATCCTATGAAGACGCACTTCTCCGATTTGGGTTCGAGCTTATCAGGCTGAAGCCTTTTGACATAAGCATCGCATCCCCAAACTTTAAGAAACAACAACTTAGGTTTATTGCCAAACCACAGTTCGTACAGTGTCGTCTCAATGGATTTTGACAGTGCCCTGTTTAATGTGAATGCAGCTGTCTCTAATGCATAACCCCAAAACGATAATGGTAAATCGGTAAGAGACATCATAGATTGCACTATATCTTATAAAGTGCGGTTACAACGTTTGAACACACCATTATGCTGTGATGTTCCACGTGGCCTGAGCTTGAAACTATTCCACATTGTTTTAAATGAAGGCCAAACTCGTAACTCAAATATTCACCTCCACGATCAGATCGTAGAAAATTTATTTTCTTGTTACGATGATTCTCCACTTCACTCTGAAATTCTTTGAACTTTTCAAATGTTTCAGACTTGTGTTTCATTAAGTAGATATACCCATGTCTGCTCAAATCATTTGTGAAGGTCAGAAAATAACAATACCCGCCACGAGCCTCAACACTCATTGGACCGCATGCATCGATATGTATTATTTCCAATAAGTCATTAGCTCGTTCCATTGTTCCGGAGGAACGGAGTTTTAGTCATCTTTCCCATAAGGCATGGTTCACAAGTATCAAATGATTCATAATCAAGTGATTCCAAAATTCCATCTGCATGGAGTTTCTTCATGCGCTTTACACCGATATGACCCAAACGGTAGTGCCACAAATAAGTTGCACTATCATTATCAACTTTGCATCTTATTTGTAGTAGAAGTACCCAGTTTCAAGCTTGGGTCCAGCTTTGGGTTTCTTCCCAGGAGTGACAACTTGCTTGCCATTCTTTTTGAAGTCCCCCTTCTTACCCTTGCCCTTCTTCTTGAAACTAGTGGTCTTGTTAACCATCAACACTTGATGCTCCTTCTTGATTTCTACCTCCACAGCCTTTAGCATTGCGAAGAGCTCGGGAATAGTCTTTTCCATCCCTTGCATATTGTAGTTCATCACGAAGCCTTTGTAGCTTGGTGGCAGTGATTGAAGAACTCTGTCAATGACACAATCATCTGGAAGATTTACTCCCAGCTGAGTCAAGTGATTATGGTACCCAGACATTCTAAGTATGAGCTCACTAACAGAACTGTTCTCCTCCATCTTGCAGCTATAGAACTTGTTGGAGACTTCATATCTCTCAACTCGGGCATTTTCTTGAAATATTAACTTCAACTCCTAGAACATCTCATATGGTCCATGATGTTCAAAACGTCTTTGAAGTCCTGATTCTAAGCCGTAAAGCATGGAACACTGAACTAACGAGTAGTCATCAGATAGAGCTTGCCAGACATTCATAACGTCAGCTTCTGCTCCTGCAGCAGGCCTTTCACCCAGCGGTGCATCAAGGACATAATTCTTCTGTGCAGCAATGAGGATAATCCTCAAGTTACATACCCAGTCCGTGTAGTTGCTACCATCATCTTCCAACTTAGCTTTATCTAGGAACACATTAAATTCAAGGGAATGGTAGCACGGGCCATTGATCCACAACATAGACATGCAAAAATTATCAGGACTAAGTTCATGATAAATTAAGTTCAATTAATCATATTACTTAAGAACTCCCACTTAGATAGACATCCCTCAAGTCATCTAAATGATACGTGATCCAAATCAACTAAACCATGTCCGATCATCACGTAAGGTAGAGTAGTAATCAATGGTGAACATCTCTATGTTGATCATATCCACTATATGATTCACGTTCGACCTTTCGGTCTCCAGCGTTCCGAGGCCATGTCTGTACTTGCTAGGCTTGTCAAGTTTAACCCGAGTATTCCTCATGTGCAAAACTGGCTTGCACCAGTTGTATTTTAACATAGGTCTTATCACACCCGATCATCACGTGGTGTCTCAGCACGAAGAACTTTTGCAACAGTGCATACTCGGGGAGAACACTTATACCTTGAAATTTAGTTAAGGGATCATCTTATAATGCTACCGCCGTACTAAGCAAAATAAGATGCAAAAAGATAAACATCGCATGCAATCAAAATATGTGACATGATAAGGCCATCATCAGCTTGTGCTTTTGATCTCCATAACCAAAGCAATGTCATGATCTCTATTGTTACCGGCTTGGCACCTTGATCTCCATCGTAGCGTCATGGTCGTCTTGCCAACTATTGCTTCTATGACTATTGCAACCGCTTCGTGATAAAGTAAAGCAATTACATGGTGTTTGCATTTCATACAATAAAGCGACAACCTTAAGGCTCCTGCTAGTTGCCGATAACTTTTACAAAACATGATCATCTCATACAATAACATATATCACATCATGTCTTGACCATATCACATCACAACATGCCCTGCAAAAACAAGTTAGACATCCTCTACTTTGTTGTTGCAAGTTTTACATGGCTGCTACGGGCTTCTAGCAAGAACCGTTCTTACCTATGACACAAAACCACAACGATATGTAAAAGTTATCGGCAACTGGTAGGAGCTTGCTACTTTGTTATGATATGTAAACCGTTCTTACCTACGTGGCTGCTACTTTGTTGTTGCAAGTTATCGACAACGATATGTAAAAGTTATCGGCAACGAAAAGTTTTACGTGTTGATCATGTTTTTTTGAAATTGCATGCTACGTTTCCATGATCATGTTGTTGACATCGTATTTGTGGCAAAGCCACCATGCATAAATTTTCATACATGTCACTCTTGGTTCATTGCATATCCCGGTACACCGCTGGAGCCATTCATATAGAGTCATATCTTGTTCTAGTATCGAGTTGTAATTCTTGAGTTGTAAAACAATAGAAGTGTGATGATCATCATTATTAGAGCATTGTCCCTTAATAAAAAAAGAAAGGCAAAAAAGGCCAAATAAAAAAAGAAAGGCCAAAAAAAGGCCCCAAAAAAAGGGGGACAATGTTTCTATCATTTTCCACACTTGTGCTTCAAAGTAGCACCATGATCTTTATGTTAGAGAGTCTCTTATGTTGTCACTTTCATATACTAGTGGGAATTTTTCATTATAGAACTTGGCTTGTATATTCCAACGACGGGCTTCCTCAAAATGCCTTAGGTCTTCGTGAGCAAGCAAGTTGGATGCACACCCACTTAGTTTCTTTTGTTGAGCTTTCATACATTTATAGCTCTAGTGCATCCGTTGCATGGAAATCCTTACTCCTCATGTTGACATCAATTGATGGGCATCTCCATAGCCCATTGATTAGCCTCATCAATGTGAGACTTTCTCCCTTTTTGTCTTCTCCACACAACCTCCATCATCATATTCTATTCCACCCATAGTGCTATATCCATGGCTCACGCTCATGTATTGCTTGAGAGTAGAAAAAAGCTGAAGCGCGTTAAAAAGTATGAACCAATTGCTTGGCTGAAACCGGGGTTATGCATGATGGGAGTATTTTGTATGATGAAAATGAAACATAGCCTAACTATATGATTTTGTAGGGATAAACTTTCTTTAGCCATGTTATTTTGAGAAGACATGATTGCTTTGTTAGTATGCTTGAAGTATTACTATTCTTATGTCAATATGAACTTTTATTTTGAATCATTTGGATCTAAACATTCATGCCACAATAAAGAAAATTACATTGAGAAATATGCTAGGTAGCATTCCACATCAAAAATTCTATTTTTATCATTTACCTACTCAAGGACGAGCAGGAATTAAGCTTGGGGATGCTTGATATGTCTCCAACGTATCTATAATTTTTGATTGTTCCATGCTATTATATTACCCGTTTTGGATGTTTATGGGCTTTACTTTACACTTTTATATCATTTTTGGGACTAACCTACTAACCGGAGGCCCAGCCCGAATTGCTGTTTTTTTGCCTATTTCGGTGTTTCGAAGAAAAGGAATATCAAACGGAGTCCAAACAGAATGAAACCTTCGGGAGCGATCTTTTTGGAACAAACACAACCCAGGAGACTTGGTGTGGACGTCAAGAAGCAGCCGAGGCGGCCACGAGGGTGCAAGGCGTGCCCTAGGGGGGTGGGCGCACCCCCCGCCCTCGTGGGCCCCTCGTGGCTCCCCTGACCGACCTCCTTCGCCTATATATACCTCCATACCCTGAAAACATCCAGGAGCACCACGAAACCCTATTTCCACCGCTGCAACCTTCTGTATCCGCGAGATCCCATCTCTGGGCCTTTTCCGGTGCTCCGTCGGAGGGGGAATCAATCACGGAGGGCTTCTACATCATCGCCAAGGCCTCTTCGATGAGTTGTGAGTAGTTTACCACAGACCTTCGGGTCCATAGTTATTAGCTAGATGGCTTCTTCTCTCTCGAATCTCAATACAAAGTTCTCGTCGATCTTCTTGGAGATCTATTCGATGTAACTCCTTTTGCGGTGTGTTTGTCGAGATCCGATGAATTGTGGGTTTATGATCAAGTTTATCTATGAATAATATTTGAATCTCCTCTGAATTCTTTTATGTATGATTGGTTATCTTTGCAAGTCTCTTCGAATTATCAGTTTGGTTTGGCCTACTAGATTGATCTTTCTTGCAATGGGAGAAGTGCTTAGCTTTGGGTTCAATCTTGCGGTGTCCTTTTCCAATGTCAGCAGGGGTAGCAAGGCACATATTGTATTGTTGCCATTTAGGATAAAAAGATGGGGTTTATATCATATTGCTTGAGTTTATCCCTCTACATCATGTCATCTTGCTTAATGCGTTACTTTGTTCTTATGAACTTAATACTCTAGATGCATGCTGGATAGCGGTCGATGTGTGGAGTAATAGTAGTAGATGCAGGCAGGAGTCGGTCTACTTATCGCGGACGTGATGCCTATATACATGATCATGCCTAGATATTCTCATAACTATGTGTAAGTGCATCTAGTGCCACCCCTAGTTGGTTTTGGAGTATTGACGACAAAGTTGGTTGAGGGACTAATGCGTTTGTGAGAATTGCAGGATAATGCAGGTAGTGTCCCTCATCGATTCGGTTTATCTACCGGAGATGACCCCTAAAAATGTATGAAGACATTGAAGACAATGGTGGTATGAGAAGATATTCATATTGAAGACTATGACATGAGAAAACATTGCGTGAAGACTATGAAGCGCAAAGACTGTGTGGTTTCATAGTTTCATTTTCTTCTTTGTTGAGTCATAGGAACCACCGTACTGTTAAGTGGGGTCCAAGTGAACTAAGTCAGAGTGACTGAAGTGATGCTCAACTCAAATCCTATGTCTTCGAGCGAAGCAATGAGAGCAAACCTTATCCAGAGCTGGATGAGTCAGCTTTGCTTGTAGCCCAAGTAAAGTTGTCGCGTATGTTTGAAATCTGGCCGTTGGAACACGTGTCAGTTCCTTAGTGACCCAGGGTCATTTTGGACAAATCAGGTCGGGTTGCCTTGTGGCTATAAATAGCCCACCGACTACACCATAAATTGGTGGCTGCTCAGAGTTTGTGCACGACAAAGCCCAAACACCCAGAGCCAAAGAGTGTTAGGCATCACTGAAGTCTATCTGTCTGTGTGACCTGAAGACTTATTACACTTGAGGACTGTGAATCCTCCAGCCGGTTAGGCGTCGCGTTCTGAGCATCCAAGAGTCATTGTGGATTGCCGGTGAACGAAGTCTGTGAAGGTTTGGAAGTCTCCTTGAAGACTTACCAGAGTGATTGGGCGAGGGTGGGTGTCCTTAGCTCAAGGGAATAAGGTGAAGACACGGTCTTGAGTTAAATCTCAGCCTCCCTAACCGGACGTCACAGTTGTCACAAAGAATCGAACTGGTCCAACAAATCTGTGTCTTCAACAAGCAACTGGTTCTATCCTTCCCAACCTTACTTAAGTTTGTCTTCATGAAGTCATTGCCTATCTGTGTGTCTGCATTTGACTTCATTGCTTGACTACTACTTGTTGATTGGCTTCATACTATCTTCCATCTGATCCTACTACCTAGCTGCTATTAGTCCCGTACTTTTACATCATTGCATACCGACTATGGCTTGCTTAGGGTAGTTTATCTTCCGCTGCATATCAATTAGATCATTTACATTGTTTGTCTTGAAACTTCCAAGTTTTGAAGACTTTCATAAAATCGCCTATTCACCCCCTCTAGTCGATACTAGCACTTTCGATTGGTATCGAGCAAGGTACTCCTTGTTACGTGTGATTCGTTTAACCACGGAGTTTCAGCTATGTCGATTGCGGGGATAATCAAAGTCTCCGCTGCTTGCCCCGTGTTCGATGGAACTGAATATCCCTACTAGAAGAATAAGATGCGTATGCATCTTGAAGCCATTGATGTCGACCTCTGGTATGTCGTCAAGAATGGCGTTCCCAAAACCGTGAAGGTGTCACCCCATCGATGTCAAGAAGTTCATTCAACTAGACTCTCTGCAAAGAACATCATCTGTGGTCATCGACCAAAGGCGATATGGCCGTGTGAGTGCTCGAAACGTCGAAGCTAGTGTGGGACTGGGTATCCAAGGTCAACGAAGGCGTCTCAACCCAGAGAGATCAAAGAATCAGTGTTCTTCGCAACCTCTTCAACCGCTTCAAGAGAAACGATAATGAAAATGTCCAGCTCACGTTTGATCGCCTCACTGACATCACAAATGAACTTCAAGCTCTTGGCGCAACTGAGATTACCAAGCATGAAATCGTCAAGACACTGCTGAGATCACTTGATAGTTCCTTTGACACCCTTGCCCTCATGATACAAGAACATCCTGACTTCAAGACACTCCATCCGTCTGATATACTTGAGAGGCTCAACACACATGAGTTCCAGCTATCTGAGAAAAGAGATATCTATGGCCCAAACTATGGCCGAACTCGTGCTTTGAAGGCAAAAGTTGTTTCCTCATCGAAGAAGAATCATTGCGATTCGAAGATCCCAAGACATTGGAAGGAACTTTCTATGCTTGTGAAGAAGTTCCAGAAATTCACAAAGAAGAAAGGCTTCAGGAAGTCTTCACGATCCAGCTCAAGGAATGATGAAGCTTCACCCATGATCACAAGAAGAGAACCTGCCACAAGTGCAAGAAACCCGGTCACTACATATCTGAGTGTCCACAGTGTGACAATGAGAAGAAGAAGAAGAAAAGCAAGGAGTATGATGACAAGAAGAAGAAGAAATCCACAAAGTCTTCTAAGTCTTCTTCCAAGTTTTGATCATACAAGAAGAGCTCATCTGGCAAGGCTCGTGCTTTTGTTGGCAAGGAAATGGATTCAGAGGAGGTGATGAGGACATGACTACCTTGGATAAGACCAAAAATATTGCATACATGCATATTTGTCAGGTGACTTCTAGTGCAAACTATTCAATAATAAATTTATGTTATCCAGAACAAAAATACTTCACATACTTTTGTGTTTTGTCTAATTGCAGGTGTATGGGAAATTTGTACAATCCACATATAAAGATAAGGAAAAAGGAGAAGTTTAGGTGCTGTTCAAAAAGTCTTCTCACGTCACTTTTGGGCCAAGAGAAGATAGAGTCCAAGTTTTTCACGTTCTGGATTCAGATTCGGACTGCATAGACATACCTGACTCAAAACGCCAACAACTTTTCATACGGACTCCGAATTGGGTGATTCTTTTTTTGTTGGAAAGTAGATTTCATGATCTTTCCATCACAATTGGAATCACTTTAAAATCCGTCCGGAGCGTTGAGTTATGGATGAAACAATCTGACGCTGCACCAGAATCCGAGTCAAACTACAAGTCCAAAGGTGTTACGTCACCTCCACTTGGGCCCATTGGCCTTGTACGACCTAGGGTTAGTTTTAGGCTGCCTTGGGACGTCCTCCCACCTCCTTGGCCGCCACCCCTTGCTCCTATATAAGTAGATCCATCTAGTAGCTTTTTCCTTGGGATTTGTTTAGTTAAAGTTAGCCATTGCAACCGTGTACTTCGTTTGTGTCCAACGACAGACCAAGACCGCTTACGGATCCCCACCTTTATCAATACTTCATACATACTCGCAATATTCAGATTGCTTTTATTATATTCTTGCTTGTTCTTCGATTGCTTGCAGGAATAGACCTTCATGGTCAGGTTGATTGTGCTCCGGCGTGGTCAATAACCTCTCGGAGTTGGTTTAGCGATTGCTAAGGCGCAACGTCATGCATGTTTGTAGTCGGATCGTCAAAGTCGACTTCCACCAAAGCGAAATCCACCATCTCATCGAAAGACGGGACACCCCGCCTCTATCAAGTGGTATCAGTTTTCAGGTTGCTCGGTGAGATTTTACAGTTTTTCATAGTTTAGATCGCATCTGTCATTCATACCTATAGTCCATGAAAAAGCCACAAAAAAGTTAGATCTGTTCATCCTTTATCCAAGCCGATCGAGCCTTTGCAATTTTCTATTCATTGCTTGCATAGTTGAATTATCGGTTGCATCGTCGTGTCGCTTGCTGGTCTTAGTATCTAGTTCCTTTAGAGTTTGAGTTCTGTTCACATTAATCACGCCGCTGCATCATTATCCTTCCGCTGTCCACCATCCCATCTTTTAATTTCCACCACGTGCTACGCGCTATTCATTGTCATAATCATAGGTGAGGTCATTCACATCTTCGCTTTGATCCAATCTGCATCTTATCTAGTTTGTCTTGGAAAGAGGGAGAAAAAAAGAGAAAAAAGAGAAAAAAGAGAGAAAAAAGGAAAGAAAAAAAGAAAAGAGATAGAAGAAAAAAGAAAAAAAGTGTGAGGAAAAAAAAGAGAAGAAAAAAAAGGATCTATCTAGAATCAATCTCGTACCTGAATTCGGATTGGAATCTGTTTTGCGCACTGTTCAGTAAAACGGGTGTATCTTCCTCATACGAACTCCGTTTTGACTCCGTGAGTACTCAAATTGAAGCTAGCGACGAGCCGCATCTAAATAGTTGCAGAAGCTAGTTCAATATTTGACACCTCAAAATCGTCTTCTAAATAGGTCTTTTTGCCCTCCGAAGTTCGTGAGCACAGCTTGTTCCAATTTTTCAGGCCAGTTTTAGAATTCTTTGACTCCTCATATCAACTCGGAATTGAGTGATTCTTTTTGCATTGGAAAGCTTGAGTTAGTAGCATTCTTTGAAAATTTATCAGAAAATTGGCTCAAACTTTTCAAGAGGAAAGTTGGAGAGAGAATTGTTGTATATCCTGCGTGGCAGTTGTTTTTCATCATTATCTTCACTTATATCTTGTTGTCAAGAGCTACTTAGTATCCTTCATTGATGCTAGTTGTGCTACGCCGTGACCTCATTAGTGTTCTAGGCTCGCGTCTCTAGTCCGGTCTAGCCTAGGACCAGCACGATACCGTCGTGAGCGTTTATTCAACATTGCATCTTTGAATTGATTATTGCTAATCTTTTGCTACCATATATAGCCAACCCAGCTCCACATATTTCTACACCGTGTATACGTACGCTCCCCTGGCAATCGCTTTACTCAATAATCGGAGTTACTTGACACCGCTGGTTGCCGATCACCGCCTGCTGCATGGTAAGAACTTGTAAGATATTGATATTTGCTTTACTGTGAGCACTTTACAACCACAACCTAGTAGTTCATAGGAACATTATTCTAGAATTTTGTTTCTTGTTTCTACTAATCATGACAGGTTCCGGAGATAGTAGTTCTTGGACGACGGACACATCTTCACCATCACGAGAGTTGGGACAACACACACAACCACATGGTCAGGTTATCTCTTTACCGTCATTTGAGGGTAGATTTAATCCTGCTATTTATCTAGCTTGGGAGTTTGAAGTAGAACAAGTTTTTAGTAACCATGACTTTTCTAAACTTGAGCGAGTACGAGCTGCCACTAGAGCATTTATTGGTTTTGCTTCAGTTTGGTGGAGTGTGCATTGTAAGAAAAATATTGATAACCAACCCACAACTTGGAAAGATTTGAAATATGTAATGAGACAACATTTTTCCCTCCTTACTATCGCCGTGAATTGCTTCATAAATTTGAACAATTTAAACAAGGCAACAACACTGTTCATGCTTACTACAAAGAGTTCAAATCTTATATGCATCATTGTGACATAGAAGAATCTAAGGATGATACAATGAATAGATTTTTGGTGGTTTGAACCATGATATTCGAGCAAGATTTGATATATTCCTCGTTGCATTCTTGGTATGTATGTTCATGCTTGTACCTTTGAGAGACGATTCTGAGGAGGATGCATTGGGTGACTACAACAACTACTATTCCAGTTCATGCTCACCACCGCCGGTTGGTTCCTCCACCGTTGCACCTACTAGAGCAGCCCCACCTCGGATTATGAGCGACATCATCTCAAGAGTATGGTGCATTGTCTACGTCTGTACCTACATCAGCTATGTCTTTGCGACAAGGTAACGAAAAAGGTATTCATGATATAACTTCACATGAGAATGATGCATCCCTAGTTAACTTGAATACATCATGTGTTGAGCTACCCACTACTTTGATCACACCACCTATTTTAGAGGATTATGTTGATAATTTGACTTTGCCATGTGATCAAACAACTGAAATACCAACAATTTTGAGAGCACCCATTGAATTAACTGTTGATGCAAAAGAATCAATGTTTAATCATTTTGATATGACCTCTAATCTTGGTGATGATTCTGTGTCGAATGACTCATTGCATGTTTGCTTATCTAAGCATGTTGTAGCATGTAAATTTGATTCAAATAAGGTTTATTCACCAATGTTGGGATGGTTTAATGATGAACATTGTCAATCTTTTGAAATAAATAAGAGCTTCACTTATATGTGCAAACTGAGTTGCAATATTTTCATGCCTTCTAGTTCTTGTGCTAATTTGTTGGCTTTAGATTTTATGAAGTATGCAAGTTACTCATCTATTCATGTGTCATATATGCAAAAATCAAGGGAAGTAAAAATGGATGACGTATACATATACAACATGTACACCTTGTCTCTTTTGTTAGCCACATTTCAGATTAAGCAACGCCGAGGATGGCTTTGTTTTCAAGAAGGGGAGGATGATGAGGACATGACTACCTTGGATAAGACCAAAAATATTGCATACATGCATATTTGTCGGTGATTTCTAGTGCAAACTATTCAATAATAAATTTATGTTATCGAACAAAAATACTTCACATACTTTTGTGTTTTGTCTAATTGCAGGTGTATGGGAAATTTGTACAATCCACATATAAAGATAAGGAAAAAGGAGAAGTTTAGGTGCTGTTCAAAAAGTCTTCTCACGTCACTTTTGGGCCAAGAGAAGATAGAGTCCAAGTTTTCACGTTCGGATTCAGATTCGGACTGCACAGACATACCTGACTCAAAACGCCAACAACTTTTCATACGGACTTCGAATTGGGTGATTCTTTTTTTGTTGGAAAGTAGATTTCATGATCTTTCCATCACAATTGGAATCACCTTAAAATCCGTCCGGAGCGTTGAGTTATGGACGAAACAATCTGACGCTGCACCAGAATCCGAGTCAAACTACAAGTCCAAAGGTGTTACGTCACCTCCACTTGGGCCCATTGGCCTTGTACGACCTAGGGTTAGTTTTAGGCTGCCTTGGGACGTCCTCCCACTTCCTTGGCCGCCACCCCTTGCTCCTATATAAGTAGATCCATCTAGTAGCTTTTTCCTTGGGATTTGTTTAGTTAAAGTTAGCCATTGCAACCGTGTGCTTCGTTTGTGTCCAACGACCTGACCAAGACCGCTTATGGATCCCCACCTTTATCAATACTTCATACATACCGCAATATTCAGATTGCTTTTATTATATTCTTGCTTGTTCTTCGATTGCTTGCAGGAATAGACCTTCGTGGTCAGGTTGATTGTGCTCCGGCGTGGTCAATAACCTCTCGGAGTTGGTTTAGCGATTGCTAAGGCGCAACGTCGTGCATGTTTGTAGTCGGATCGTCAAAGTCGACTTCCACCAAAGCGAAATCCACCATCTCATCGAAAGACGGGACACCCCGCCTCTATCAGGAGGAGTCTGCTTCGGAGGAGGCGGAGGTGGAGTCTGGAGAGGAGTCTGACCCTGGCGTTGCAAGTCTGGCTCTAGCCACATCCTATGTCGCCAAGTCCATCTTCAACACTGAAGACAATGACTTCCACACCAACGCTGAAGCTAATAACGAAGACGATCCTACTCCCACCTACTGCTTCATGGCACGTGGTGCCAAGGTAATATCACGCAATGCTTCCTTTCAAACTTCAAGTGAAGATGACTCTGATTGTGAATCCAAACCCAGCTACAAAACATTTGCTAAAATTGCAACTGAAAAACAAAAGGCTATGGAACATACTCAAAAACTGTTAGACAAAAGCGATGACCTGTTGGACACTGAAATGACACGTTCACAGTCCTTAGTTGATGACATAAAAAATCTTCATGCTAAGTACCAGGAACTTGAAGGTCGTTATGAATCGCTCTCAACTACTTATGAAAGGCTCTCCTATGATTGTCTTCAAAGAAACAAGAGCTTGAAAAATTGAGAGCGGCTCATGAAGATCTTCAAAAGGTGAATGAGTCACTTCGCGCTCAACAGATCAGTTCCGCTCAGGATGGATTTGAACCACCATGTTTAAAATGCAATGAGCGTGATAACGCTACATCTGTTCTTTGAATGTTCCACTCATCTCATTGTTTCATTGTCTTCACCTCTTGATGTGGTTACTAACCCTCTGCGGAGGATACCACCGCTATTCTTGATGAAAATGCTATGTTGAAGACATTCCTTGAAACAGGGATGTACAAAAGTTTGAAGGACATCGACTCTCTCGACGTCCTCAAAAGCGATTTCGAACCGAAACCCTAGGAAAGAGGGTGTTGGGTTGAAAGGAAAATGAATGTTGACGGCTCGTCTTTGGAAGCTGGCGGTACCCCAAAACCACATGGGTTCTTTGCAAAGGAACCTTGATGGATCCATCCACCTTATCCGGCTTTACTGTGTTAATCCTATTATCATTGATGAATCCTTTGATGCAAACTATAAGCTGTTCAAAAATCAGAATGGTGAAGTGTTTGCGGTACATTGGTACTAAGCTGCAGGAATGGACCACCTATGAAGAAGATCTGGGTACCTAAGCGTTACATTGAGAATCTTCCTGTGAATGTCGTCATGACACCACCAAGGAAGAAGACAAACCCCAGACCAATAGCTTCATGTGGCCCAAAGGCTTCATACAGATACAGGACTCACATGAGTCACCCTAAAGCCAATGTTTTGCAGGGAAATCATGCTCAGACTTGTGAATATGAGTGTGTATCTTCGAACCACTATGTTCATAGGACTAAGAACTTTTCAGCTTATTCATATTAGTATCATTCATCTCCTGCAACGCTACTTGCTAGGGCTTCAAAGCCAAAATTCTCAGATGCTGCACTTAGACTCATTGCTTCTAAGCCACCACTGAAGATGTGGGTGACAAAGAAGAACTAACTCTCTTTTGCAGAAAACGGTCTCCAGCCAGCAATCAATGGCGTCCGAAACTATTGCTGGGGACCTAAAACTCATTTAGGATGCACGATAAAATGACATTCTATATACTTCACATCTGAATCTCTTATCAGTCATACTATGTCCTAACTTTGATATAAGCTGTGACTGTCCCTATATGTGTCAAATGCTTATGCTTCACAACACTCGTGTTAAGCCTATCCTCCTAACCGCACTGTAGGGTACATCACCAAAAGCTTCAGAATGGATTATGGACAGTGGATGCACAAATCATATGACTGGTGATCGAAGTCTTCTCATGGACTCAACCTTACGTCCATCTGACAAGAGTCACATTACATTTGCTGACACGGGTAAAAGCAAAGTATTGGGTCTAGGCAGAGTTGCAATCTCAAGGGATCAACACATGGATAAAGTGATGCTTGTTGAATCCCTTGGTTTCAACTTAATGTCTGTCTCAATGCTTTGTGACTTGAACATGATCGTGATATTTGGCAAATATCGTTGCCTTGTACTAATGGAATCTGACAAATCTCTAGTCTTTGAAGGGTATCGAAAAGACGATCTATACATGGTAGATCTCTCAGCATGTCCACAGCTTGCCGTATGTCTTCTAACAAAAGCTTGAATCTTGGCTCGCATCGAAGGCTATGACATCTTGGCATGAGGAACTTACACTCACTCGTCAAGAAGAAGCATGTCATTGGCATCGAGGATGTCAAGTTCAAAAGGATCATCTGTGTGGTGCCTGTGAAGTGGAAAGATGACAAGGGCAAAGCACCCTCGAAGACAATCATGACAACATCTCAACCCTTGAGCTGTTACACATGGACTTATTTGGACCTACTCACTACTCCACCCTCACAACAACTGCTGTCTCTATGGCCGTCATTATTGATGACTACTCAAGATACACATGGGTTCATATAATTCTTTACAAGATGAAGTGCAAGATGTCTTCAGCGCTTTGCCAAATCGAGCAATGAACAACTATGGCGTGAAGATCAAGCACATCGAAGTGACAATGGCATGAATTCAAGAACACTGGACTCGATCAGATCTGGATACAATGGGAATCACTCATGAGTTCTCTGCTCCATACACACCTCGGCAAAATGGCATTGTTGAGCGCAAAAGCAGAACCCTCATTGAGATGGCTCGAACAATGCTAGATGAGTACAAGACACCAAGAAAGTTCGGCTGAAGCTATTGATACAACATGTCACATCATCAACCGGTGTACATCCATAAGCTTCGAACAAAACATCTTATGAGCTCCTTCTTGGCAAGAAGCCAAGCGTCGCCATTACTTGAGTATTTGGAGCTAGATCTTTGGATCAAGGATCCCCATCACAAGTCAAAATTTGCACCTAAGGTTCACGAAGGCTTCATGCTTGGCTACGGAAAGGATTCACACTCCTACAGAGTCTTCAACCTTTATCTCTACAAAATCGTTGAAACTGTGGATGTGAAATTTGATGAAACCAATGGTTCACAGAGAGAGATTCTGCCAAATACACTAAATGAAGCTCCTTCAAACGAGTCTATCAAGCTGAAGGGAACTGGTGAAATCATGCCCTCTGAAGCACAGCCTGAAGAGGAACTTATCATCTCTGCACCAAATCAACCTGAAGACAATGCACAGACCGAAGACAATCCACCCAATGATGACAATGATCAGCCAGAGCAAAATCTTTGTCCTGTTCATCCTTGTGTTGCAAATGAAGTTCAAATAGAGAAGATAATTGACAGCATCAATGCACCTGGTCCGCTCACTCGATCAAGAGCAACACAGCTAGCAAACTTCTGTGGGCACTTTTCATTTGTGTCAATATCAGAACCCAAGAAAGTTGATGAAGCTTTTATGGAACCTGAATGGATTCAAGCCATGCAAGAAGAACTTCAACAGTTCAAGCTGAATAATGTTTGGGAACTCATCAAGCGACCTGACCCTCGCAAGCATAACATTATTGGAACAAAGTGGATATATCAAAACAAGCAAGATGAGCATGGTCAAGTCGTCAGAAACAAAGCACGTCTTGTGGCTCAAGGATATACTCAAGTTGAAGGAATTGACTTCGATGAAACATTTGCTCCTGTTGCTAGGCTTGAAGCTATTCGCATACTGCTGGCCTACGCTAACCATCACAACATCTTGCTATATCAAATGGATGTAAAGAGTGCATTTCTCAATGGCAATATTGAAGAAGAAGTATATGTCGCACCACCACATGGCTTTGAAGATCCAAAACATCCTGATATGGTGTACAAGCTAAACAAAGCACTGTATGGCCTCAAACAAGCTCCTCGTGCCTGGTATGATACAATCAAAGACTTCCTGAAGAGCAAAGGCTTCAAACCTGGATCCCTCGATCACACACTCTTCACGAAGACATATGATGGTGAACTATTTGTGTGCCAAATATATGTGGATGACATAATCTTCGGTTGCACCAACCAGAAGTATAGTGATGAGTTTGGGTACATGATGCAAGAGCAATATCAAATGTCCATGATGGGTGAGCTGAAGTTCTTCCTTGGTCTTCAAATTAAATCGAAAGAAATGGCATCTTCATATCTCAAGAAAAATACCTCAAAGATTGTGCGAAGAAGTTTGGAATGGAAGACTGCAAAGGCTACACGACGCCAATGCCAGTCAAACACCATCTTGGTCCCGACGACAATGGTAAAGAGTTCGATCAAAAGGTATACCGCTCCATGATTGGTTCTTTGCTTTATTTATGTGCATCTAGGCCAGATATTATGCTTAGTGTTTGCATGTGTGCTCGATTCCAAGCGGCACTAAAGGAATCGCATCACTTAGCGTGAAGCGAATTCTTTGATATTTGGCTTACACCCCAACACTCGGATTATGGTATCCCAAGGGCTCAAAATTTGATTTGGTTGGATTCTCGGATGCTGATTATCTTTGGTGACAAGGTGGATCGCAAGTCTACATCAGGCACATGTCATTTTCTTGGTCGATCACTTGTCTGTTGGTCTTCAAAGAAGCGAGCTGCGTATCACTCTCAAGCTGCTGAATCTGAATACATTCTTCTTTGGATCTGTTGTGCTCAGCTTCTATGGATGAAGCAAACTCTCAAGGATTATGGCATTAACACGAAACAAGTACCTCTCTTCTGCGACAATGAAAGTGCCATCAAAATAGCCAACAATCCGGTCCAACACTCGAAGACAAAGCACATTGAAATTCGTCATCACTTTCTCGAGATCATGTTATGAAGAAAGATATCGATATCATTCACGTCAACACGAAGAGCAAGCTGGCGCGATATCTTCACGAAGCCCTTGGATGAGAAAAGGTTTTGCAAGTTATGGTGTGAGCTAAATCTCTTGGAATCCTCTAATGTCCTGTGATCAGGCACACATCCTAACACTTATGCATGTTGATGACTTAGATGTGCAACACACAAAGTAATGTATATCTTCAATCAATGAAGATTTACACTCTGAGTGTGAATACATTAACATGGAATTTGACTTCGGAGCGCCACGATAATTGTGCGTCGTGTCTGGGTCTAATACTTCCTATACGGTGGGTAACGCCACCACCAACTTGCTCTGTTTGAAGTGTTTCACTCGTGGCGTTATATTGCAATGACTTCGCATTTGGTTTGTCTTCAGTTTCAATTTGTCTTCATGATTTTCTACACTATGATGATTTGATTGCTTTCTGAGATATATATATACTAGTGTTCTGTCCTCTACAGCACTCACTTATAGCTATGTCTTCAAGATTGAATCTTTTGAACTAAGTGAATGTGATCGGACCCTAACCTCTGTATGCTTCCTATCTCAAACTCTATCTGTCCAAATCATATGCATTCTATTGAAACTGTCGAATGTCTTCTCTGCATCCTAGTCAGCAGAAGGCAAAGAGACAAACATCAAATCTGTTTTAAATGACTTATCTTTATTGTTGAAATCAGGAGAAGCCGGAGCAACTCTCCGACATGCCTGGCGGGCGTGGAAACGTGGGACAACTCTGAGTATGTTGCATGCTTGCCACGTGCCCCTCAGATGTGAACCGCTAGGGGCACCAGCGTAATTGCGCTGTGTCTCCCACCTACTTATAAATACTTGTCCCCTGCGGTAAAAAAATCCTTCTTCCACCTCTCCACCTCCGTCAAAACCCTAGCGCCACCGCTAGCTCGCTACGACACCGGCGACGAAGCGCTTAGCTGCCGCAACTTCTCCGACGCCGTCCTCACGCCGGCCGCGGACATCGTCCTCTCCGCCGTCACCGTAGGTGTCCTCCGTCGCCAAGTTAGGGCACGGTGGGCTGAACTGCTCGGTCTCCTATTCATCCCATCTAGCAGTTCTTCGTGCGGTAATTATAACTCTATTTTACCACCTTTTTGATCTTCAAGATTCATCCTGTTTACCGAAAGTGGTTTCTGCCTATTCAAGTTAGATCTATTCTGTCTGCATCTCATACTGCCTAGTCAATTCACTTAGATTTCTTGTCTAGTTTGATTCCTCACTTGTACTTATTCACGGATTGGTACAAATCTGGAACCAACTCACCTATATAAGTGAATGTCTTCGCATCATGAGGTCAATGTCTTCAAACTGATTTATCTTCAAAATCTTCTGAGAATGCATATGACCTCTTCCCTTCCTCGCATCTCTAATCTTTATCACAGTACATGCCCGTGGGAGAATCCCTTGGTTCTCATTTTCTGCATTCGTTTGCAGAATACTTACAGCATCATATCAATTCTCCTGAAGCCAGTTCCTGCTTGACCAGCAAGCGTAAGTCTCTGAAGCCTTTGAACGTATTGAAGCCATTCCGCTTGAAGTTCATGGTTGTAGAAAAATTAGCAAGGAAGGGTGGCAGACAGCGCAGAGAAGGAACATCCAAAGATCTGCCTGATGACTTAGCAGAACTCTACAAGACAGTTCCCGAAGAGAATTATCATCAGAGAAAGACGCAAATCCAATGGATTCGACGCTATTGGGCTGAGGAATGGTTCAAGTACAAGTTTGTGACGAAGGAATATGCAGAGAAGAATGCCATAGAGACCTTGGGGTGATATCCTCTATCGAGGCCTTCAACCCAAGAGCAGAGCTGAAGCCATTGATCAAGGCTTCTATCCTTGCATGGTCCGTGGACCATAACCTGAGAACGCCGACCCCACCTCACTACTCTGGTGTCGTGACGACTCTCTCTTCAAGCGCAACTACCAATTTGCTGTGGCTTCGGCCAAGAAGAACAAGAAGTCCTTGGGCTTGGACTTCAACCCAGGTCCCTCTGCTCCCCGTGCTAACGGCTCCCGTGATGCTGATCCCAATGTGATCGGCCCCTTCTCCAACCTTGACGGCCTCATCACCTACATCGTCGTTCAAGGCGCCAGAGTTGATCATTCTGAAAATGATGCAAACTCCGATGAAGCCCCTGCTCCTCCTCCAAAGCCGCAGAAGCAAAAGAAGCCAAAGGTTCAAGATCGACTGCACCTCCGAAGACTTCTCGTGCAAAGCCACTGGCCACTGCACCTCCTGAAGCCAGTGTGCAGTCTGAAGATCAATCCCGTGTCTCCAAGAGAACCGAGAAGAAAAAGCAACTTGTCAGACTGTCTGATCAAATAGCCTTGACTCCTGCCGCAATTCTGCGTGAAGAACCCATTGATCTGTCAAGTGATGAAGATCTTGCTGATGATGCCCTTGAGCAGCTGATAAAGAGCAAGGAAGAAGCAGAAATCTTCAACAACTTGCCTCTTTTTGATGTGGCCATCATCCACAATTTTATTGATGAGTGGTTCGACACCCCAATCTCAGCTTTGAAGCTTTCTGACTTCCCATTGGCCTCGATGTAGTCGCCTTCAATGGCGCCATTGCTTCGAGCTAGCTCTCGCTCAGCGCATCGTTGAGCTCAAGAACAAGATTGATTATGAGAAGGCTCAATTCAAGAAGCATGTGGCCAAGCTAAGTGTTCAAGACGTCAGAAACTTCAAAGTCATGCTACATGAGCTTAAAGAAGCTTTTCTGAAGAAGCGTGAAGAAGCTCAGGGTTCTCAAGAGCGCATGAAGAATTTGGCTGATAAGTGTGTTTTCGCCTACAATGAGGCTGAGAAGCGCAAGTCACTTGGCCGTCCTGGCATTGACCCCAGGATGGCTGCAAAGAAGAAGAAGAAGCTTCCTGCTGAACAACCTGAACCTTCAAGCCAAGAAGCCCCTCGCATTATCTTCCCAAGCAGCATGACTGGCTCGAAGCCAAAGGTCCCCATAATCGCTTGAATGTAAGAAGGCGAGGGCTGGGGGGAAGCTGTAAAGAGAAAGAACACTGAAGCCTCTGATGCCGCTCCCTCCAAGAAGAAGCGCAAGACCAAGAAGACTAGGGATGCTTCCACAGAGCCCTTAGTTGTTGAACCCATTTCACTAGTTCGCCCAGCGTCAGAACAACAAGAACGAAGGATGATAGTTCATGAGCCTGCTCCCACAGAGGCTCATGAAGCTGAAGATATTCCAGCAGTTGAACCCACCGCTGCTGAAGACATTGGTCATGATGACAATGTAGCTGATGATGAAGTTCTTCCTCAGATCGAACATGACATGGTATCATCGCCTGTTCATACTAATAGCGAACTCATCAGCATTGGTCGTCCTCTGACGCCAATTGCTCAGGATGCATCGTGGGGTGATCACCCACAACTACAAGACTCCCCCAGTACTCCCCAACAACAACAACAAGCTATACCCCCCGTGCAAGAAGAGGATGAAGACTATGAGGCCCAGCCAACTCCATCTCCTAAGGAGAAGACAACATTTCGCAGGCTTCGCAAAGGACAAAGGCCTCAAGTCCCTCTGTCGAGCGTTCCAGAAGGAGAAGTGCAACGTTCACCTGTTGCACATCAAGTATTTTCTGAACCTGCTCCAGCTGTGAATGTCTCCAGTCCAAGCACTGCTGCTTGAAGACATTCCGCTGCATCACCGAGGAAAATCAAGAAGAAGTACGTGTACCTACTCCCCGAAGAATTGAAGAAGAAACAGTTCTGATGTGAGCGTGTTCGTGCTCGACCCTCTGTTTCGTCAAGAGGAGGTTGACAATGTTGAGGCTGCCACCGCTAACGCCAATGAAGCCAATAGCGTAGTCATGGTCGGGCGCTAATGTGGAACTGCACCAACTAGTGTGCTGAAGCTAATGTGGCCAACGAACAGAAACCATCGACGCTGCTGCACCTGAAGCTAATGTGACAACCGCTCCCGAAGCACCTGTTGTGCAGCCTAACGCCTCAGATGTTGCCCCTGCTCCTGTTCCGCCACCAAGGCCTCACACAATTGAGCAAGCATACAGTCATGGTCAGCTTACCACTGTCCGATGGCCCATTCTGGTGCCTCCGCCTCTCGCCTCGGGACCTCAATTTGACTATCATGTTGAGCATAGGCCTCGAGGTCCGAAGCCAAAGCCTAGGTTGCCAAGGTTTCAGTCATCGCAAACTCACCAGGTCCTTCAATGCAAATGGCTTCAAAAGCCACAATACCTTCTTGACAACGCCAAGAACCCCTACTCCAAGCCAAGGATATCATCGGATCGGTTCGGAGCTATCGCAGAGAAGCTATTACTCTTGCGTTCTATATGATCAAGGGCGCATTTTCCCTCATATGCGCCTTGATGAAGCCATTGCTGGACTGCCTTGCTTAGAAGAAGCACTTGATTGCTTTCGTGATGCTGGTCTGCTCCACTTTGTGACAGACAAAGAACATTGGAGTGAAGAGCTACTGCTTCAATTCTATGCTACTCTACACATTCGCGACTACGACAGAGACATCAAGACATAGGTTCTCGAGTGGATGACTGGAAATGTTCATCATGAAGCCAAAGCTATGGATATCATCGAGCTTACAGGGCTAGCCACTCCTGGAGAACTATATGAACCTGACTGTCATCTACACCGGAATGCTCTAGAGAGTACCTTCCATAAGCCAGAACCCAATATGAGCCAGATGTTGAGCATGATGAAGCCCCTGCCATCTGACGCTGAATATCCAACAGAGTTCTTTGTTGAAGACCTTGAGTATCTGCCTCACACCATGTATCATATCATCAGGCGAACTCTATGGCCTGTCAAAGGACATTCATCAGCAGCAAAGCTTGAAGGAGCTATGAAGACTTTGGTCTTCTATATTCTCAATGGCATCGACTTCAACACTCAAGAATTCTTCATCGTGCAACTTGTCGCTTCCGCTCGACCTATTTGGTGCGAAGTTTTATGCTCCCTGGGTCATGCGCCTCATCAAGAGACACTCATCTGTCAATTATCAGCCCTCTACTCGCAATCATATGATCTTTCTGCCAGAGGTTGATATGTCAGTTGAAGCTATATACTCTGACCCTGCCAAGAGGCCTCTTTGTCTTCAGAATGTTGAGCACCAAAGCTTCACTCAACCTATTGAAGGTGTTCAAGCAGCGACACGTATCTATCCATTGGCTGGAAACACTCGCCTGCCTCATCGAGCACCTACTGAAGCCACTGAAAGCACCATTGCACAAAGGCCTCAGAAGCGTTCTCGTGTTCTCAATGACCAAGAACTTCTTGTGGCCCTTCATCAGAAACAGGATAAACATCATTTCTGGCTCAAGAGACAGATGCAAAGCCTCTTGGTGGATGTCAACCGCATTCGCAACCTTGCCACCAAGAATGCCTTTGTTGCTCATGAAACCTGCCGGCGATCATGGAAGAGTTTGACCCTACTCAGTGCTGAAGCTGATCTTCAAGACGATGGCTTCAATGAAAGATTCCAGTTTGACTCCACTCCTCCACGGACTACTGTCTTACGTCGCACTCCATCTCTTGAAGACTCTGAATATTCTTCCTCCGCGGCAACGGTAAATGCCAAAGTGATCGATGATGAAGATGATGCTACTTCACCAACTCCTGCTACTGCGCGCATCGACACTGCACCAAGTTCATCTGCACCGCCAACCAACGCCGACAACCATGGTGCTTCACCTACTCATGATGACGAGTAGATGCTCTATGTCTTCAAACCTTTTTGGTCCTTACTGACAAAAGGGGGAGAAGCGTATGAGTTGATAGTCTTCAAGCGAGTTCATATGGGCGGTTACATTATATTTTGCTTCGTGCTTACAACTCTTGCTTTTGAAACATTTGGTTCTCTGAGTTGTGACACCTAAACTTGATAGTCGTCTGCTACTTATTTGCTTCACTGTGATGCGATGATAAATTCCGCATGTGCGATGATAACTTCCGCACTTAGATCATTCCACAGACGTCCATTTTTCATTATGCATGTCATTCCACTTGCTATATCATTTCATGCATGATGAATTATCTTCATAAGTTGAAGTGGATCTCCACAAGTACAACCTGCCATGTGCGTTTGCATTCCAAAAGCAAATCTTACATTCTTAAGAAGTTGCTCCCCACTTTTACCAGTTCTCTCAACATGCACAATGTCCACGTCATCATCATGCCATGTCAGCATTCAATTTGCAAAGGAAAACCAATCGGTCTATCTCGCCTACGGCCGGCCGTGTTAATCCAATCAATTTTTCCCTACCTCCTCACAGCCATCCCCCATCCCCAACTAATCCACTCCTCCCGCACGGCCACCGGCCCGCGAAGCATTTTACTCTCTTCCACCCCTTGGTCGTTCATCTCTTCCTCCACTGTCCACCCATGGTTCCTTTTATCTCCCCAAATCAATAAATCTCCACCGGGGTCCTTATGATTCTTCTCTTCTTCCGTCTATTTATGCATCTCTCCATTTTGTGTTGTAAATCGACCTAGAGCCCACCGCGTCGGCGCGGACTATCTTGGCCCAAGCCCTCCGCCTTGTTGCTGAGCTGACTTCTTATTGAACCACGATGACATCCCCGGCGTCCTCCTGCAGCATCACCGCACTGAGGTGCGGGCTCTCCTTCCTCTTATCTTTTCATATATAACGGAATTTATTTTGAGTTAACTTGGTTGGACGTTCGATTCCAAATTAGGATCCACAGGAGCGAGGCGCCGGCCGTAGGTGTAGTTTGGCGGCTACCGATGGAGGCGCGTCGAGCATCGCAAGTGTACTTGATCCCAATCAAGTAGCACCTCCGTCGCCCAAGGCAGGATCGGGAAGATGAGTTCACTCGATCGTTCTTTGTCCATATCTCGCGTCTGCTGCTGTTCCATTGGACATCGAATGTAATGTAACGAATAACTAGGATGCATGTGGTTTACGGTTCCTAATGCATGCATATAAGCGTATAGATATGCATGTTCCTGTTTTTATCCTTTTAGTAATCTCTTCTTGACACTCACGATTGGTTGGTGGCATGGCGTTATGTACAAATGCACAAATTCTAAAATGTATGCATGAATTGCTGCTAGATGTGTGCATATTTTGTGCGCTTCCTTTGAAGGTTGTGTGAAAAAATTGCATTCTGTTAGTTTTTGTGGGGCCTCAATTACACCTTCAGGTTTCCAGGCATTTGTGTTGGGCTTGACTACTTATTTTTCAGTAAAACACATGCCCACATTTTACCAAGGTAAACAGTGCAAGCTAATTTCTGTTTGGATGCATCAACACAATATGGGTTGCAAAATTATTATTATTATTGAAAAGGAGCCAAAAGATTGCCTCATCCATTAATTAAGTAGCATGGAGTCTCTTTATTTCTTGATACGGTGCCACTCCTAATAGACTATAAAATTACATTATCTTCAATTATTGTGAGACAAGTCTCATAAGACTACATGATGCATTCCAATTTCCGAAATAAAAGATGCATTTAATTCACAGTGGAGATACTCAACAACAGACTAATATGTCTGATTTCATATAATTGCATTATCGATTCAAAACAAACCTCTATTGTATTCCTTTTCATGGTTTACTATGTTTCACTCCATGGCTCTCCTCATATGCAATGATATAAGTCCCGCGGCAACGCGCGGGGTATCGTCTAGTTACTTATATGCACATTTTCAGGGGGAGCCCTTGCAACTTATGAAGACAATTCCCTATCCTTACAATTTCACATATTTATCCCCGTTGAAAACTTCAACCAGTTTGTCATCAATCACCAAAAAGGGGGAGATTGTAAGTGCATCTAGTGCCACCCCTAGTTGGTTTTGGAGTATTGACGACAAAGTTGGTTGAGGGACTAATGCGTTTGTGAGAATTGCAGGATAACGCAGGTAGTGTCCCTCATCGATTCGGTTTATCTACCGGAGATGACCCCTAAAAATGTATGAAGACACTGAAGACAATGGTGGTATGAGAAGATATTCATATTGAAGACTATGACATGAGAAGACATTGCGTGAAGACTATGAAGCGCGAAGACTGTGTGGTTTCGTAGTTTCATTTTCTTCTTTGTTGAGTCATAGGAACCACCGTACTGTTAAGTGGGATCCAAGTGAACTAAGTCAGAGTGACTGAAGTGATGCTCAACTCAAATCCTATGTCTTCGAGCGAAGACAACGAGAGCAAACCTTATCCAGAGCTGGATGAGTCAGCTTTGCTTGTAGCCCAAGTAAAGTTGTCGCGTGTGTTTGAAATCTGACCATTGGAACACGTGTCAGTTCCTTAGTGACCCAGGGTCATTTTGGACAAATCAGGTCTGGTTGCCTTGTGGCTATAAATAGCCCACCCCCTACACCATAAATTGGTGGCTGCTCAGAGTTTGTGCACGACAAAGCCCAAACACCCAGAGCCAAAGAGTGTTAGGCATCACTGAAGTCTTTACATGCGTGTGACACGAAGACTTATTACACTTGAGGACCTGTGAATCCTCCAACCGGTTAGGCGTCGCGTTCTAAACATCCAAGAGTCATTGTGGATTGCGGTGAGCGAAGTCTGTGAAGGTTTGGAAGTCTCCTTGAAGACTTACAGAGTGATTGGGCGAGGACTAGGTGTCCTTAGCTCAAGGGAATAAGGTGAAGACACGGTCTTCGAGTTAAATCTCAGCCTCCCTAACAGACGTCATAGTTGTCACAAAGAATCGAACTGGTCCAACAAATCCTGTGTCTTCAACAAGCAACTGGTTCTATCCCTTCCCAACCTTACTTAAGTTTGTCTTCGTGAAGTCATTGCCTATCTGTGTGTCTGTTTGACTTCATTGCTTGACTACTACTGTTGATTGGCTTCATACTATCTTCCATCCTGATCCTACTACCTAGCTGCTATTAGTCCCGTACTTTTACATCATTGCATACCTGACTATGGCTTGCTTAGGGTAGTTTATCTTCATTGCATATCAATTAGGTCATTTCATTGTTTGTCTTGAAACTTCCAAGTTTTGAAGACTTCCATAAAAATCGCCTATTCACCCCCCCCCCCCTCTAGTCGATACTAGCACTTCCACTATGCACTTTTCTATCAATTGCTCGACAGTAATTTGTGTTGGGGAATGTAGTAATTTCAAAAAACTTCCTACGCACACGCAAGATCATGGTGATGCATAACAACGAGAGGAGAGAGTGTTGTCCATGTACCCTCGTAGACCGATAGCAGAAGCGTTAGCACAAAGCGGTTGATGTAGTCGTACGTCTTCACGATCCGACCGATCAAGTACCGAACGTACGACACCTCCGAGTTCAGCACACGTTCAGCTCAATGACGTCCCACGAACTCCGATCCAGCAGAGCTTTGCGGGAGAGTTTCGTCAGCACGACGGTGTGATGACAGTGTCGATGATGCTACCGACGCAGGGCTTCGCCTAAGCACCGCTACGATATTACCGAGGTGGAATATGGTGGAGGGGGGCGCCGCATACGGCTAAAAGATCAATGATCAATTGTTGTGTCTAGAGGTTCCCCTGCCCCCGTATATAAAGGAGCAAGGGGGAAGGCGGCTGACCAGGAGGAGGGCGCGCCAAGGGGGGAGTCCTACTCCCACCGGGAGTAGGACTCCTCCTTTCCTTGTTGGAGTAGGAGAGGGGAAGGAAGGGAGAGAAAGAGGAAGAAAAGGGGGGGTTCCCCCCCTCCTTGTCCTATTCGGACTAGAGGGGGAGGGGGTGCAGCCTGCCCTAGCCGCCCCTCCTCTTCTCCACTAGGGCCCATGAGGCCCAATAAACGCCCCGGGGGGTTCCGATAACCCCTCGGTACTCCGGTATATGTCTGAAACCTTCCGAAACTATTCCGGTGTCCAAACATAGTCATCCAATATATCGATCTTCATGTCTCGACCATTTCGAGACTCCTCATAATGTCTGTGATCATATCCGGGACTCCAAACTACCTTCGGTACATCAAAACACAAAAACTCATAATACCGATTGTCGGTGTCAAAACCGGCGGATCTCGGGTAGGGGTCCCGAACTGTGCGTCTAGGCGGATGGTAACAGGAGACGAGGGACACGATGTTTTACCCAGGTTCGGGCCCTCTCGATGGAGGTAAAACCCTACGTCTGCTTGATTAATATTGATGATATGGGTAGTACAAGAGTGGATCTACCATGAGATCAAGGAGGCTAAACCCTAAAGCTAGCCTATGGTATGATTGTTGTAATGTATGTTGTGTCCTACGGACTAAAGCCCTCCGGTTTATATAGACACCGGAGGAGGCTAGGGTTACACAGAGTCAGTTGCAATGGTAGGAGATCTACATATCCGTATCGCCAAGCTTGCCTTCCACGCCAAGGAAAGTCCCATCCGGACACGGGACGGAGTCTTCAATCTTGTATCTTCGTAGTCTTGGAGTCCGTGGGACGATGATAGTCGGCTGTCCGGACATCCCTAGTCCAGACTCCTCGGTAGCCCCGAACCAGGCTTCAATGACGATAAGTCCAGCGTGTATATAGTCTTGGCGTTGCAAGCCGGGTTCTCCTTCAAGTTCCATGTACCGCCGAGCGAGTGTCCGCTTCATCATAAATCTTGTGTTCCTCGGCTTCTACGCCCAATAATGGCCTTTTTCCACGCGTCGCACGAATGCGAAAAGCCAGGGTGTCTTTTACGTTTCACCCCCTAGTCGTGCGAGTCGTCCGCCTACAAAAGAGGCAAAAATCCAGATCCAAACCACACCATCTTCCTCCCGCGAATACTTCATCGGAGCGTCTTTGACCTAAAAATCCATTCCATCATGGACCATCGACGCGGCTCCTCTTCCCGCGCTCCCAGCCCACCGCCAGGGGATTGGAGGAGGTGCTCTATTCTGCACAACGAGCTAGTGAAGCTCCAAGCGGGGGGATATCTCCCTCCGGCCTTCATGGTCCCGGTTCGAGCCGGGCTGGTCACTTATCAAGGTGGGAGGCAAGCGGAGGCTACCCCAAGCCCCAATAAAGGGGAGCGAGTATGCTTCGTCCCTTATCTGATAAGGGGACTCGGATTCCCAATACATCCGTTCCTCCGCGGGCTCCTGGAGTTCTACGGACTCCAGCTCCACCACCTCACGCCCGCCTCTGTCCTGCATATCGCGGGCTACGTAGCTCTTTGCGAGCTATTCCTGGGCATTGAGCCCCATTTTGCATTGTGGAAGAGGTTGTTACGCCTCGCACCCGTTCTCACGAGGGTCCATATATCAAGTGGGCGGCGCGAAATATGGCGATTGCGGGACCGGATACCCATCCGGTACTCCGAGAAGGCGTCCAAGACCGGCCTTGAGTGGTTTACATAGGAGGCGCTCGCTGCGGACCCATCCGGATTGGCCTCCGGAGTTTAGTGCTGCTCCTCAAGAACGCCACGGTGGCGCCCACGGAGCCCCGATTGGAGGAAGACAAGAGCGTCCATTACTTGATGGGCGAATAAGATTCTTGGCCCATTCGGGTTGATAATGATTGGAGTCATGGCGACATGCATTATGCGGGGTACAGCCATTGCAATCAGAGGCCACCCCATGTGGGATTTCAACGGGAAGACGATGCCACCCGTCATGGCCGCCAAGGGCGGATTCGACCGAGGATCAGTGCGAGATCTGTCCGGCTGTACAAGGGGAGAAGGAGGACTTCCTTGAGCGAACCCTTTGAATGGGTTTTCCATGAACAACCCTAGAGGCTGGGTAGCGAACACTTTTAAGGGCTCAACCCATGCTTTGAAGTTTAGGCTTCTTATATTATGTCTTGGCGCGGGATCTCGCGGACTATGGAGGATATGGTAAGTCCGCTCGCAACCCAAGATCGAGAAGATCCTCGATCCGGCCTCCGAAGAGGATCCGGACATCAAGGTGGAGCTGATCAACGGGGTGTTTCACCAGCTCAGCATGGACAATGCTTTGGTCGCCATTATAGCGGACTACCCCGGACTGTATCCGGCTTCCCAGGTGACTGTGAGAGAGGTCCGGACACCATTATCTCTTCGTTGCCCATTTCGACCTTCGCGAACGATGGTGTTTACAGAAGCGCCTTCAAAGCGGGAAGCCGAGCTCAGCGGCGACCACCAACAAAGGTCATCCGGACCAGAAAGCGGAAAAGGAGCGCGCACGAATCAAACGTCGCCGCAAAGGTATAGCTCGTATTTAAATTTTGAGCAACGCCCTAGGAAGCGTCTGAGTGCTCATGATCTTTATAGGAGAAAAAGCGCCGCTGGATCATGGGCGCGAAGTTGCCGATCCAACCTATACGGCCAGCTCCAGCGCCCCACCGAGGGGGAGGCAAGCGCAAGACGCTGGCCGGATCCTCCTCCAACGGAGGACACCGGCTGCATCGTCCGCCACCAAGTGCGAGGTGGAGAGCGCCATGAACCATAGGCACCGCCGACAAGATTCGTGAAGCGTGCTTCTCCCCGAGGCATTGGGCGCCTTTAACGTTAGGGGACGCGCACCTCCGTGCTGCTCAAGATGGTTTTACGAGCCACGAGCGGTATGTGAAAGACATACGGGTAAGGGAATTTTAATGGTTATATATACCAAGAGCCCCGAGACTTAAAGTAGTTATGTTAACTGATTTAGGATCATTCAAACGCATGAGCTCCTCTTGAGAAGAATGCCCATTGTCTCGGGAGCTGCAAGAATGCAAGGCCCAACTTGAGGCCGCACTTGTTGCCACAGAGGAGGCGCAGAGACCCCTCCCGGTAACACATTTTATTAATAAATATAAGCGTTGTGCGGCGTGCGGCGCAAGTCTAATAGTGACATTGCAGGTGCCGCCGGACAAGATCCGGACAGTAAGAATTATGCGCCGACTAAAGGCGGTGAGAGGGTGCTGAATAGGGTGCAGCAAGAAAGGAACATGCTCCAGGATGCCAACGCCAAGCTCGGAGAAGAGCTGAAAGGCGCTCGAGCCGGGCTGTCCAGCTCCGTTAAGGAGAATCAGCGGCTTCGTTGCGGCATTTATAGTAAGTGCTTGAGCAGACTCTTTTGAAAAGAAGAGTTCGGCGAGGAAGCAAATTGACATAATATGTCTTGTAGGTATACTCACAGGTCGCCTCATGAGGAGATGCACATATCAGCGGGTGATCAACTTCGAGTTGTTGCAACTGCGCCGAACTAGTTCGGCGAGCAATGAGCGGCGTCGTCTGTGCTTTGTGGCCAGCCCTCTCCCTACCCGAGGGCCTTGGGGAGCTTGCGGAGAAGCTTGAGAAGTCTTGCGGCGCTTCCGTTTGTGGAAGATTTCGCTTGCCGTCAAGGTGCCGTGGAGGCTTGGGCCATGGTGAAGACGCTACAAGAAGGCGGATCCCAACCACATGGCGAAGTTGGATCGGTGGGGCCTGATGGGAAGGAGATCCTGTGAGTTTAGTATACACCAAGTAGAGTTGGCTGCTAAATTTTCCCAACGGACTGTAAGTTAGACAGACTGTTAGACGGGATTGAGGAGGAATACAATCGATAAATTTGACAATGTATGTTTTCCTTTAAAGTGACATGTGAAATGCCTTCTAGCGGATTGTAGATCGTTTGTCTTGCCGACCTTTTCGCTTCAACCTCGGGACCCTAGAGTGCAGGTGTGTCCGAATACCTTTTGGTTAAGAAACAACCGTGGTATGCATGGAGACCAGGCGTAGGGGTCATTAGTGCTTTATGAGACAAGTGCCCAACTAGTTATGTTATATTACATGGTTAGTAAGAAACATCTTCGGGGAGAATAGTTCATTAAGGGTTCCTTTCTCTGGGAGGCATGCCCTAAAGTGCATGTCGGACTGAAGAAAGCGAAAAAAAAATCTGGGGCGGATAAATGAGTAGGTAAAAAATCATATTTTAAGTCACCGATCGAATATTCCCTTAAGAACGCTAGCTTCGGCTTCACCTGGCCTCGAGGTACACATCCGGTGACCGGCAAGAATAATCGCAGAGGTGCTCCCTTTACCTCCTAGCCGAACAATCGGGAATGTAGGGGTAAGCACAGGAGCCAGGCAACCCAGCTTGGCCAAAACTTAAGTCATATCAATGCATATAATGGTGAGTAAAAGGTACATGTGGAAGCTTGACACATGTGCTGGGCATGAAACCCTTATAATTGAGCTTCTGGAAAAGAAGCCCCCAGGTATAATGAGTGTGAATGGCACCTCAAGTGTATGCGAACAATGCGAAAGTAGGCCCTTAAGGGCTTTTTAGTAAAAAGGTTATGAGAGGAAAGAGAAACAAAAGACAGCCGAAGTGTAAAAATTTGAACGGAGGAAGGGGACGAACTCTTAGTCCGACGCTAGGCATAGAATCTTCGGAGGCAGGCTGCGTTCCATGGGTTCGGCTCGAGTCGGTTATCCGACGCATTTCGAAGACGGTACGCTCCGCCGGTCAGGACTTGATCGATAATGAAGGGGCCCTTCCATTTGGGCTTGAGCTTGTCCTTTTTCTTGTCCGGCAGGCGTAGAACTAGTTCGCCAACGTTGTAAGTCTTGGCCCATACTTCTCTGCTTTGATATCTTCGGGCCTGTTGCTGATAAAATGCGGAACGAGCCTTGGCGACGTCGCGTTCTTCCTCCAATGTGTCCAAGCTGTCCTGCCGATCCAGCTCGGCTTCTCTTTCTTCGTACATGCGCACTCGAGGTGAGTCATGAATTATGTCACAAGGCAGAACTGCCTCTGCGCCGTATACCATAAAAAATGGTGTGAATCCGGTAGTACGGTTAGGCGTTGTCCGCAGCCCCAGATCTGAGTCGAGCTCCTCAACCCAAAGGCGTGTCGATTTAGTAAGTGACCGCACTAGTCCGGGTTTAATGCCGCTCATTATTAGACCATTTGCTCGCTCCACTTGACCGTTGGTTTGAGGGTGATAGACCAAGCGTAGTCGAGCTTAATGCCCATATTTTTGCACCATGACTTAACCTCGCCGGCTGTGAAGTTCGTGCCGTTGTCGGTGATGATCTTTGTGGGGACTCAGAGCGGTGTACTACCCCGGATATAAAGTCTACCACTGGTCCGGACTCTGCTGTTTTGACCGGTTTGGCCTCTATCCATTTGGTGAATTTATCGACCATGACCAATAGGTACCTTTGCTTGTGGGTTCCCCCTTTAAGGGGTCCAACCATATCAAGCCCCCAGACCGTGAACGGCCAGGTAATGGGTATAGTTTTAAGGCGGTGGGCGGCATGTGGCTCGATTAGCAAAGAGCCGACAACCAACGCATCTGGACTAAGTCCCGGCATCTGCCGGGCCGTCGCCAATAAAACCTCAGACGGAATGCCTTTCCTACAAGGGCCGGGCTGCTGCGTGGTGTTCGCTTAGTCCGGCATGAATTTCAGCCGGGAGGTTTCGCCCTTCCTCTTCGGAGATACACCTTTGAAGGACTCGGTTGTACTTTTCTTATCTGATTCTCCTCATGGACCTTGTAGGCTTTGATCGCCGGACTATGCAATGGGCCTCGTTTTGGTCTTGAAGTTCCTGCCTAAGCAAGTAGGCTAGGAATGGTTACATCCACAGGCGATTACTGCCATTATGACGTAATGAAGGCGTTATGTCATCGGCTGAATCGCCGATTGGCGCGGTTTTTCCGGTTTGTCACTTCGGGCTCCTCTTCCCATAGTACGGATGGCTTGAAGAGCCGTTCGGGAAGATATTTGGAGGACAGCATCACGTTTTGCACCGATGCGTGCAAGACGTCGCCGCTTGGTTATTATCTCGGGCTATGTGATGGAATTCGAGTCCTTCAAACCGAGCCGACATTTTTAGGACAGCGTTGCGATATGCTGCCATTTTGGATCCTTGGTGTCAAAGTCTCCGCTTATTTGGGATATTGCAAGGTTTGAATCGCGCACCTCTAGGCGTCGAATGCCCATGGAGGCGCCATCCGGAGACCATGTAACGGGGCCTCAGATTCGGCTGCGTTGTTGGAGTCCGTGTACATTATTTGAAGTACATCTTCGATCTGTGTCCCGGTTGGGGACGTCAATCTGACGCCACCCCGATCCCGCCAACATTTTAGAGCCGTCGAAATGCATAGTCCAATTGGAGTATGCGTCGTACTCTTTAGGGAGTTCGGCTTCGGTCCATTCGGCGACAAAGTCAGCCAAAACTTGTGACTTTATAGCTCGCCGAGGTTTGTAAGTTATATCGAATGGTAAGAGCTCAATGGATCATTTTGCAATCCTGCCCGTTGCGTCGCGGTTATTTATAATGTCATTGAGTGGTACTTTAGAGGCCACTGTTATCGAACACTCTGGAAAGTAGTGTCGGAGCTTCCGGGATGCCATGAACACCGCGTACGCTATCTTTTGATAGTGTGGGTAACGGGACTTGCAGGGGGTTAACACAGTGGATACATAATACACTAGTTTTTGAAGAGGGAATTTGTGCCCTTCTGTCTTTCGTTCGACGACGAGTACCGCGCTTACAACTTGATGCGTTGCTGCGATGTATAACAACATTGGTTCGCCCAGATTGGGCGCAGCCCGGACCGAGTTTGTTGCCAATATGGCCTTTATTTCTTCGAGTCCGGTAGTGGCAGCATCCGTCCACTCGAAGTGTTTGGTGCGCCTGAGGAGGCGATAGAGGGGCAACGCCTTTTCTCCTAGACGGGAGATGAAGCGGCTTAGAGCTGCCACGCATCCTGTTAATTTTTGTATTTGTTTGAGGTCTTTTGGAATGTCCAACTGTGACAGAGCTCGGATTTTAGCTGGGTTCGCTTCGATTCCTCTACCGGATACGATGAAGCCCAGCAGCTTTTCGGCTGGTACGCCGAAAACGCATTTTTCCGGATTCAGCTTCATATGCTCTGAGGTTGTCGAACGTGAGCCTCAAATCGTCTACTAGAGTTTCAACGTGTTTTGTTTTGACGACTACGTCGTCTACGTATGCCTCGACTGTTTTGCCGATCTGGGTAGCCAGACATGTTTGAATCATGCGCTGATATGTTGCGCCGGCATTTTTAAGTCTGAAGGGCATCGTGTTGAAGCAGAATGGTCCGTAATGAGTGATGAATGCCGTTGCGGCTTGGTCTGCTTCCGCCATCTTGATTTGATGGTAGCCAGAGTATGCGTCGAGGAAGCACAATGAATCGTGCCCTGCGGTAGCATCGATGATTTGGTCGATGCGGGGGAGAGGGAAGGGATCCTTTGGGCAAGCCTTATTGAGGTCTTTAAAATCGACATAGAGGCGCCAGGATTTGTCCTTCTTTGGTACCATTACCAGATTTGCTAGCCAATCCGGATGTTTGATATCTCTGATGAATCCGGCTTCTAATAGTTTGGCTAGCTCTTCTCCCATTGCCTGTCTTTTGGGTTCGGAAAATCGTCGAAGAGCCTGTTTGACTGGCTTAAATCCTTTTAGGATGTTTAGGCTGTGTTCTGCCAACCTGCGTGGGATTTCGGGCATATCCGAAGGATGCCAGGCGAAAATGTCCCAATCTTCCCAAAGGAATTCGCGCAGTGCGGCGTCTACTTCGGGGTTCAATTGTGCCCCGATGGAGGCCGTCTTTGTTGGGTACGTTGGATGGACCTGGAATTTTACTATTTCATCTGCTGGTTTGAAGGAGGTGGACTTGGATCTTTTATCGAGTATCACATTGTCCCTGTTCACTATAGAGCGCAGTGCGGTGAGTTCTTCTGCTGCTAAGGCTTCGGATAGTGCCTCCAGGGCTAGTGCGGCTGTCTTGTTTTCGGCGCGGAGTGCTATCTCCGGATCACTAGCAAGAGTGATTATTCCGCCGGGCCCAGGCATTTTGAGCTTCATGTACCCGTAATGAGGTACTGCTTGAAAAATTGCGAATGCCTCTCGTCCTATATAGCGTGATATCCGCTGTTGAACGGGGCCACTTGGAACGTGACTTCTTCGGATCTGTAATTGTCCGGTGAGCCGAACACCACATCGAGTGTGATTTTTCCGGTGCAGCGTGCTTCCCGGCTAGGGATTATTCCTCTGAAGGTTGTGCTGCTTCGCTCAATACGGCTCCAATCGATTTCCATTTAATCCGCTGCCGCCATCCATGAGGACTTTTGTCAGTCGAAAGCCTTCCACTATGGGACTAAGCACCAGTGCGGCTGGTGCTCTGGCTGTTCGGAATTTAGGCTCGTCGCTGTCGTTGAAGGTAATAGCTGTGTCGCTCCATGGATTTGTTGTTGCTACTTGGTAGACTTCGGCGAGTCCGCGGATTGTTCGTTTTCGCATTTTGTTTGATGCGAAGGTCTCGAAGACTGTTGATACCGTACCGGTATTGTTGGAGTGGTTTTGCGGGGCTAGAAGCTCCTCGCCACTTTTGGCCACCTGCCGTAATATCCAACATGCTCGAAGGCTATGTGTTGGGACGGCTCCATCTATACTATGAAGCTTACAGGGTCCATTGAGCCATCCCTCCAGTACGGTTCCGTGCCCCTTATTGGGTTTTTGCTTTTTCGTTTTTGCATCTGGGGCCTGAGTGTAAGGCACCCTTTTGTTGCGGACTGGGGTTGGGGCCGGATTATCCCAAAATTGATTTTCGGTTTTCCGGAAACTCTCCATCGCACAGTACTTTAGTACTATGGACGCCAGATCGGTGAAGCATGTAATTGTACGACGATCGATGGCGTTCAATATTCCCTTGTCCATGCAATTATTGCAGAAAATTGAGATTGTGTTTTCCTCTCGGCAGTCCTTTATCCTGTCCATAACCAGGAGGAATCGCCCGAGAGTGATGTCTTGTTTCAGCGGGCTCTTGTCGTATTAGAGATAGATCGCATATGTCTGGGCGGGTGGGTGGACTAAAATCCGGATCCCTGCCCATCTTGGGGCTTAAAGGCCGAGGAGTTTCTAAATTCGGAAGCTTGGGTTGCTGGACACAATCCAGCGAGTCCGGAGCGATGCATGGTTTTAAGTTCAATGCTCTATCGAAGTCCGTCCCTCCGCAGAAATCCGGCATGGAGGGTTCGGGAATCCGGACGTGACTAGTTTTCAATATAGGCGAAGAGTTGCCGTATTTCTCCTCTACCACTGCGACGTGGTGGGTGGCCTGGGGAGAGTTAATCTCTCTCAGATCAGTTTTAAGCCCAATCTGATTGTAGTCTGTAGCGACTCCCAGGGCGGCGGTGCGATCCAAGAGCTCGTTAACAGACGAGAGCTCTATCGGATCCAACTGTTCAGCAGATTTCGAGCTGACGCGAAGATTGCTTCTGACGACTTGATAAGTCATTGTCGAAGCGGTGGCCGGACAGGCGGTCATAGGAAAACCACCTAGCCAGATAGTTTGGCCGGCGGCCAAGGCCCCTTTGGCGAAAATACCGTCTTTGAAGACGGGTGGAGGCATCCTTCCTATCGGTGACGACACAGAGGAACTCTCAATGAAGCGTGCGGACCCTACGGGTTCGAGAACTATGTAGACATGACCGACACACGTCTCCGGTCAATAACCAATAGCGAAACCTGGATGCTCACATTGGCTCCCACATATTCTACGAAGATCATTATCGGTCAAACCGCATAACAGCATACGTTGTTCCCTTTGTCATCGGTATGTTACTTGCCCGAGATTCGATCGTCGGTATCTAAATACCTAGTTCAATCTCGTTACCGGCAAGTCTCTTTACTCGTTATGTAATGCATCATCCCGCAACTAACTCATTAGCTACATTGCTTGCAAGGCTTATAGTGATGTGCATTACCGAGAGGGCCCAGAGATACCTCTCCGACAATCGGAGTGACAAATCCTAATCTCGAAATACGTCAACTCAACAAGTACCTTCGGAGACACCTATACAGCAACTTTATAATCACCCAGTTATGTTGTGATGTTTGGTAGCACACAAAGTGTTCCTCCGGTAAGCGGGAGTTTCATAATCTCATAGTCATAGGAACATGTATAAGTCATGAAGAAAGCAATAGCAACATACTAAACAATCAAGTGCTAAGCTAACGGAATGGGTCCAGTCAATCACATCATTCTTCTAATGATGTGATCCCATTGATCAAATGATAACTCATATCTATGGTTAGGACACTCAACCATCTTTGATCAATGAGCTAGTCAAGTAGAGGCATACTAGTGACACTATGTTTGCCTATGTATTCACACATGTATTATGTTTCCGGTTAATACAATTTTAGCATGAATAATAAACATTTATCATGATATTAGGAAATAAATAATAACTTTATTATTGCCTTTAGGGCATATTTCCCTCAGTCTCCCACTTGCACTAGAGTCAATAATCTAGATTACACAGTAATGATTCTAACACCCATGGAGCCTTGGTGTTGATCATGTTTTGCTCGTGGAAGAGGCTTAGTCAACGGGTCTGCAACATTCAGATCCATATGTATCTTACAAATCTCTATGTCTCCCACCTGGACTTGGTCCCGGATGGAATTGAAGCGTCTCTTGATGTGCTTGGTTCTCTTGTGAAATCTGGATTCCTTTGCCAAGGCAATTGCACCAGTATTGTCACAAAAGATTTTCATTGGACCCGATGCACTAGGTATGACACCTAGATCGGATATGAACTCCTTCATCCAGACTCCTTCATTTGCTGCTTACGAAGCAGCTATGTACTCCGCTTCACACGTAGATCCCGCCACGACGCTTTGTTTAGAACTGCACCAACTGACAGCTCCACCGTTCAATATAAACACGTATCCGGTTTGCGATTTAGAATCGTCCGGTTCAGTGTCAAAGCTTGCATCGACGTAACCATTTACGACTAGCTCTTTGTCACCTCCATAAACGAGAAACATATCCTTAGTCCTTTTTAGGTATTTCAGGATGTTCTTGACCGTTGTCCAGTGATCCACTCCTGGATTACTTTGGTACCTCCCTGCTAAACTAATAGCAAGACACACATTAGGTCTGGTACACAGCATTGCATACATGATAGAGCCTATGGCTGAAGGATAGGGAACATCTTTCATTTTCTCTCTATCGTCTGCAGTGGTCGGGCATTGAGTCTGACTCAACTTCACACCTTGTATTACAGGCAAGAACTGTTTCTTTGCTTGATCCATTTTGAACTTTTTCAAAACTTTTCAAGGTATGTACTTTGTGAAAGTCCAATTAAGAGTCTTGATCTATCTCTATAGATCTTGATGCCCAATATATAAGCAGCTTCACCGAGGTCTTTCATTGAAAAACTTTTATTCAAGTATCCTTTTATGCTATCTAGAAATTCTATATCATTTCCAATCAACAATATGTCGTCCACATATAATATTAGAAATGCTACAGAGCTCCCACTCACTTTCTTGTAAATACAGGCTTCTCCAAAAGTCTGTATAAAACCATATGCTTTGATCACACTATCAAAGCGTTTATTCCAATTCCGAGAGGCTTGCACCAGTCCATAAATGGATCGCTGGAGCTTGCACACTTTGTCAGCACCTTTTGGATCGATAAAACCTTCTAGTTGCACCATATACAACTCTTCTTCCAGAAATCCATTTAGGAATGCAGTTTCGACATCCATTTGCCAAATTTCATAATCATAAAATGCGGCAATTGCTAACATGATTCGGACAGACTTAAGCATCGCTATGGGTGAGAAAGACTCATCGTAGATAACCCCTTGAACTTGTCAAAAACCTTTCGCAACAAGTCGAGCTTTGTAGACAGTAACATTACCGTCAACGTCAGTCTTCTCCTTGAAGATCCATTTATTCTCGATGGCTTGCCAATCATTAGGAAAGTCAACCAAAGTCCAAACTTTGTTCTCATACATGGATCCCATCTCAAATTTCATGGCCTCAAGCCATTTTGCGGAATCTAGGCTCATCATCGCTTCCTCATAGTTCGTAGGTTCGCCATGGTCAAGTAACATGACCTCCAGAATAGGATTACCATACCACTCTGGTGCGGATCTTACTCTGGTTGACCTACGAGGTTCGGTAGTAACTTGATCTGAAGTTTCATGATGAATATCATTAGCTTCCTCACTAATTGGTGTAGGTGTCACAGGAACCGGTTTCTGTGATGAACTACTTTCCAATAAGGGAGCAGGTACAGTTGCCTCATCAAGTTCTACTTTCCTCCCACTCACTTCTTTCGAGAGAAACTCCTTCTCTAGAAAGGATCCATTCTTGGCAAAGAATGTCTTGCCTTCGGATCTGTGATAGAAGGTGTACCCGACAGTTTCCTTTGGGTATCCTATGAAGACACATTTCTCTGATTTTGGTTCGAGCTTATCAGGTTGATGCTTTTTCACATAAGCATCGCAACCCCAAACTTTAAGAAACGACAACTTTGATTTCTTGCCAAACCATAGTTCATAAGGTGTCCTCTCAACGGATTTTGATGGTGCCCTATATAACGTGAATGCCGCCGTCTATAAAGCATAACCCCAAAATGATAGCGGTAAATCAGTAAGAGACATCATAGATCGCACTATATCTAGTAAAGTACGATTACGATGTTCGGACACACCATTACGTTGTGGTGTTCCGGGTGGCGTGAGTTGCGAAACTATTCCGCATTGTTTCAAATGTGGACCAAACTCGTAACTCAAATATTCTCCTCCATGATCAGATCGTAGAAATTTTATTTTCTTGTTACGATGATTTTCCACTTCACTCTGAAATTCTTTGAACTTTACAAATGTTTCAGACTTATGTTTCATTAAGTAGATATACCCATATCTACTCAAATCATCTGTGAAGGTGAGAAAATAACAATACCCGCCGCGAGCCTCAATATTCATCGGACCACATACATCAGTATGTATGATTTCCAACAAATCTGTTGCTCGCTCCATATTTCCGGAGAACGGCGTTTTAGTCATCTTGCCCATGAGGCATGGTTCGCAAGTACCAAGTGATTCACAATCAAGTGATTCCAAAAGACCATCAGTATGGAGTTTCTTCATGCGCTTTACACCAATATGACCCAAACGGCAGTGCCACAAATAAGTTGCACTATCATTATCAACTCTGCATCTTTTGGCTTCAACATTATGAATATGTGTATCACTACTATCGAGATTGAACAAAATAGACCTCTCTTCAAGGGTGCATGACCATAAAAGATATTACTCATATAAATAGAACAACCATTATTCTCATATTTAAATGAATAACCGTCTTGCATCAAACAAGATCCAGATATAACGTTCATGCTCAATGCTGGCACCAAATAACAATTATTTAGGTCTAAAACTAATCCCGAAGGTAGATGTAGAGGTAGCGTGCCGATGGCGATCACATCGACTTTGGAACCATTTCCCACGCGCATCGTCACCTCGTCCTTAGCCGTCTTTGCTTAATCCGTAGTCCCCTGCTTTGAGTAGCAAATATTAGCAATGTAACCAAGATCAAATACCGTGTGCTATTGTGAGCTCTAGTAAGGTACACATCCATAACATGTATATCACATATACCTTTGTTCACCTTGCCATCCTTCTTATCCGCCAAATACTTAGGGCAGTTCCGCTTCCAATGACCACCGCTTGCAGAGAAGCACTCATTCTCGTGTTTAGGTCCAGACTTGGGTTTCTTCTCTTGAGCAAACAACTTGTTTGCCGTTCTTCTTGAAGTTCCCTTCTTCTTCCCTTTACCCTTTTCTTTGGCTGGTGATCTTGTTGACCATCAACACTTGATGCTCCTTTTTGATTTCTACCTCCGCAGCCTTTAGCATTGCGAAGAGCTCGGAATTGTCTTGTTCATCCCTTGCATGTTATAGTTCATCACGAAGCTCTTGTAGCTTGGTGGCGTGATTGAAGAATTTCATCAATGACACTATCATCCGGAAGATTAACTCCCGTTGAATCAAGTGATTGTTATACCCGGACATTTTGAGTATATGTTCACCGTGTAACTATTCTCCTCCATCTTGCAGCTATAGAACTTATTGGAGACTTCATACCTCTCAACTGGGAATTTGCTTGAAATATTAACTTCAACTCTGGAACATCTCATATGCTCCATGACGCTCAAAACATCGTTGAAGTCCCGGTTCTAAGTCGTAAAGCATGGCACATCGAACTATCGAGTAGTCATCGCTTTGCTCGCTGGACATTCTTAACGCCGTCGATTGCATCTGCAGAAGAGCTCGGCACCTAGCGGTGCTTCCAGGACATAATTCTTCTATGCAGCAATGAGGATAATCCTCAAGTTACGGACCGAGTCCGTGTAATTGCTACCATCATCTTTCAACTTTGCTTTCTCAAGGAACGCATTAAAATTCAACGGAACAACAGCACGGGCCATCTATATACAACAACATAGACAAGCAAAATACTATCAGGTACTAAGTTCATGATAAATTCAAGTTCAATTAATCATATTACTTAAGAACTCCCACTTTGATAGACATCTCTCTAATCATCTAAGTGACCACGTGATCCAAATCAACTAAACCATAACCGATCATCACGTGAAATGGAGTAGTTTTCAATGGTGAACATCACTATGTTGATCATATGTACTATATGATTCACGTTCGACCTTTCGGTCTTAGTGTTATGAGGCCATATCTGCATATGCTAGGCTCGTCAAGTTTTAATCCCGAGTATTCTGCGTGTGCAAAACTGGCTTGCACCCGTTGTAGATGAACGTAGAGCTTATTACACCCGATCATCATGTGGTGTCTCGGCACGACGAACTTTGGCAACGGTGCATACTCAGGAAGAACACTTTTACCTTGAAATTTAGTTAGAGATCATCTTATAATGCTACCGTCAATTAAAGCAAAATAACATGCATAAAGGATAAACATCACATGCAATCAATATAAGTGATATGATATGGCCATCATCATCTTGTGCTTGTGATCTCCATCTCCGAAGAATCCTCATGATCACCATCGTCACCGGTGCGACACCTTGATATTCATCGTAGCATCATTATCGTCTCGCCAACTATTGCTTCTACGACTATCGCTACTGCTTAGTGATAAAGTAAAGCAATTACAGGGCGATTGCATTGCATACAATAAAGCGACAACCATATGGCTCCTGCCAGTTGCCGATAACTTTGTTACAAAACATGATCATGTCATACAATAAAATTTAGCATCATGTCTTGACCATATCACATCACAACATGCCCTGCAAAAACAAGTTAGACGTCCTCTACTTTGTTGTTGCAAGTTTTACGTGGCTGCTACGGGCTGAGCAAGAACCGTTCTTACCTACGCATCAAAACCACAACGATATTTCGTCTAAGTTAGTGTTGTTTTAACCTTCTCATGGACCGGGTGTAGCCACACTCGGTTCAACTAAAGTTGGAGAAACTGACACCCGCCAGCCACCTATGTGCAAAGCACGTCGGTAGAACCAGTCTCACGTAAGCGTACGCGTAATGTCGGTCCGGGCCGCTTCATCCAACAATATCGCCGAACCAAAGTATGACATGCTGGTAAGCAGTATGACTTGTATTGCCCACAACTCACTTGTGTTCTACTCGTGCCTATAACATCTACGCATAAAACCAGGCTCGGATGCCACTGTTGGGGAACGTAGTAATTTCAAAAAAAAATCCTACGCACACGCAAGATCATGGTAATGCATAACAACAAGAGGGGAGAGTGTTGTCCACGTACCCTCGTAGACCGAAAGCGGAAGCGTTAGCACAACACGGTTGATGTAGTCGTACGTCTTCAAGATCCGACCGATCAAGTACCGAACGCACGGCACCTCCGAGTTTAGCACACGTTCAGCTCGATGACATCCCACGAACTCCGATCCAGCAGAGCTTTGCGGGAGAGTTTCGTCAGCATGACAGCGTGATGACAGTGTCGATGATGCTACCGACGCAGGGCTTCGCCTAAGCACCGCTACGATATTACCGAGGTGGAATATGGTGGAGGGGGGCACCGCACACAGCTAAGAGATCAATGATCAATTGTTGTGTCTAGAGGTGCCCCCTGCCCCCGTATATAAAGGAGCAAGGGGGGAGGTGGCCGGCCAGGAGGAGGGCGCGCCAAGGGGGGAGTCCTACTCCCATCGGGAGTAGGACTCCTCCTTTCCTTGTTGGAGTAGGAAAGGGGAAGGAAGGAAGAGAGAGAGAGAGAGAGAGAGAGAGGAAGGAAAGGGGGGCGCCGCCCCCCTCCTTGTCCTATTTAGACTAGAGGGGGAGGGGGTGCGCGGCCTGCCCTTGCCGCCCCTCCTCTTCTCCACTAGGGCCCATGAGGCCCAATAAACCCCCCGGGGGGTTCCTGTAACCCCCCGGTACTCCGGTATATGTCCGAAACTATTCCGGTGTCCGAACATAGTCATCCAATATATCGATCTTCATGTCTCAACCATTTCGAGACTCCTCGTCATGTCCGTGATCATATCCAGGACTCTGAACTACCTTCGGTACATCAAAACACAAAAACTCATAATACCGATCGTCACCAAACTTTAAGCGTGCGGACCCTACGGGTTCGAGAACTATGTAGACATTACCAAGACACGTCTCTAGTCAATAACCAATAGCGGAACCTGGATGCTCATATTGGCTCCCACATATTCTACGAAGATCATTATCGGTCAAACCACATAACAACATACATTGTTTCCTTTGCCATCGGTATGTTACTTGCCCGAGATTCGATCGTCGGTATCTCAATACCTATTTCAATCTCGTTACCAGCAAGTCTCTTTACTCGTTACGTAATGCATCATCCTGCAACTAACTCATTAGCTACATTGCTTGCAAGGCTTATAGTGATGTGCATTACCGAGAGGGCCTAGAGATACCTCTCCGACAATCGGAGTGACAAATCCTAATTTCGAAATATGTCAACTCAACAGGTACCTTCGGAGACACTTGTAGAGCACCTTTATAATCACCCAGTTACGTTGTGACGTTTGGTAGCACACAAAGTGTTCCTCCGTAAGCGGGAGTTACATAATCTCATAGTCATAGGAACATGTATAAGTCATGAAGAAAGCAATAGCAACATAGTAAACGATCAAGTGCTAAGCTAACGGAATGGGTCAAGTCAATCACATCATTCTTCTAATGATGTGATCCCATTGATCAAATGATAACTCATATCTATGGTTAGGAAACTCAACCATCTTTGATCAATGAGCTAGTCAAGTAGAGGCATACTAGTGACACTATGTTTGTCTATGTATTCACACATGTATTATGTTTCTGGTTAATACAATTCTAGCATGAAAACATTTATCATGATATGAGGAAATAAATAATAACTTTATTATTGCCTCTAGGGCATATTTCCTTCAATTTGTTCACCCACCGTAGTACTTACGCTATCTTGAGAGAAGCAACTAGTGAAACCTATGGCCCCCGGGTCTATTTTCCATCATATAAATTTCCAACCTATCTTTATTTTCTAATCTTTACTTTCAATCTATTTCATAAAAATACCAAAAATATTTATCTTATCTTATTATCTCTATCAGATCTCTCTTTCGCAAGTGGCCGTGAAGGGATTGACAGCCCCTTTCTCGCGTTGGTTGCGAGGTTCTTGTTTGTTTGTGTAGGTACGACGGACTTGCGTGGAGCCTCCTACTGGATTGATACATTGGTTCTCAAAAACTGAGGGAAATACTTACGCTACTTTGCTGCATCACCCTTTCCTCTTCATGGGAAAACCAACGCAGTGCTCAAGAGGTAGCAAGGGGGGCGCCGCACACTGCTTAGAGAAATTCTTCTGTCTTCTAGGGGCGCCCCCCGTATATAAAGGAGGTAGGGAGAGGAGGCCGGTGCTAGGGGGGCGCCTAGAACACACAACATCAATTGTTAGCCGTGTGCGGCGCCCCCCTCTGCAGTTTACGCCTCCGGTCATATCTTCGTAGTGCTTAGGCAAAGACCTGCGCGGATCACTTCACCATCATCGTCATCGCGTCGTCGTGCTGACGGAACTCATCTAGTACCTTGGCACCTTGCTGGATCAAGAAGGCGAGTGACGTCACCGAGCTAAACGTGTGCAGAACTCGGAGGCGTCGTACGTTCGGTGCTTGATCGGTCGAAGCTAGAAGATGTTCGACTACATCAACCGCGTTGTCAAACGCTTCTGCTTACGGTCTACGAGGGTACGTAGACATACTCTCCCCCTCGTTGCTATGCATCTCCATCGATAGATCATTGCGTCTGCATAGAATTTTTTTTGTTTTCCATGCAACGTTTCCCAACAAGTATCAAGGACAAACCTATACCAACTAGTAATGCCAATATAATTTTTTTACGAAGAATTGTGGTAAATTGCTTATGAGTAGATATATTTTGAGCATCACAAATTATGTACCAAGAATCTTTTAAACTCTCTCCGCCCCTTTGTTAAAAATTAAGCATTTCTCACTCAGGCGTGGAAAAAACAAGTGAAGAACTAGCCATGATAGCAACAAAAAGCAAGAATAGCAGCACAAGGTATTTTTGGTATTTTGAAATTTTTTGGTAAGCAAAGCAAGAAGCAAAAGTAACTAGTAAAAAAATAAAGCAAGTAAATAAACGGTTTGTGTGAAGGCACTTGATTTGGTAGTAGAAGACTCGCCGGCAACGGCACCAGAAATTTATTTTCTACTCCCGCAGGAGCCGTTGGGTTCCCAAACAGGAAGGGTGAAGAGGAACAACAGCATAGTTTTCCCTCAATTAAAAACCAAGGTTTATCAAACCAGTAAGAGCCTCTAAGCTAACAAAATAAATAACACCTGCACACAAACACAATTAAAACTTGCAGCCAGCATGGCAAAAGGGTTGTCAAGCCCCTTGTCTTGCTAGTTACAAGATTAAAAGGAAATAGAGATAGATAGTAGTGGAGTGAAACGAAAAATAAAAGAGCAATTTTTGTAGAAGAATTTATTAATGGAGAGTAGAACAGGGGGGCATAGAATCGCTAGTGGCATCTTTCTCTCATATAGGCGAATGGCATGGTAAACAAATTATAGCTGGGCAATTGAAAAGATTGTAATATTTATGACTATGATCATTCATGGCATAATCCCATATAGGAATTACGTCGGTGATAAGTAGACCATTAATCCAACTGCATGTACTACTAATACTTCACCCAAAAAATGCTATCCAGGACGTAGGGTTTTACCTCTTTGAGATGACCCGAACCTGGGTAAACATCGGTGTCTCCCTTGTATCTTGTTACCATCTAGCCAAGGCTACCAGATCGGGACCCCCTACCCGAGATCTGCCGGATTTGGTACCGTCACCAAGACTCGTCGATATGATGCGGTAGAAGCCATGCTAGTCCCCCTTGGCCACCGCATGAGAACATGCGGAGACCAGTGTCCTCCATCGAAGCCATTCACCCATGCCGGTCCACCTTGGCCACCGCATGAGAACATGCGGAGACCAGTGTCCTCCATCGAAGCCATCCACTGGTCCCTTAGACCGATGTGCGGCTCCAAAGACCCGCGCGAAATCTGACATAGTCGCGCCCAGGGGCCAATATGAAGGGAAAGCCCCACCGTCATCATCATCTCCAGCAGCGACGGGAAGATCGAAGGCGGCCGTGGCCGAACCCTAGATGAACTACCCAGGGGCCACGATGAAGGAAAAGCCCCACCGCCGCCATCATCTCCAGCAGCGACAGGCAGATCGAAGGCGGTCGTGGCCGAACCCTAGATGAACAAGGGGAACACCGTCATGACCAATGAAGAACCGCCCCGACGCCTCCATCCCTGGCGGGCGCACGGCTTAACCGCCAGTATCCTAGATCACTAGGTCGCGAACGCTAGACCGCTCTCGTATCCTCTGCTTTGTCATAAGGGCAACATACTTCAGCAGAACAACAAAGTTTTAGATAGCAAGCCATACCAATAACAAAGGAGAAAGATTCATGAGATAGGTCTTGCTCTATTTGACCAAGCTACATGAGGCATTCACTATATATACAATACAGAATACTTGAACGGCTTCCAAGGAAAATGTGGCATTGAGACTTTGATCATTGCATGCCTATTGTCACAAAATGTACAGGTATGATTATCTGCAAGTGAGTGGCAGTAGAAGCCTTTCAATGATGTAACATGTGTTGTCGCTCTCTCTTTTCGAGTATGTACAACCACTGCGTGTATGGATCCGGTCCAGCACAACATGAAAAACACCTCAGCTCAGTAATCCTGAAGCAACGCATCCAGCTTTTTCTGCCTCGCTGCGTGCTTCAGCTTCTCCATTGCGATAAGCCCTAGTTGCCTCACCCTCTCCCTGGATAACCCGAACCTGAAGAATGTTTCAAAGATCAGGATTAGACTATCATGTGGCAAGAAAGAACTGTGGTTCAGTTAGTAATGGTCATGTCTGTATCCTCTTGATGCTCCATTTTTAGCTAATAAAATCCACCCTTTGTCGGAAAACATGTCGATGTTATGAACACTGTATGCGGAAATTTCAAAACATTTTCAGGCGAACAAATACTTGATTGTGACATAAAATAACCTTGGAAAAAAAGGAATCAGAAAATTGTGATGTTGCCTTGATGGCATTTGCTTTTGACAGCAATTAATAAGCGCAGGGCATGGCAAAAGTTCTTGTTCAGTTGAAGAAGTAATACTTACTGTCTGCTAATATCCTCCCATGTATGGCATTGTTTCCCTATACCATGGTATAACTGAATAATGTCCCTCTCACGTTCAGTGAGATTTGAGTTTAGAAGTTTGTTGACTTCCTCCTGGTATCAGCAGAATCTTAAGATGACTGAAAATCACGAGGAAGTGAACAACAATAGCAATTAAGGTTACCTTTAGGTACCACTCCTCAAATCCATGCCATGGGTCATTCGCAACATTTTGATCCTCTATATACTGAGAATGAGTGGAGGAGGAAATCAAAGTTAACCCCGAGGAATATTTCATCGGTGAAAAAGTATTTTGGTGGTATTTATTGTGTGGTAGTGTAACAGCTTACGCTGTGGAGTGTATCTCCGGGTAGGCCATTTAAGGAGGGGAATGCCTGTTGATCCAACGAAAGAGCCTTATTGACAGCCTGCATTTTGAAGATGCAAAATCATTGTGAGAAGCCCAAAGGTGTAAAAGGGCTAAACATAAGAAATCATACATGGTACGATAAATATGTAAATACCTCTGTAGCATTGTGCACTTTCTTCTCCGATATATTGAGCAACTTTGCGATGTTCTAAGGACAATGACGAAAGGTTAGAGAAGAAGTAACAGAGCAACATGATGAACACACACAAAATCATGCCGCTTGAAATGCTTCACGCAAATAAAACTAGTAGTCCGCCCTACTTGCGTTGTCGGAGAAACCCCTTGGTCCTCCAATGCGTACTTTGCGCCACGAATCGCAATCAGCCTCTCATGCAGGTAAGTAGGGAGCCTGAATGTTTTCGAGTTGTCGGCCAGTGCTCTTGAAACACCCTGGTAACAAGGAAAGTAATGAATGGATAAAGAGTGCAAAGATTCTCCCGTTAGTACGTACTGATGAGATGAGCAAAGAGGTCTCACCTGACGAATCCACCAGTATACATAAGTGGAAATTCTGAAGCCCCTGGATGCATCGAACTTTTCGATCCCGCGGAGTAGCCCTATGAGACCACCCTGAATCACCAGCCAAATTGCCCAACATGTTACATGTTGATTTTTGTGAAACATGCTAACTGTCCTAGTGAAACAAATGCCCATGAACAGGAGGATGTGATTACCTGAATCAGGTCGGACAGCTCAACCCCCAGCTTGTCATACTTCTGGGCGATGGATATGACCAAACGGATGTTGCTCATCGTTAGCACCTCCCTCGCGAGGAACGACTCGCGCATTCTTGACCGTAGCTCCGGCGTCGATATCCGAAGTGATTGCGCCATCTGCTTGTACGACGGCTCATTCCCCAGTTTTTCTTTCAGCCTGAATCAATGTTTCAGACTCAGAGGTTAGGCAAAAGTGTCAACTTCATAGCACAACGCAAAGCAGCAGTGACAATGGTTCTTGATTTCGGATTCGGAGAAGAAGCATATAGTACTATGTTGGTTGAATGGATCACTGAATTTGGGGAAGAGCACTCCCATCCCATACTTTGATCTTTGCTGCTGCAGCCATATCCCGTCCTTGATCTTCTTGGAGAGGTGGACAACCTGCTTGTGCGTGAGGAGCTCCTTGCTGACGGTACCGCGAAGGTAGATGCGGTTTCTGCTCTGCAGCAGCTCGGGGCTGATGCTCAGGTGCACGGCGCCGCTGCCTTTCTTGGACCTCCCACGCCTCCGGCCGCTCATCCGCCGCTGCCTCGCCGAGACGCCGGAGCGCGCCACGACGACGGAGCTGCTCCTGCCCTTGCCGTCATCGTCCTCGGCCGAACCAATGGCCTCCACATGGTGGCCATCGCCGCCGCCGTCGTCGTCCTCCTCCTCCTCGAAGGGGAGTTGCCACTGCTTCTCGAGCATGGACCTCTGCAGTAGGATAATGGCATCGAGGGAGAACTCGTCGGCGGGCAACAACGGAGGAGGCTGCGGCGCGAGCGCAGGCGCGCTCTGCCTGAGGGCCCGCATGACCTGCGCGCGGCCATGTGGGGAGAGCTTGAGCCTGTGCGCGGCGACGGTGAGCTTGGACGCGGCCGGTGGCGCGAACTGCAGCGAGGAGGAGCCGTGGGCGTCTCCCGCCGCGCTGCTCATGTGGCAGTTGACCTTGTCGGAGAGCAGGTCGTTGGGCGGCCCGAAGGACGAGCTGAGAAGGCGGTTGCCTGCGCTCAGCCCGATCAAGGCAGGCGTCGCCGTCATGTCTCGCCACCCGTTTAGTTATCTGCGCCGTATGAGCGCGGCGAGGGATTACAAAACACTGTGTTTCAAGAAACAGAGAAAGAAGAGATAGGAAGCTCTTACCTGTGCGGCGGCGCGGGGCGACAGGCGGAAGCGACGAAGAATCAAGGGAAGGGGAAGGGGAGGAAGAGGAAGACGACGGCGCGGGCGTCGGAGACAATAACCAAAGTACGGAGTACTAGCTAGTATAGTACTAGTAAACTAGAAGCTCAATGGACACCACACGCCGAGAGAGAGAGAGAGAGAGACGGAGAGGCTATTAACAGTGCGCTCGTGCGTGCGGTGGCAGCGGCAGCGGCAGCCAGCTCCACTGCTGCGCGCGCTGGTTTTACTGCGTTACTGCAGTGGAGAAGCTGGGCCGGAGGGGGAGGAGAGGATAGGGTGAGTGAGGGCGGGAGGCCATTGGCGGGGGGAGATATTCGCCGGTGGCCTCTCGTCTGGACGCCGAGGCCGAGCGCGCGCCACGACCGCCAGATCCTGCGCCCGGGCCACCTGGCAACAAAAGATCGTCCCCTCCCCGTTGCCTCCACATGTCCCCTCTCCTTGTTTTGATTTCACGGCGCTTCCTTTCACGCACAAAAACGATACTCCATTCATTCCACAATATATAATGTAGTGTGTCTGCGTTTCTTAAAATCTAAATTTGACCACATATTTAAATAATAAGACGGACTGCGACGAGAGCAAAAATTATATCATTGAATTCGCTATCTCGATACTAATTCAGTGGTATAATTTTTCCTCCCGGCGCATTCGATCTCGTTGGTTAAATATATGATCAAACTTAGATCTAGGAAGCGCGGGCGCACTACATTGTGGGATGGAGAAAGTAAGTACATGCCTCCTGGATTCGCACGAATACAAAAAAACTTTGATCCGCACCATAAAGAGACCTGAGTGTTAGAAGGAAAAGAGAGGGATTGTTGCGGAATATGATGGATGTATTATTGAGCCTCGAGGGCGAGTATATATTGAGTACAAGACTTGGAGGGCAAGAAGCCTCTCCTGAAGATATGGTAGGAAACAGATTACAAATCCTAGACTACCAAATACATGTAACCCAGATATATCTCTAACATCCCCCTCCCCGTCAGAAGCGGTAGCGCTTCGCAGACAACAGAGCGTCGCGACGGTCGACCGAGAGAATAGCAACCGACGGGCCGACATCCCCGCAATGAAGCGGGGCGTCGTGGGCGATGTCGCGTCGCGGACGCTTTGACTGTAGAGGAAGCCGGCGAGTTGCTCAAGCGGATGATAACCCTTTGTGCCGATGTCAGAGGTAGCCGGGAGTATAGGGTGGTGGAGCCGTGGTCGATGTAGCCGTGCGAAGAATGCTGTGGTCGATGTCGAGTCGGGGTAGCCGTGTCGAGGGAGTCGCCGTGGAGCTGCGGGCGCAAGGAGGCGCTGAGTTAGTCATGGGCGCAGTGGTGTCGAGGTAGTCGTGCGCCGGAAGGAGGATGGTGTCGATGAGGCGTCACACCAGGTGTGCCAAACCCGGGGACACGTCGTAGACGAAGGCACGCATCGATGTTGCCAGCACCGCGCATACGTAGACGGACGAAGACGAAGTTGACCAAGCGCCGACCAGGCTTGCCAGGCCCGAAGACACGTCGTGGATGAAGGCAAGCATCGGTGTTTCCAGCACCGGGCATGCGGAGATGAGGGACCTGCACGAGCTATACGCCATGTCGGAGAAGTCAGAAGGGTCAGCAGAGAAGAACTTGACAACGATTGCGGCGTCCATCGACGCGGGGCCGATGTCACCAACGGTGCTTGGAGTAGACGAAGTGTTTGGAGTAGATGACAACGACACTGGCGATGTGTTGGTGCTTGGACGAAGACGAAGGGGGTGGACGGGCGGCGGCGGCGGCTATAGAGGTAGTGGCCGAGGCGGCCGAAGAAGAGCGGCGACGGCAGCGGCTGTTCTCGAAGTAGGCGAGAAACCCAATAGTGTGACGAAGACCGGCGCGGACAGAGGCGTTCCCGCGCCAACAGAGGCGGCGCGGCGCATACCATGAGAGGTCGACGCGTGGGGACGACGGTGGACCACGGGCCGCGGCACTACGGCCCGAAGGGGCGACGCAGCGACGGCAGGTAGGTCGGGGCGATGGCGGAAGACCTCGGGGTGGCAGCGGGGACCGCGGGAAGCGGCACTACAACCCGAAGGGGCAGCGCAGCGGCGGAGCGCGGGTTGGTGCAACCACGGGGACAGCGTTGGGGGCGGCGGTGGGGACCGTGTATCGCCGCACTATGGCCCGAAGGGGCGACGCAGCAGCGATGCGCGAGTCGATGCAGCCGCAAGGAGAACCACGGGGCGGCGGCGCTGCGGCCCGACGGGGCGACGCAGCGGTAGCCCATTCCTCGATCGGTGGAGGGGCGCGCTGAACTCGGTGACGATCTTAACCGGACTTGCGGAGGCGTGCACAACGAACGGGCCAGGTCGGTCGCGTGGCGTAGATGAAGCGGATCGCAGCGACGAGCGGGTGATCAAGCCGATCACGCGCGAGGTCAGGAACACCGCTCGGTGGAGGTGGGATGGCGGCGGAGTCCAAGATGAGGCCGACGTGCGGAAGAGCGCGTCAACGCCGACACCCGGGCTGCCAAAACAGCGCCGGCGTTCGTGCAGCGAGGCCCGAGCGACCAACGTAGCAGTGGTGCCCGAGCTGAAGTAGCCGACGAGCCTGACGCAGCCGGCCTGATGCAGCCGGGGACAAGGCCGGCGAGGCAGACCACAGGGCCGCCGTGCAGATGTGGCGAAGGCAGGTGGCGTGGATCGATGGGCGAGCCGGCGCACAAACGACAGCTATGATGGGCCGCCGCATGGCGCGAGGCCGCCAGGTCAGGGTGATGCAGGAGTCCAGGTCGGAGCAGGGAGGAGACGGCCGGCGCAGTGCGACGTGCGGGTCGACGCGCGGACTGCGGTTGGCTCTGATGAGCCGCCACGGCGGCGTGGCCGTCGGGTCGGAGGAGAAGCCGACAGGTCGTGCCAGGGTCGAAGTAGAGGCATGCGGCGATCGATGGCGGCGGCGGGCGACGCAAACCGATCAAGCATAGATCAGAAAACCAAAAAAACCGATCAAGGTGACCGGCGGGAGAGAGAAAAACCCAGAGCAAAGGCTCGGGAAAAAGACTCTCTAGGGCAGCCGGTCAACATGGCCGGCGGACGAACCCTAGGTACGGGCGGCGTGGCCCCCGACGGCGGTCATGGAGGCCGACCGCCCTAGGGCGGCGCCGAGCGTAAGCATCGGGCGACGGCTAGGGTTTGGATCAATTAGGCTAATCCCATGTTAGAAGGGAGAGAGAGGGATTGTTGCGTAATATGATGGATGTATTATTGAGCATCGAGGGCGAGTATATATTGAGTACAAGACTTGGAGGGCAAGAATCCTCTCCTGGAGATATGGTATGAAACGGATTACAAATCCTTTACACCAAATACATGTAACCCAAATATATCTCTAACACTGAGTATTCAAGATAGCACTAACATATCCCCCAACCTCATCGGCCACATCAGCGGCGGCCACCTTTACTCCTCGTTGGCACCTTGTCGGCACGTTAGTGGCGGCCATTTCCTGATGTAGGGTGGAACCCTAATTCGTCGATCTTTCACGTTTGGAGGGGATCCTATGGAGGGAACACTAAGAACGCGCGGAAGAACGAGAGGAAATCACGGGGAAGAACAAGAGAGACACTCAACCGACAAGAGATCAATCACACAAGGTCTAGATCATCGAAGCACGAGTGATACATGGTCCAAAATCAACAAAGGAAAGATACAAAGGTAGTCGTTCTTCTCCCGGGGGAGGTCTTGAATCCACGAGGGGATCTTCCCTTAGAGGGGTCTTGAATCCGATGGATCTTCTCCTAGACGGAGGTCCTGATCTCCGTGGAGAAGTACCGGTGGATGAGCCAAATGCTCTCACACACAAATATGAGCTAATACAATGCTAAGTCTCAAAGTAAGGAGAGGGGGTCCTATATATAGAGTCTGGGGTGAAGGGGTACATGGGCTCAGCCCAACACCGCGGCGCGAAGGCGCTGGCCGGTGAACCCGGGGACGGGCCCGGTGATCCCGGGCTGGTCCGGATGATCCGGGTGGGGGCCGGATGGTCCGGTGCTCTCTTGGTGACGGCTTGAGGCGGACGTCCGGTGGTGGTCCGGATGTCCGGCGGGATCCGGATAATCCGGCCGGGTCCGGATGATCCGGCCAAAGATGGATGTTCTGTTGCCTTGATCGATTTGCGGATCGTTCGGACCGGGTCCGGATCATCCGGCTCTGCCCGGATCGTCGGGCCTCCGTCCGGATCGTCCGCCTCTCTGGTCTGTTGCCTTCTCCCTCCGTCTTCACAGTATGTCTTCCGCTCGATTCTCCTTGCTTCCTAGCCTCTTCATGGTCGACTCCTTGGTGCCTGAGTATGCATAGAGTTTCCGTTTGAGGTAGTAACCATGTCTCATGTGAATCGAAAGAGAGTTGTGAAAGGAGTGATGTCACCTCGGTTTCAAGAGCTCTTGCACGTGCTCGAGTCATCGGTCCTTGTGGTGTTGTAGGTGTTGATGTAGAGTCCATGGGGATGATGGAAGGATGCTCCGCATCATATCCCCTCCCTTGGAAAGGATCCGACCTCGGATCTAGATCTTCATCACCATGGAAAAGTGAGAGGTCTTTGACGTTGAAGGTGTCGCTCACGTTGTACTTGTCGCTTGGTAGGTCGAGCTTGTAGGCGTTGTTGTTGTAGCGTGCTAACACCTTGAAGGGTCCATCGGCTCGAGGTAGAAGTTTGGACTTGCGTTCGTTGGGGAAGCGTTCTTGCGAAGGTGTAGCCATACGAGATCGCCTATGTTGAAGATCATGGGTTGCTTGTTGATGTTGAGCTTGGTCGCTAGTCGTTGTACTTGGCGCTCGATGGTGTTTCTTGTATCTTCATGCATCTTCTTGATGTAGCTTGCACGGGCACTTGCGTCGAGGTTGGTGCGCTCTTGTAGAGGTAGAGGTAGGATGTCCAATGGGGACAATGGGTTGAAGCCGTAGACGACCTCGAAGGGGGACTTGCCGGTCGTCGAATGTCTTGCGCGGTTGTAGGCGTACTCGGCGATTGGTAGACACGGCTCCCACTCCTTGATGTTCTTCTTGATCAACACGCGAAGTAGAGTGGATAGCGTCCGGTTTGTCACCTCCGTTTGGCCGTCGGTTTGAGGATGGTATGCGGAGGAGAACAGGAGCTTGATGCCAAGCTTGGCGCAAAGAGTCTTCCAAAAGTAACTCAAGAACTTGACGTCGCGGTCGGAGACGATTGTCTTTGGTACTCCATGGAGGCGCAAGATTTCCCTACAAAAGAGATTTGCAATATGTGAAGCATCGTCTACCTTGTTGCAAGGAATAAAATGTGCCATCTTAGAAAAGCGATCTACAACCACAAACACGGAATCCTTTCCATTTTGAGTTCTAGGCAAACCAAGTACAAAGTCCATGCTAATGTCTTCCCAAGGTTGATAAGGAATAGGAAGAGGCATGTAAAGACCATGAGATTGAGCTTTTGACTTAGCTTTGCGGCATGTTGAGCATCGGGTGGTGAAGCGTGAAACGTCTCGAAACATCTTTGGCCAAAAGTAGTTCTTGGAGAGCGTGGCGAAAGTCTTGTCGCGTCCAAAGTGTCCCATGAGTCCACCTCCATGAGCCTCTTGCAAAAGTAGCAAACGAAGAGAAGACTCGGGTATGCAAAGTTTGTTAGCTCTCATAAGATAACCATCCTTGAGGTAATATTGTTCCCAAGATGTATGTGTCAAACATTTAGCATAATGAGGTGCAAAAGATGGATCACTAGCATACAAATCTTTGATATGCTCAAAACCTATAACATTCAACTCAAGTTGGGTGACAAGCGTGCATATGCGTGAAAGTGCATCAAGAACTACATTTTCCTTGCCCTTAATGTACTTGATCACATATGGAAAAGATTCAATAAATTCACTCCATTTGGCATGACGCTTGTTCAATTTAGTTTGACCTTTTAAGTACTTAAGCGTTTCATGATCGGTATGGATGACAAACTCATGAGGTCTAAGATAATGTTCCCAAACATGGAGGACACGCACTAAAGCATACAATTCCTTGTCATACACGGGATAGTTAAGTTGAGCACCGGAGAGTTTTTCACTAAAATAAGCAATGACTCGTTTTTCTTGCATTAAAACTCCGCCAATTCCGGTACCACTTGCATCACAATGGACCTCAAAAGTTTTGTCAAAATTGGGCAAAGCAAGAATCGGAGCATGAGTAAGCAAAGACTTGAGCTCATCAAAAGCGTTTGATTGCAAAGGTCCCCAAACAAAAGGAGTATTCTTCTTACTCAAAGCATGCAAAGGAGCTGCAATAGTGCTAAAGTTTTTCACAAAGCGGCGATAAAAGCCTGCAAGACCAAGGAAACTTCGGACTTGTTGCAAATTGGTGGGTTGGGGCCAAGTTTAATTGCTTTGATTTTAGTTTCATCAACATGGACACCCTTGGAAGAGACAACGAAACCCAAGAAAACCACTTTGTCAACGCCAAAAGTGCATTTTTTCAAGTTGGCATAAAGGCTTTCCTTTCGAAGCATTTGCAAAACAAGCTTAACATGATCAAGATGCTCTTTCATGGTTTTGCTAAACACAAGAATATCATCGAAGTAAACCACAACAAAGATCCCAATGTATGGACGAAGTACATGATGCATGAGACGCACAAAAGTTCCGGGAGCTTCAGACAAACCCATAGGCATGACCAACCACTCATATAGGCCAAATTTTGTTTTGAAAGCAGTTTTCCATTCATCACCCTCATGAATGCGGATTTGATAATAGCCACTTTTAAGATCAATTTTTGAGAAAAAGTTGGCTCCACTAAGTTCATCAAGCATATCATCTAAGCGAGGAATGGGATGCCTATAGCGCACGGTGATAGCATTTATAGGTCTACAATCGGAACACAAGCGGAAACTTCCATCGGGTTTAGGCACAAGTATAACGGGTACGGCACAAGGGCTTAAGCTTTCACGTACATGACCGTTGTCGAGTAGTTGTTGTACTTGCCGTTGAATCTCCTTGGTTTCTTTGGGATTGACACGGTATGGGGCTTTGTTTGGAAGTGGCGCTCCGGGGATGAGGTCGATTCGATGCTCAATGCCTCGAAGAGGAGGTAGACCCGGAGGTAGCTCATCGGGGAAAACATCTTGAAATTCCTGCAAAAGAGATTGAAACACCAAAGGTAGTTCATGAGTGGAGTTAGTTTGTGGTTCTCCATCCTTGCACACAAGGACAAAGTGTATCACATTCGATGGGTTCTCACACACTTCTCTCATCTCATGTTTGGTGGCGAATAGTATGAGGTTTTTTCTCTAGGCTAAGAGGCGCCAAATTTGGCTTGTGGCTCTCACTCACTTTTTGGTGGCTCATTTTCTCACTCTTCTCTCTTTGGTTGGTGGCTTGTTTGTCGGCTATTACTTGACTAGGAGACATGGGTCGTAGGACATATTCTTTGCCTTTCATCTTGAAGCTATAGCGGTTTGTACGCCCATTGTGGTAGACACCACGGTCGAATTGCCATGGCCGACCAAGGAGGAGGTGGCAAACGGTCATTGGGACCACATCACATTCCAAAGTGTCCTCATATGCACCTATTTTGAAGGATACTTGGACCGTATGCTCAACGCCAGATAGTGCCGGAGTCACTTAGCCATTGAACCTTGTATGGTTGCGGATGCTTCTTCTTGACCAATTGGAGCTTGGAGCATAGTTCTTCGCTTGCCAAGTTGTGGCAACTACCTCCATCGATGATGACCTTGATGGATCTCCCATTGATGCCGGCCTTTGTGTGGAAGATGTGGCATCGTTGGTCTTCTTCTTGGTGATGTTGAAGTGTCAAGACTTTGGAGACAACAAGAGCGGGCTTGTATCTTCATCACAAAAGACTTGATCATCTTCATCCTCGTTGATGCGCGGTGCATGGCCACTTGCTCAATAGCGCCCATTTCATCTTCACTCATTGAGTCGTAGGTGCCATCGTCGTTGAGTATCATGGCACGCTTGTTGGTGCATTCATATGACTTGTGGCCTCGGCCGCCGCAAGTAAAACACTTGAAGGAGCTTGTCTTGACGGTCTCATCGGTTGGAGTAGATGATGAAACACGCGCTTGGAGTTGCTTGTAGTAGTAGGAGGACGACTTGAACTTGTAGAAGTTTTCTTGTAACTTGACTTGTCGTCGTTGCTTGGAAAAGGCTTGGTTGATGTCGGTTGGAGTAGTTGTTGAAGCTTGGTTGTTGGAGAGGTCAGATGTCTTGGATGAGTACTTGGCGCATTTGAAGTCATCTTGCACTTGTCGCTCCGCCTTTGTAGCTTGATGCACGAGCTCAATGAGGTTGGAGTAGGGTTGGAAGTCGGCAATCTTCTTGATGGGATGGTTGAGTCCGTTCAAGAATCGTGCCATTGTTTGCTCATCATCCTCCGTGACATTGGCTCGAATCATGGCAATCTCCATTTCCTTGTAGTATTCTTCAACACTCTTTGTTCCTTGCTTGAGGAGTTGGAGCTTCTTGAAGAGATCACGGTTGTAGTAGGTGGGCACAAAGCGTGCTCTCATGAGCTCCTTCATTTGAGCCCAAGTGGTGATTGGAGGTTCACCTCTTGCTTGTCGGCGCTCAAGGACTTGTTCCCACCATATGAGCACATAGTCTTGGAACTCAAGTGATGCCATAGCGATCTTCTTCTCTTCCTTATAGTTGTGCAAATGAAAGATTTTGTCGACCTTCAATGCCCATGAGAGGTATTCTTCGGGATCATTGGTTCCATTGAACTTGGGCATTGTGAACTTGAGCTTGCCATAACGTTGTTCATCATTGTGTTGAGGTCGATGTTGATGATGACGTTCTTGACGTGGAGGATAATTATCCGCATGTTGCTCTTGACGAGGAGGAAGTCCATGATCAACTTGCTCTTGTTGACCTTGAGGTTGAGGATGAGCTTGTGGGGCTTGGCCTTGCGCACGTGGATGGTAGTTCCTCTCTTGTATTTCTTCTCGAAGGGCTTCCTCTTGATTGCGCCTTTCGCGATTGCGGTTGGCGAGAGCTCGACTTGATGCTTGAAGGGCGCATTCCGCCTCAAGAGCTTGTGCTTCTCGTTGTTGTTGTTGAAGACGTTGAGCTTCGGCGTCTTGTTGCTCTTGGTGTAGGCGCGCTCGTTCTTGTTCTTGTTGGTGACGAAGACGTTGTCGTTCTTGAGCTTGAACAAACGCCATTTGGCTCGATTGAGGACGAGGAACTTCTTCATCAACTTGCTCTTGGAGATTCTTGTCGTGTAGCGGGTTGCGGGATGCATGACGATCTTGACGCTGCTCGTCAAGAATGTTCGATGACGGTGTACTTGTGTCGGAGAAGGAGTCGTCGGAGTGGCGACTTGAGTGGCTCCGCCTTGAGTGTGAAGAGGTAGAAGTACGCCGGTTCACCAACAAGGCGCGGATCTCGTCCATTCTTGCATCATTCTCTTTCTTGTGCGCGTCGAGTTTGTTGTCGAAGTAATCTCGTGTACGTTGCTTGGAGAGTCGCAAGTTGGTGGAGAGGTTGTCGATGCGTTCGCTCAATGCTTGTTGCTCTTGATGGAGAGCTCGTTGTGCGCCAAAGAGGTGGCTCTTGGTGACGTAGGATGACATTTCGTTGTCTTGCTCGATGAAGAGTGGATTTGTAGAAGAACTTGGCCTATCCATCATTTCAAGCAAAATTGTGAGTGGTAGAAGGAGAAGAACTAATACCAATGTACCTTTGACCGAAGTTGAAAATGAATCAAGTTCACTCAAATGCGGACAATGAAATAGCACTATTGGTACCGATCCTTGTCGATTCTCACACCTACACAAATAAAAGCCTTTGGTGGAGCTTGGTTAGGATGGTGGCACAAAATTGATTGCAATCGTTAGCTTGACTCAAAAATGTTGAAGAAGATTCACAAATTCGCATATGCAACAAGTAGACCAAGCAAGTAGTGGTACATGGAAACACACACGCAAATAGATAAATGGGATTGTGCAAACCAAAAGTGAGCCAAAATGTGAAATCCACGAAAATGCTCTTGTTGCACAATACTAGAGAGACGCTAGCACGATTGCACAATAGGCGGATACGGAGCTTGTGCACAACCTACTAGGCAAAAATGCAACGATCTCTATCCCACGTATGCTATATGTATGGTGTATCGGTGCAATGATCCAAGACGATCTTATATGACAATCTTAATGTTGTATGATGCTATGCTTGTTTCTTCTAAGCTCGTTGCTTATCTTTCCTCTTTGCTTAAAAGCTTGAGTGGCTCTTGCTCTTTTGAGCTCTTTTCTTATGCAAACTTGACGAACTAAGATAGCAATTGTGTATGCGATGACAACTTTGTGACACACAAGTTGATTTTGAGATATGCACCTCGATTGTATGTATGATATGGTGTATGCAACTAATGTGCACAAGTCACGTTGCCGGCAATACTCAAAGGCTAGTCTCGGTGGGTAAGCAACGCAAAAGATGGTATATGATGGTTATCAATGCAATTGCAAGGTATGACAAAGATGTCGTCGATGTTACCGTCCGTAGCGAAGCTGAGTAGTCGACCAAAATGAGCGTTTGTTGTTGATGTCACACCGCGCCTAGATAGCCGAAACACAAAAGGACACGGAAATCTCACTGAAATTGTCGAATTCAAGTTCGAATGGTAGTACGGAGGTTGTGTCTTGGGGTTTGGCGAGTGGAAATGGTGGTGGATGTGGTGGGGAGGATGTATGTATGTGTGGGTGGAGGTGGTGGTGGAGAAGGACTGCAGAACTGCAGTTTCGGCAGAGGAAGCCGGATGATCCGGGCCAAGAGCCGGATGATCCGGGTATGTCCGGATGATCCGGGACTTGGTCCGGATGATCCGGGCAGGTCAACCACGCACGGGAACTGCTTGGGAAGAACTCGAAAATGGGGTGGAATTTGATGATTTCGAGGATTTTGGGTGGAATTCGAGGGGGAGAAGGTGGGGAAACACAAGATCCACGAGTTACACACCGAATCCACGGATCAAAAACAACAAAACATCATCAAAACTAACAAATCACAAAAAAAATTGGGGTATTTTTGTGGGGATTTTCGGGTTTTTAGGACGAAAACAACAAAATCAAGCTAGAAATCACGAGGTAGGGGCTCCAAAAACGTGATCAACGTGGCTCATGATACCATATGATGTAGGGTAGAACCCTAATTCGTCGATCTTTCACGTTTGGAGGGGATCCTACGGAGGGAACACTAAGAACGCACGGAAGAACGAGAGGAAATCACGGGGAAGAACAAGAGAGACACTCAACCGACAAGAGATCAATCACACAAGGTCTAGATCATCGAAGCACGAGTGATACATGGTCCAAAATCAACAAAGGAAAGATACAAAGGTAGCCGTTCTTCTCCCGGAGGAGGTCTTGAATCCACGAGGGATCTTCCCTTAGAGGGGTCTTGAACTGATGGATCTTCTCCTAGACGGAGGTCCCGATCTCCGTGGAGAAGTACCGTGGATGAGCAAAGGCTCTCACACACAAATATGAGCTAATCCAATGCTAAGTCTCAAAGTGAGGAGAGGGGTCCTATATAGAGTCCAGGGGCGAGGGGTACATGGGCTCAGCCTCAACACGCGCTTGCAGCGCTTAGCCGGATGATCCGGTGATCGTCCGGATGATCCGGCTGGTCCAGATGATCCGGTGGGGCCCGGATGGTCCGGTGCTCTCTGGTGACGGCGCAGGGCGGACGTCCGCTGGTGGTCCGGATGTCCGGCGGGATCCGGATAATCCGGGCCGGGTCCGGATGATCCGGCTTCAGCGTGGATGTTCTGTTGCTTTGATCGATGAAGCGGATCGTCCGGACCGGGTCCGGATCATCCGGCTCTGTCCGGATCGTCTGCCTCCGTCCGGATCGCCCGGCCTCTCTGGTCTGGTTGCCTTTCTCCTCCGTCTTCGCGTATGTCTTCCGCTTCCGATTCTCCTTGCTTCCTAGCCTCTTCATGGTCGACTCCTTGGTGCCTGAGTATGCATAGAGTTTCCGTTTGAGGTAGTAACCATGTCTCATGTGAGTCGAAAGAGAGTTGTGAAAGGAGTGATGTCACCTCGGTTTCAAGAGCTCTTGCACGTGCTCGAGTCATCGGTCCTTGTGGTGTTGTAGGTGTTGATGTAGAGTCCATGGGGATGATGGAAGGATGCTCCGCATCATTTCCACTCCTCATCGGCACCTCATCCTCGCCGTGGCTTCCACGAATCTGGTGACAAATTCGTTGGCATTGAAGAATGTAGTCCCTAAATAGTCGAAACACCATAGGAAACAAGATCCGCAACTGCAAATAACCACGAGAGCAACGGGGGCGAAGAATTTAACAAATGCATCAGTTCAAGTGGATCTGGATGGTCCGGGTTGGGTTTCAAATTATCCGGGCAACGGTCAAATGTCCGGGCTTCGAATCCGGATGATCTAGGCAGGTCAACCATGGCCGAAAGTGGAGTTGGTGGAACTCGAATTTGGCATTGGAAAGATAAATTTGGTGGTTTTTTTAGGGAATCTCGTGGTGAAAGGATGGAGAGAGGTGTAGGAAGGCTAGATCCACATGCAAAGCATCAAATATATGGATCCAAATCAATAAAATCTCACAAAACCAATAAGTTGCAAGAAATTGGTAGGGCTATTTTTGGCGGGGAATTTTTGAATTTAGGGGAGAACAAACAAAAAATGCTAGAAATGTGAGGGGGGAGAGGGATCCAAGATGTGATCAACCTTGCTCATGATACCAAGATGATATGGGGTAGAGTCCCGAGGGTGACCTAATCATTCACACTTGGAGGGGGGGGAGGAACACTCAAGATCACAAAAGGAAACACTTAAAACAATACCCAGTTACACATCCACTCTCAAAGCAAACATATACAAGACGCACAAGATGCATGAACAACAAAGGGAAAAGAGCAGCAAGGGCAAAGTCTTCCCAAATCCCAAAGGAAGATAAGGTGGCTCGATGATCTATGATGAGATCCTTCTCCACATGGGAGGTCTTGTAATCTTTGAGGGATTCTTCTCCTGGGAAGGAGGTACAAGGAGAAAATCTCTCTCGATTTAGTCTAATATATGCTTTGCTAACCCTATAGAGGAGGTAGGGGATGACTATATATATTCTAAGCCGGATTAGGGGCGACAAAGAGGGATACATGGCCACTTGGGTTGAACTGCGCACAGGCAGAACCAGATGTTCCAGGATGTTATCCGGACGCCTGGGCAATGGCCGGATATCTAGGTTGGAGCCCATGTCAGGGTTGAGTAGTTGGCCCGTGGGGGTCCTGACGAGGACATGTACTAGGGATAGGGTAACATGCCTGACCTATAGACCCTTCCCAAGGACACCATGCACCATGTACTGGGCCCCTGGGACAGATCACAGCTCAGATGTACTATACCTGAAGGTCACTCGGAGGCCAACAACCACTCGGAGTAAAACACTCCACTCGACCATATTATTTCACTCGGAGTACATGACTTCACTCAGACGGAGAGGACCAGGAGGCTCCCTGGGATCGCAATGGCCAGGACGTGCGTGCACCCTTATCAAGTGTAATTAATACAGCCGTTACCATTGGCACCCTTAAAACCTCCCTTTAACCCTTGGTTATGGCAGCATTCACAAGGTGTCTGGCGGACTCTATATAAGCCACCTCTCGGCTCCATAACAAGGGTTGACATCTTCTGTAAACCATACACTCAATCTAAACAGCTCCATAGCACCGAGACGTAGGGTTATTACCTATAGCGTGAGGGGTCTGAACTCGTAAATCCGAGTGTAACAACTGCGCCGTAGCTAGGCTCTGCCCTCTAATTCATACCCCTATACACTATTGTATGACTTACACCCACGACAGTTGGCGCTGCCCCGTGGGGCAGGCGTCTAGTGACTTCTAGCGTAGTTACGATTTTCCAACCTTCACCATGGTTTCCGGCGGCAGATTGACATTCGGCGATGAGATCCTTTCGACGCCCTCAACTTCGGTTTAGCGTGGCTCGAGGAAGCCCAGCTGGATGTCGATGCGCTGCCCATTTGCGGAGCAGCACACTTCCCTGCGAGCACCTACGGTGTTCTTCTTCGTCAGTCGCCGACAGCTCCCCACCTAGGTTCGCCGTTTCAAGCGCTCCGGGCGCTCGCTGCTCTGGCACTGGGTTAAGCACGCGGTGGCCCTCCAGGTTGCGGCCCCGCAGATCGCGATGATCGAGCCTGATGAGCCCATCCTCGACTTGTTCGACTCCTTGCATGACTACTCGGACGGCATATCCGAGTACAAGAGCAGCGACCTTGCTGCGGAGCTGCTAATGGTCGGTTCCGAATACAGTCCACCCGGGTATCCCCATGGCGGTGTGTAGGATCGAAAGTATGTCTAGAGGGGGGTTGATTAGACTACTAGAACAAATAAAAACTTAACCTTTTTCCCAATTTTAGTTCTTGGCAGATTTTAGTAATTTAGCACAAGTAAAGCAATCAAGATATGGTTCAAGCAAGTATGCAAAGAGTATATGAGCAGCGGAAAGTAAAGCATGCAACTTGCAAGAAAGTAAAGGGATGCGATTGGAGTGTGCAAACGCAATTGGAGACACGAATCTTTTTGGCGTGGTTCCGATAGGTGGTGCTATCGTACATCCACGTTGATGGAGACTTCAACCCATGAAGGGTAACAGTTGCGCGAGTCCACAGAGGGCTCCACCCATGAAGGGTCCACGAAGAAGCAACCTTGTCTATCCCACCATGGCCATCGCCCACGAAGGACTTGCCTCACTAGGGTAGATCTTCATGAAGTACGCGATATCTTGGCCCTTACAAACTCCTTGGTTAACCTCCACGATCTTGTCGGAGGCTCCCAAGTGACACCTAACCAATCTAGGAGACACCACTCTCCAAAAGGTAATAGATGGTGTGTTGTTGATGAACTCCTTGCTCTTGTGCTTCAAATGATAGTCTCCCCAACACTCAACTCTCTCTCATAGGATTGGATTTGGTGGAAAAATGATTTGAGTGGAAAGCAACTTGGGGAAGGCTAGAGATCAAGATTCATATGGTTGGATTGGAATATCTTGGCCTCAACACATGAGTAGGTGGTTCTCTCTCAGAAAATGAATGCTGGAAATGTAGGCACATTCTGATGGCTTTCCTCACGAATGAGGAGTGGGTGGATGGGTATATATAGCCTCCACACAAAATCTAACTGTTACACACAATTCACCAAACTCGGTGGGACCGAATCAGAAAACTCGGTCGAACCGATTTAGTTCATAATGTGACCGTTAGGCATTTCGGTGGGACCGACACATCAACTCGGTGGGACCGATATCATTAGGGTTAGGGCATAACGTAATCTCGGTTTGACCGATTACACAAACTCTGTTGGACCGACTTTGGTAATAAGCAAACCAGGGAGTTGGTCAGGCAAACTCGATGGTACTGATTCGCTCATCTCGGTGGGACCGAAGCATTACGAAAAGGAAACAGGGAGTTTGCATTGCTGACTCGGTGGGACCGATCGCTCATCTCGATTAGACCGAAACGTTACGAAGGGAAATAGAGAGTTTGTAATCCCATCTCGGTGATACCGAGATCCCTATCGGTGAGACCGAAGTGACTAGGGTTTCTAGCAGTGGCTATGTCAATTGAACTCGGTGGCGCCGGATGGATCAAATCGATGGGGCCGAGTTTGTCTTTTGGTTTGGGACATATGTGGATATGAGAAAGTAGTCAAGGGATTTGGAGCGTATCACCGAGCACTTTGAGCAACCAAGCCATTAAGCAACACCTCATCCCCTTTTAATAGTATTGGCTTTCCTATAGACTCAATGTGATCTTGGACCACTAAAATAGAAAATGTAGAGTCTTGAACTTTAGCGCTTGAGCCAATCTTTTGTCCTTAGCATTTTGAGGGGTCCACATTCCTAATCCATGCCATGCCAATCATTGAAATTTCTTGAAATATTCATCTTGAAATAGCATTAGTTCAATGAGCTATATGTTGTTAATCATTACCAAAACCACCCAGGGATTGTTGCACTTTCATGGTGCGGGAGTCGATGACCCATCGCACGTCGACATTGACAGCGGCGGGAACTGTCATGATAATGAGTACTACCCCCAGCCCCTCAATCAACAGCAAAGGGAGGAGTTGCAGCGCGGGAACAAGCAGGCCCTCCGGACACCCATCGTTGGGACAACTCACGAGGCCGAGGCCTTGGAAGCCGTGTGCCTGGCCAACTTGGCTGAGCGCACTTGTCTAGAGGAGCTCCATAAGTCACTCGACGATCGAGCGCGCCGACAGCAACAACCCAGTTCCAGTCATCGGCAATGGCAGTTGTTTTCGAGTGATCTGCAATGAGATTATCAGGTATTCCGCACTCCAATTTGGAATTTGGCGGCTGCCACTCGGATAGTTGATTCCATCCAGCCGTCACGGTCAGAGGGATGGGAGGGTCTCCAGCAGATTAGAACCCTACTCAAGGCCGCTGAAGACCAGAACTCGGCTATCTCCCAGCCGTGCAACAGGATTCATAGCAGATCTGCCAGGGCTGACACGGCCCGGTCGGCTCACAACCTAGCTACCCTGAGAAGGAACATACAGTCGCCTCAACGACGAGACAATCGAGATCGTCGCCGGGATCAGTACCCGGAATAGGGTCACGATCGGTTCACACCACAGCGACATCATGATGATCGTCATCGTATGCCGATGCCCCCTCCGAGAGATGACTCATACGCGCCCTAGTCGCATGATGATAGGTGTTCGTATGGCGACGGCCGGAAGGCCAGCCCTCCCCGTCATGGTGGCGGTGGTTACCAAAAGGAACCAGTTGATCTCCATGATCCACGGTTCAATGCGAGACAATTCTCGCCCAGAATCTGGTAGATAGAGGCAGAGCCCATAGAGAAAGCGTGGACAGAGACCGTCCGAGTGGAAGCGGAGCCTTCATCTCCGGGCCCGAGTGTTTCAGCAGAGCCATTAGTGTCGTAGAGATTCCCCCCAATTTCAGATTGGCGGCCGGGATAAGCAAGTTTACCGGTGACGTGGCTGGAAGACTACCGAGTGGCTGTGCAGATTGGTGGCGGCAACGATTATGTGGCCATGAAGCATTTGCCTTTGATGTTGGAAGGGTCGGCCCGGACCTGGATCAACCAGCTCATCCCCGCTAGCATCTACTATTCGGAGGATCTGGCTCTAGTGTTCATCAAGACATTCGAAGGCACATGCAAATGTCCAGCTAGACTGACTGAGTTGCAGCATTGTGTTTAGAAACCGAATGAAACCTTGAGGGAGTACATTCAGCGCTCAACTACTTAGCATCACGTGGTTGAAAACGTCACCGCGCATTAAGCCGTTTGCACCTTCAAGGCAGGTGTGAGGTATCAAGAACTCATCCTGAAGTTTTCTCTATCAGAGCCCTTGATCATGAGCCGAATGATGGAAATCACCACTTGGTATGCGAATGGTGAGGAAGAGCACCGTGTTTGTAATGGCAAAGGAAAGACCGGCGAACCCAGTACCGGAAACAATAACCCCAATCGAAAGCAGAAACGCAAAGCCGAGGGTCCGACCCAGGTTGAAGCCGCAGCTCTGCTCGGACAAGCTAAGAACAAGGGGAAGGCCAAAGAAAAGTGGGTTGTGAAAAAGAAGTAGGATCAGTCGAGCCAAGGTGTTCTTGATCTCCCATGTCATATCCACACCAAGAAAGATGAAGAGGGTAATCTGATATTACCCAAACATACCACTCAGCAGTGCAGACTACCGATTCAACAATTCCGAGACGGTCAGCTGAATGTAAGAGTCCAGACGATGATGGTTATGAAGACAAAGATGAGGCTTACCCTAGTGTCAATGCGACTTTGGTGATCTTTGCAAATGTTGAGAGCAAGAGTTGACTGAAAGTCATTAAACGTGAAGTAAACATGGTCATGCCGCGATGACTAAGTTCCTCAATTGGTTGAAGACTCCGATCAGTTTTTACCAGTCAGATCACCCAGCCTACATTGCCACCCCTGGGCGGCAGGCGCTGGTAGTCGATCCATTGGTTGGAGGCACTCGGTTGCGTAAGGTCCTCGTGGACGGTGGAAGCAGACTGAACGTACTCTACACTGAGACCCTAAAGGGAATGGGCATCCCAATGTCTTGCCTCAGCGGGAGCAGCATGAAGTTCCATGGAGTGATTCCCGGCAAGAAAGCAAAGTCACTCGGGTAGATCGCCCTGAATGTGGTCTTTGGAGATGAAATAAACTTTAGGAAGGAAAGGTCGACCTTCGAAGTGGTAGACTTCCGCAGCGCCTATCATGTCATCCTTGGTCGACCAACTTATGCACGCTTCATGGCCCGCCCATGCTATTCGTACCTCAAGCTGAACATGCCTGGCCCCAAAGGCAGGATCACTGTCACGGGAAATAGGCAGCATGCCGAGGAGTGTTTATAGCAAGGATCAAAGATTGCAGATGAATAGATGGCTATGGTGGAACTAGAAGAGTACAAGAAAAATGCCGATCCAAGTGATCTGCTACGCTCCAAGAAACCGGCTGCAAATTCCGCTTTCTAGTTGGCCGGCGAGACGAAGCCAGTGCACATCCACCCAGAAGATCTCAATGCTGCACCCACCAACATATCTACGACACTTGACGGCAAATAGGAAGTTGCGCTCATCCTATTCCTCCGTGAGAACTGGGAGATCTTCGCATGGAAGCCATCCGACATGCCGAGTGTACCCAGGGGGCTGCCTGAGTACCGTTTGCGAGTTGACTCGAAGACCAAGCCTGTGAAAGAACACATTCGTCGTTCGGCCACTAAAAAGAGGAAGGTGATTGGCGAGGAAATAGCTCGGCTTCTGGCGGCTGAGTTCATCCGTGAAGTATACCACTCCAAGTGGCTCGCCAACGTCGTCACGGTTCCTAAGAAGGACAAGTCTCTCCGTATGTGCGTTGATCTCAAGCACATGAATCGGTTCTGCCCTAAGGATCATTTCTCGCTCCCCCATATAGATCAGATAGTGGATTCCACTATGGTATGTGAGCGACTATCTTTTCTGGATGCGTACTCTGGGTACCACCAGATCCGACTGTATGGGCCAGACGAAATAAAAACGGTTTGTTATATCACCATGCCATTCGGTCTCAAGAATGTTGGCGCCACTTTCATGCGCATGGTTCAGAAGTGTTTGCACACACGGATTAATTGGAACATCGAGGCATACATGGATGATATCATTGTACATTCCAGGAAAGGTTCCGACCTACTGGCTGACCTCGCTGAGACTATTGCAAATTTGCGAAGGTATGACATCAAGTTGAATCCAGCGAAGTGCACTTTTGGTGTACCAATGGGCAAACTACTCAGATTTCTCGTTTCGGAACAATGAATAGATGCCAACCCTAAGAAAATTGGCGCGATAGTCCAAATGTAGCGTCTTGGACACCTACATGATGTACAGAAGCTCACAGGCTGCCTTGTGGCCTTGAGCCATTTCATCTCCCGCCTCGGTGAGAAGGCACTGCCCCTATACCGATTAATGAAGAAGTCCGATTCATTCGAGTGGACTCCCGAAGCCCAAGCATCATTTGTTGACCTCAAAGCCCTGCTTTCCACCCAGCCGGTGCTTGCTGCTCCGAACAGTAAAGAGCCGTTGCTGTTATACATTGCGGCCATTTGTCAAGTTGCCAGCACTGTTCTCATTGTGGAGCAAGAACAAGAGGGCAAGGCCTACAAAGTTCAGTGTCCAGTCTAGTACATTTTAGAAATCCTGACTTCGTCCAAGCAGAGATATCCTCATTGACCAAAGCTTGTCTATGGTATTTACCTGACGACGAAGAAAGTAACTCATTACTTCCAAGAGCACATGGTGTCAGTCATCAGCGATGCCCTGTTGTCTGAGATCATGAGCAATCAGGATGCAACTGGTCGAGTGGCGAAGTGGGATATTGAGCTACTTCCCCTATACATCAAGTTCGAGGCAAAAAAGGCAATCAAGTCCCAGGTGTTGGTGGATTTCTTGGCCGAATGGACAGAGCAACAATAGCCGACTCAGAGTCACCTAGAGCATTGGTCCATGTTCTTTGATGGTTAAAAGATGCTGAACAGTTCCGGCGCCAGATGGTTTTAGTGTCTCCAAAAGGCGACTGACTCAGCTATGTCTTGCAGATCCACTTTGATTCCTCCAACAACGAGTCCGAGTATGAAGCACTCCTTTATGGGTTATGTATGGCCATCTCACTCGGCGTCGATCGCTTGATGGTCTATGGTGACTCAGATCTCATGGTGAATCAACTGATGAAGGAATGGGATGTCAGAAGCCCCGCCATGACATGATATTGCAAGGTAGTGAGAAAGTTGGAGAAGAAATTCGAGGGCCTGGAACTTCACCACATCCCTCGGATCAAGAACCAAGCAGCGGACGATCTGGGAAAGATCGGATCCACTTGGAAACCCATACCCAGCAATGTGTTCCTTGAGCACCTTCATTCCCCAACGGTGAAAGAAGATCCCTTCATCAAAGAGCCCCCGCGGGTGGTCGGTTCCTCCAATCCGACAAAAATCAAGGTCCCAATAGTTATTGACTTGGTCATGAGATTCTGGCGATCACGCCTGACTAGACAGTGTCGTACATCGCATACTTGCTCAGGCAGGAGCTTCCGGAAGATGAAGTTGAGGCACGTCAGATTGTTTGCAGATCCAAGGCTTTCACTATGATGGGCGACCAGCTGTATAGGAAAAGTGTCACTCGTTTGGCTCAGCACTGCATTTCTCCAAAGGAAGGTCAATTAATCCTAGAAGAAATCAACCCAGGAACTTGTGGGCACCATGCATCCTCTCAGACAATCGTGGCAAAAGCTTACTGAGTCGGTTTCTTCTGGCCACGCACCAACAAAGTTGCACAAGGGATAGTCCAACATTGCACCGAGTGTTAGTATTATGCAAACTTGTCGCACAAGCCCACATCTGCCCTGAAGACCATCCCACTTGTCTGGTTGTTTGAGGTTTGGGGACTCGACATGGTGGGTCCTCTCAAGACAGGAGCAAGTGGATTCACTCACTTGCTTGTCACAGTTGATAAGTTCACTAAGTGGAATGAAACCAAGCCCATCAAGAAGCTGGATTCTCGGACAACAATCGAGTTTATGAAAGAGCTGGTCTTTAGATATGGTGTGCCCCACAGCATCATCACTGATAATGGATGAAACTTTGACTTGAAGGAGAGCATTCTGCGCTACCCAAGGCACTCAGGTCGATTATGCTTCTGTAGCACACTGGCAGCCGAATGGGCAAGCCGAGAGGGCAAACAACCTGATTCTTCAAGGGCTAAAGCCGCGCCTTATGTGCGATTTGGAGCATGCATCCGGAGCGTGGGTCACCGAGTTGCCGTTAGTTCTGTGGGGCTTGAGGACGACCGCCAATCGATCTACCAATCACACTCCTTTCTTTATGATGTATGGGGCGGAGGCCGTCCTACCGAGTGTCTTCTCCACAATTCTCCTCGAGTGGATTTATACTCTGGAGCCGAAGTAGAGCAAGCATGGCGGGTTGTCGTTTTCCTCCTGGAGTAGGAAAGGGAGATGGCCCTCATCCGGTCAGCCATGTAACAACAAGACCTGTGTCGTTTCCATAACATACACATCAAGGGTCGTGCCTTTCAGGAAGGAGATCTCGTGCTCTGAGTGGATCAATAGAGGATGCATAAGCTTGCTCCCGCGTGGGAAGTTCCATTTGTTGTTGCCAAGGTTCTGCATAATGGAGTTTCTCACCTTTACAACCTCATGAAGAAGGTAGATGAGCCCCACGCTTGGAATGCCGACCTGCTTCGGGGATTCTACACTTGATGTTGAGATGATAAGATGTAATAAAATCATTTGAGTGATGTTTGATGAATAAAAGCATGACCTTTTCAATACTTAATTGAGTCCATTTGTGTACATTTACCAACTTAAAACACCCAGTGGGTTAGCTCGCGAACTAGTTTTCGCCAAGTTAAGAACTACTCCGAGTGAAGAGCGTCCCTCTCACTCGGGGGCTTAGCTGCGAACCAGTTTTTGCCAAGTTAAAAACTACCAGAGTGAAGAACATCGTCTATGTTAAAACTAATCTGAGTGAAGAGCGTCCCTCTCACTCGGGGCTTAGCTGCAAACCAGTTTTCTCCTAAGTTAAAAGTACTCTAAGTGAAGAGCATCCCTCTCACTAGGAGGCTTAGCTGCGAACCAGTTTTTGCCTTAGTTAAAACTACTTGGAGTGAAGAACATCCCTCTCACTCAAAAGGCTTAGGTGCAAACCAGTTTTCGCCAAAGTTAAAACTACTCCGAGTGAAGAGCATTCCTCTCACTCGGGGGCTTAGCCGTGAACTAGTTTTTGCCTACGTTAAAAATACTCCGAGTGAAGAGCATCCCTCTCACTCGGGGGCTTAGCTGCAAACCAGCCTTCGCCTAAGTTAAAAACTACTTTGAGTGAAGAGCATTCCTCTCACTCGGGGGCTTAGCTGTTAACCAGCCTTTGCCTAAGTTAAAAACTACTGCGAGTGAAGAGCATTCCTCTCACTCGAGGGCTTAGCTACGAACCAGCCTTTGCCTAAGTTAAAAACTACTCGGAGTCAAGAGCATTCCTCTCACTCAGGAGCCTAGCTGCGAACCAGCCTTTGACTAAGTTAAAAACTACTCCGAATGAAGAGCATTTCTCTCACTCGGGGGCTTATCTGGGAACCAGCCTTCGCTTAAGCTTTAGACTGTCAAAAACTCAAAGGAAGCCATTCGGACAACTCTAGAAGTTCAAAAGCAAATATGAGTACTCGAGCCCAAAGCCTGAAAGAGTTTAACGGATACAATTCACTCGTCATACCGAGGCAAATGGGTAAAGCTGAAAGTTTTTCTCACGAATCAGAAGGACTGGCTAGCTCCAAGAAAATGTCCAGGTCGATGTCGTCGGCGATCCTAGTGGCCGCCTCGATGAACGTCCCCATGAAGTCTTCAAACTTGAGCTTCTTCATGTTGGTGACCTTGAGAGACTTCAACTTTTCCTCCTTGGATTCTTTGCAATGGACACAAATAAGGGATATCACCACATCGGCTCCATAGCTGGCGGCAGACTTCTTCCATGCTTGTACTCAGCGGGGAATGTTGTTAAGGCGAGCCATCATCATCCCCAGATCATTCTAGAGAGTTTGTTCTGGCCATAGCTCCTTGCCAATCCTCCCATTGCGCCCCGTAGATGAACGATGTACCCTAGAGCATCATCAAGGCGAGCTTCGAGCCGCAGGATGCCTAGGGCTACTTTATCCCTAACGAGTGACCTCGTGGGGTTCAAGTCCCTGTCGATCCTATCAGTCTCCAACTCGAAGTCACAACAATATTCTGCAAACCAAAACAAGACCCAAATCAGTATGTGTGGAACTCACTCTAAAATGAGAAAGAGTTCACTCAGACGAAGAGTTCACTCAGAAGTACTTGCGAGCTTGGTGTACATCTCCTTCGTGAAGTCCTATATGTATTGCTCCAGAGAGTGCCTCTTCTGAGTGAGCTCGGCGATCTTCTCGCTCAAAAGTTTTCTTCTCTTGCTCGAAAACAATCTCCTAAGTCTTGAGCTTATCGTCCCATTCGGCCTGTTGCTTTTTGAGCTCAGCAATTTCCATCTTCGCTTCCACAGCATCAGCTTCAGTGACTTATTCTCTTTCTCAAGTTCTGCAACTGAAGCCAGCTTTTCTTTGGCAGCCTTGGTCTTCTCCCTCGCCACCTTCTACGCTCCTGCCAGCTCATTATCCCTATTGACAAGTGGCTGCTTATTAGTTTCTAAAGAAATAGAAGTCCCGAGCCGCACTAGGAGTCGATGGTCTTCACTATACACATCTATTTGAGTGAGGTCACTTGGTTCAAATTAGGAAAGGAGGTGAAAGTAGAACACTCAGTTACCGAAACTTACCTCCTGTGGTTTTCACTTCTGTCTGCGTGCGAGCCGTGTTCCTCCTCTCCACTTCTAGATCTAGTCAGAGTTGATTCGTCTCCTTCTCCAGCGATGCGTAATGGGCCCCGAGCTTGCAAGTTTTCCTACGTAAAGGAACAGAGTCAGTCGACGATAAAATACACCGAATGTATGAGGATCAGCACTCCCGAGAGGAACAAGTTAGAACAGTACCAGATCCTAAAGTATCTGCTGACCTCCAAGTTAGGGAGGAACAAGCTTGATCAATACCAGATCCTAAAGTATCCTCTGACCTCCAAGTCAGGGAGGGACAAGCTTGATTAGTACCAGATCCTAAAGTATCCTCTAACCTCTAAGTTAGGGAGGAACAAGCTTGATTAGTACCAGATCCTAAAGTATCCTCTCACCTCCGAGTCAGGGAGGAACAAGCTTGATCGGTGCCAGATCCTGAAATACCCTCTGAAACGAGTCGCTAGTGAAACTCACTCGGTCAGCCGAGGAGATCACAGTTCTATCAGACTTTCGCCGACATCCCACAGTCGATGGTAGTCTTAGGGACTACACCCAGTGGGTGCACTCAGCGTGCCACCACTGGAAAGTGACTCATGTTGATGAGCTAAAAAAAGACTTGCATGTACGTTCTATCAGACTCCCGCCGATTGCATACAATTGACGGTAGTCTTGGGGACTACACCCAGTGGGTGCACTCAGCATGCCCCTACTGTAAGGGCATGCACTCGAAACAGTCCGCCTAATCTGAGTGACGGCCAAAAAAGGGCACCGCAACAAGTTCTAAGAGTCCCACCGATCACCAGCAATCGAGGGGAGCCTCGGGGACTACACCGTGTATCCACTTGGAACGGTCCGCCTTATCTCTGCAAGTTTTCTTAGAGATAGGTCTTCAAGTTGAAATTGAGTTACAGAATTCCTTTATGCTAGAACTTGGGACTGAAGTAGTCGAACTGATTCATACAGCGAATTCTGTGAGCTTGTCTAACTTCTAGTCTCAAGTAACTTGAACACTACATCAAGACAAGACTTTGGGGTTGTCTCGCTATCTTCAAGATGTTTTTCCTTCTTTGCTGCAATATATGCTGGGTTTGTCTCACAGCCTTCAGCATACTTGTGCATGCCATCAGGCATATCACCCTAAAACAAGCAGAGAGATGACAGGTTTTGCACATGTATAAACAAAGATATTAACTGTGATGTCAATTCCATCCAATTTCAAATTAGAAAATAAAGAGTAAGTTCAAAATATCAATAGCATAATTTGGCATTGTTCATAATGTGGGGAGATTCACCACTCTACTGGATTACCATGTCAACATGACGAGCTTAGATGAAGGGCAAAGACAATCATTGTATCTATTTTGGTTAATGTGCATGGCATGTTGTTCATATCATCAGCCACATCAGTAAGATAAAACAGGAGATGGCAAGGTGCAAACATGGGCTGCTTCACCACACACTAAATTATAGATCCACAAAAACAAGCATACATATAGGGAGTATTGAGTAATGTGCATGGTATGAATAAGGAATTTGGTTTTACAAGTAAAACATGGAACTTACGATTGTTGCAAACATGCATTTTGATACAAACAACAAACTAAATAGCAGTTAACAATAGGGAGTATGAGGAAATTAAACAGCAGTTGAGGATAAAGGCTTTAGAAGGACTGACTTACATTAACAGTTAACACCGACTTTATAATGCCATTCTCCATGTCAAGGGAAGGATAACTCAAGAATTTCAGCACGAAATCTTCTTCATAAGCATTGCATGTACTCTACATTTTGTAGAGAGTAATTATAGATATGATAATACTGGAATGGATAGAGGATAATGAAGATAAGATGCAGATTGATGCTACATAATGAACTACCAATCCCTGGAAGTACAAGCATTACATGACAAAATGTACTGACACGAGCAATGGGCTACACTTCTGCACTGGCATTGTCTGTGTATTCAACTTTTTGGTAAGATTAAATATAGATCTGATATTTTTTTAGTAAATGGTGGGCGAGGGAGATAAGATGAAGAATGCTACACAATGAACCAATCCCTCTTCCCATAATATAATAGTGTTTTGAACACTGGAGACTTTATAGAAATTTCGTTTAGAGGCTTGCCATCGAAGTGTGCTTGCCTTAGGTAGGAACGATACTTCATCAACGAGTGCTTGAAAAGCACACCCAACCCTTGCTCGTCATGACAATCCAGTCTGGTCCTCGCCTATTTAAAAGAATTAAATCTTGTGTCTTCTGTCAGCAGAAACATATGCAGTAATTACCATGAATAACATTAGTACATTACTTACGCGTAAGTTGCGGAGGAAGACTGGAAATTGTTCTTTGTCCGTGGTATAATCTTTTCATGAAGTAAAGATGCACACAAAGTTCTTGACAACAATATAAGCTTCATCTTGTAAACTGGGAAGAAGTGGAACAGGAGTCCTATTTGTTGCAATTGGGGCTCTCTCTCATTTGAAAAGGGATTTGGCAACTGGATTTTGTGTACTCTTTGCTGGAATGGGGGTTTTCCATCGTAGAGCTGGTGCTATTCAACTGGCATCATCATACTGTTTGCGACAGTTGGGGTCTGCGAAGTTGGGGCATCAGAGATGGCCAGTGTAGTAGGGCTAGAGTCTGCTAGAGTTGTGGCCGTGTTTTCTGGGTCTGGTGATATTGCAACTACACCTAATGGGCTATTTGATTTATCAGGTGTCACTACCTTTTCCAAATACTTTGTTTGTGCTCCTTCGCGATCAGCAATCGCCTCTTCCTTTTGAACGTCTGATACACAAGAACAACATTTGAATCGATAAATATGGTATGATGAAAGATGGAATATGTACTGAAAATGGATAGGCATGGCATATTCACATACACAATGTGTAAACTAAGCTAATTGAAGTGCAACAAAGTAGAAGCAATGCAAAGCATTAGTTGCAAGATATGTGCAACCAATATAACCTTGGAAAGTTAGAGCAAGCACCTTGATGGGTGAATAAGATAGGGCATCTTCCTCTGACTCCTCCACAAGGGAGCTACATTGAGTTAGGTTTCCCTCTAGCTCAGAATCACTATTAGGATCATATTCTGAGCATGAATCTGTAGGTGGAGAGCATTTGCATTGCATTGCATCCAGACGTAATTTCAGTCCCTTAATGCCAAGTTTGACACCCATGGCATTGTTCTGCTTTATTCTTTTCATGCGCGCAAGCTCATAATAATTATGATGCTATTCAATATCTGAGATTCATGAAAACATAAAAAGTAGTCAGATTATCTATGGAATGCATTGCGGGTTCAATTCGAAGAGTGTTTCCCTATAAACCCCTGCATATGCAAAGTTTACCCCTCAACCGTGCCGACCAGACCACACACAGAAATACAAACCTCTTATGTCTCTATAACAGGCAAACACACATTTGAAAACTGAAGTAGGAACATTAGAATCATATCAATTGGTATTTGAACAAATAAACTAAGGAATTATGAGTGGCATAATGTTTGGCTTCAAGGGTGGAGTGTTGGCAGTGCGACACAAAGCAAGTAGGCAGATTTATTCCATGTAAAAGATCGTAGTCTATGTAAAAGGTGGAAATGACACTTTCTTTCTATACAATGCAGTGTTCGTTGCCCACACATGATGGAAGAGATCACACAGAGAAATACTATTCACTCATGTCCGCGGTTCCAGTATTTTGAAATAGGGTGGTCCACCCTAAACGAGTATTGACAACAAATATGACAAGGCAAGCATAGATTAGTGAACCAATCATTACTTATGAGCTTACTAAGACAAGTATGCAGAATTGTAATTGTAGTAAGAGACCGTCTAAAATCTGAATCAAGAAGTTGGTCTAGCACTTATTGTTTGCAACTAATCGACGTGAATAATTGGATATCATATCGAATGAGTAAGAAAGACAAGTAAAATTTTCAACAAACCTGTCCTGCAGTAGTAATCTGGGTCAATGTCACTATGACCAACAATCCAAAATGACTAGTGTCTACTCCAAGGGATGGAATTTTGGAACCCTGTGAACTTTACAGGTACTAAAGATTACTGAAATACATCTGAACCATTAAGTGTAGGTAGCACTTAGTACACAATAAACCCTAATGACAGTCCTGCCTAATGAGTAATGAATCAATTAGAAAATGGGTGATGAGGAGTGGCTGCTGAGTGTTAAGGACGTATCTCAGGATAAATCGGTTTGGCTTAGTGGCTGTTGCACGCCTGAGCCCTGAACGGATTGGGAAGGTAGGCATAGCGGTGCGCCCGGGCAGCGGTGACGCTGCTGGGCGAGTAGCTCCTGACCTCCTGTTAGTCCGGCATCTCCTCCTGGAGTCATGCCGTCCGGGGACGGCAAGTCACCGACGAGGCATGCGGCTGGGGGCGAGTAGAGATCGGAAGCGCAACAGAACAAAGGGGAATCTGGGACTGGGCCAACCCAAAATCTCAGGGTGGGCCGCTGCCCACCGTGGGCACCCTGTAGATGCACACCCGAGCGGCATACATGCATTTTTGAAACTAAATTAGGAACATTTAGCTGACCAATTAAACGACTCTATTCAAATTCGTATTTGAACAACTAAGCTTGTTTAGCTTGATGGGTGGAGCAGTGCTATTATGACATGAAGCACGTATGCTGATTGTATAGTGATCATAAAAGGGGGAAACCCTAAGCATTTTTTTTAGCAAAAGAGGGTTTCTCCTCCGATTTCTATTAAAGAAACCACCATGGAACTAACATGATCAATTAAACCCTAAGCATGATCAATTAAACCATATCATGACTGTGCCATGGCAGATTTAAAGCTGCAAACCGCAGAAATGCTATTTAGCATCCATTGTTTGCTTCGAACTAAGAACTAAATTCTAAGAGCTAAAAAGAAAGTACAGTAACCAAGTTACAATCTATTTTCTGGTTGGGATCAAAGAGTTGAGCAGATATGAAGTACCACCTCTTTTGCGGCACCGTGTAGGCATCAGGGGTGCGATGGCTATCGGTGGCATTGAAGAAGATCTGTGACGATAGACGGGTGCATCGGGGGATAAGTCTCGTTGCGATGGACGAGAAGGTCGTGTGAGCGGCCCCGGGAATGAGGACGATGGCGTCGATGAAGCGAGAGGACGCGATGCAAGGCTCCTGGTCCATCACCGTGGATGAGAAACGTCCATCTCTAGCAGTGGACGATGTGGTCTTGGTAGACATAGTGGAGGACGGTGGTGATGGATGGGGTGGTAGACGGAGGAGGATGGTGTGGGGATGGTGTTCTAGCATGGATGGTGTATGAATGGGAAAATGGAGGCAGAGGTATGGGGAACCATGTTTTTGGGACGCGCCTGTCTGAAATATGGGAAAGTTATGAACTTAGCCCCCGTTTAAAATTTGGATGTCTCGTCAGTTGGGGATAGGATGGTAATCTCGCATCTCCGCAATATTTGCCAGAGCAATTTCGGGCGATGAGAGGGTGTTTTGGCGCCCAAAGTTTATGAACAGGGCTAACAGGTAGGGCGGTTGTGTCACGTCTGAGTGAAGTTACAAACCTGCCCCTATTGAAAATATTTGCCTACATCGATTTCGACTGAGTCGAGTTTGTTTTGCCGCCCACCATGTATGAATGGGGAAATGGAGTGAGAGACAGAGGTCTTTCGGACAAGCTTGAATCAAATGTGTTTTGCCGCCCATGTTTGGCGCCCACCATGCCGGAATGGGCTCAGAGGCAGTCGTGTCACGTCTAATTGAAGTTACTAACCTACCCCTATTGAGAGCAGTGGAAATCGGGCCGATGGATTGTCCATGTAAGGGGTGGACAATAATTTCCATCTCCCAAGCACTGGCTTCGGGCAACCGACGTGAGAGTGGACATTTTGCCGCTTCTTTCGAATTTTGGGACAATAAGCATCCACGTTTACCCTCGCAACTAAATTCGAACCCATTTTGTATTCCTATACGAATCTTTATAAATCATTTTATGTGTTTTTATATATCTTCAAAAGCATGACAAAGATGTATTCCACTGTCATATATGAATGTGATTTACAAATGCCGATACTCGAATTCAGAAGATAGAATCCAGTTAAGGTGAATTCAAATATTTGAAACCACTTTATGTCCAACTCAAGTGTCACACGCAGCATAGTGTGTACTCCCATTTAGATATGTACACAAGCGATGTCTCAAGTCAATCAACCAATAATGTACAAAACTAACAGACACAGAAACGCTTATAGAGTATATGGATCAATAATATCAACTAACATACATAAGCCAGGCCGCGGTACTTTTTTTGCTAGAAGAGCATCCTTTTTTTAGCGAAGCTAGTACAACATCTTGACCCTTTCAGATGCGTGCCACTTAAGGACCATCTATACTACTATTATTGCTGAATGCACATTCAGCCCGATTGGCATCACAACAATCAAAATGAAATGTCTCGGAGTCTTATCAATTAATACAAACTTGTCCTAAAAAAATTACAAACCAAAAACAAAAAAACAATTATTACATGATCTCTAAAACAAATAGTTTGATCGATTACATGAACAAACAACACAAAGGTTATTCAACAATGGAAAGAACATTTCACCTATGATTTACCAAGTGGGAATTTAATTTCCTTTTTTCCTTTAGGACCTTAACAATGTGGTCAGTCTCAGCTTGCTTCATTTTAAAATCCACCAAATATTAATGGTTTTCTTGAGTACTGCTTGTGATTGTGTTGTTTGCTTCCTTAACATGTCAACTTCATCTGTAAGTGCAGAAGCAGAATCTCTTTCTGCCAATAGTTTAGCCTCTAGAGCATCAACAGTTGGTAATTCATGATGAACGATTGGGCCGGTGCCACTGCTGTGGGATGCTACAACGTCCATGGGGACCTCGCTCATTGATCTTGGGCTAACCTGTTTTGCCATTAAAGTTCTGATTGGATTCCGAAAAGTTGAAGTTAGCAAAACATCTCAACTGGGAGTTATAACGGCAAACAAGTTAAACCAACAAGGAATTAAAGAGTTTTAATTCAATGCTGAAAAGTAGTTATTAACATCATTGTAACCAGTTGCAGCAGCAAAGCCGTTAAACAAACAAGTTTTGCAAAATGTACCTATTGTGGCATTGGAGTTTCTCTTGGATCCTGAAAAGTTGAGTAGCCAGCAACGTGATTAGAGCAACTGGTTGCAGCAGCAAAGGAGTTAAACAAACAAGTTTCGCAAAAGGAACCTGTTGTGGCATTGGAGTTTCTCTTGGATCCTGAAAAGTTGAGTAGTCAGTAACTTGATTAGAGCAACATGTTATAGCAGCAAACCTGTTACACAAATATATTTTTCAAAATGTACCTGCTGTGCAATTGGACTTCCAATTGGATCCTGAAAACTTGACGTTGGTAAGATGATTACAACAACAAGTTACAGCAGCAAACCAGGTAAACAAGGAAGTTTCTGAAAACATACATGTTGTGCCAATGGAGTTTCAGTTGGATCCTGCAAACTTGAATGTTAGCAATCATAAATAAAGTGTTGCAAGAGCCATAAGAAACTAACATCAAACTAGTAAAACTAACTAGTTTTGGCAACGTGTTTAATTACACATGAACTAGTAACACCAACAAGTTCTTGGCAGCGTATTAAAGTAACAAGTCAGTACCGTTTACAAGAACCACAAGCATCTGTAAATTTCTTTGATGTAAGCAAAATGATTCCAACACGCACACACACACAGATAGGCGCAGTCTATAATAGGATTAATAGGCTATGGCATTATGTAATTAGTAGCAAACTAAATTAAGCCAAGCAACATAATTGAACAATTTTGCAATAAGTGGCTAACTAAAATTCCAAGAAGCAGGTAACTAAACTTACGCTAGCTTTTTGTACTGGTACACTTCAACTTCTTTTTCGCCTACAAGGTTCTACGAAGGAGTCCATGGCATCAATTGCTTGGGTACGTAGTCCCAATACTCCTTTTTCCCACACTGCATTGGTAAGTCGAATGGTTAATCTGATAAGATGGTGCGTCCTTGATATGTTATATGAGGACGGGTTGTCAGACTAGTTCTAGCCACACACACATCATACTGGCTTTTACTGTATATTTCATGCGATTACATTTGGCATATCGAGATCTAAGCAATCTGCAATAGGATGAAAAAGACTGGCATCCTTCACATTATTGGCGAGCTCAGTTAGTAGAAACAAGCAATTCAACCATTCTGTGGGTCAATCAAAAGCGCCACTTGTAAGTGCACCTAGTGCCCCTTAGTGATTTTGGTGTATTGAAGACTTATAGGTTAAGGGACTAATATGTTTGTGAGTGTACACATGTTCTATAACTCAATGAGGAGTTTAATATTTACAGTGAAAGTCGACCCCTAAAAATGAATGTCTTCAGCTGAAGACTTTGGTCCTCCTGAAGACTTTGAAAGTGAACAAATTGGTGTGACCGTGAAGACTTGGATATTCATGCGAGGATTATGAAGCGTGAAGACTTTTGTTCTCGTAGTTCTATTTTCTTCTTTTTGAGTCATAGGAAACACCATACTGTTAAAGGGGGTCGAGGTAATACTAAGGAAACTGCTTTCCATGTGATGCTCATCTCAAATCCTACACCCATCCAATCCTTCGAGTGAAGCCATTGGAAATCTCATATCAGTTCAATCAATTTCTTTAGTGACAGAGACGAAGATCTTCTGGTCTTTGAGGAATTTGTTCTGATTGAGGAGTTAGGAATTCGCTAGTGTGGATTGCCTACACAGTGAGGAACATGATAGCCCTGAGGAATTCGAACTTCAAATCCGACTGTTGTTACCACGAGCCAGCTGTCCAAAATATCCTTCCACCTAACGGTAATATCATTGAAGGGCATTTATGTCTTATCATGTCGGGCTGCTCCCTAGGCTATAAATAGCCGCCCCCTACAACCACTAGCTGGTTGGCTGCTCTGAGAGAAACTGACACTTGTCATTTGAGAGCATCCCATCCTCCGAGGACTTTGAGCGAAAATCACCGTGAGGTAAACCCAAATCCCAAACCCAAACCTACAAACCCAAAGTGATTGAGCATCACTGAAGAGATTGTTCCTGTGTGGAACCAACACTTGTTACCTTTGAGGATTGTGTATCCTCCAGACGGTTAGGCATCATGGTCTGAGCATCCAAGAGGAATTGTGGATTGCCGAGTGACCTAGTCTGTGAAGGTTTGGAAGTCACCTGTGAAGACTTACCACTACTGTTGGGCGAGGTCTGTGTGATCTTATCTCAAGGAGAATATGATGAGGACTGTGTGTCCAGGACTGTGTGTGCTCGATTTTAAATACTCAGCCGCTCCAACCAGACATACAACTATCACAGCAGTTGGAATTGGTCTACCAAATCATTGTCTTCACCAAGCCTACTGGTTCTATTTCCTCAACCCTTTCATTTCCTCTGTTAAGTGTTGATGAACTTGATCATTACTGTTTGAAGACTTTGACTAAAGACTTTCTCTAATTCGTCAATCCTATTTCTTCAGTTATTTTGTCTTCGTCCTGCCTATCCTGTGTTTACACTTTCTGTACTCTATGTTTGTCTTTCATTTCATCATTATGAATATGTTGTTGCTCTGTCATGCTTATACCTGAGTACTTATTCCTCTACAAGTAGTTCTTCGCTTAGGACTTTCCTCACCCTAAAATTCCTCAGTGAAGAATTCATAAAAATCGCCTATTCACCCCCCTCTAGTCGACGTAACGCACTTTCAATTGGTATCAAAGCAAGGTACTCCCTTGTTTTGTGTGATTTTTGTTTAACTGCCTGGAGTTTTAGTTATGCCTACTACAGGTATGATCAAGGTCTCGGCTGGGTGTCCTACCTTTGATGGGATGGACTACCCCTACTAGAAGAAAGAGATGCGCATGCATCTTGAGGCAATTGATAACGATCTCTGGTATGTTGTGGAAAATGGCGTTCCCTCTGTCACTCCGTCTGTGAATGCTGCTGATGTGAAGAGATTCAAGCAACCCGAGTCTCAAGCGAAGATTATCATATGTGGCCATCTGAGCAAAGGATAGTACGACAGAGTGAGTGCCCTGGAAACTGCCAAGCTGATTTGGGACAGGCTGTCCAATGTCAACGAAGGAGTCTTGTCGGTGTCAAAACCGGCGGATCTCGGGTAGGGGGTCCCGAACTGTGCGTCTAGGAGGATGGTAACAGGAGACGAGGGACACGATGTTTTACCTGTGTTCGGCCCTCTCGATGGAGGTAAAACCCACGCCCTACTTGATTAATATTGATGATATGGGTAGTACAAGAGTGGATCTACCACGAGATCAAGGAGGCTAAACCCTAAAGCTAGCCTATGGTATGATTGTTGTAATGTATGTTGTCCCACGGACTAAAGCCCTCCGGTTTATATAGACACCAGAGGAGGCTAGGGTTACACAGTAGTCGGTTACAATGGTAGGAGATCTACATATCCAGACGCCAAGCTTGCCTTCCACGCCAAGGAAAGTCCCATCCGGACACGGACGGAGTCTTCAATCTTGTATCTTCGTAGTCTTGGAGTCCCGGACGATGATAGTCCGGCTGTCCGGACACCCCTAGTCCAGACTCCTCAAGAGTTCTCGAACCAAAGCTTCAATGACGATAAGTCCAGCGCAAGATAATGTTCGGCATTGCAAGGCGGGTTCCTCCTTGAATAATACAGAGAAGATCATGAACACCAGATAGTGTCCGGCTCGCAAAATAAATTCCACATTCCACCGTAGAGAGAATAAAATGTACACCAGTCCAATCTGCCGACGATATGCGGCGTGACATCACACCGCTACCAAGCCTCTGCTTGAATCGTTTTTACTATACCACCTCAAAGATGTTTAGCGGCGGTTTCTTGGCACGCCTTCTCGGCAGTAGATCGTGTTCCCCTTATTCCGGATTCTCATCAATACGACGTGGGTAACCCAACCGCGCCATTGATGGTGGCGCTTGGGAGATAAGCGAGTTTTACCAGCCGGTGGGGACGATAGTTTTCGGGTCCGCCTATATATAAGGGATAAGGATTTACCTTCTCACCCACGCCTTCTTCCTCCTTTGCTTATCCATCTCCGCGACTCAAGCTCCAACGCCTAAGTCACAAGATCTCGCCCCGACCTTCTCCGAATATGTCCGGAGCGGAGGCAATGGTTGGCCTCCACCGTTAAGGAGGAGCACATCACCGAAGCTGCGCAGCGCGGATACCTTTCCAGCGATATCGCAGATCGGCCGCTGACGAGAGGCAGCTCATCCCTACCCCCGGGCCCCATGAAAGGGTCGCCTTCCTTCCCCACTTCCTCCGTGGATGGGCTTTCCACTCCACCCATTCGTCCGGGGCTCATGTTTTACTACGGCCCGATTTCCACGATCCGCGCCAACTTCATCCTCAACATCTCGGCGTTTATCGTCGGTGCGAGGCCTTCCTCTCCATCCGCCCCACTTCGCCTATGGCTCAAGACCTTCAACGCTGTCAAGGTTGTGAAGGGCACGCAAGCGAATGCGGAGGCACCATGTTGGGTAAGTTACCCAACCGCCTTTTGGCTCAAGGGCCTTCGTGGACTCCGCTAAGGGTGGCAATCGGGTGGTTCTACATCACCGAGCCGCTGAGCCCACATGGGCGGCGCCCCGAAGTTAAGTCCGCATCCCCACGCAGCTCACCTCCCGAAAGAGAAGGGCTTGCTGTGGGGCAATCCGGCGAGCCGACGGACTCGAGCCCGCAACCGTAAGCCGTGAGCAATAAGCTCAGCTCGCCGACGTGGTCCAAGTCTTGCTCATCCGCCGGATCCTCCCATGCCAAGAACGGGCATTCAATCTGTGGAGTTCAATCCGAACAGCACCAGCACTAAGCGGCTCTTCGACACGACATACAAGGCGCTGGAGGGTGCTGTTCAAGGGCGCCGGTTCGCGATCCGCCGACGGAAGATCGCGGATTTCGCCGCAAAGATCCGGCCGACGAGGTAAGTGATTCAACCCCTTTACGGACACTTGTGGTAATCAAATAGATTCTAAGAGGGTTTCAATTTCTCTTCCTTTGACAGAATGGATGGAGAAGGCCGAGCAGCTTATCAGCCCGGCCCTCCGCCAGAAGACCAGTGAACGCCTGCCTAGCAGAGCTGCTGGTTCCGCACCGCACGTGGTGCCGAGAAGAAGGCCAAGAAGGTGGCCGTGGGGACTCAAAGAGTTCCTCAGAATCAAAGCGCCCGACGACGAGGCGGACTCTCCCAAGATGAGGAGGAGGAAGAGGACTCTTCCCGGAGGAGGAGAGAAGAAGAGGAAGGCTTCCCAATAGGGGAGGCCAAGGGTCCAAGAGGGGAGAACTATTCTCGACAGTTTCGCCAACACCATCGTTGGCGAGGAGGAGGGCCTTTAAGGGCCAAAGGCCCCAAGAAGATCGTATGTATCCGAATCCTCGATATGCAATTTATTTCATGTCGCAGAGTGTCCTTCTAATGCCCGATTCTCGTCCGTAGTCCGCCGATGATGATCTCCCCGCTTCATCAAGCGTGTCGCTGGCCCCGCCGGATGTGGATTCACTTCCGACCGCCTCTACCTCGCTACCGACGAGGACGCCGAGGTGGGATCCCGAGAGGGACCCATCAGAGGAGGCTCCGAGGCGCCGCCAGCAACCTCCGACTTTGCGCCGACTCTACATCGAACCCGCAGTGGTTCCAGAGTCCGGCAGTGCCCTTCAAAGAAGGGCAAGACCGTGACACCGCAGCCTCCATCCAACCGTAGGGGCCGGATAACTTGTTGGAGGCGCTTAAAGGCGCTCCATCGAGGAAGAACACCGCACTATCATGAGTGCGGTGATTCAAGGTTCACCGCCAAGAGCGGGCCGACCGAAGCCTCGCAGCAGCCTTTAACAAAGCTTTGAGGTAAGAAGTTAAAATTATGTAATGTAATACCGCATAGACAGTAGCCCCTGATGCTCGGTTCGATGTTCGGAAAGAAAAGCCGGACTGAGGATCTAACAAGATATACGCAGGGTTGTTTAAAATATGTCAATATGGGTTTGCAGGCTGCGCTGCTGACCTCCGCTGCACTGACTGCGGAGGTTAGTGTGCTGAAGCAGGATCTCGAGCGGTCCGAGCAAGAGCTCGGCCATGCCAAGAAGCAGCTCGAGGACAAAGAAGGTGAGTAACACCACTTTGAATAGTTACCTTACAGAAAAGGATTTTGGTTGCAATAAAATTAACAAGGATAATATGGGTATTGCAGGGGCCACGAATGAGGTGGCAGCCCTAAAGGAGGCTGTGTCCGCGGCCGAACGCAGTGCGGCCGCAGAGCGGGCAGAGCGAGAGAAGCAGGAGGCACAGGTGGCGGAAGTACGGCAAGAGCTCCAGGCTCTCATGGAGAAGCATGAGAGTTTGGAGCGTGACTCCAAGACTCGAGAGTCCGAGCTTGCCTCGGCTCTTGAAAGTGCCAAGTCCGCCAAGGCCGAGGCCCGTAAAGCCCTTCAGGAGGTTGAAGATGTAAAGAAGATAGCATTGAGGGTGCTCGTCGAGCCCTTGCCCGCACAAAGGTGCATTGGGGCAGGTTGGATGCGGAGAAGCTTCTCACGGACCCACCGCCACCGGGCAAGGAGTATCGCACGCCCGAGATGTATTATAAAACTTTCCTGAAGGGAGCCCGCAATATTGCGGATGAGTGCCCCTGTAAATGTAATCTTTGAGTAAACTCGCTATGTATTATCCTCAGGCGCTGAAAACTTCGCTCAAATGCGCCTTTGGGCAACGCTTGTTATAATTTAAAATATTACCTTCAGGCGGCCGCTTATAAAATCTGAGAGATGGCAAGTCGTTGGCTTCAGCCCCCGAGCCACGAGTGTGGGGTGTTCGATAAACTTGAGCACTCTTGTTCCCATTTTTGGGTCCATCTAGGGAGGCGCTCAACACAACGAACAAGGCGACCGGACTTATAATGCTTGAACAAGGCGACCGGACTTATAATGCTTTAAATTTCGGTGAAGCCCCTGGTATTCGGAAGGCCGAATCCGGGCGCTATCCACGCCTTCGCTGGACATTGTCCGAACTTCGTCAAGCGCGTGAGTCTTTATGACCCGAAAAAACCTCTCGAACAATGACCGCCTCGCCTTATCATGTCGGCCGGTTTTAGCATTCTCCATCGAGGCGCCGCCCGCTCAACCGGGCGCAATCGCAGTGGTTCTCCAGGCCACCTTAGCCGGCTGTAACGGAACGTAAGGCACCAAAACGGGAGCCGCAAACCCAACTATTGACCCAAGACATGATTCGGAACCGATTCATATAATGCGATAAGTTCGGGGTGCCGCACTTATGAAAGTGTTCGGACTTATCACACCATAGTGTGGGGAACATAAGCCCCTGTTGTATTAGGCCGTACCAAAGTATACGGGTGCAAGATGTCATGTAATGAACATATATATATATATATAAGGTAATGTAATTGCCGTCAAAAAGATGCTGCATTATTTATTAAAGAAAGTCTGCTAAGAGTGCGGACTGATACAAATAGTGCGGTAAGCAAGGGATTTGGACTAATTAAACATGTCCTCTCCAGGTGAGCTGCGGACTTGGTGTATATAATCGAATTTAATGCTCGTGAATTGAGACCACCCGAGTGTTCATCGCAGCCTTCTTTTTTCCCCGGTTATTGCATCATGAGTTCGGCAGTTCACCGGATGTGGCCTCCGTTAACGGAGTCCCGTGTACACAAAGAAGGAAAATAATAATAAAAAAGGGGGCACATTTGCAGCCCTCGTGTGGTCGAACCGCACTGGGTCCATTGCGATCGTGTCCGCCCCTCGCGCCCATGGTATCTCCAAAGCGTAATGATGTACGCGAGGGTTATTCTGCAATCACGCGGCTGGCGGGATTGGGGCCGCATTGCTACGCTGCGGCTCGATCATGCCAGTGGTCTTGGTTGGTATTGCTTCGCTGCGTTGCTTTGTATCCGCCGCTTAACGACCGGACTCGAGAATTGCCTTAAAAGGCTGCTCAGACTTCGCCGCGAGAGCCAGATGTTCCTCCATTCGAGGGAGCATTCCGATTCCCGCTGACCGTGATGACTCCACGAGGGCCCGCATCTTGAGCTTGAAGTATGCATAACGCGGCACCGCGCTGAATTTTGCAAACGCGTTCGTCCGAGCAGAGCGTGATAGCCGCCGCGAACGGGACTATGTCAAGATTAACTCCTCGCCCGAAATTGTCCGGGATCCAAAGACCACTTCCAGCAGGATCGAGCTCAGCATAGATTGGCTTCCACACTGGTATGACACCTTTAAAGGTTGTCTTTGTAGGTTTAATCCTTGAGGGTCTATGCCCATTTTATGACCGATCCCGATAAAGCAGGTTCAGTTACTACCGCCGCCCATCGTGACTCTCGTGAGGTGAAATCCATCGACGATTGGGTCTAAAACCAATGCGCGAATCCGCCATGGTGTATGCTGGTCGGATGGTCTCTTCGATCGAAAGTGATCGGACAAGAGGACCATGGATTGAACTTGGGCGATCGCTCCATCGCATAGACGCCCCTTAGTGCGTGCTTCCTCTCCTCTTGGGTATATGGGTTGCGAATCATGTTCACCGTCCGCACTTGTGGGGAAAACCCTTTGTCCTCTATTGTTCGGGCGGTCGGGTCTCCTCCTCGCCGCCGCTGCTTAGCTCGTTGTCATTGTTTTTGGCAATTAACTTACTTGCTCGCTTGAACACCCAGCAATCTCTATTAGTGTGATTAGTCGCTTTTTCAGGTGCCATGTATCCGCATAAGCGGTCGAGTATTCTCGTCCAAATTGACGGACCCGGTGGTTCTTTTGAATGGCTTCTTCCGCTGACCGGGTTTAGAGCCTCGAATCCGGCGCTGACCGCCAGATCCTCCTTATCGCCGCCGCACGCGGCGTTTGTTTTGTTTCGACGTGACTCGCCGTTGTTGTCTTTAGTATCCGGACCGCCAGAATTTTTACGGAATTGTTGCCGCGAGCTAGCTAGCTATCCTCTCCGCAAAAGCGGTCATTAATGATGTGAGGGCTGCCATGGATTTCGCTTTTCTCGCCCCTGTGCCGGGCTAGCCATTCGTCATGATGTTATGTTTGAAGGCTGCAAGGGCCTCTGATTCGGACAATGACGATTTGATTTTTTCTTTGTCAAGAACCGTGTCCGTAATTGTCCGCCGATTCGTCCGATCGCTGAATGATGTGGCTTAGGTCATCGGCGCTCGTGGTCGCACATACGCGTCTCGGAAGTTGTCGAGAATGCGGCTTCCGTGTCTTCCCAACACCCAATTGACTCTGCGGGCAAGCTGTTAAGCCAATGCCGAGCTGGTCCTTTAAGCTTGAGTGGGAGATACTTGATGGCGTGGAGATTGCCGCCGGGCCATATGGATGTGGAGAAGATAATCTTCGATCCAAACCGCTGGGTCTGCAGCCATCGAGGATTCAATGTTTACGGGTTTAAACCCTTCAGGATTTGATGATCCATTACTTCGTCTGAAGCATAGCGGGTGCGGCGCCTCAGATTGAGCAATATCACGACGCAGCTCGAGAGAGCGTTGTTCGCTTGTGTTCGCCCGCCGGGTTATTGTATCCGCGCGACGGTATTCGCTATGGGTCGGGCGCCCATGTGATCCGTAGATGGATCAGGATTGCCTTTGCTTTGTCCTCCAATATATCTCGCAAGTCCGTGGCGCCCCTCTTGGCTTCAGACTTTTGGAGCGATGCTTAGGGAACGGTCTTGGTTGGGGCCTCGATGCTTCTCTGCCACGACCACGGGTGGTCGGTCACCGACGTGGCGCTGGTGATGGAAGTATGTATGCCTCCTCTAATCGGGGAGCAGCTTAGGTCTTGGGTAGCTTTTGAGGGCGCTCGAAGTTTATACTTTCGTCCGCGAGGACCTCGGTCCATCGACGCCAAGAGGTCCCGATCAGCTTGAAGCTGCTGCTGCTTTTTCTTTAGGCTATTTGCCGTGGCGATAAGCCTGCGCTTAAAACGCTCTTGTTCGACGGGATCTCGGCACGCATTTAATTGGCTGTCGCTGAGGCTTGCCTGCCTTCGAGGGAGGCATATAGTTATAATCCTCAACCTCTTTTCTCCGCCGCCTCTCGTGAGGGCTTGCTTTCAGATCCTCCCGCGCCGAGTCCCGCTGGAGGGGTTGGCTCAAGACTTTCTCGGGTATTATTATCTCCCCGTGCGGAATCTCCATTCTTGCTGTGGCGGATTTAGAGCAGCGCCGACGCCGCGCTTGGGCTGTTTTTTTAAAGAATCTGCCCGCTATTTTTTTCGCTGCCCCGTTGTGCCGGTGTCAAACCGGCGGATCTCGGTAGGGGGTCCCGAATCAAGCGCCTAGGCGGATGGTAACAAGAGACGAGGGACACAATGCTTTTACCTGTGTTCGCCCTCTCGATGGAGGTAAAACCTCACGCCCCGCTTGATTAATATTGATGATATGGGTAGTACAAGAGTAGATCTACCACGAGATCAAGGAGGCTAAACCCTAGAAGCTAGCCTATGGTATGATTGTTGAGATGTATGTTGTCCTATTGACTAAAGCCCTCCAGCTTTATATAGACACCAGAGAGGGCTAGGGTTACACAGAGTCGGTTACAATGGTAGGAGATCTACATATCCAGATTGCCAAGCTTGCCTTCCACGCCAAGGAAAGTACCTTCCTGACACGAGCCGAGTCTTCAATCTTGTATCTTCGTAGTCTTGGAGTCCGACGGATATTGATAGTCCGCTGTCCGACACCCCTAGTCCAGACTCCCTCAAGAGCCTGAACCAGTCTTTCAATGATGATAAGTCCCGTGCATAATGTTCGGCATTGCAAGGCGGGTTCCTCCTCGAATAATCCAGAGAAGATCATGAACACCGGGATAGTGTCCGCTCGCAAAAATGATTTCCACATTCCACCGTAGAGAGAATAAAACATATACATCGACTCAATCTGGCCGACGATATGCGGCGTGACATCACACCACTACCAAGCCCTCGCTTGAATCGCTTTTTAGTATTCCACCTCAAAGACGCTTAGCGGCGCTTCTTTGGCACGCCTTGTCGAAGAAGAGATCGTGTCCCTCTATTCCGGGATCCTCATCAATACGCGGGGTAACCCAACTGCTCCTGCCGCCACGCCTCTATCGAAGGGGGAATCCCAAACGGTCACGGAGATGGCCCTTGGTATTTCTTCCCCTTTATAAGAGGACCATGGCCCGTCCTTGTTCTTTAATCTCGCATCGAATCTTTCCTCCGCTCCTAGTTCCAACACCCAGAGCTTCAGATTCGAGCGCTTGGATCCTCAACCATGTCCGCCCGACCTCCGGGGCGGTGGATGCCCTCCTCCGCCACGGAGGAGGACATATTGAAGTGCGGAGGCCAAGCACTGCCTATGAAGTTTCAAGACAGTTGCTCGCCTCAGTGGCAGGCCGTGCCCGCCCACGAGCCCGGTGAATACGCTGCCAGATCCCAGCTCCGCCGGGTTTAGGCTTCCCGACGGATCCCTTCGTGAGAGGGCTCCTATTCTACTATGGGCTGGACTTTCACGACTTGGCTCTAGAGTCCATCCTCCATATCTCCGCATTCATTATCGCTCATGAGGCCTTCCTCCCGGTCATTCCCCACTTCGCCTATGGCTAAAGACCTTCAAGGTGGAGCCAAGATGATCGGGGCATCAAGCGAGGCAAGCGGGCGACCATAAGCAAAAAGGTCGATGCCCCGCGGGTCCGAGGGTTCCTTCCAAGAGGAACTTGACTATGGCAGCAGGAGTGGTTCTACATCACGCTCCAAGGGGCAAGCAGCAAAGCCGCCCCTTATTCCGCCCGGGACCTCCACGCCAACTGATGTCGTGGGTCAACCAAGGGCTCAACTGGGGGCCGTCCGAGGACGTGCCCTCACTGCAGGGACGGATTCGAGACCTCCAAGTGAGGGAGATCGACCTGATCAAGGTGATGCAGTTATGCTAATCGGGCATCTTCCGCCTCAGAAATGCCATCCTCTCCGTCTATGGGAGTTCAATCCGAGGGACCTCGATTCTCCAAAGACTTTATGGGTGCGACACCCACGGAGATGTACAAGCTGTTCTTCGACTGTAGGTGGCGTGGTCCGGATTTGGCCGAGGACGCAGCCCAAGTCGCGATCGCCCGGATACTCTGTAGATAGCTCAGAGTCCGGACATTCTATTTATATGCCTTTCAAAAAGTTCGCCTCCCGACCCCTTGTTCTTACAGAATGGGTGGCGCGATCAAGGCTGATAAGGTGTCCGCCCTCCCAGAGACCGTGACTTGGGGCCCGTGGCTGGTCGAATGTTGGAGGTTGCGCCACGTATAAGGGCAGCGGGAAAATAGAGGAGCTAATATTCCGCCTAAAGGGCGATCAAGAGGAGGAACCAAGAACCCTCCTTCAGAGGGAGAAGAGGACCGCCCAAGATCCAGAGGCCAAAGCCCCTAAGCGTGGGAAGAAATCTCACTGGTCCGCGTCCGAGAGAATCCTGACGCACAATCATCGCCAAGGACCAGCCTCCAACGAGCCGTGAGTATGAAAGAGGAAATTAATTAGTAAGGAAGTACCTTCGTTTGTGCTTCTGTGGGTAACCAAATATTTATATTGCAGTTCGGATCTGCAGCCTTCTCAGATGAGTTCATCTTCGGGGGACCTTCTTCCGGAGATGATGGAGAGCGATCGCGCCCGTCTGCATAGCCGCCAGATGAGGCAAAGCGAGCCCGAAGTGTCGTCACGGAGGGCGTCCCCGAGTCCGGAGGGGCCAGAGAGTTCGGCACCCGCTAGTGTCCGGCCGGGAGAACTGAAAAATCTGCTTGAGAGGGCGCCCATTTCAGAAGATCATCGTGCGTTAATGCGCATGGTGATTGGAAGGATTTCGTCCGTCGAGAGCGGATTGCATAATGTCGTCATGAGTTTGCTGGCGGGATTTGAGGTATGCGAAAATGGCGCACCCCTTTGTCGTTTAACAGTTTTGCATATAAAAAATGCGCCCTGTATAGATAGTAGCCCCGAGACTCGGTAGGTTGTCGGAAACGACAGCAGCATCGAGGATCGAAATCTAAAGTAATGAATTCGCTGCTCCTATGCGGTGGCGGATGGTCCGGGGGCTAGCCGGACTAGTGATTTTGCCGAATTAGCTCGGCAGCTTGACCTGGCAGATGAGGACATCGCACTTGTCAACAGGAGACTTGACGAGTCGCAAGGTAAAATAGTTCTCCGCAGTTGCTTTATTAAGGGGGGTCAAAGCCCGCCTCTGATAAATTATATGCTGTTTATACTGAGCGATGTTTGCTTGTTGTGGAGGGCCTTCGGCCGAACTTGTTCTAGCTAAGGAGCAGGCCCAAGGAGTGACGCGATCCTCGAGGGCGGCCGAGAGTTTAAAGTCAAAAGGCGCGCGACTACCCTAAGGCGGAGGTGGCAATTGGCCACTTAAAGTAAAGGATGCTACCGACCGCAATGAGGCTCTTGAAAAGGAGCGCTTATCGGAGCGGAAGACCAAGAAGGCCACCGCCGGTTAAGGATGCCCGCCTGCAATGCGGGCTATGAAGGAGGAGCTGCGCCAGGCCGAGAAATCGCGGTGGCAAGCCCTTTTGATGCGCCGCCGCTTATGGATTCCAAGTATGCTCAATTTGAGCGGCTGTGGAGTTCGGAGGATCCGTATATGGACTTGGCTGCGAGTGCGGCTGATGCCGTTAAGCACTTCCGGAGCCAGGGGGATCACGAGACGGAAGAGTTATATTGGTCTCAATTCCACAGTCCGGATCGCCCACTTCCGCTGACGGACCGGTTGGCCGAATGGGCCGAACTAAATAGATTGTCCGGACTAGCCATGACTGACATCGTGGCCCATGTCTGGCCAGAGAGGTCCAAGGCGACGAGCTATTTTGGCTTACTACAGCAATTCCTTGGGGCGGTGCCGCATATAAAGGAGATGAAGCGGTCGGCCTGCATAGAGGGCGCGCGGATGGTCTCCGCCCGTGAAGGCGATTATCCGGAGATGGACGCCACCATTGTTGCTTGCCAGGTTTCGATGAAAACCGCCTCGCCGAGCAATATTTCGGGAAGTTATGCGTCGGCGCATCGTGTAATAGAGTCGCAGTGTTTCAAGAATGTAACGCTCAATTGAACGCATTAGCTCAGTAAATCAATGATTATGGTATAACTGCTTTTTATACTTGTGCATCCAAGTAGTAAAACTTCTCCTGTGCGGCCGTTTACATATACTTGTGTATAACCTGAAAGATGCGCTTGACTTCAGCCCCCTCGCACAAAGTCTTTGGGTGTTCGCAAAATAGCGTTTTCACACTTAATCCAACGCCTCGGTCCCGTTATAAGGAGGTGGTAGCGAGCTTAACGAGGCAATCCGGACTATAATGCTTTATCACTTTTACTTAGCGATTGGAGCTCGAGGTGGGGCTACGATATAGCCTGGTGGCCCCGCACGCCTCCGAATCCGGTGCGTAAGTGCTCGATCGAAACGATCCTTCGTCAAAGCGGGAATTCTAAACATTCCGATAGTCGATCGAGTGGTTGACGATCTCTTCAACAGATCATGATGATCGGTTTTGGCTTTTCTACTAAGGTGCTCGCCAAATTAACTGGGGCACAATCGCAGAGTTCTCCGGTGCCACATTAGCCGATGATACTGAACGAAGGCAGCAAAACACAGGAGCCGGGCAAACCCAACATTTGACCAAAGACATGATTCGAGCTGATGCATATAATGCCTAATCTCGAGACGCCGAACACTCCCTAAGGTGTTCGGTCTTTATAATAATGGGCGTAACGATGCCCTAAGCCCCTAGTGTCCGTGCGGGCATGGTCTTCGACGCGCCGATGCTAAAGCGCCAGTTCGCATTGGCTATAGGAAGAAACCAAGGAGAATAACAACAAGAGACAAGAAAAAGGTTTACGCAGGTCTTAATCTGAAAAGAATCCTCACAACGGGTCCCTATCGCACGCCTGCGCGTGTCTCCGTTCGCCGTTATCCTCGGACGGGTATGCACATTGTTCATCTGTAAAAAGAGAGGAACGCTTAGTTTATAAACAATTTGTGCGGAAAATATGTAAAATAAAAATATAAATAATTAAAGCAGGGTTTGTATAAACCCGCGGTTATTTAGCGCCGCAGCCCTCGTGAAGGGGTATGCGGCTAGGGAGCCCCTAGCCCTCGACGCCGGATTCGTTTATCCGAGTCCGGGTCTTGAAGTGACCTCGACTTTGAAATGATGCCACGTGGACCGAGCATCTTGAGCGTAAGAGACGCAGCGAATGCGGTATAGCGTTGAAGCGGACAAAAGCCTTACGCCCCAAGAGTGCTTGATATTCACTTTCAAATGGGACGATGTGAAAAATTAATTTTTCTCATCGAGAATTGTTCGCGATCGAACACGACTTCTAGTAATATGGAGCTTGTGCACTTGGCGTAAGGGCCTGGCGTCACTCCTTTGAAGGAAGTGCGGCTGTGTCGGATTTTGGCGGGTTTACCCCATCCTACGGACGGTTTTGGAATACAGCAGGTTTAAGTCATCGCCTCCGCCCATTAGGACACTAGTAAATTGTAATCCGCCTATCATGGGATTCAATATCAGGGGAGTCCGTCCCGCATTTCGAACGATTCTGGAATAGTCCAGGTGGTCGAAAGTGATTGGTTTTGATGTCCAATCTCTATTGACTGCTGGGTTGGACCGTGCGAAGCTCTTTTTAGAAAGTGCCGCACTATTTTTTCGTTTTATCACATGAAGTGAGTTTACTGCTTTAACCCCTTGTGGGAAAGTCTTTTGTTTTCCGGTGCTCTGCTGGTGGGGTTTATCTTCTTCGCTTGACGCGTCGAGCCCCTTGTGTTCGGCATTTAGTCGGCCGGACTGTTTAAAAACCCAACATTCCCTGTGGGTGTGATTTGCAGGCCTTCCGGGGGTACTGTGGATTTGACATATCCGACCCAAAATCTTCTTTAAGTTGGACAATTCATCACTGTCATCCTTTAGAGGCTGTGTTTTATTGTTAGGCCGCGAGCTTTTAAATCCGGCGTTGACTGCCGTGCTCTTTGGGCTTTTCTCTTTATTCCGTATTTGCTCTTTTTCTCGCTACCGTGATTTTCTGCTTTCCATCTCTTATCTCGATGTACTAGGGTCGCTGGTGCTGCATCTTGCTAACCAGCTATCCTCACCCGCACAGAAGCGGGTCATGAGGCTTGTTAGTGCGGACATTGTCCTCGGCTTTTCTTGACCAAGGTGCCTGGCGAGCCATTCGTCTCGGACATTGTGCTTGAAAGCTGCTAAGGCTTGGCGTCCGGACAATGACTATTTGGTTCTTTTGGTAAGGAACATGTTCCGAAATTTCGCTACCGACTCTCCGGGCTGTTGAGTTATATGACTTAGATCATCTCAGATCCGGAGGCCGGACACAAGTCCCTTGAAAATTTGCTCTAAACGCGCCCTCGAGCTCTTCCCAACTTCCAACAAGATTTTCGGGAGGCTTTTAAGCCAATGACGGGCTGGCCCTTTGAGCTTGAGTGGTAAATATTTTATGGCGTGGAGATCGCCTCCTCCGCCATATGTATATGTAGTATATAATCTTCTATCCGCATCTGTGGTCATTGTTCCATCGTAGGCCTCTATGTTGATGGGTTTAAATCCTCTTTGGGAATTCATGGTCCAAAGACCTCATCGGTGAAACATAGTGGGTGTCTGGCGCCTCAGATTTGTGTGTGCCGTTATCATCGGGCACTTGACGTGTTACCTTGCTTCTTGGGGTTTCTCCTTTGGCCCATAAATGGACTGGCTGGGCCATCTACCCTTCCGAGTTCGTTGGTGGATTTATGTGGCGCCGCTTTCATAATTTGGCTCGTAATCCGCCGTCTATCCAACCAGCAGCCCTTTATTTTTGGACGGTGGAGGCTCTATGGCCTCCTCGTCAATTCGATAGCAGATTTTGCGCTCGGGTAGCTTTTTGATTGGTGGCCATTGCCGCATTTATCTGCGGTGTTGAGCACTTTGCTCCATCTCATTCTCGAGTGTGTCTTCGCTGTTTTGAGCTCCGCTTTTCCTTCTTGAGCTTCTTGCAGGTCTTGTGAGTCTTTTTTCCGGTTGTTTACTCTCCGCGACGTGTCCGCATATGGTCGTCCGGACCGTTGTCTTCGCCGGGCTTGATTGGTTATCGACTCGCCGTGTTCGGACGGTTGCTTATGTGCATGTTCGTCGTCCGATTGTGAGCCCCGCCGTATTGCGGGCTCGCTGGGAGCGTTGTTGTCGCCGAGGCGGGACTTAGCGCGGCGCTTACGCCGCCGCTTTGGTCGCTTATCGGCGGGTTATCTTCTCGCCGTGGCCCGCTGGTCCTCGTTATCGCTCCCCTTTGGGGTATCCACCATATATATGTCATGTGACAAGGTGGTCCGGTCGTCTGTATAAGCTCGTTTTTGTTCGTCTCCGCATCGCCGTCTACTCCGTCGATGTCTTGAGCCGTAGTTTAGCATGTCGGTTAGATCGCCGACGGTGGCTAAAAAGTGGGTGGTGGGTGGGATCTGAATTTCTTCGTCGCCCGAACCCCAACCATCCTGGCCATAGTCCGGCCAGGATTCTCCTGATAGCAAGAGATGCTTCAGTGAATTCAGGGTATCGCCAAAAGGCGAGTGCTGAAGATGTCCGCGGTGGTGAATTCCATAATCGGCGCCCAATCCGAATTGATTGGTAGAGGCGCGAGAGGTTCGGAGCCCGGCAGGGAGTCCGGTGCCTCGGAGTCACGACTTTCGCGGGGGACAAGATTGGTGTTCGGCTCCATCGCCGTGGACGTTGAAGCCCCCAGGGCGGCGTCTATCCACCGGCCCTCGATCTGGGCGATCGGCTCGTGCTAATGGTCGGCTGATCCGCAGCGCCACCAAGGCACTGTTTGGCGGCAGAGCTAGATCATGCCCATCGTTACAGTGCGGCGCGCTCGGCTGTGGCTCGAGTCCGTTGAAGATCAAGTCTCCGCAGACATCGGCGGTGAAGTCTAGGCTTCCAAATCGACTGACGGCTAGGGCGTGGCTTCGATCCGCTCCGGATGGCTAAGAGAATTGGCCGCAGCATCGGCCGCCGAATCTGAAGATCTGTCCGGGAGAAAAGTCTCACCCAGGACAGCGTTGTTGGTTGAAGATGCCATCACGCCTATCGGTGACGACACAGAGGAACTCTCAATGAAAGCACCAATGTCGGTGTCAAAACCGGCGGATCTCGGGTAGGGGGTCCCGAACTGTGCGTCTAGGCGGATGGTAACAAGAGACGAGGGACACAATGCTTTTACCTGTGTTGGGCCCTCTCGATGGAGGTAAAACCCTACGTCCTGCTTGATTAATATTGATGATATGGGTAGTACAAGAGTAGATCTACCACAAGATCAAGGAGGCTAAACCCTAGAAGCTAGCCTATGGTATGATTATTGAGATGTATGTTGTCCTACGGACTAAAGCCCTCCGGTTTATATAGACACCAGAGAGGGCTAGGGTTACACAGAGTCGGTTACAATGGTAGGAGATCTACATATCCGTATTGCCAAGCTTGCCTTCCACGCCAAGGAAAGTACCTTCCGGACACGAGCCGGAGTCTTAAATCTTGTATCTTCGTAGTCTTGGAGTCCGGTGGATATTGATAGTCCGGCTGTCCGGACACCCCCTAGTCCAGGACTCCCTCACCCGTCTTTTGGGGTGTCCACCATGTATATGTCATATGACGAGGTGGTCTTCCAGTGCCCTGTAGGCGCTGGCTCCTGTTCCTCTCCGGCATCGTCATCCATAGCGTCGATGTCTTCGGAGTCGAAGTCTAGCATGTCGGTTAGATCGTCGACAATGGCTAGATAGTGGGTGGTGGGTGGGGTCTGAATTTCTTCGTCGTCCGTACCCCAACCATCCTGGCCATAGTCCGGCCAGGACTCTCCCGATAACGAGAGGTGCTTTAGCGAATTTAGGATGTCGCCAAAGGGTGAGTATTGGAAGATGCCCGCGGCGGTGAATTCCATAACCGGCGCCCAATCCGATTCGATTGGTAGGGGCGTGGGAGGTCCGGAGTCCGGCAAGGAGTCCGGCACCTCGGAATCACGAGTTTCGCGAGGGACAAGATTAGCGTTCGGCTCCATCGCCGTGGAAGTTGAAGCCCCCGAGGCGGTGTCCATCCACCGATCCTCGATCTGGGCGATCGGCTCCGGACTAAAGGCCGAAGCGGATTCGCAGCGGCTACCAAGGCATCGCTCGCAGCAGAGCTAGATCATGCCCGTCGAATAATGTGGTGGCGGCTCGGTGTGGCTCGAGCCCGTCGAAGATCAAGTCTCCGCGGACGTCGGCCGTGAAGTTTAGACTTCCGACCGACCGACGGCCGGGGCCTAGCTTCGATCTGCTCCAGATGGCCAGCGAATTAGCCCACAGGCGAAGCCGCCGAATCATTTAAGATCTGTCCGGGAGAAAAGTCTCACCCAGCATAGCGTTGTTGGTTGAAGATGCCATCGAGCCTATCGGTGACGACACGAGGAACTCTCAATGAAAGCACCAATGTCGGTGTCAAAACCGGCGGATCTCGGTATGGGGTCCCGAAACTGGCGTCTAGGCGGATGGTAACAGGAGATGAGGGACACGATGTTTTACCTGTGTTGGGCCCTCTCGATGGAGGTAAAACCCTACGCCCTGCTTGATTAATATTGATGATATGGGTAGTACAAGAGTGGATCTACCACGAGATCAAGGAGGCTAAACCCTAAAGCTAGCCTATGGTATGATTGTTGTAATGTATGTTGTCCTACGGACAAAAGCCCTCCGGTTTATATAGACACCGGAGGAGGCTAGGGTTACACAGAGTCGGTTACAATGGTAGGAGATCTACATATCCGTATCGCCAAGCTTGCCTTCCACGCCAAGGAAAGTCCCATCCGGACACGGGACAGAGTCTTCATTCTTGTATCTTCGTAGTCTTGGAGTCCGGCGGACGATGATAGTCCGGCTGTCCGGACACCCCCTGGTCCAGGACTCCCTCAAGTCTCAACTCAACGTGACTCCCGAGTTGATGTTCTTCACAATCTCTTCAACTGCTTCAAAAGACTCGACAATGAAAATGTTTAGCAAACCTTCAATCGCCTCACTGACATCTCAAATGAGCTTCAAGAACTTGGTGCCACTAACATCACCGATCATGAGGTGGTGAAGAAATTGCTGAGATCACTTGATACCTCCTTCAATACCCTTGCACTGATGATTCAAGAGCAAGCTGATTACAAGTCACTTGATCCTGCTGATATCCTCGAGAGGCTAACACACATGAGTTCCAGCTTGCTGAGAAGAGAGATCTCTATGGACCGAGCTATGGAAGATCATGTGCACTGAAGGCCAAGGCAGTCTCTGAGTCTGAAACAGAAGACTCTGGTAGTAGCCTTGGTGATCCTGAAGAACTGAGCCAGGAGCTAGCAATGCTCGTGAGGAAATTCCAGAAGTTCTCTCACTGCAATCGCTTTGGAAAGTCTTCAAGGAATGATGATTCCTCGTCTCGTGACTTCAAAAAGAGAACTTGCCACAAATGCAAGAAACCTGGTCACTACATGTCTGATTGTCCTTTGTGGGAAAAGGAATCAAAGAAGAAGAAGCACAAAGATGAAGATCCTGATGATTCAAAGAAGAAGAAGAAATCTTCAAAGTCTTCATCATCAAAATCTTCAAAGTCTTCATCTCACAAGAAGAGCAGTTCCAAGAAGGCCCAGGCATTCATTGGCAAGGAAATGGACTCTGAAGATGAATCTAAGGACAATGTGGAGGAGGAGGAATATGAGGAATCAGACTCTGGTGTGGCCAGCTTAGCCCTTGCTACCGCTTATGTTAGCAAGTCCATCTTCAACACTGAAGAAAATGACCTCCCCAACTCTGCTGACAAAAGCTTCGATGACTATGCTCCCACCTACTGCTTCATGGCAAATGGTGCCAAGGTACTCAAACATTCCCCCTCTGACTCTAGTGAGGATAAATCTGATGACAATCTCAAGCCTAGCTATTCCAAACTTGCTAAAATTGCTATTAAACAACAGAAGGCTTTAGAAAAGATTCAAACTCAACAAGACAGAAGCGATGACCTGTTGGTGAGGAATTGAATCGAACCAAGACTCTGCCAGATAATCTTCAGAGACTTCAAACTAGGTTTGACAACCTTCAAAATCATCATAACACTCTCTTAACTGATCATGAGAAGCTTTCTTATGATTTTCTTCAGAGAAAGCAAGATCTTGAGAAGTTAAAAGTGAGTTATGAAGATCTCTAGAAGGAAAACGATTCATTGCTTGCTCAACAGATCAGTTCCGCTCAGGAAGAATTTATTCCTCCGTGTCTGAAATGCATTGAGCGTGAATCTACTAATTCATCACCTGAATGTTCAAATGCTTCTATTGTTGCAAATTCTTCAACTGTCTCTGTGGTCACAAATTCCTCATCTGAGGATACCATAAGTATCACTGACAATAATGCAGGGCTGAAGGAATTGTATGTGACAGGCATTTACAAAAGCCTCAAAGGGCATCAAACTCTATGTGATGTGCTCAAAAAGCAGATCTTGAACAGGAACCCTAGGAAAGAGGGTATTGCCTTTGAGAGGAAACTCAATGCTGATGGGACCTACTGGAAACCTGTGCAGTATCCCAAAACCTCATGGGTTGCCGTGAAAGGACCTCCTGTAGATCCATGCACTTTATCTGGCTTTACCTGTGATTCTTCATATTCCTCTGATGAGTCATTTGACTCCAATTATAAACTGATTAAGAATCAGAACGGTGAAGTATTTGCTCGATATGTTGGAACTAACTGCAGGAATGGTCCCTCTATGAAGAAAATATGGGTTCCTAAAAGATGCCTTGAAAATCTTCAGGTGAATGTCATCATGACACCACCCATGAAGAATAGGAACCCCAGATCAAATTCCTCATATGGACCAAATTCTTCATATGGATCAAATTCCTCACGTGGATCAAAATCCTCATATGAACATCATCATGCTAAAACTTCTGTTTCACTAGGAAAGTCTAAGGGCCATGAATATGTGCATTATTTTTCAAACCATTATGTTCATAAGTCCTCGAGGAACTTCTTTGCTTATTCATATGCTTATCCTAACCACTCTTCTGTGAAACGAAGTGCACTGGCTTCTATGCCATCTTTTTCTTATGGAGCTCGCAGAATGATGAATTCTTTGCCACCCCTCCACATGTGGGTGGTGAAGAAAAAGAACTAATCTCTTATCCAGGGTCAGGTCTCCAGACGAACTTGATCGTCTGAAGAAATTGCTGGAGACCTGAATGTGCTTGAAAGGACGCAAGCTAATCATGTAGAAAAGAATAACTAATTTCTCATGTCCTCATATTGCTATATTTGTTACTGTTGATGAAATTGAGATCATATTCTTCACTTATGAAGTGTATGGGTTCGTAAGTTGCACTAATTCATCTGCAGGATGAACAACCCAAAGCTACTGAGTGGGTCATCGACAGTGGATGTGCAAATCACATGACCGGTGACAGGAACTTGTTGATGGATACTAATTTGTCACCATCTCGTCTGAAGCATATCACCTACGCTGACAACGGCAAAAGCAAGGTATTGGGTCTAGGTAAGGTTGCATCTCAAAGGATAGACACATGGACAAGGTCATGCTCGTCGAGTCCTTAGGATTCAAACTCATGTATGTCTCAATGCTTTGTGATCTTGATATGGTTATCGTATTTGGCAAATATCGTTGCATTGTGCTAATGGAATCTGACAATTCCAAAGTCTTCGAAGGCTTTCGGAAAGGAGACTTGTATATTGTTGATTTCTCTGCAGGACCACAGCCTGCCACATGTCTACTTGCAAAAGCTTCAGAATGCTGGCTATGGCATCGATGACTTGGTCATGCTGGGATGAGGAAATTGCATACACTCGCGAAGAATAAGCATGTCATTGGCATCGAGGGTGTCAAATTCCTCAAAGATCATCTGTGTGGGGCTTGTGAGGCTGGAAAGATCACCAGAGCCAAGCATCCCTCGAAGACTATCATGACCACCTCTCGTCCCTTTGAATTACTTCATATGGATCTCTTTGGCCCTACTCATTATGCCACGTTCTCTAGTTCTGCATCATTATATGGCTTTGTCATAGTTGATGACTATTCTCGTTACACATGGTTGCATATCATCACTTACAAAAATGAAGTGCAGGAAGTCTTCAGAAGATTTTCCTCAAGGGCTTCTACTAACTTCGATGTGAAGATCAAGCATATCAGGAGTGATAATAATGGAACAGAGTTCAAGAACACTGGCCTCGATGAATATCTTGATATACTTGGTATTACTCACGAGGTGTCTGCTCCTTATACTCCTCAACAGAATGGCGTCGTGGAGCGCAAGAACAGAACTCTTGTTGAGATGGCTTGCACTATGCTTGATGAATACAAGACACCTCAGCGCTTTTGGCCTGAAGCAATTGATACTGCATGCCACATCATCAACAGGGTATATCTTCACAAATTCTTCAAAAAGACCTCATATGAACTCCTCACTGACAAGAAACCCAATGTAAGTTATTTCAAAGTCTTCGGTGCTAAATGCTGGATTAGAGATCCTCACCATCACTCTAAATTTGCACCTAAAGCACATGAGGGTTTTATGCTTGGTTATGGAAAGGACTCGCACACCTAAAGAGTCTTCAACATCAATCATCACAAGATTGTTGAAACTGTAGATGTGTGGTTCGATGAAAATAATGGCTCGCAAAGAGAGCACCTACCTCCTGTGCTAGATGAAATGTCACCTGAGGAATCCATCAAGTTCAAAGCTACTGAGGATATCATCCCTATCGATGAATCTGCTGAAGAAGTCATTCTGGATCGTGAAGAAAATCACGCTGGTGCTGCTGAAGATACTGGTCCTGAAGAAATTGCTGGACCTAAGGAAAGTTGTCAACCCGCACATTCTCGCGTTGCAAACGAAGTGCAGATCAAGAAGATCACCGATGACATCAACGTACCAGGTCCTCTCACGTGCTCAAAAGCTTCACATTTATGTCACTTTTGTGGGCATTTTGCGTTTGTCTCTATCACAGAACCCACAAAAGTTGATGAAGCATTCATGGAATCTGAGTGGATTCAAGCCATGCAAGATGAATTGCATCAATTCGAGCTCAACAATGTGTGGGAGCTTGTCAAGCGACCAGACCCACACAAGCACAACATCATCGGTACCAAATGGATCTACTGCAACAAACAAGATGAAAATGGCCTTGTGGTGAGGAATAAGGCTCGTCTTGTAGCTCAAGGCAACACACAGGTTGAAGGAATTGATTTCGATGAAACTTATGCACCTGTCGCTAGACCTTAGGCTATTCGCATATTGCTTGCTTATGCTAACCATCATAATATCATCTTACATCAAATGGATGTGAAAAGTGCATTCCTCAATGGTAAGCTTGAGGAAGAAGTATATGTTGCTCAACCACCAGGTTTTGAGGATCCAAAATTTCTAGATCACGTCTACAGACTCAACAAGGCCCTCTATGGCTTCAAGCAAGCACCTCGGGCGTGGTATGACACACTGAAGGAATTCCACATGAATAAAGGCTTCAAACCCGGTTCACTTGACCCAACTCTTTTCACCAAAGCATATGATGATGAACTATTCGTGTGCCAAATATATGTTGTTGATATTATCTTTGGCGTACTAACCAACATTACAGTGACGAATTTGCCTATATGATGAGTGAAGAATATCAAATGTCTATGATGGGAGAATTGAAATTCTTTTTAGGTCTTCAAATTTTTCAACAATACAATGGCATATTCATATCTCAGGAGAAATACCTCAAGGATGTGTTGAGGAAATTCGGCATGCAAGATTGCAAAGGCGTCAAAATCCCTATGCCCACTAATGGCCATCTATGCACTGATGAAAATGGTAAAGACTTCAATCAAAAGGTATACCGCTCCATGATTGGCTCTTTATTGTACCCTATGTGCATCTAGGCCGGATATTATGCTTAGTGTTTGCATGTGTGCCTGGTTTCAAGCTGCACCGAAGGAATCACACCATAAGGCTGTGAAGCATATTCCTCGATATCTAGCTCACACACCAACACTTGGATTATGGTATCCCAAGGGCTCTTCCTTTGATCTCATTGGATATTCAGACTCTGACTATGCTGGTGATCAGGTGGACCGCAAGTCAACGTCAGGCACATGTCATTTCCTTGGACGATCCTTGGTATGTTGGTCCTCGAAGAAGCAGAACTGCGTATCACTCTCCACTACTGAAGCTGAGTACATTTCTCCTGGATCTTGCTGTGCTCAATTGCTATAGATGAAGCAAACCCTCAAGGACTATGGCATCAATGTGAAGAATGTGCCACTCTACTGCGACGATGAGAGTGCTATCAAGATTTCTCACAACCTAGTTCAGCACTCGAAGACAAAGCACATCCAGATTCGTCATCATTTTCTTCGTGACCATGTGTTGAAGGGCGACATCTCCATCAACCACGCAAATACTGAAGACCAGCTCTCCGATATCTTCACAAAGCCCTTGAATGAGAAAAGATTTAGCAAGTTGCGGTGTGAGCTAAATATCCTAGAACCTTCAAATGTTCTTTGAAAAGGACACACATCCTAACACTTATGCTGACTTGATGACTTAGATGTGCAACACACGAAGTAACATTTTTCTTCAATCAATGAAGACTAACCCTCTAAGTGTGAAGAAATTAATGAAGAAACTGATTCTCAGAACCCTACGACAATTGTACGCGGTGTCTGAAATCATCATTCCTATACGGTGGGATACGCCACCAACCAAAGTTGAAAATCTTCAATGTGAGTTTCTCTTCGTTTTTGAAATTCCTCAGTTTTTCAAATTCTTCAACTTTGCATTGTCTTCACTCTTTCCGTCATTGTTCTTCAGACTATATATACATTTGAGTTTTTATGTCCTCTACAACATTCACTTATTGCTAATTCTTCAAGTTGACTTTTCTGCTAAGTGAATGTGATCGGACCCTTTCCCCCTCCATGCTAAACTCAACCCAATCTATTCACAAATTCTTCATGTGCGTTCTATTTGAAACCCGTTCAAAATCTTCACTGTGTCATTGTCAGCTGAAGAAATTGTGAATGAAACTTTAAAATATTCTTATCTGAATTTTCGGCCTTTGCCGCTCAAATAGTTACACATCCCACGATAAAACTTATCTATTCATCCGTGATGTTACACGATCTCCACCACACTGTACGTGGGTGACACATGTCGCTAGGATGAGAAGGGTCAGGGGCACGTTCATCCATTTTCCTTGGGCGAACGGTTTTTCACTGCGGCTATAAATACCCCCTCACCCTCCGCAGACTGCATTTACCCCGCTCGATCTCACTCCCCTCGCTCGAGCTCTTAAGCCCTAGCGCCACTGCTACCTTCATCATCGCTGGTGAGGAAGAGCTTCATTGCCTCGACCTCATCGCCATCGTACTCGCGGCGCCACGGACATCTTCTCTCTACTGCCAGCTGTCTTCCTCTGCCAAGTTAGGGCGTGGAAGATCTGGACTAACGAACTTCTCAATCTACACTTCCTGTTCGTTGTGTTCTTTGTCAAGGGTAATTAAAAGTTACTTTTACTACCTTTGTTACTACTGATGATTTTCATCAAATCTTCAAAAGGTGTTTATTCTTCAACTTCCACACTCTAAACACCTAGCACAATCTTCTGCTCTTGATCTGTTTCTCTAAGTGACGTTTTTCTTCATGATTCCTCAATTGTGTGAATCTCACAATCCGCACAACTCTGGAACCTAAGTCAAAGAATGCTTAGTGAAATTCTTCAAGACACATCTGGTCAATTTCCTCAAACTTGTTCAGTTTTGCAAAAACTTCTGAGAATGCATATAACCTCTCCAAATTCTTCGCACCTATACTCTGTTCACAGGTACACATGTCTGCTGCTGAATCACTAGGTTCTCATCAACTTAACTCATTTGTAGTTGCAAAAACTTCTGAGAATGCATATGACCTCTCCAAATTCTTCGCACCTATACTCTGTTCACAGGTACACATAGTCTACTACTGAATCACTAGGTTCTCATCAACTTAACTCATTTGCAGCGTTCCTCGAAGAAAAGCTGCATACTTCCCCAGAGAACTCGATTGTTCAAATTCCTCAGCTGAAGAAAATGGCTGATGGCAAAATACCTCAGAAGGGAGGAAAGAAACTGGAAGTCAACATAGCATTTGAGATCCCTGAGGACATTTACACAGGATACTGCACACCTAACGAGGCAACTCATGGGAAGGAGACCAAAAATGAGCATAAGGTGCGCATACAGAGGATTGAACGAGGATGGGCACGGGAATAGAGGGAGTACAGATATGTTACTCCTAAATATATGAAAAAATTCGCTCTTCACCCTCCATGCTCAAGACCTCCATTGGCACCTGGCCAAAGAGCTGATCCAACACGCCTTAAACATGGTGAGGATTATGCTGATGAATGGGCCAAGCGGCAAGCGAAGTTGGCCAAACAGGCCAAAGAAGCAGTGAAGAAATTCAACGAAGATTCTACTGCTGCCGCTGCTGAGGCTTCTTCAAGCAAGAAGGCTATGCCCAAGAAGCCTGCTCGAAAACCAACTTCCTCAGCAATGCCCTCACGACCAAGCTCCTCTGTGCCATCAAGGCAAATTCCTCAAGCTGCCCTAGTTCCTCAAGCTGCACCAGTTCCTCAGGCTTCAAAACCCCCAGCTCATTCGACAAAGTCCTCAGCACCTGTGCATCTCGCCACTTGCCAAAGGACCACAGGCATCTCAATTGCCTCATGAGCTTCTGCAAGTTCTTCAGTTCCTCATCTGTCTTCAAAGAGCTCAACTTTGCTGAAGACCAAGGCCACTGCAGGACGAGGCACTAGACCAAGTCCTCACAAGAAACAAGTTGCCTTTCCAGTACCATCTGATGATGATGAGGCTGATGATGAAGAATTAGTTGATATCATCAAGGACAGACAACAAAGGGCCGCTAGAGCCAAGGGAAGTGATGTGCCTCTTCTATTGGATCTGAAGAAGATCCTGGATTTCATTGACCTCTAGCACAAAGATCTGAACACTCCATTGCCAGAGCTAGACCTCACTCCTGGACAAAGTCACAGGTTGATGGCGTTCATTGCTGAAAAAATGTGGAAATATGATCAAGCCAGAACTACTAAGAAAGCCCAGTACAAGAAGCAGCACTATCTGAAGGATAACGTTCTGAGGTTATCGCTTGAGCAACTCATTGCTCTGCAATCTGAGATCAAGAAGCTCAGTGATGAATTTGATGCCTATAAGGCAGAATGGCTGGGAGCCAAAGTCAGATTCGTCAAAATGGCGAAGAAATTCACTTCAAATGATGAAGTTTCTGCGGCTGAAGCATCTGCACAGCCAACTGAAGAACATGCCAGCACCACTGATGAAAATTAGGCTGCTGATGAAACTTCAAGCGCCAGGGCTGAAGAAATACCAGCCGCTGAAGAAATTGCCAGGGCAACCAATAGTGTTGCGCCTGAAGAACAAGTCAGGTCAGCTGAAGAACATGAAGCTACGCCTGAAGAAGCTGCACAAGGGAGGACAACTGCATCAGTTGTGCCTGAAGAAATTGATCCAATTTCCTTTGCTCCTCTTGCACCAACACCAAGCCCAGTTCTTCCTTCAGATCTGGAAGTGAAGAAAACAAAAGCTGCGGAGCGAGCTGCTCTGAAGAACAGGAAAGCATCTATTTCCTCAGAATCTTCTGCACCCAAGAAGGCGAAGATTTTGACAAGCTCTCTTGAGAATCCTGTTGATGCTGTTCCTCTCTGAAGCATGCCATCAAAGTAAATTATACCTTTTGGTGAAGATTATGAGATTCCTGATGAATCTGCTGAAGAAAATCCCTCTGCTGCTTCCACATAGCAGATGGATGAATAAATTGAAGTGGATGATATCACTTCAACTCCCCAGGTATCACCGCCAACGCCTCAGTTCACACCTGAAGAGGCCGACGTTGAAGAAATGGAAGAGGATGAGGATGTGGACATTGGGAGCACCACACCTGTGATGAATGATGATTTTTGGGACAGTCAGCACCCCAACCCTCCTCTGTTCACACCGCTACAACAAATTCCTCAGTCCCTAGTCTCTACAGAAGTTCGGATGGGCTCTGATGAAATTCATACTGCCCCTTCCATTCCTGAAGAAATTCCAGCCACTAGTCCTGAAGACAAAGCTGGTGAAGAAATGGAGGCCCAGGCTGCACCTGAAGCAGAAACTGAAATTCCTCAGCCTGTGGCTCCAGAGATTGAGATTCCCGAGATTGTGCTGCAATTGACTGATACTCCTCAGCCAAAGCCGAAGAATCCATTCTCCAAGACTCCAAAATTCAATGCTGATGCCTTCTTCAATGAGCATGTGTTCTTCACTAACTACAACCCTTATGACTCTGCTCGTCTGAGAAGGAAGCGTTTCTGGACTGCCAGCCAAGCAAATGTTTATGCTTCACTGTTTTTCAACAAAGACAAAGTCTTCGACCATGAGCACATTCCTCATGTGGATATGGAATCACTGTCGTGCTTCGCACCAGTCCTTAGTGTTATTCATGATGCTGGATTGCTAAACTTCTGCACTGACATCTGTGATTGGAATGAAGAACTCATTCTTCAGTTCTATGCGATGCTGCACATCACTGGAAATGCTGAAGATGTGAACTCTTGGGTGTTGGACTAGATGAGAGAAAATACTCACTTTAAAGCACCAGCCACTGAATTGCTTCATGCCATGCCTGTCAGTCCTTCCCCAGAAGGTGCGCGTCTTATCTATAATGAAACTGAACTGTCTGATCACTTCATGCAAGTCCTGATGAAGCCATTGAAGCCTGGTCAAGCCTCAAGGACAAAGTGAAGGAATTGCAATGTGTGCCTAGGACTGTATACCACATTCTGACCAAGACACTGAGTCCAATCAAAGGCCATGACTCGAATGATGAAGAAGTTGTTGGCATCATGAAGAATCTACTATGCAATATCATACATGGTATTCCAGTGAACTACCATGACTTCTTCATGAGGACTCTGGCAAATGTTGCAATGTCTCCCTTTGAGTTGAAGCCTTACGCTCCCTGGATTATGAGATTCCTCAGATCAAGGTCTTCACTCAACTACAAAGCTGACACACTTAACCATGGCAGTTACTTGCCCCCTATTGAAGTCCTCAAGCATACATTTTCCTCAGCTGATGAAAAGGGCAAGGCCACTGCAATTATTGATGAGGGCATTCGTCCATTGGATGGACAATTCCGCAAAGCTGTCTCACATTCCACCAATGATGACTCTGCTACTCATGACTCTACCGCTAATGCCTCAAAGCAAAGTCCTCAAGCCACAACTCCAAGGGTGATGACTGATCGTGAGCTTATCCTTAGTCTTCATTAGAAGATGGATCGCAATCATAAATTGGTCAAGTGTCAGTTTGGTGCTATTCTTCACAACATGACTGCCACATACAAAGTGAAGAAGAACCACTACTACCTCAATGAAGTTTTTGATCGCACCTGGGCTGTTCTGACTCATCTCTATGTTGAAGAAGATCTCAAGCAGATGGGCTTCAAGCAGGACTTCAGCTGGTCTAAGCCTTCGGCGAAGAAATTCAAGAAGGTTGAAGTTCCTCCTTTGGTGCCCAGCTCATATTCCTTATTGCGCGAGACTGATGAAAATGAAGACTTGGACGACACTGCGGCAGGCCCTACTCCAACAACCGACCCCAACAACGCTAGCCCTCCTCCATCGACTTCGTGATGAAATTCTTCAGGGGCGTCAGTCCTCACTTTTCGTCCCTTTTGGTCATTTGATGACAAAGGGGGAGAAATTTGAGTTAGTCTTCAAGCGGGTCTATCTATATGGGTGTTTTTTTGTTAAGTTGCAACTCTCTCTCTTCTAAAGTGTTTGCTAATTGAGTTGTAAACTTATGTCCGGTTGTGACCTGATACTTTTGCCTTGTTTTCCACATGCTATTTCCTCACATATGCTATGCACGCATGTTGAATTACATCAGTCACCACATTTCATCATGCATTTCAAATTCTTTATTCTATATGTTAAATGCGTGTATGAATTACAAGATATAGGGGGAGATCTCCATGATTCTACTCTTCAAGTGTGCATTGCTTCAAAAGAAAATTCCTCACTATGCACATCTTTAGGGGGAGTTCTTCTATATCTTGCAATCAAATTCCTCAATATTGAGCACTTTCAGTTCATATGTTTATCCCCGTTGAAAACTTAACCTATATTGTCATCAATCACCAAAAAGGGGCAGATTGTAAGTGCATCTAGTGCCCCTTAGTGATTTTGGTGTACTGAAGACTTATAGGTTAAGGGACTAATATGTTTGTGAGTGTACACAGGTGCTATAAGTCGATGAGGACTTTAATATTTACAGTGAAAGTCGACCCCTAAAAATTAATGTCTTCGGCTGAAGACTTTCGTCCTCCTGAAGACTTTGAAAGTGAAGAAATTGGTGTGACCGTGAAGACCTGGATATTCATGCGAGGATTATGAAGCATGAAGACTTTTGTTCTCGTAGTTTCATTTTCTTCTTTTTGAGTCATAGGAAACACCATACTGTTAAAGGGGGTCGACGTAATACTAAGGAAACTGATTTCCAAGTGATGCTCATCTCAAATCCTACACCTATCCAAACCTTCGAGTGAAGCCATTGGAAATCTCATATCAGTTCAGTCAATTTCTTCAGTGACAGAGACGAAGATCTTCTGGTCTCTAAGGAATTTGTTTGGATTGGGGAGTTAGGAATTCGCCAGTGCGGATTGCCTACACAGTGAGGAACATGATAGCCCTGAGGAATTCGAACCTCAAATCCGACCGTTGCTGTGCCACAGGCTAGCTGTCCAAAATATCCTTCCACCTAACGGTCATATCATTGAAGGGCATTTATGTCTTATCATGTCGGGCTGCTCCCTAGGCTATAAATAGCCGCCCCCTACAACCACTAGCTGGTTGGCTGCTCCGAGAGAAACTGACACTTGTCATTTGAGAGCATCCCATCCTCCGAGGACTTTGAGCGAAAATCATCAAGTGAGGAAAACCCAAATCCCAAACCCAAACCTACAAACCCAAAGTGATTGAGCATCACTGAAGAGAGTGTTCCTATGTGGAACCGATGCTTGTTACCTTTGAGGATTGTGTATCCTCCAGACAGTTAGGCATCATGGTCTGAGCATCCAAGAGGAATTGTGGATCGCCGAGTGACCTAGTCTATGAAGGTCTGGAAGTCACCAAGCCTACTGGTTCTATTTCCTCAACCCTTTCATTTCCTCAGTTATGTGTTGATGAACCTGATCATTACTGTTTGAAGACTTTGACTGAAGACTTTCTCTAATTCCTCAATCCTATTTCTTTAGTCAGTTTGTCTTCGTCCTGCTTATCCTGTGTTTACGCTTTTTGTACTCTGTGTTTGTCTTTCATTTGATTATGATGAATATGATGTTGCTCTGTTATGCTTATACCTGAGTACTTATTCTGCTGCAAGTAGTTCTTCGCTTAGGAATTTCCTCACCCTGAAATTCCTCAGTGAAGAATTCATAAAAATCGCCTATTCAGCTCCTTCTAGTCGACGTAACACACTTTCAATTGGTATCAGAGCAAGGTAATCCCTTGTTCTGTGTGATTTTGGTTTAACTGCCTGGAGTTTTAGTTATGTCGACTGCAGGTATGATCAAGGTCTCGGCTGGGTGTCCTACCTTTGATGGGACAGACTACCCCTACTGGAAGAACAAGATGCGCATGCATCTTGAGGCAATTGATAATGATATCTAGTACGTTGTGGAAAATGCAGTTCCCTCTGTCACTCCATCTGTGAATGCTGCTGATGTGAAGAGATTCAAGCAACTCGATTCTCAAGCGAAGAATATCATATGTGGCCATTTGAGCAAAGGACAGTATGATAGAGTGAGTGCCCACGAAACTGCCAAGCTGATTTGGGACAGGCTGTCCAAGGTGAACAAAGGAGTCTCAACTCAACGTGACTCCCGAGTTGATGTTCTTCACAATCTCTTCAACCTCTTCAAAAGACTTGACAACGAAAATGTTCAGCAAACCTTCGATCGCCTCACTGACATCTCAAATGAGCTTCAAGCACTTGGTGCCACTGACATCACCGATCATGAGGTGGTGAAGAAATTGTTGAGATCACTTGATACCTCCTTCGATACCCTTGCATTGATGATTCAAGAGCGAGCTGATTACAAGTCACTTGATCCCGCTGATATCCTCGAGAGGCTAAACACACATGAGTTCCAGCTTGCTGAGAAGAGAGATCTCTGTGGACCGAGCTACGGAAGATCACGTGCACTGAAGGCCAAGGCAATATCTGAGTCTGAAGCTGAAGACTCTGGTAGCAGCCTTGGTGATCCTGAAGAACTGAGCCAGGAGCTAGCAATGCTTGTGAGGAAATTCCAGAAGTTCTCTCACTGCAGTCGCTTTGGAAAGTCTTCAAGAAATGATGATTCCTCGTCTCGTGACTACAAAAAGAGAACTTGCCACAAATGCACTGGTCACTACATGTCTGATTGTCCTCTGTGGCAAAAGGAATCAAAGAATAAGAAGCACAAAGAGGACAATTCTGATGCCTCAAAGAAGAAGAAGAAATCTTCAAAGTCTTCATCATCAAAATCTTCAAAGTCTTCATCTCACTGGAAGAGCAGTTCCAAGAAAGCCCTGGCATTCATTGGCAAGGAAATGGACTCTGAAGCTGAATCTGAGGACAATGTGGAGGAGGAGGAATCTGAGGAATCAGACTCTGGTGTGGCAAGCTTAGCCCTTGCTACCGCTTACGTCAGCAAGTCCATCTTCAACATTGAAGAAAATGACCTCCCCAACTCTACTAACAAAAGCTTCGATGACTATGCTCCCACCTACTGCTTCATGGCAAAAGGTGCCAAGGTACTCAAACATCCCCCCTCTGACTCTAGTGAGGATGAATCTGATGACAATATCAAGCCTAGCTATTCCAAACTTGCTAAAATTGCTGTTAAACAACAGAAGTCTTTAGAAAAGATTCAAAATCAACTAGACAGAAGCGATGACCTGTTGGGTGAGGAATTGAATCGAACCAAGACTCCGACAGATAATTGTCAGAGACTTCAAACTAGGTTTGACAACCTTCAAAATCATCATAACACTCTCTTAACTGATCATGAGAAACTTTCTTATGAATTTCTTCAGAGGAAGCAAGATCTTGAGAAGTTGTAAGTGAGTTATGAGTATCATTGACAATAATGCAGGGCTGAAGGAATTGTATGTGACAAGCATTTACAAAAGCCCCAAAGGGCACCAGACTCTATGTGATGTGCTCAAAAAGCAGATCTTGAACAGGAACCCTAGGAAAGAGGGTATTGCCTTTGAGAGGAAACTCAATGCTGATGGGACCTACTGGAAACCTGAGCAGTATCCCAAAACCTCATTGGCTGCTGCGAAAGGACCTCCTGTAGATCCATGCACTTTGTCTGGCTTTACCTGTGATTCTTCATATTCCTCTGATGAGTCATTTGACTCCAATTATAAACTTTTTAAGTATCAGAATGGTGAAGTATTTGCTCGATATGTTCGAACTAACTGCAGGAACGGTCCCTCTATGAAGAAAATATGGGTTCCTAAAAGATGCCTTGAAAATCTTCAGGTGAATGTCATCATGACACCACCGATGAAGAATAGAATTTCTTTTGTCAAGGGTAATTGACACGTGGCATCAACCGTAACGGGTCGCCGTTAAGCTATCGGGTTCCGCTTTGGATCTGATAACCCGTTAACAGCCCGGACCAATGGGGATTTTCCATGTGTAATATTCTCAATGCTCAGAGGAACCACGTGTCGGCTCACCGTTGGGATAGATGTCATCCACTCATTGTACCAAAGGCACCTATGATACGTCGACACGTGGCATGGCCCAACAGAGGCCCATTCTCGTGAAAAGGCCAGCCCGTTTGACTTGGTCAAAAGGTATCGGGCCGGCCCACGGAAAGCCTGTTAACGGCATGTTCGCATATAGCCCATTTATAGCCCGCTAAGTCACGTCACGTTACGGCCTATCCGAATTAGGCCCAGTAGCGTTATCTGGGCCGACCCGTTGTAACTTCCGGCCCATGTATGGCCCATGACATCTTTCGACCCATATGAGGCCCTTTGTAACTCTTGGCCTATTAACGGCCCGTGGTGAAACTGGCTCGTAATGAACAGTGTATCGCTTTATACCCATTAACGGACCATTATCCCATTGGGCCGTTTCCAACCCGTGTTACCTTTTGTCCTTCGCAGGGCCCATTTATTCTTGGGCTCATTTCCAGCATCCGGTTACTTACGGCCCGTTACTGGTCTTTTCTGCTTGTGGGCCAAATTCAGCCCGTGGTTATAGTTGGCCCGTTTGTGGCCTGTTAATCTGTTGGGCCATTTTCATAGCATCATCAAATACGGCCGATTAACGATGACCCGTTATGGTCGGCCCATGAACGGATGATTCCAACTCTAGCCCGTTTATGGCCCATAATGCGGTCTGTTGTTGGCCCATGTTTGGCCAATCGATCATACAGCCCGTAGAAGGCCCATTGATGATACGCCTCGTAGAAGGCCCATTGTTTTACGACCCATAGAAGGCCCATTGTTTCTACGGCTCGTAGGAGGCCCATGGTCACTATACTGTGGCCTAGTTTTTAAAAAATAGGTTATTGCGGTCACTAGCAAACCGCGGAAAAAGAACTGCACTAACTACAAGAAAAAAATAAATAAGACAACAAGGAAATAAATAAGCAAATAACTTATGCTAGGCTATCACGGATTCACTGCTATTACACATATTACATCCACTAGGCATCAAAGTTCACCACTAGTGCAAATATAGGGAACAGAGCAGCATATCACATACACTGGTTGTCAAAGTTGGCGACTGGTGCAAATAAATGCCGCAGCAAAACAAGTCCAAAACTAAAACCACTTCAGGAGAGCTCAAGAAACAATATCCTGGGTACCCATAATGCCGGAAAGATGCCTAGCATGCTTATTAACTTTGTCTTGTTTGGTGCTTAAATCCTCCAACGCTATGCATCTGAATTCTGCAGGGACTCCTCAGCCCTTCGACTTCCTATCGCAGAACATCTGATCGATGTCTTGCAACTTGAAGTTGAAACTCAAGAAGCCGAACTGATTCAGGCAGAGAGTTCGAAGAGCCGGTGCCAGCAGTAGTGGCCAGTAACTCGAACTCTACATCAAGACAGGACTTTGGGGTTGTCTCAGTGTCTTGAGTATAGTTTTTATCAGCTTTCTTGGAGACCAACAGGGACGTCTCACTATCTTGAACCTTCTCTGCATTACTTCCTTTACCATTGCATAACGGGGTACTCTTCTCCAGTATTTTATCCGCATTCTAAAAGAGAAACAAACACATACATCATAGGTTTACCATGTTGTATATGAAACTCATTTTGGTAAATCAGTTCAGTAGTAAGGTGGACAGGATAATAGCATGAAACAAACATATATCTATGTAGTATGGTTAGTGTATGGTCTATATCATTCTATTTTATGTTGCCAAATCAAGATAGAGGCAGTTCTGAAAGGATCGAGAAGAGGTGTCTAGAGGGGGGGGGGGTGATTAGACCTCAACAAACAAAGTTGGCAGTTTTTAAGTTTTTCAAGTTTGGGTGGAGTTTAAGTACAAGTTTAACCATTCAAAATACATATCAAGCAAGCATGCAAAGAGTATATGAGCAGCGGAAAGTAAAGCATGCAACTTGCAAGAGAGTAAAGGGATGGGATTGGAGTGTGCAAACGCAATTGGAGACACGGATGTTTTTGGCGTGGTTTCGATAGGTGGTGCTATCATACATCCACGTTGATGGAGACTTCAATCCATGAAGGGTAACGGTTGCGCGCGTCCACAGAGGGCTCCACCCACGAAGGGTCCACGAAGAAGCAACCTTTTCTATCCCACCATAGCCATCGCCCACGAAGGGCCTCACTAGGGTAGATCTTCACGGAGTAGGTGATCTCCTTGCCCTTACAAACTCCTTGGTTCAACTCCACGATCTTGTCGGAGGCTCCCAACTGACACCTAACCAATCTAGGAGACACCACTCTCCAAAAGGTAATAGATGGTGTGTTGATGATGAACTCCTTGCTCTTGTGCTTCAAATGATAGTCTCCCCAACACTCAACTCACTCTCATAGGACTGGATTTGGTGGAAAGATGATTTGAGTGGAAAGCAACTTGGGGAAGGCTAGAGATCAAGATTCATATGGTTGGATTGGAATATCTTGGTCTCAACACATGAGTAGGTGGCTCTCTCTCAAAAAATGAGTACTGGAAGTGTAGGCACATTCTGATGGCTTCCCTCACGAATGAGGAGAGGGTGGAGGGTGATACATCTCCAATGTATCTATAATTTTTGATTGTTCCATGCTATTATATTACCCCTTTTGGATGTTTATGGACTTCATTTTACACATTTATATCATTTTTGGGACAAACCTACTAACCGGAGGCCCAACCCGTATTGCCGTTTTTTTGCCTATTTCAGTATTTCGAAGAAAAGGAATATCAAACGGAGTCCAAACAAAATGAAACCTTCGGGAGCGTGATTTTTGGAACGAACGTGATCCAGAGGACTTGGAGTGCAAGTCAAGAAGCAGCCGAGGTGTAACGCCCCGAGACCGACGATCCAGAAGACTTCCATATTTTGTGACCTCCGTGTGTTTCATTTATGCTTGCTCTTTTATTTTTGCATTGCATCATGTCATCATCTGCATTTCATCTGCATGTTTTTAAAAACTTGCATCCGTCCCGGTCTCTTTGTTCTCTCCGTTGTCCGTTCTGAGCCCACACACACGCCCGTGGCACGTTCGAAATATTATTTTATAAGTGGCCGGAAAATGTTCTCGAATGGGACGAAAGTTGGCGTCGATGTTGTTTTGTTGTCGATGAGGCCGCCGCCAAGTTTCATCGCATTCGAGTCCGTTTGACGCCCCATCGGATAACTATAGCGGGTATAGCGGTCTAACGTCGGACGTTTTCGGTCTCCGGAAACCGTCTGGGCTGCATCTCTCCCTCTTCTCTCAAACCAACCCGCTCTTCACAATCCGCCAGCCAATCTAACCCTCTCGTCGGCTGCAGCCCTCCTCGCGTCGAAAGTTGTCCCGGACTCGAACGGTTTGTCGCTACCGTTGTGTCCGGATCATCCCTAACGCCTACAAAACATCTCCGTTTTGTTAATTGGACTCCATAACCTATTTACTCCCGACCATTCGATTTTGATCGGACGGACCAGTTTAGCCCCTATCTAATACCCACCTGCTATATAATCAGTGTAAACCTACCTAACCTAAAACCTAGGGATCTTGTCCCATCCACCTAATCCCCACGCCGCCGCCACTCTCATTGTTTTCAGTGCCGAGCCAACCACCAGCCAGATCCCTCCCTTCCCGCAGCTTCCTTCGCTTTGGATCGGGCTCCCGAGCGCCTCGCCGCGTCGCGCCGGCCGGCTGCCGACGACCCTAGGCAGGCGCCTGCGCCGCGACCTCGCCCGAGCCGGGCGACCTGCAGCTGCTCCTCCCGTAGTTTGCCCCGAGCGAAGCTTCTCCCGTGCCGGCGACCACCAGGGCGTCACCCTCGTTCACCAGTCCAGGAGCCCGAGCTCCTTCTACCGCGTTCGTGCCTCCTCCTCCCATCCTCCTCCTGCTCGTCCTCCCTTCTCTGCTCTAATCCCTCTCTCTCTCCTTCTCCTGCTTCCGCAGGAACCAAAGGAGCTCTGCCCCGACGCCATGGACAGGAGTCACTGCTCCCAAGTTCCACCTCATGCGGGCTTTCCAAATCCCAGACCGCGCCGGATCTGGAGGGGATCACCGCCGTCGCGCCTTCTCCCGACCCCCACGACCTCCTCCGGCCCGTTCCGTCGAAGGCCGCCATCGTCGCTCTGGTTCGGCGTGACCAGCCTGTCTGCTGGGCGCCGCCCGGCCTTCCTCCTGCTGCCGATCGATCCTCGCCTCGCCTCGCTTACATTCTTGAACGAACAACAGCGTCGGGCGCGTCGCTCGACCGGGCCCTGCCCGCGTGGACCGCGCCTCCGCGCGCTTGGGCCGCCTCCGCTTCGTCCGTTGACCGAGGCCCAGCGCCATCCTCCCTCCACAGATCCAGCCCAACACCAGATCTGGCCCAAGGCCTCTTTGGTGAGCACCCACATGCTATCCTGCGCCCCCTGCGCACTATTGTTTCTCGCGCCGGCCCGTGTGGTTCAGTTTCAGCCTATTTAGGTTTTTTTCTCAGTCCTGTGAATTTGCTAATTATCCAGAGAATAACAGTTTTGCAGGAAAACCCTCCATGTTCATGCATATAGTATCTCATGAACCGTGCATCATATTAAAATGGTTTATATATGTAAAATGCTTAGAATTTTGTGCAGATTAATAATTTGCCACTTTCATCCATGTTTAAAATGTTTAAAATGATGTTTGTTGAAATTTTCTTAAATGTCATGCTAAAATGACTTATTTCATAACTAATTAACCGTAACTCGGAATTTAATAAACTTTATATGCAAATGGGGTGGAAAAATGCCTAGTTTAACATGGTCCACTTTATTTTCCTGTTTAACAACTTTAAAATATGGTTTAGGACAGAACAGTACCGAATCTAAAATATGCACATGGGGATTTTCCGGAATTGTTGTTTGTTGTTCCGGCCTCATTTAAACTTGACTAAATAATTAGTTTACTTTTGATTCACCCCTTGCCATGTTTAACAACATTTAATATTGATGAGTAGCATTAACAAGAGAGACCTAAATAATTGTTGTGGTGTTTCATCAATATGCAACTCGTTGCATATTGAGCTCCACTTAAATTGTAGTATTGTTTGTTGCACTTTGCCATGCCATGCCTCATTAAACCGGACATGCATCATACTTGTTTGTGCATCATGACATGTTTATGCTTGTGTGTTTACCATGTTGTTTGTTTCTTTCCGGTGTTGCTTCTTAGTTCCGGTAACGTTGCGATTGTGAGGTTTCGTTCGTCTACGTGAGGTTCGTCTTCGTGGCTTCATCTTCTTCATGGACTCGTTCTTCTTCCTAGCAGGATTTCAGGCAAGATGACCGCTACCCTGGATCTCACTACTATCATTGCTATGCTAGTTGCCTCGTTCTTTCGCTATGCTGCGCTACCTATTACCTGTTTGTCCAACCATCCCATATTTCCATGAACCTCTAACCTTTGACACATTTCCTATGCAAACCGTTGTTTGGCTATGTTACCGCTTTGCTCAGCCCCTCTTATAGCGTTGCTAGTTGCAGGTGAAGTTGAAGATTTCTCCATGGTGGACAGGATTTTGGTTGGGATATCACAATATCTCTTATATTATTAATGCATCTATATATTTGGTAAAGGGTGGAAGGCTCGGCCTTATGCCTGGTGTTTTGTTCCACTCTTGCCGCCCTAGTTTCCGTCATACCGGTGTTATGTTCCCGGATTTTGCATTCCTAACGCGGTCGGGTGATTTATGGGACCCCCTTGACAGTTTGCTTTGAATAAAACTCCTCCAGCAAGGCCCAACATTGGTTTTACCATTTGCCTCACCTATTACCTTTTTCCCTTGGGAGTCGCGCATCTCAAGGGTCATCTTTATTTTAGCCCCCCGGGCCAATACTTGTCTAAGTGTTGGTCCAAACTAGAGCCACTTGCAGCGCCACCTCGGGGAAACTTGAGGGCTGGTTCTAGTTGTACGTAGTGCTCATCCGGTCGTGGCTCGAGACGAGATATCGCGGCTACTATCGGGATGTCGGCACGACGGGAGGTCTTGCTGGTCTTGTTTTACCATTTTGAAATGTCTTGATGTACCGGGATACCAAGTCCGATCGAGTGTCTCGGGTGAAGGTCTATTCCTTCGATGATCGCGAGAGCTTGTCATGGGCTAAGTTGGGACACCCTCTGTGGTTTAAACTTTCGAGAGCCATGCCCGCGGTTATGTGGCAGATGGGAATTTGTTAATGTCCGGTTGTAGATAACTTGACACTTGATCCGAATTAAAACGCATCAACCGCGTGTGTAGCCGTGATGGTCTCTTCTCGGCGGAGTCCGGTAAGTGAACACGGTTCCTGTGTTACGTTTGACGTAAGTAGGTGTTCAGGATCACCTCTTGATCATTACTAGTTGACGACCGTTCCGCTTGTTTCTCTTCTCGCTCTCATTTGCGTATGTTAGCCACCATATATGCTTACCCGCTGCTGCAACCTCACCACTTTACCCCTTCCTTACCCATTAAGCTTTGCTAGTCTTGATACCCATGGTAATGGGATTGCTGAGTCCTCGTCGCTCACCAGATACTTCCAAAACCAGTTTGCAGGTGCCTATGTTACCAAGTAGGTGACGCAACCAAGCTCAAGGAGGAGCTCGATGAAGATCTTGCCCTTTGTGTTGTTTTGTTCTAGTTGATCAGTAGTGGAGCCCAGTTGGGGTCGATCGGGGACCTTTGTCGCATTTGGGGTTCTTCTTTTATTTTGGTTCCGTAGTCGGACCTTGATTGTATCTGGTTGATGTAATGCTTTATTCATGTATTTGTGTCAAGTGGCGATTGTAAGCCAACTATGTATCTCTTTCCCTTATGTATTACTTGGGTTGTGTGAAGATTACCTCACTTGCGACATTGCTTTCAATGCGGTTATGCCTCTAAGTCGTGCTTCGACACGGGAGATATAGCCGCATCGAGGGCGCTATAAGTTGGTAATCGAGCCATCCCGACCTTAGGAGCCCCACCGCTTGATCGTTTTTAGCGGCCGAGTTGTGTCTAGAAAATGTTTTGAGTCATTTAGGATTATATATATCGGAGAGTTAGAATTTTTTTACTCCTCGGTCCCTTAAATCGCTCTGGTGAGGTCTCCGACGTAGAGTTTTGACTCTTCTCTTCTCAAATTTCACTAAATTTTTTTTAGGATCACGCTGGTATCTTAGAATCGTTCGATGGTTTTATGATGACAACATTGTCTTGGTGCCTCCGTCGGCAGGGTTTTTTAGTGGAGGTGTCCCGGGAGTTGAGCTCGAGGTGTTGTCGTCATAATTTTATCGTTGCAGATTCTGGAATACCGAGTTTAGTCGCCGACATCGAAAATCTCTTTTATGCAGTTGTTGGTGAGATAACCCGCTAACCCAAAGATCGAGGTGAGTACGGGAGTATTGCCATGACTTGTATAATGGATGCTTTTCGAAGGTTGATGTAGATGATTTCCAAAGGTTTCTTGGTTATGTGTTGACGGATGGATACAGCTGGATGTAGGTATTGTTAGTTTGGGTGAGATATATTGCTTCCCCTGTATCCCCAACACCAGATTGCATAACCAGAAAGTTTCGGGAGTTTTATAGGTGGGAATTCAAGTAGCTCCTAGAATATCTTTCCGACAGATGCATGATATGGGATTGGGTAAATCTCTATCATATGTATTTGTTCCGGCTTATTTTGCAAGCCAAATCCTTGTTTTGTTTTATTTGTGGTATTCGAGTTGCTTCGAAGTCAAATGTTGAATCCATACCTTTCCTAAACGGTGTTCTCATATTGCTATGTGAATACTAATCCTTTTTGATCATTGAGGTTGTCATGTTAATCCTTTTCCAACTGGTGCGCTTCTCTCGAGATGATTCCATCATTTTCATCACCTGCAAGATCAAATCTAAGTTTTCTCAACGGTGTTTGTTTCATCCGTCCCAAGTTGCCTTTGTTTTCCCGCCCTCCCTCCCTTTTTCTTCAAGGACTTAGATTTCTTAATCATGTATCCTTTTATTTGTGGGAAGTATCTTCATTCTTTTCTTAAAATGTTTTATCCGGTGATTTCCCATGAAGATGCTCAACAGTTTCAAGTTCATCATCCTTCATTGTTGTTTCTTCTCCGGTGGATCCTATTCAAGCTTTCGATATTCATCATATTCCTTTCCTCGTTTCTAATGCTTTTTCATACCGGTGCACCTCTCAATCTTTCACTTCTCGCTATTCATTTGTTCTGGAGTGCTGAAGATATCTCAGAAGATTTGTGTTTCGATTCTTAATCCGTTCAAGCTATTTGGAGATTATTATCTCATTCAAGCCATTTAATTCAACCGGTGCAACATCTCTTTTAAATATTTTCAACGGTGTTCTTTTGAGTGGGTCCTAACCCACAGGTCTTTTTCCAGGATCTTACCTGACTCTTCTAATTCTTTTCGGAGCGATTCTCAAATTCTTCTCCAAGTTTGACGTAAGAATGAGTTATCATCAGTCAAATGCTTTTCTCCAAGATCTTTCAAATTCTTTTCATAGTTGGCTCAACCTCTTCGCTTTTGATTCTTCCAGTGTGCCTCAATAATTCTTGGTGGTGTTTCTCATTGTTATTCTCATCATTTGAAGACCGAAGAAGGATTTCTCTTAAATCTTGGTCCATTCTCTTTAATATTCATGGTTCTAGCTTCATGCTATCCTCATAATTGTTTTCGATTGTGAGAATTCTTTTCTACCATCCGACGCATTTCAAGGGTTGCTTCCTTTCTCCATCATCTAAAGGCCATCATTTCTGAATATTACTCATTCTCAGCTTTCAACTCTCGTTCTCGAATTCTTCCAGTGCATCGTTCAATTACCCTCTAATCAGCTCATGATCTCTTCGTTCTCTTGTATCTAAATTCCCTCAAGTATCTTCATTCGTTTTCCAATTCTTCCCGGTGAATTGTGCCCTTGCTACTCTCCTTTTCAATTCTTACGTTGGTTCTTCCAAGATCTCTCTTCCTTGTTCATCATATCAATTCATTTGTTGTTCCAATCCTACCGGTGGTTCGTTGAAGACCTTCTCAAGTTTCGATATATCTCTTTTAATCCTTTTTCAATGGGAATAAGTAGTATGCCAAATCCGTTGCTTGTCATCAATTTAAATTGGTGAATGATACGCATAACATAATTCTTATTCTGGTTTCATCCAAGTGATTAATTCCTTCTTTCGGAGTTTGTTCATGATGAATAAATTCTCGGTTTCATCTGTTTCATCTTCTCTTTTTCCTGGAGTTCCAAGCTCTAATTATCATGGAGATCCATCTAATCATTACAAGGTTTCACCTTGTGTTTTCAATTTCTCTTTCTTTTCATTCCTTTTGGTTACCGGAGTTCTTCATGGAGGCTCTACATGGTGGTTCGTCAAGGATTCCTTTCATTCTCGATTTGTTCTTCAAGATTTCTCTTGAAGTTATGACCTGTCAAGCTATACTCAAAAATTAAACATGGTGTTCAACACATGTCTTGTTTTGAGGAGCTCAAGTATTCTCTGTCTTGCATTCCAAAGTGCAATTCTTTCTACCTTATCTTTTGAGGTGGTGTTATGTCACTCTTGAAAATTTCCTTCACGTTTCATGATTCATATGTTGTCAAGAATGAGGTATTTTAAATCCATCAATCTCTTTGTTGGAGTTATCTTGGGATATATTTTACCTAAAGCCTTCCATTGGGAATGTTGCTATTTGTGGTGTTTACGCATGACCCAAGCTCGCTCTTTATCCTCTTGGTGGAAGAAGTTTTCATCTCTTCGTTGATCTCAAGCAAGCAATTGTTTTTCGTTAGTGGCAGAATTTCACCTCAAGTGTTGAGATGTTTCCATAAGCCCACTATAAGTTTATTCCTTTCGTTGTTGGTGTTCCAACAACTCCATTCTAGCATTTCTTGTAAGCGTGATTCTTTCATTTCTTCCGGAGGCATTGTGATGTCGCTCTTTCCTATCATCATCTCGTATTGTGAGGATCATGTTCTTTTCATGCTTATCAATTTAACCGGCGTGTCGTGTCCTCCATTCAAGTTCTTTTCATCTTATCAAGTCATGCGTCTCTGTTCAACCAGAGTGCTGCCCGAATTCTTCCTCTCTCATCTTGTTTTAACTGGAGTGGTTTCGAATTCTATCTTGTCCATCAAACTCTTGATTCATGTCTTTGCAACCTTCAAGTTCTCGTAATGTTCCTCGTTCCTCTTTTCTAACGGATTGTTTGCAATCTTGTTCATCTTCATTGTTTTCTTTCTTTCTTATTGCTCAACCTCACATGGTTCGTGGTTTCACTCGTTCGTCAAAGAAGCAACTTAGTTTTACCTCTTCTCTTCCTCTTCCGTTTTCCCTCCGGTGCCATCCTAGATCTTGGGACGAGATCCTCTCGTAGTGGTGGAGTGTTGTAACGCCCCGAGACCGACGATCCAGAAGACTTCCATATTTTGTGACCTCCGTGTGTTTCATTTATGCTTGCTCTTTTATTTTTGCATTGCATCATGTCATCATCTGCATTTCATCTGCATGTTTTTAAAAACTTGCATCCGTCCCGGTCTCTTTGTTCTCTCCGTTGTCCGTTCTGAGCCCACACACACGCCCGTGGCACGTTCGAAATATTATTTTATAAGTGGCCGGAAAATGTTCTCGGAATGGGACGAAAGTTGGCGTGCGATGTTGTTTTGTTGTCAGTAGGCCGCCTGCCAAGTTTCATCGCATTCGGAGTCCGTTTGACGCCCCATCGGATAACTATAGCGGCAGTATAGCCGGTCTAACGTCGGACGTTTTCGGTCTCCGGAAACCGTGCCGGGCTGCATCTCTCCCCTCTTCCCTCAGACCAACCCGCTCTTCACAATCCGCCAGGCCAATCTAACCCCTCTCGTCAGCCCGTAGCCCTCCTCGTGCGCGTCCGAAAGTTGTCCCGGACTCGAACCGGTTTGTCGCTACCGTTGTGTCCGGATCATCCCCTAACGTCTACAAAACATCTCCGTTTTGTTAATTGGACTCCATAACCTATTTATTCCCGACCATTCGATTTTGATCGGACGGACCAGTTTAGCCCCTATCTAATACCCACCTGCTATATAATCACTGTAAACCTACCTAACCTAAAACCTAGGGATCTTGTCCCATCCACCTAATCCCCACGCCGCCGCCACTCTCATTGTTTTCAGCGCCGAGCCAACCACCAGCCAGATCCCTCCCTTCCCGCAGCTTCCTTCGCTTTGGATCGGCTCGGCGGCCTCGCGCGCCCGGCCGGCTGCCGACGACCCTAGGCCGGGCGCCTGCGCCCGCGACCCTCGCCCGAGCCGGCGACCTGCAGCTGCTCCTCCCCGTAGTTTGCCCCGAGCGAAGCTTCTCCCGCGTCGGCGACCACCAGGGCGTCATCCTCGTTCACCAGTCCAGGAGCCCGAGCTCCTTCTACCGCGTTCGTGCCTCCTCCTCCCATCCTCCTCCGGCTCGTCCTCCCTTCTCTGCTCTAATCCCTCTCTCTCTCCTTCTCCTGCTTCCGCAGGAACCAAAGGAGCTCTGCCCCGACGCCATGGACAGGAGTCGCTGCTCCCAAGTTCCACCTCATGCGGGCTTTCCAAATCCCAGACCGCGCCGGATCTGGAGGGGATCACCGCCGTCGCGCCTTCTCCCGACCCCCACGACCTCCTCCGGCCCCGTTCCCGTCGAAGGCCGCCATCGTCGCTCTGGTTCGGCGTGACCAGCTCGTCTGCTTCAGCGTCGCCGCGGCCTTCCTCCTGCTGCTCGATCCCCTGCCTCGCCCTGCTTCTGTTCTTCAGAAGCGAACAGCAGCGTCAGCGAGCGCGTCGCTCGACCGGGCCCTGCCCGCGTGGACCACGCCTCCGCTTCGTCCGTTGACCGAGGCCCAGCGCCATCCTCCCTCCACAGATCCAGCCCAACACCAGATCTGGCCCAAGGTCTCTTTGGTGAGCACCCACATGCTATCCTGCGCCCCCTGCGCACTATTGTTTCTCGCGCCGGCCCGTGTGGTTCAGTTTCGGCCTGTTTAGGTTTTTTTTCTCAGTCCTGCGAATTTGCTAATTATCCAGAGAATAATAGTTTTGCAGGAAAACCCTCCATGTTCATGCATATAGTATCTCATGAACTGTGCATCATATTAAAATGGTTTATATATGTAAAATGCTTAGAATTTTGTGTAGATTAATAATTTGCCACTTTCATCCATGTTTAAAATGTTTAAAATGATGTTTGTTTAAATTTGCTTAAATGTCATGCTAAAATGATTTATTTCATAACTAATTAACCGTAACTCAGAATTTAATAAACTTTATATGCAAATGGGGTGGAAAAATGCCTAGTTTAACATGGTCCACTTTATTTTCCTGTTTAACAACTTTAAAATATGGTTTAGGACAGAACAGTACCGAATCTAAAATATGCACATGGGGATTTTCCGGAATTGTTGTTTGTTGTTCCGGCCTCATTTAAACTTGACTAAATAATTAGTTTACTTTTGATTCACCCCTTGCCATGTTTAACAACATTTAATATTGATGAGTAGCATTAACAAGAGAGACCTAAATAATTGTTGTGGTGCCATCAATATGCAACTCGTTGCATATTGAGCTCCACTTAAATTGTAGTATTGTTTGTTGCACTTTGCCATGCCATGCCTCATTAAACCGGACATGCATCATACTTGTTTGTGCATCATGACATGTTTATGCTTGTGTGTTTACCATGTTGTTTGTTTCTTTCCGGTGTTGCTTCTTAGTTCCGGTAACGTTGCGATTGTGAGGTTTCGTTCGTCTACGTGAGGTTCGTCTTCGTGGCTTCATCTTCTTCATGGACTCGTTCTTCTTCCTAGCGGGATTTCAGGCAAGATGACCGCTACCCTGGATCTCACTACTATCATTGCTATGCTAGTTGCCTCGTTCTTTCTCTATGCTGCGCTACCTATTACCTGTTTGTCCAACCATCCCATATTGCCATGAACCTCTAACCTTTGACACCTTTCCTATGCAAACCGTTGTTTGGCTATGTTACCGCTTTGCTCAGCCCCTCTTATAGCGTTGCTAGTTGCAGGTGAAGTTGAAGATTTCTCCATGGTGGACAGGATTTTGGTTGGGATATCACAATATCTCTTATATTATTAATGCATCTATATATTTGGTAAAGGGTGGAAGGCTCGGCCTTATGCCCAGTGTTTTGTTCCACTCTTGCCGCCCTAGTTTCCGCCATACCGGTGTTATGTTCCTGGATTTTATGCTCCTAACGCGGTCGGGTGATTTATGGGACCCCTTGACAGTTCGCTTTGAATAAAACTCCTCCAAAGAAGGCCCAACATTGGTTTTACCATTTGCCTCACCTATTACCTTTTTCCCTTGGGAGTCGCGCATCCCAAGGGTCATCTTTATTTTAGCCCCCGGGCCAATACTTGTCTAAGTGTTGGTCCAAACTAGAGCCACTTGCGGCGCCACCTCGGGAAACTTGAGGGCTGGTTCTAGTTGTACGTAGTGCTCATCCGGTCGTGGCTCGAGACGAGATCGCGGCTACTATCGGGATGTCGGCACGCCGGGTGGTCTTGCTGGTCTTGTTTTACCATTGTCGAAATGTCTTGATGTACCGGGATACCGAGTCTGATCGGAGTGTCTCGGGTGAAGGTCTATTCCTTCGATGATCGCGAGAGCTTGTCATGGGCTAAGTTGGGACACCCTGCAGGTTTAAACTTTCGAGAGCCGTGCCGCGGTTATGTGGCAGATGGGAATTTGTTAATGTCTGGTTGTAGATAACTTGACACTTGATCCGAATTAAAACGCATCAACCGCGTGTGTAGCCGTGATGGTCTCTTCTTGGTGGAGTCCGGGAAGTGAACACAGTTCCTGTGTTACATTTGACGTAAGTAGGTGTTCAGGATCACCTCTTGATCATTACTAGTTGACGACCGTTCCGCTTGTTTCTCTTCTCGCTCTCATTTGCGTATGTTAGCCACCATATATGCTTAGCCGCTGCTGCAACCTCACCACTTTACCCCTTTCTTACCCATTAAGCTTTGCTAGTCTTGATACCCATGGTAAAGGGATTGCTGAGTCCTCGTGGCTCACCAGATACTTCCAAAACCAGTTTGCAGGTGCCTATGTTACCGAGTAGGTGACGCAACCAAGCTCAAGGAGGAGCTCGATGAAGATCTTGCCCTTTGTGTTGTTTCATTCTAGTTGATCAGTAGTGGAGCCCAGTTGGGGTCGATCGGGGACCTTTGTCGCATTTGGGGTTCTTCTTTTATTTTGGTTCCGTAGTCGGACCTTGATTGTATCTGGTTGATGTAATGCTTTATTCATGTATTTGTGTGAAGTGGCGATTGTGAGCCAACTATGTATCTCTTTCCCTTATGTATTACTTGGGTTGTGTGAAGATTACCTCACTTGCGACATTGCTTTCAATGCGGTTATGCCTCTAAGTCGTGCTTCGACACGTGGGAGATATAGCTGCATCGAGGGCGTTACACGAGGTGTCCACGAGAGGGGAGGGCGCGCCCACCCCTATAGGGTGCGCCCCCTGTCTCGTGGGCCCCTCGGGCGGCCACCGACGTACTTCTTCCTCCTATATAAGCCTACGTACCCCGAAAACATCCAGGGAGCCAACGAAACACAATTTTCACCACCGTAACCTTTTGTATCCGTGAGATCCCATCTTGGAGCCTTCGCCGGCGCTCCACCGGAGGGGGAATCGACCATGAAGGGCATCTACATCAACACCATAGCCCCTCCGATGAGTTGTGAGTAGTTTACCACAGACCTTCGGGTCCATAGTTATTAGCTAGTTGGCTTCTTCTCTCTTTTTGGATCTCAATACAATGTTCTCCCCGTCTCTTGTGGAGATCTACTGGATGTAAACTCTTTTTGTGGTGTGTTTGTCGAGATTCGATGAATTGTGAGTTTATGATCAAGTTTATCTATGAGAAATATTTGAATCTCCTCTGAATTCTTTTATGTATGATTGAGTTATCTTTGCAAGTCTCTTCGAATTATCAGTTTGGTTTGGCCTACTAGATTGACCTTTCTTGCCATGGGAGAAGTGCTTAGCTTTGGGTTCAATCTTGCGGTGTCCTTACCAAAGGATGTAAAAGGTTGCAAGGCACGATTGTATTGTTGCCATCGAGGATAAAAAGATGGGGTTTGTATCATATTGCTTGAGTTTATCCCTCTACATCATGTCATCTTGCTTAAAGCGTTACTCTGTTCTTATGAACTTAATACTCTAGATGCAGGCAGAGTCGGTCGATGTGTGGAGTAATAGTAGTAGATGCAGGCAGGAGTCGGTCTACTTGTTGCAGACGTGATGCCTATATACATGATCATGCCTAGATAATCTCATAATTATTCGCTTTTCTATCAATTGCTCGACAGTAATTTGTTCACCCACCGTAATACCTATGCTATCTTGAGAGAAGCCACTAGTGAAACCTATGGCCCCCGGGTCTATCTTTTATCATATTTGCTTCCAATCTACTTTTGTTTGCATCTTTACTTTTTGCATCTATAATATAAAATAACAAAAATATATTTATCTTCTCATACTATCTCTATTAGATCTCACTTTCGCAAGTGGCCGTGAAGGGATTGACAACCCATTTATTGCGTTGGTTGCGAGTTCTTTGTTTGTTTGTGTAGGTGCGTGGGACTTTTGAGGAGCCTCCTACTGGATTGATACCTTGGTTCTCAAAAACTGAGGGAAATACTTACGCTACTATTGCTGCATCACCCTTTCCTCTTCAAGGAAAACCAACGCAAGCTCAAGACGTAGCAAGAAGGATTTCTAGCGCCGTTGCCGGGGAGGTCTTCGCTCAAGTCAAGACATCCAAGTACCCATCACAAACTCATCTCCCTCGCATTTACATTATTTGCCATTTGCCTCTCGTTTTCCTCTCCCCACTTCACCATTGCCGTTTTATTTGCCCTCTCTTTCCCAATCTCCTCCTCTCTCTTTCGCTTGCCTTTTTCTGTTTGCTTGTGTGTTGGATTACTTGTTGCCATGGCGCAAGATAATGCCAAATTGTGTGGTTTCTCCAATACCAATAATAATGATTTCCTTAGTACTCCGATTGCTCCTCTTAATAATTTTGAGTCTCGTGAAATCAATACTGCTTTGCTGAATCTTGTTATGAAAGATCAATTCGCCGGCCTTCCTAGTGAAGATGCCGCTACTCATCTAAACAACTTTGTGGATTTGTGTGATATGCAAAAGAAGAAAGATACGGATAATAGTATTGTTAAATTGAAGTTATTTCCGTTTTCACTTAGAGATCATGCTAAAGTTTGGTTTTCGTCTTTGCCTAAAAATAGTGTTGATTCTTCGAACAAGTGCAAAGATGCTTTTATCTCTAAGTATTTTCCTCCCGCTAAGATTATCACTCTTAGGAACGATATTATGAATTTTAAACAACTTGATCATGAGCATGTTGCCCAATCTTGGGAAAGAATGAAATTGATGATTCGCAATTGCCCTACTCATGGTTTGGATTTATGCATGATCATACAATTTTTTATGCCGGTTTAAACTTTGCTTCTAGAAATCTCTTAGATTCGGCTGCGGGAGGAACGTTTATGGAAATCACGTTAGGAGATGCTACAAAACTTCTTGATAATATTATGTCTAATTATTTTCAATGGCACACCGAAAGATCTTCTAGTAAAAAAGTGCATGCTATAGAAGAAATAAATGTTTTGAGTGGAAAGATGGATGAACTTATGAAACTGTTTGCTACTAAGAATACTCCTCTTGATCCCAATGATATGCCTTTGTCTACTTTGATTGAGAATAATAATGAATCTATGGATGTGAATTTTGTTGGTAGAAATAGGTTTGGAAACAATGCTTATAGAGGAAACTTTAATGCTAGACCGTTCCCTAGTAATTCCTCTAATAAATATGGAAATTCCTACAATAATTCTTATGGTAATTTTAATAAGATGCCCTCTGACTTTGAGAATAGTGTGAAAGAATTTATGATTTCTCAAAAGAATTTTAATGCCTTGCTTGAAGAAAAATTGCTCAAAGTTGATGATTTGGCTAGGAACATTGATAGACTTTCGCTTGATGTTGATTCTCTTAAACTTAGATCTTCTTCTGCTAAGCATGATATCAATGAGTCTCTCAAAGCAATGATAATTTCCATTGATGAGTGCAAGGAAAGAACTGCTAGATTGCGTGCTAAGAAAGATTGCTTTATAAAGGCGTGTTCTTCTAGTTTCCATGAAAATAATGATAAGGATCTTAAAGTTATTGATGTTTCTCCTATTAGATCTTTGTTTTGCAATATGAATCTTTATAATTATGGGACTGAAGATGAGTCAACCTTACCTAGAAGGAGTCCCAAGAATTCGGAGTTTTTAGATCTTGATGCTAAATTTGGTAAAAGTGGGATTGGAGAGGTCATGACTTTAAATAGCATTGAACCCACTATCTCGAATTTCAAGGAATTTGATTATGATAATTGTTCTTTAGAAGGTTGTATTTCCTTGTTGCAATCCATTGTTAATTCTCCTCATGTCTATATTCGAAATAAAGCTTTTACCAAACATATCGTTGATGCCTTGATGCAATCTTATGATGAAAAACTTAATTTGGAAGTTTCAATACCTAGAAAACTTAATGATGAGTGGGAACCTACTATAAAGATTATAATTAAAGATCATGAGTGTTTTGCTTTGTGTGATTTGGGTGCTAGTGTTTCCATGATTCCGAAAACTTTATGTGATATTCTAGGTTTCCATGATCTTGATGATTGCTCTTTAAATTTGCACCTTGCGGATTCCACCATTAAAAAGCCAATGGGAAGGATCAATGATGTTCTCATTGTTGCAAATAGAAATTTGGTGCCCATAGATTTTATCGTTCTTGATATAGATTGCAATCTTTCTTGCCCTATTATTTTTGGTAGACCTTTCCTTGGAACGATTGGTGCGATTATTGATATGAAGGAAGGGAATATTAGATTCCAATTTCCATTAAAGAAAGACATGGAGCACTTTCCAAGAAAGAAAGTCAAATTACCTTATGAATCTATCATGAGAGCTGCTTATGAATTTAGTGCCAAAGATGGCACTACTTAGATTTATCTTCGCTTTTATGCCTAGCTAGGGGCGTTAAATGATAGCGCTAGTTGGGAGGCAACCCAATTTTCTTTGTGTTTTTTGTTTTTGTTCCTGTTTAGTAATAAATCTTGCATCTACCTTCTGTTTAGATGTGTTTTTATCTTTTAATTAGTGTTTGTGCCAAGTAGAACCTATAGGATAACCTATGATGATAGTTGATTTGATTCTGCTGAAAAACAGAAACTTTGCGTGCACTAATTTAGTTTTGTTAAATCACAGAAACGTGATTTTGCATTGATTCTTTTTTATGCTGATGAATAGAAAAATTGTCCAGGAGGTAGGATTTTTAGAGTTCCAGAAGTTTGCGTTAGTTATAGATTGCTACAGACTGTTCTGTTTTTGACAGATTCTGTTTTTCGTGTGTTGTTTGCTTATTTTGATGTATATATGGCTAGTAAAATAGGTTATAAACCATAGAGAAGTAGGAATATAGTAGGTTTAACACCAAAATAAATAAATAATGAGTTCATTACAGTACCTTATGTGGTGGTTTTGTTTTCTTTCACTAACGGAGCTTATAAGATTTCCTGTTGAGTTTTGTATTTTGAAGTTTTCAAGTTTTGGGTAAAGCCTTTATGGACTATGGAATAAGGAGTGGCAAGAGCCTAAGCTTGGGGATGCCCATGGAACCCCAAGATATTCAAGGATAGCCAAAAGCCTAAGCTTGGGGATGCCCCGGGAAGGCATCCCCTCTTTCGTCTTCGTTCATTGGTAACTTTACTTGGAGCTATATTTTTATTCGCCACATGATATGTGTTTTGCTTGGAGCGTCGTGTATTATATTTGTCTTTGCTTTTTAGTTTACCACAATCATTCTTGCTGTACACACCTTATCGAAGAAGCCCACTTAATTAGAATTTGCTAGAATACTCTATGTGCTTCACTTATATCTTTTGAGCTTGATAGTTTTTGCTCTAGTGCTTCACTTATATCTTTTATAGCACGGCGGTGACTTAATTTTGAAGAAATTGCTAGTCTCTCGTGCTTCACTTATATTATTTTGAGAGTCTTTTAGAACAGCATGGTATTTGCTATGGTTACAAATTTGGTCCTAGAATGATGAGCATCCAAGTTGGGTATAATAAAAACTATCATAGAAAGTGAATTGGATGCTATGATCAATTTGATGCTTGATAATTGTTTTGAGATATGGAGGTAGTGATATTAAAGTCATGCTAGTTGAGGTGATTATGAAAAATACTTGTGTTGAGGTTTGTGATTCCCGTAGCATGCACGTATGGTGAACCGCTTTGTGATGAAGTTGGAGAACAATTTTATTTATTGAGTGTCTTCCTTATGCGTGGCAGTCGGGGACGAGCGATGGTCTTTTCCTACCAATCTATCCCCCTAGGAGCATGCGCGTAGTACTTTGTTTTTGATGACTTCTAGATTTTTGCAATAAGTATATGAGTTATTTTGACTAATGTTGAGTCCATGGATTATACGCACCCTCACCCTTCCATCACTGCTAGCCTCTCTTGTGGCGCGCAATTTTCGCCGGTACCATACACCCACCATATACCTTCCTCAAAACAACCACCATACCTACCTATTATGGCTTTTCCATAGCCATTCCGAGATATATTGCCATGCAACTTTCCACCGTTCCATTCATATGACACGCATTACTTTTGTCATATTACTTTTTGCATGATCATGTAGTTGACATTGTATTTGTGGCAAGGCCACCTTCATAATTTTCATACATGTCGCTCTTGATTCATTGCATATCCCGGTACACCGCCGGAAGCATTCATATAGAGTCATATCTTGTTCTAGCTTTGAGTTGTAATTCTTGAGTTGTAAATCCATAAAAGTGTGATGATCTTCATTATTAGAGCATTGTCCCAGTGAGAAAAGGATGATGGAGACTATGATTCCCCCACAAGTCGGGATGAGGCTTCGAACTTTACAAAAGAAAAAAAGGAAGAAAAAAAGAGAAAGGCCAAAAAAAAGAAAGGCCAAAGGAAAAAAAAGAGAAAAGAGAAAAAAAGAAAAAAGAAGAAAAAATAAAAAGAGAGAAGAAGAGAGAAGGGACAATGCTACTATCTCTTTTTCCACACTTGTGCTTCAAAGTAGCACCATGATCTTCATGATAGAGAGTCTCCTATGTTGTCACTTTCATATACTAGTGGAAATTTTTCATTATAGAACTTGGCTTGTATATTCCAATGATGGGCTTCCTCAAAATGCCCTAGGTCTTCGTGAGCAAGCAAGTTGGATGCACACCCACTTAGTTTCTTTTGTTGAGCTTTCATATATTTATAGCTCTAGTGCATCTGTTGCATGGCAATCCCTACTCACTCACATTGATATCTATTAATGGGCATCTCCATAGCCCGTTGATACGCCTAGTTGATGTGAGATTATCTTCTCCTTTTTTGTCTTCTCCACAACCACCATTCTATTCCACATATAGTGCTATGTCCATGGCTCACGCCCATGTATTGCGTGAAAGTTGAAAAAGTTTGAGATTACTAAAGTATGAAACAATTGCTTGGCTTGTCATCGGGTTGTGCATGATTAAATACTTTGTGTGATGAAGATAGACCAACAGCCGGACTATATGATTTTGTAGGATAACTTTCTTTGGCCATGCTATTTTGAGAAGACATGATTACTTTGATTAGTATGCTTGAAGTATCACTATTTCTTATGTCAATATGAACTTTTATTTTGAATCATTTGGATCTGAACATTCATGCCACAATAAAGAAAATTACATTGAGAATTATGCTAGGTAGCATTCCACATCAAAAATTCTATTTTTATCATTTACCTACTCGAGGACGAGCAGGAATTAAGCTTGGGGATGCTTGATACGTCTCCAACGTATCTATAATTTTTGATTGTTCCATGCTATTATATTACCCCTTTTGGATGTTTATGGGCTTTATTTTACACATTTATATCATTTTTGGGACTGACCTACTAACCGGAGGCCCAACCCGCATTGCTGTTTTTTTGCCTATTTTAGTATTTCAAAGAAAAGGAATATCAAACGGAGTCCAAATGGAATGAAACCTTCGGGAGCGTGATTTTTTGGAACGAACGTGATCCAGAGGACTTGGAGTGCAAGTCGAGAAGCAGCCGAGGCGGCCACGAGAGTGGAGGGCGCGCCCACCCCTATAGGGCGCCCCCTATCTCGTGGGCCCCTCTGGCGGCCGCCGACGTAGTTCTTCCTCCTATATAAGCCTACGTACCCCGAAAACATCCAGGGAGCCAATGAAACACAATTTCCACCACCGTAACCTTCTGTATCCGCGAGATCCCATCTTGGAGCCTTCGTCGGTGCTCCGTCGGAGTGGGAATTGACCACAGAGGGTTTCTACATCAACACCATAGCCCCTCCGATGAGTTGTGAGTAGTTTACCACAGACCTTTGGGTCCATAGTTATTAGCTAGATGGCTTCTTCTCTCTTTTTGGATCTCAATACAATGTTCTCCCCCTCTCTTGTGGAGATCTATTCGATGTAAACTCTTTTTGCGGTGTGTTTGTCGAGATTCGATGAATTGTGAGTTTATGATCAAGTTTATCTGTGAGATATATTTGAATCTCCTCTGAATTCTTTTATGTATGATTGAGTTATCTTTGCAAGTCTCTTCGAATTATTAGTTTGGTTTGGCCTACTAGATTGATGTTTCTTGCCATGGGAGAAGTGCTTAGCTTTGGGTGGTGTCCTTACCCAGTGACAGAAAGGGTTGCAAGGAACGTATTGTATTGTTGCCATCGAGGATAAAAAGATGGGGTTTATATCATATTGCTTGAGTTTATCCCTCTACATCATGTCATCTTGCTTAAAGCGTTACTCTGCTCTTATGAACCTAATACTCTAGATGCAGGCAGGAGTCGGTCGATGTGTGGAGTAATAGTAGTAGATGCAGGCAGGAGTCGGTCTAATTGTTGCGGACGTGATGCCTATATACATGATCATGCCTAGATAATCTCATAATTATTCGCTTTTCTATCAATTGCTCGACAATAATTTGTTCACCGACCGTAATACCTATGCTATCTTGAGAGAAGCCACTAGTGAAACCTATGGCCCCTGGGTCTTTCTTTTATCATATTGGCTTCCAATCTACTTTTATTTGCATCTTTACTTTTTGCATCTATAATATAAAAAATACCAAACATATATTTATCTTATCATACTATCTCTATTAGATCTCACTTTCGCAAGTGGCTGTGAAGGGATTGACAACCCCTTTACTGCGTTGGTTGCGAGTTCTTTGTTTGTTTGTGTAGGTGCGTGGGACTTTTGAGGAGCTTCCTACTGGATTGATACCTTGGTTCTCAAAAACTGAGGGAAAAACTTACACTACTATTGCTGCATCACCCTTTCCTCTTCAAAGAAAACCAATGCAAGCTCAAGACGTAGCAGAGGGGTATATATAGCCTCCACACAAAATCTAACCGTTACACACAAAATATACCAAATTTGGTGGGACCGAATCAGAAAACTCGGTGGGACGATTCAGTACATAATGTGACCATTAGGAAATTTCGGTGGGACCAATATGATAAACTCGGTGGGATTGATGTGCAAGGGTTAGGGTAAAATCTCATCTCGGTTTGACCGATTACACAACTCGGTGGGACCGATTTGGTAATAAGCAAAACAGAGAGTTGGTCAGCCAAGCTCGGTGTGACCGATTAGATCTTCTCGGTGGGACCAAAAATATTGCAATAGACAACAGAGAGTTTGCAAGTCCATCTTGGTGAGACCGGGATCCCATCTGTGTCACCGAATTGATTAGGGTTTCTGGCAGTGGCTAAGTCAAATGAACTCAGTGGCGCCGGATAGATCAAATCGGTGGGGCCGAGTTTGACTTTTGGTTTTGGACATATGTGGATATGAGAAAGTGGTTGAGGGCTTTGGAGCATATCACTAAGCACTTTGAGCAAGCAAGCCATTAAGCAACACCTCATCCCCTTTTAATAGTGTTGGCTTTCCTATAGACTCAATGTGATCTTGGATCAGTGAAACAGAAAATGTAGAGTCCTGAGCTTTGAGCTTGAGCCAATCCTTTATCCTTAGCATCTTGAAAGGGTTCGACATCCTCTTGTCCATGCCACTCCACTGTTGGACTTATCTGAAATATACTAGATCAAGGTATTGGTCCAACAAGAGATATGTTGACATTAATTACCAAAATCACCCAGGCAGCACTTGTGTTTTCAATCTCCCCCTTTTTGGTAATTGATGACAACATACATCAAATCTTTAGATAAAGATATAGTGAAAGGCAGGTAAAGCATTGGAAAGACATGTAACATGCATAGGCTCCCCCTACATGTATGCAATCATGTTAATATGGAACATATGATCATGTGAGTGCATAATCATGATAGAGCAAGCAATGAGTTACATGTATCTTGGCTATATGCATCAGAGCAAATGGTGTGAATCGTGGGAAATGTATCTTCATGCTCATGAGTCCTTCTTGCAAACAATATGTACATCAGCAAGAGATCCTCATGCACATGAGTGTGATTTATATACTACCTTGTGGTCTTGAACTAGCTTCGGAAGAGATGAACCTGCGTAAACAAGGTTAGACAACACAGAAGCATCTACTAAGTAGAGCAAGAGTAGAAAACCACAAGAGTACCAAGACTTGGAATGACATGTATGGAGTGAGTACTAGGTACTCTATTTGAGTGTAGACATGTCACCAAGGGTAAAGATATGCAATGAATTTTAAGATTTCCTTCCCTTAGATGTCTTGCTCCCCCTGAATCTTATAATGGATATTGCGAGAAGATAAAGAAAAGAAAATCAGAGCAAATGCAAACACACAAACAACATGAACATGTCTTTCCCCTCTAAAGACATGTAACTTCTCTCCTCTTCGAATACCAAGCAACTGGGATCTCTCTTTTGAAAAGAATGTCTCTCTCCCCCTGTTGCTCTCCCCCCCCCTGTTGGAGTGATTAAGCTTTGATGTGAACTCTCTCTCCCCCTTTGACATCAATTTCCAAGAAGGATGCAATGCAAATAGGTTTGGTCCTTGAGTCACAGAGCAAAGAAGCACATGGAATATGATGCTGCTAGAGGATAAGAATCATCGAGTGGAGCTGAACAAAATGTGCAGAAAGCAAGTGACAGAGTGATTTCTCAGCATTGAAATCGTCTACACCGAGTTGCTTCCTTCGGCACAGAAAAGTTTTGGTTTGACCGAAAGAGACAAATCAGTTTGTCCGAGTTCATCATAGAGAGAAAGCACTAGTCACCTCATCTCACTAAGCGAACAAGATCTCACAAAGATTTGCAAGGAATAAACTGAAGGATTTGCAATGAATCAAATGCAGAGAAATGCATAACAGAAGTAAAGAGAAGAAATCTAGATGGAGTTTTTTATGCATGAGACAAAATGCAAGAACAAGTAGAAACACTAGAGAACTTCATCTAGAATTGGTCGGCGACAAAGTCACCTATGTTAGAGTATATTGACTTAGGAGTCAAGTGAAGACACTTGATCATAGGTCATACTCATCGTTTAAGCTCAAAATGGGGTTGCCATTTTTCGTTTAAGCATCTTGATGTGTTCACATCTTGTTGAGTTGCTTTGACCCATGTCTTGGGGTAAAGCTCCTCTAAGATGAAATAACGTACCTTGGTGGTGGTTTTTATCTTGATCATGTAGTTGAACTTGTGTTGGATGCTCAATGTTGATGTAGTTTGCTTGGAGCACCACTTGTAATTGGAGTTCATCTACCTACATGGATTAGATTTGCAAGGAAGAGCACTTGTGTATCCAAAATGACAAACATGAAATTTTACTTAGGAATTTGTCAAAGGATATGTTTGAAGAGTTTCATGCTTCCTTGACTTCACCCACCGTAAAGTAGAGACTTGGTGATGTAGAGATTGCTTAAGATATGAGTGAGTTGCAATCTCATAGATTTAGATCCATCCAAGTACCTACATGGGTTAGATAGCATGCAAGGGTGCAAATATATCCAAGATATATGATTATCATCATAAGAGAAGTATCAAGGATTAGTCATGGGCTCATGTCTTGCATGTATCCAAATAGAGTTCCTACTCCAAGTTTGAGGCATCAATGATGTTCAATTCACCTCTCAACCTGCAAAACACTTTCTCATCAAGTGGTTTAGTGAATATATCCGCCAATTTCTTGTCGGTGCGAACATGCTTAAGGTTAATATCACCCTTAGCAACGTGATCTCGAATGAAATGATGACGAACTTCAATGTGCTTAGTTCGAGAGTGTTGCACGGGATTGTGAGCAATCTTAATAGCACTTTTGTTGTCAAAAAGAAAAGGAACATGTTTCACATATATCCCATAATCTTTAAGAGTTTGGGTCATCCAAAGTAATTGAGCACAACATGAACCGGCGGCAATGTATTCCGCTTCGGCGGTGCATAAGGATACCTAGTTTTTTTTCTTGGAGGACCAAGACACAAGAGATCTACCAAGAAATTGACAAGTACCCGAAGTGGACTTTCTATCAACCTTGTCATCTGCATAGTCCGAGTCAGAGCAGCCAACAAGATTAAAAGAGGCCCTCTTTGGATACCAAATGCCAAAGTTTGGTGTATGTATTAAGTATCTCACTATCCTTTTCATGGCCTTAAGATGATATTCTTTAGGGGCCGCTTAATATTGTGCACACATGCACACACTGAGCATAATATTGGGATGAGAGGCACATAAATATAATAATGAACCAATCATAGAGCGATAAACCTTTTGATCAACGGGTTCACCATCTTTGGTCAAGTCAAGATGTCCACTAGTAGGCATGGGTGTACCCATACTTTGCATTCTTGCATATTGAACTTCCTGAACAAGTCTTTGGTGTACTTCATTTGAGATACAAAGGTACCTTCCTTAGTTTGCTTGATTTGCAAACCAAGAAAGAACTTGAGTTCACTCATCATAGACATCTCAAACTTCTCCGACATAAGCTTCCCAAACTTCTCACTAAAATGAGGGTTAGTAGATCCAAATATAATATCATCAACATAGATTTGGCACACAAATAATTCTCCATTAACCCTTTTAGTGAAAAGAGTAGAATCAATTTTTCCAATCTCAAAGCCTTTTTCAATAAGGAACTTGGTCAAGCATTTATACCATGCTCTAGGAGTTTGTTTAAGACCACAAAGAGCTTTGTGAAGCTTGTAAACATGTTTGGGTTCTTAGGATTGACAAAGCCGGGAGGTTGTTTAACATAAACTTCCTCCTCAATTTCACCATTTAGAAAAGCACTTTTGATGTCCATTTGGTATAAGGTGATATCATGGTGATTAGCATAGGCAAGTAAGATGCGAATGGACTCAGGTCTAGCAACGGGGGCATATGTCTCACCATAGTCCATACCTTCGACTTTAGTGTAGCCTTGGGCGATGAGACGTGCTTTGTTGCAAACTACTTGTCCATCTTCATCTTGCTTGTTGCGAAACACCCATTTGGTACTGATGATGTTGTGGTTGTTGTCGGGCTTCTTGACCAATGTCAACACTTGGTTTCTCTCAAAGTTGTGTAGTTCTTCGTGCATGGAGTTTATCCAATCCAAATCTTCCAATGCTTCTTCAACCTTCATAGGTTCAATGCTAGAGATGAATGAATAATGTTCACAGAAATTAGCCAAATGAGATTTAAAGCGAGTGATTCTCCCGGTTTGGATATCATTGTAGATTTGCTCGATGGGATGGTCTCTAGCAACTCTTGCTCGAACTCGTGAGAGCTTTTGCTTTGATTGGGGTGGAACATCTTCTTAATCATCTCGTTCTTCTTATTGGTCTTCTTCATTGTTGACGTTATCGTTCTCTCGTCGTGGGGGAGAAGGAGGTTGATGAGGTTCATCTTGGTGTACTTCCTCACTTTCTTCATCTTGGTGTGTCCCGCTTGTGGATGCTTCCATACCTTGTCGTGAGGTATAAGCTTCCACTTAGACGGATGAGGTACTCTCCTTCACCTCCGTTGGATGAACCTTGCTAATAGACAAGTCTTGGATTGCTTCCGAAGGATCTTTATCTCCTACATCAACTGGCAATTGCTCTACTTGCGAGCTGTTAGATTCATCAAACTTCACATCTACCATCTCTTCAACCTTTCGGGTGAAATTGTTGTAGACACGGTAAGCGTGAGAGTTTGAGCCATAACCAAGTAGGAATCCCTCATGAGATTTAGGAGCAAATTTAGAACGACGATGCTTATCAAGAATGTAGCACTTTGAGCCGAATACTCGAAAGTATCCAACTTGGGGTTTGTTACTGGTGAGGAGCTCGCTCGTATGCTGTCTTGCCGAGTAGCTTGTGAAGATACGAGCGATTTCTCGCATGACAAGCTGTCTCAACCGCTTCTGCCCAAAAATGCTTTGGCGTCTTGAACTGATCAATCATCGTTCTTGCCATTTCAATGAGCGTCCGGTTCTTCCTCTCAACAACTCCATTTTGTTGAGGTGTGTACGTAGCCAAGAACTCATGTGAAATCCCTTCTTCGTCAAGAAAGGTGTTCACATTTGCGTTCTTGAACTCCGTTCTATTGTCGCTGTGAACCTTGTTGATCTTCACTTCAAATTTATTTTGGGCCTTCCTAGTGAAGTTTTTGAAGATCTTTTGGACCTGCGATTTATCATCGAGAAAGAACACCCACGTAAATCGTGAAAAATCATCAACTATAACTAGACCAAATGAGTTTCCACCAAGACTTTTGTAAGCATTGGGACCAAAAAGATCCATGTGCACTAGCTTGAGCGGTCTCCTTGTGGTCATGATGTTCTTCACGGGGTGGCTTCCTCCAACCCGTTTTCCTGCTTGGCAAGCGCTGCAAAGTCTATCCGTATCAAATATGACATCTTTAACACCAAGGATATGATTACCTTTAATAAGCTTGTCAAGGTTTCGCATGCCCACATGACCTAACCTTCTGTGCCACAACTATCCTTTAGAGGATTTAGCAATTAAGCAAGTTCTAGGTTGAGCCTTTTTAGTGAAATCAACAATGTATAGATCACCTTTGCGTATATCGATAAAGACCATTTTATGATTATCTCTACGAAACACTTGGCAATCTACTTTGATAAATAGGACATTGAAACCCAAGTCAGCTAGTCTAGAAACAGAAAGCAGATTATAGCCAAGTGATTCAACAAACATGCCATTTTGCATGGAGCTATCATGTGAGATGGCCACCTTACCGAGGCCAACCACCTTACCCTTTGAGTTATCACCAAAAGTGACATACTTTCGAGGGCCGTCATTTTCAGCAAGTTCACAAAACATATCTTTATCTCCGGTCATGTGATCGGTACATCCACTATCAAGGACCCATTCCATTCCTCCTGCCATGTATCCCCGAAGACTTGGCATAAGACCAAAGTGTCTCATTGCATCATCAAGATCATAATCACTATCATCATCCTCATCATAGTATCCATGTTCAACATCGTCATGTGGTGGATCAATTCCTAGAGAAGGTGATTCATTAGATAAATGATTTTGACAATGATCATCTTTATGAATTCTAATAGCTTCGGAAATAATATTGCTAATAATTCCAACATCTCCTTTGGTAGCATAAGATTTGTAAGCTCAAATAGACAATCACTAAACTTAGGATCATTGGAATTCATCTTACTCAAGGCAATAGACTTATGAAGAATCTCATCTAGATTTTGCAAGGAATAATTTAGAAATAGTTCCTCAAGAAATCTCCATATAGTGTAGGCACACTTAAGAGTAGGCAAGCAACCAATCAAGTTTCTAGGCAAACCTCTAGTGATAAGATTAACAGTTCTAAGATTGCGAATCGTGTCAATTGACTCATCAAGGGAAGGATGCATAGGATCAACATCAGGTGCACAAGGGCTAGTAATGTACTTGTTCAAATGATATTCATTGAAAATCACAAGCATCTCATTTTTCCACTCGTGAAAGTTCTCTCCATCAAGTATAGGCACTCTATGTCTAAGACTCCCAAAGTAGACTCATCCATTTTCCTCCAATGGTGTTTAAACCAAAGTAAGGGAGACCAAGGCTCTGATACCAATTGAAAGGATCGAGAAGAGGTGTCTAGAGGGGGGGGGGGTGATTAGACCCTGAACAAACAAAGTTGGCAGTTTTTAAGTTTTTCAAGTTTGGGTGGAGTTTAAGTACAAGTTTAACCATTCATAATACATATCAAGCAAGCATGCAAAGAGTATATGAGCAGCAGAAAGTAAAGCATGCAACTTGCAAGAAATTAAAGGGATGGGATTGGAGTGTGCAAAGGCAATTGGAGACATGGATGTTTTTGGCGTGGTTCCGATAGGTGGTGCTATCGTACATCCACATTGATGGAGACTTCAACCCACGAAGGGTAACGGTTGCGCGAGTCCACAGAGGGCTCCACCCGTGAAGGGTCAACAAAGAAGCAACCTTGTCTATCCCACCGTGGCCATCGCCCACGAAGGACTTGCCTCACTAGGGTAGATCTTCACGAAGTAGGCGATCTCCTTGCCCTTACAAACTCCTTGGTTCAACTCCACGATCTTGTCGGAGGCTCCCAAGTGACACCTAACCAATCTAGGAGACACCACTCTCCAAAAGGTAATAGATGGTGTGTTGATGATGAACTCCTTGCTCTTGTGCTTCAAATGATAGTCTCCCCAACACTCAACTCACTCTTATAGGATTGGATTTGGTGGAAAGATGATTTGAGTGGAAAGCAACTTGGGGAAGGCTAGAGATCAAGATTCATATGGTTGGATTGGAATATCTTGGTCTCAACACATGAGTAGGTGGCTCTCTCTCAGAAAATGAGTAGTGAAGTGTAGGCACGTTCTGATGGCTTCCCTCACGACTGAGGAGAGGGTGGAGGGGTATATATAGCCTCCACACAAAATCTAACCGTTACACACAATATACCAACTCCGTGGGACCGAATCAGAAAACTAGGTCGGACCGATTCAGTACATAATTTGACCGTTAGGCAATTTTAGTGGGACCGATATGATAAACTCGGTGGGACCGATGTGCAATGATTAGGGTAAAACCTCATCTCGGTTTGACCGATTACACAACTCGGTGGGACCGATTTCATAATAAGCAAAACAAAGAGTTGGTCAGGCAAGCTAGGTGTGACCGATTACATCTTCTCGGTGGGATCGAAAATATTGCAATAGACAACAGAGAGTTTGCAAGCCCATCTCTGTGAGACCGGGATCCCATCGGTGTGATCGAATTGATTAGGGTTTCTGGCAGTGGCTAAGTCAAATGAACTCGGTGGCACCGGATATATCAAATCGGTGGGGCCGAGTTTGACTTTTGGTTTTGGACATATGTGGATATGAGAAAGTGGTTGAGGGCTTTGGAGCATATCACTAAGCACTTTGAGCAAGCAAGCCATTAAGCAACACCTCATCCCTTTTAATAGTATTGGATTTCCTATAGACTCAATGTGATCTTGGATCCCTGAAACAGAAAATGTAGAGTCCTGAGCTTTGAGCTTGAGCCAGTCCTTTGTCCTTAGCATCTTGAAAGGGTTCCACATCCTCTTGTCCATGCCACTCCACTGTTGGACTTATCTGAAATATACTAGATGAAGGTATTAGTCAAACAAGAGATATGTTGACATTAATTACCAAAATCACCCAGGGAGCACTTGTGCTTTCAAGTTCGAATCATATGTATTTAAGATAAAGCAGCATAGACTGAATATAAGTGTGGGAAACTACACAGCAATAACAACACTTGTAATGTGCATGGCATGAGAACATAACTGTTTATTCAATTGAAACTGAAATAAACATAGAGCAAGTTACAACAGCAAACACATTAAAGAAACAGGTTTAAAACATACCTGTTGCGCCATTGGAGTTTCAATTGCATCCTTCAAATTTGAATTAGTTGGTATGAGTAAATACAGTGATGCAAGAGCAAAGGAGTATGAACCATAGCTATGGAACCTGGCCTAATAATAATTCTTCTTCTGCTTTAAGCATTGACTTGGGGTTCCGACTTGTGGTCCTCGTGCTTTGGGCACTGCAGTTGCCTTACTAAATTCTCTTGTTTGGGTGCTCTGTGGTAGAGACGGTGTTGTGTCAACTGGAACTGGGTTACTATCTTCTGGGGTTGGGGTTAGAAGGGCTGTAGCTGGTTCTCTGTCCAACTGGTAGGGGTACAATCTGTGTGATTCTGGGTTATGTGTGGTGGGGCTGGTTCTTGGGCAAGTACAACCATGGTTCTATCTGCATCGACAGGTAGCACGATCTTTTCTGAAGACCGTGTTTTTACTCCAACAGATACTGCCATCGCTCCCTCCAATTCAAATTGTTGATAAAGAAGAAAAGTAATTAAATGTACAGACATTGTAAGATAGACAGGTGCAATGGATAGTAGGTAAGAAAACAGGGCATGAAATAATTCACATTTATGTTGTCTAACCAAACATAATAGCATGACATAATTTCACATATATGATGGGAAATTAAACAGGATAGCATGACACAATTTCACATGTATGATGGCTAACTAAACAAGATAGAATAACATTCTTCAAAATATGATGACTATGTAAACAAGATGGCATGATATAACTATATGATGTATATATTAAAGTGGCTGGCATGCCATAATTCACAAACATGTCGTCGATGGAAACATGATGGCATGATATAATTCATGGACAAAATGACATAATTCAAAATATGATGACTATATAAACTGGATGAGATGATATAAATATATTATGTCTTTAGAAAATGGGTTGGCATGCCATAATTCAGATACATGCTGTCTATATAAACATCATGGCATGATATAATTTCAAATATGTGATTTATATACTAAGCAAGTGAGCAGAGGGAAATCGCATATATGATGTGTCAACTAAGGAGATGCCATTCAATATTGTGTATATGATGTTAAAACTAAGCATTGCAAGACAACATATGCATGATATGAGTACTATAACCCTACCAAGTTTGAGCATACACCTCAGGGGGATAATAGGACTGGTCATCTGCCTCTAAATCCTCCTCTGAGGAGCTATCTGTAACCAGCAAGATATCTGCTTCCACAGGTAGCATTGTCTGTGTAACGCCCTCGATGCGGCTATATCTCCCACGTGTCGAAGCACGACTTAGAGGCATAACCGCATTGAAAGCAATGTCGCAAGTGAGGTAATCTTCACACAACCCAAGTAATACATAAGGGAAAGAGATACATAGTTGGCTTACAATCGCCACTTCACACAATTACATGAATAAAGCATTACATCATCCAAATACAATCAAGGTCCGGCCACGGAACCAAAATAAAAGAAGAACCCCAAAAGCGACATAAAGGTCCCCGATCGACCCCAACCGGGCTCCACTATCGATCAACTAGAACGAAACAACACAAAGGGGCAAGATCTTCATCGAGCTCCTCCTTGAGCTTGATTGCGCACACCGCCGGTAACATAGGCACCGCAAACTGGTTTTGAAGTATCCGTGAGCCACGAGGACTCAGCAATCTCATTACCATGGGTATCAAGACTAGCAAAGCTTAATGGGAAAGGAAGGGGTAAAGTGGTGAGGTTGCAGCAGCGACTAAGCAAGTATGGTGGCTAACCAACGCAAATAAGAGCGAGAAGAGAACAAGCGGAACGGTCGTCAACTAGCAATGATCAAGAGGAAACCGTGTTCACTTCCCGGACCACGAGAAGAGACCATCACGGCTACACACTCGGTTGATGCATTTTAATTCGGATCAAGTGTCAAGTTGTCTACAACCGACATTAACAAATTTCCATCGCCACATAACCGCATGGCACGGCTCTCGAAAGTTTATACCTCGCAGGGTGTCCCAACTTAGCCCATGACAAGCTCTCGCGATCATCGAAGGAATAGACCTTCACCCGAGACACTCCGATCGACTCGGTATCCCGTACATCAAGACATTTCGACAATGGTAAAACAAGACCAGCAAGACCTCCCGGCGTGCCGACATCCCGATAGTAGCGCACAGATCTCGCCTCGAGCCACGACCGGATGAGTCAAGCTACGAGTAAAACCAGCCCTCGAGTTGCCAAGAGGTGGCCCCGCAGGTTGCTCAGTTTGGACCAACGCTTAGACAAGCACTGGCCGAGGGGGGGGGGCTATAATAAAGATGACCCTTGGGTTAATTACTCCCAAGGGAAAAGGTAGGTAGTGGTGTGGCAAATGGTAAAAGGCAATGTTGGGCCTTGCTGGACAAGTTTTATTCAAAGCGAACTGTCAGGGGGGTCCCATAAATCACCCGACCGCGTAAGGGACGCAAAATCCGGGAACATAACACCGGTATGACGGAAACTAGGGCGACAAGAGTGGAACAAAACACCAGGTATAAGGCCGAGCCTTCCACCCTTTACCAAGTATATAGATGCATTAATAATATAAGAGATATTGTGATATCCCAACATAAACCTTGTCCACCATGGAGAAATCTTCAACTTCACCTGCAACTAGCAACGCTATAAGAGGGGCTGAGCAAAGCGGGAACATAGCCAAACAATGGTTTGCTAGGAATGGTGTCAAAGGTTAGAGGTTCAGGGCAATATGGGATGGCTTGACAAACAGGTAATAGGTAGCGCAGCATAGCGAAAGAACGAGGCAACTAGCATAGCAATGATAGTAGTGAGATCCAGGGTAGCGGTCATCTTGCCTGAAATCCCGCAAGGAAGAAGAACGAGTCCATGAAGAAGATGAACGGATGAAGCCGAACCAAACGTAGACGAACGAATCCTCACGGACGCAACGAAACAGGAACTAACAAGAAGAAGCACACAACAAGGTAAACACACCACACATGAGCAAGGCATGATGCACAACAAGCATGATGCATGACCAAGCTACATGAAGCTACTCATGGCAAGAGATGATGCAAACAAGAACAACACATCAAGGCAAGTTTAAATGAGGCCGGGTACAACATATAACAATTCCGGCAAGTCCTCATATGCATATTTCGAAATTGGTCCAGAACCGAATAAACCTTATGTTCAAGTTGTTAAACAGCAAGTTAAGATGCACCAAGATGATCTACACGAAATTCTAGTCAAGTTACATATAAAGTTCATTAGATTCGGAGCTACGGCCTAGAAGATATGAGCAAAACAAGTTAAACATGGCATTGATGCAAAATGCATACAAACATCAAGCAAACACCTCAAAACAAGGATGCAACATGATAATATGAAGCTACATGCAAAATCAAGCAAGTTTCATATAGAGCACACTCAAAACGGAGCAACGGTTCAACACACACACACTATACAAGTCATAGCAACAATCTGCCCAAAACAGCAACTAGGCATCTTGCAAGCATCAAAACAACATGCTACAGCACCCCAACATAATAACAAAAGGCATGGGCATGAAGTACACGTAAAGCATAACAAAACATGAACACTGAGCTATCTCCAGAAACAACTAGAACATGCTCAAAAACACATGGAGATATTGCAAGTAATAACAGCCAGCTTTAGTAGAAATAACATCAAGGTTGCAATGTTTAGAGCTAACAAACAACATGTTACAGGAACTTATCATGGCAAACAAAGGCATGGCATGATTCTACTCAAAGCATATATCAATAGTCCCTTACTGACCATGAGCCAAAAAGGCATAGAAAATATGATGGCACCCATGTAAACATGGCAAGTTATATTACAGATTTAAACATGGCAGGAACAACAATAAGTAGGCATGTTCGTAAGCTCGAAACAATCACTACAGAGCAATCCATGGCATGGCAAGGCAACCAACAGTAATAAGGCATGTTTATGAAGCTAAGCATGGCAAGAGCAAGGTCATAGCATACACGGATCAACTACAACGACCTCGTGAAAATTGAATCTCATGCAAACAATCTGTCAGGAGACATTTTCAAGCAACTTCGGAGAAAGAAATGAACATGTTCCAGCAATCTATAATTGCAACCAAGGGCATGAATGGATAGAGCATGACATGTATATCAAAACATGTTTATAGAGCATCTCCAGATTATGCATAGAATGATTAGTGGAAGCATGTTAACATAGCAACAAATTATAACAGAATCTGTCAGGAAAATAGCAACAGCAACTACCCTACTTTACAAGCTCGATGCACTCAGCACACAACTCACAAAAATACATGGTTAACACCCCCGGAAAGATGGCATGGCATAGTTCAACATTCATGTAGAGCTCATACTCATAGGATGCACACATAAATCATGGCAAAAATGTCAAAAGAGCTCGTGCTGATAAGATTCTGGAACTAACGATCTGAAGCCCTCTTCTAACAGCATTTCGGGCATCAAGATGAGCTCAAATGAAAATGATGCAATGGAATGAAATGATGTACTCGTCGAGACGAACAAGTTGACATATTATACGGCCGAAACGGAGCTACGGATGCAGAGACGTGATGCGATGAAAATGCCACAAAAATAACTGAAATCTGGGACTTAGGCATTCGGGGTCAACCTTCGGGTGGTGGCACGCGGATCGAGGTGATGCGCGAGCTCGCTGGAGCTTCAGCCGAGAAGTGGCCGAGGTGCGGGAGAGGCGGATCCGGGCTCCTCGGCCGGATCTCGCCGGATCCGGCCGGGAGGCACGGCGGCGAGGGCGGCGACCGAGGGGGCGGAGGAGGCCGGGCCGCGACGGGCGGCGGCCTCCGGCGAGGGCGAGGTCGCTGGCGCTGGTCGGGCCGAGCGGCGCGGCAGAGGCGCGCTGGAAGGCAGGGCGCCGCAGAGGCGGCGGAGGGCGGCGGAGGGCGGCGCGGGCGGGCCGGGCGGCGGCGGCGGCGGCACTGGCGGCGCGGGGCCGGGCGGCCGGGAGACGACGGCGGCGGCGGCGGCGCGCGGCCGGGCGGGCGGGGGAGCGAGGCGAGGCGGCTGGGCGGCGGAGCTGGCTGAGGGCGGCGGCTGGCTTCGGCTCCATGGCGGCGCGCGCGCGTGGGACGGGCGGCGGCCACGTGGCGCGTGGAGAGTGGAGGAGAGGGGCGGCGCGGCGACGTGGCGGCACCCCATTGGCCGGGGTGAGGTGGCTGCTGGGCGGCGGACGCGTCCGGACGGGTTGGACATGTCCGGCGGCGCGAGGAAGAGGAGGCTAGGGTTTCGTCCGCGAAAATTTCGGGGGAGGTGCAAATATATAGGTAGAGGGAGCTAGGAGAGTCCAAATGAGGAGCGGTTTTGCCACGCGATCGTGATCGAACGACCGAGAGCATGGAGGGAGTTTGGTGGGTTTTGGGCCACTTTGGAAGGGTGTTGGGCTGCAACAAAGAGGCTTTCACGGTTACCTTGCTAACTGTTGAGTACCAAACGACCTCCAAATGGCACGAAACTTGACAAAGCGGTTCACGGTGTTATACCAAGGCCACTTGGCAAACCTCGGGCCATTCCGAGAAAGTTTAATACCCGCTCACAACAGGAGAGAAGAAGGGGACGCCGGGGGACATAGGAGCGCCGGATTGCAAAACGGATAACGGGGAAAAGGGTCGGATGCATGAGACGAACACGTATGCAAAATGAAATCCACATGATGACATGATATGAAATGCATATGATGACATGGCAAATGCAACACGCAAGCACATGACATGGCAACGAAGGCGAAAAACTGACAGACACCTGGCGCATCGGATCCGGGGCGTTACAACACTCCACCACTACGAGAGGATCTCGTCCCGAGATCTAGGATGGCACCGGAGGGAAAACGGAAGAGGAAGAGAAGAGGTAAAACTAAGTTGCTTCTTCGACCAATGAGTGAAACCATGAACCTTGAGAGGTTGAGCAATTTAAAAGAAAGGGTACAACAGAGATGAATGGGATTGCAGACAATCTGTTAGAAAAAGAGGAACAAGGAACATTACGAGGACTTGAAGGTTGCAAAGACATGAATCAAGAGTTTAATGGACAAGATAGAGTTCGAAACCACTCTGGTAGAAAAGAGAAGAAAACTTGATGATGAAAAGAACTTGAATGAGAACACAACACTCCGGTTAAATGGATAAGCAAGAGAAGAACACGATCCTCAAGAAATGAGGTGATGGGTGAAGAGCACAACATCACAATGCCTCCGGAAGAAAGAATAGAAGATAAATCATTGAAATAACAGAATGGGGAAGAAAATGCCAACTTCTGTCACAAATAGGCTCGGAAAGCACTCTTGCAAAGAAGAATCGAATGGAATTGTTGGAAAATCAGCAACAAGAAGCACAAGCTTGTTGTGGGCTTATGTAAACATCTCAAAACTTGAGGTGAAATTCTGCCACTATCAAAATCAATTGCTTGCTTGAGATCAATGAAGAGATGAAAAACTGCTTCACCAAGATGATAGAGATATAACTTGGATCATTGATAAGCACCACAAATAGTAATATTCCTTAGGGAAGGCTTAGGTGAAATCTTTACCAAGATAACTCCAACGAAGAGATTGATGGACTTAATATACCTCGTTCTTGACAACATGTGAATCATGAAACATGAATGGCAATTGTCAAGAATGATATAACACCATCTCAAATGATAAGGTAGAAAGAATTGCACTTTGGGATGCAAGAAGAGAATACTTGAACTTCTCAAAACAAAACAAGTGTTAAGCACCATGTTTAATTTTGAGTATAGCTTGGCTGATCTTAACTTCAAGAGAAATCTTGAAGAACAATTGAAGAATGAAGAGAGTTCTTGACGAATCAGCATGTAGAGCCTCCAAGAAGAACTCCGGTAAACAAAAGGAATGAAAAGAAAGAGAAATTGAAAACACAAGGTGAATCCTTGCAATGATTTAACTGGATCTCCGTGATAATGAGAGCTTGGAACTCCGGGAAAAGAAAAGATGAAACAACTGAAACCGAGAATTTATTCATCATGAACAAACTCCGAAAGAAGGAATTAATCACTTGGATGAAACAAGAACAAGAATTATGTTATGCGTATCCTTCACCAATTTAAATTGATGACAAGCAACGGATTTGACATACTACTTATTCTCGTAGAAAGGATTAAGAGAGATAAGGCGTAAACTTGAGAAGGTCTTCAACAATCCACCGGTAAGATTGGAGAATGATAACTGACAACTGAGAATGAATAAACCTGAATTGATGGACTCCGGATGGCAAACTGAGAAGACTTGAATAACTTCTGATGGGTGAAAAAGATTCTCACAATCGAAAACAATTATGAGAGGATGGCAACAAGCTAGAACCATGAATCTTGAAGAGAATAGCGCAGGATTAAAGAGAAACTCTTCTTCGGTCTTCAAATGTTGAGAATGATGACGAGAAACACCACCGAGAATTATTGAGGCACACCGGAAGAATCAAAAGCGAAGAGGTTGAGCCAACTATGAAAAGAATTCCAAAGATCTTGGAGAAAAGCATTTGACTGATGATAACTCATTCTTACGTCAAACTTGGAGAAGAATTTAGGATAGCTCTGGGAAAATAGAAGAGTCAGGTAAGATCCTGGAAAAAGACCTGTGGGTTAGGGCCCACTCAAAAGAAAACACCGTTGGAAAGATTTAAAAGAGATGTTGCACCGGTTGAATTAAATGACTTGAATGAGATACCAATCTCGAAAGAGCTTGAACGAATGCAGAGTGGAAACACGAATCTTCGAGATATCTTGAGCACTCCGGAATAACAAATAGCGAGAAGTAGAATGATAATGAGGTGCACCGGTATAAGAAGACATTGAAATGAGGAAAAGAATATGATGAATATCGAAAGCTTGAGTAGGATCCACCGGAGAAGAAACAACAATGAAGGATGATGAACTTGAAGCTGTTGAGCATCTTCATGGGAAATCACCGGATAAGAACATTGATTGAAAAGAGTGAAGTGACTTCACATGAATAAATGGATACTTGATAAAGAAATCTGTGACCTTGAGGAAAAAGGGTGGGAGGGCGGGGAAACAAAGACAACCTGGGATGGATGAAACAAACACCGTTGAGAAAAACTTAGAGTTGATCTTGCGGATGGGGAGAATGATCGGATCCACTTGAAGAGAAGCACACCGGTTGGAAAGAATTGACATGACAATCTCAATGATCAAGAAGGATTAGTATTCACATAGCAATATGAGAACACCATTTAGGAAAGGTATGGATTCAACATTTGACTTCGAAGCAACTCGAATACCACAAATAAAACAAAACAAAGGATTTGGCTTGCGGAATAAGCCGGAACAAACATATGATAGAGATTTCGTCCGAAGTTTTCGTGGTGGGGCCTACACGGGCTCAATCGACACAGCACCATCATGTACAAGGCAGTGCACATGACATCTGAAGCCCCCGAAGTCGGCATAGCCAAGGACTCTTTAAGACACAACGAGACCATCAGAAACCAACCGTGAATAGGCGGACCACTAGACGTCGAACCCCAATTTCATATCATACATCCGTCGGAAAGATATCCTAAGAGCTACTTGAATTCCCACTTATGGAACTCCCAAACTTTCGGTTATGCAATCTGGTGTTGGGGATACAGGAGCAATACATCTCACCCAAACTAACAATCCCTACATCCATTGTATCCATCCGTCAACACATAACCAAGAAACCTTCGAAATCGTCTACCTCAACCTTGAAAAGCATCCGTTATACGAAGTCATGGCAATACTCCCGTACTCACCTCAAGATGGGTTAGCGGGGTTATCTCACCAACAATCGATAAAAGAGATTTTCGATGTCGGCGTATTAAACTCGTATTCCAGAATCGCAACGATAAAATTATGACGACAACACCTCGAGCTCAACTCCCCGGGACACTACCACAACCCCTAAATGTCAGGAGGCACCAAGAACAATGTTCTCGTCATAAGAATATCGGAACGATTCCAAGATACCCGCGTGATCCTAAAAAAAATTTAGTGAAATTTGAGGAGAGGAAAGTCAAAACTCTACGTCAGGATACCTCACCAGAGCGATGAAGGGACTGAGGAGTAAAAAGAATCCTACTCTCCGATATATAATTCGTAAATGACTCAAAACATTTTTCTAGACACAACTCGGCCGCTAAAAACGATCAAGCAGTGGGGCTCCTAAGGTCGGGGAAGGCTCTGATTACCAACTTGTAATGCCCTCGATGCGGCTATATCTCCCACGTGTCGAAGCACGACTTAGAGGCATAACCGCATTGAAAGCAATGTCGCAAGTGAGGTAATCTTCACACAACCCAAGTAATACATAAGGGAAAGAGATACATAGTTGGCTTACAATCGCCACTTCACACAATTACATGAATAAAGCATTACATCATCCAAATACAATCAAGGTCCGGCTACGGAACCAAAATAAAAGAAGAACCCCAAAAGCGACAAAGGTCCCCGATCGACCCCAACCGGGCTCCACTATCGATCAACTAGAACGAAACAACACAAAGGGCAAGATCTTCATCGAGCTCCTCCTTGAGCTTGATTGCGCCACCGCTTTCGGTAACATAGGCACCGCAAACTGGTTTTGAAGTATCCGTGAGCCACGAGGACTCAAAGAATCCCATTACCATGGGTATCAAGACTAGCAAAGCTTAATGGGAAAGGAAGGGGTAAAGTGGTGAGGTTGCAGCAGCGACTAAGCAAGTATGGTGGCTAACCAACGCAAATAAGAGCGAGAAGAGAACAAGCGGAACGGTCGTCAACTAGCAATGATCAAGAGGAAACCGTGTTCACTTCCCGGACTCCGCCGAGAAGAGACCATCACGGCTACACACTCGGTTGATGCATTTTAATTCGGATCAAGTGTCAAGTTGTCTACAACCGGACATTAACAAATTTCCATCGCCACATAACCGCGGCACGGCTCTCGAAAGTTTATACCCGCAGGGTGTCCCAACTTAGCCCATGACAAGCTCTCGCGATCATCGAAGGAATAGACCTTCACCCGAGACACTCCGATCGACTCGGTATCCGGTACATCAAGACATTTCGACAATGGTAAAACAAGACCAGCAAGACCTCCCCTGCGTCGACATCCCGATAGTAGCCGCACAGATCTCGCCTCGTGCCACGACCGGATGAGTCAAGCTACGAGTAAAACCAGCCCTCGAGTTGTTAAGAGGTGGCCCCAGCAGGTTGCTCGGCTTTGGACCAACGCTAGACAAGCATCGCCGAGGGGGGGCTATAATAAAGATGACCCTTGGGTTAATTACTCCCAAGGGAAAAGGTAGGTAGTGGTGTGGCAAATGGTAAAAGGCAATGTTGGGCCTTCTTTGGACAAGTTTTATTCAAAGCGAACTGTCGTGGGGTCCCATAAATCACCCGACCGCGTAAGGGACGCAAAATCCGGGAACATAACACCGGTATGACGGAAACTAGGGCGACAAGAGTGGAACAAAACACCATGTATAAGGCCGAGCCTTCCACCCTTTACCAAGTATATAGATGCATTAATAATATAAGAGATATTGTGATATCCCAACATAAACCTTGTCCACCATGGAGAAATCTTCAACTTCACTGCAACTAGCAACGCTATAAGAGGGCTGAGCAAAGCGGAACATAGCCAAACAATGGTTTGCTAGGAATGGTGTCAAAGGTTAGAGGTTCAGGCAATATGGGATGGCTTGACAAACAGTAATAGGTAGCGCAAAGATAGCGAAAGAACGAGGCAACTAGCATAGCAATGATAGTAGTGAGATCCAGGGTAGCGGTCATCTTGCCTGAAATCCCGCAAGGAAGAAGAACGAGTCCATGAAGAAGATGAACGGATGAAGCCGAACCAAACGTAGACGAACGAATCCTCACGGACGCAACGAAACAGGAACTAACAAGAAGAAGCACACAACAAGGTAAACACACCACACATGAGCAAGGCATGATGCACAACAAGCATGATGCATGACCAAGCTACATGAAGCTACTCATGGCAAGAGATGATGCAAACAAGAACAACACATCAAGGCAAGTTTAAATGAGGCCGGGTACAACATATAACAATTCCGGCAAGTCCTCATATGCATATTTCGAAATTGGTCCAGAACCGAATAAACCTTATGTTCAAGTTGTTAAACAGCAAGTTAAGATGCACCAAGATGATCTACACGAAATTCTAGTCAAGTTACATATAAAGTTCATTAGATTCGGAGCTACGGCCTAGAAGATATGAGCAAAACAAGTTAAACATGGCATTGATGCAAAATGCATACAAACATCAAGCAAACACCTCAAAACAAGGATGCAACATGATAATATGAAGCTACATGCAAAATCAAGCAAGTTTCATATAGAGCACACTCAAAACGGAGCAACGGTTCAACACACACACACTATACAAGTCATAGCAACAATCACCCAAAACAAAGAACTAGGCATCTTGCAAGCATCAAAACAACATGCTACAGCACCCCAACATAATAACAAAAGGCATGGGCATGAAGTACACTTAAAGCATAACAAAACATGAACACTGAGCTATCTCCAGAAACAACTAGAACATGCTCAAAAACACATGGAGATATTGCAAGTAATAACAGTTTCAGGCTTTAGTAGAAATAACATCAGGTTGCAATGTTTAGAGCTAACAAACAACATGTTACAGGAACTTATCATGGCAAACAAAGGCATGGCATGATTCTACTCAAAGCATATATCAATAGTCCCTTACTGACCATGAGCCAAAAAGGCATAGAAAATATGATGGCACCCATGTAAACATGGCAAGTTATATTACAGATTTAAACATGGCAGGAACAACAATAAGTAGGCATGTTCGTGAGCTCGAAACAATCACTACAGAGCAATCCATGGCATGGCAAGGCAACCAACAGTAAGAAGGCATGTTTATGAAGCTAAGCATGGCAAGAGCAAGGTCATAGCATACACGGATCAACTACAACGACCTCGTGAAAATTGAATCTCATGCAAACAATCTGTCAGGAAACATTTTCAAGCAACTTCGGAGCAAGAAATGAACATGTTCCAGCAAGCTATAATTGCAACCAAGGGCATGAATGGATAGAGCATGACATGTATATCAAAACATGTTTATAGAGCATCTCCAGATTATGCATAGAATGATTAGTGGAAGCATGTTAACATAGCAACAAATTATAACAGAATCTGTCAGGAAACAGCAACAGCAACTACCCTACTTTACAAGCTCGATGCACTCAGCACACAACTCACAAAAATAGATGGTTAACACCCCTGGAAAGATGGCATGGCATAGTTCAACATTCATGTAGAGCTCATACTCATAGGATGCACACATAAATCATGGCAAAAATGTCAAAAGAGCTCGTGCTGATAAGATTCTGGAACTAACGATCTGAAGCCCTTTTCTAACAGCATTTCGGGCATCAAGATGAGCTCAAATGAAAATGATGCAATGGAATGAAATGATGTACTCGTCGAGACGAACAATTTGACATATTATACGCCCGAAACGGAGCTACGGATGCGGAGACGTGATGCGATGAAAATGCCACAAAAATAACTGAAATCTGGGACTTAGGCATTCGGGGTCAACCTTCGGGTGGTGGCACGCGGATCGAGGTGGCGGCGCGAGCTCGCTGGAGCTTCGCCGGAGAAGTGGCCGGAGGTGCGGGGAGAGGCCGGATCCGGGGCTCCCTCGGCCGGATCTCGCCGGATCCGGGCCGGGGAGGCACGGCGGCGGAGGGCGGCGACCGAGGGCGGAGGAGCCGCTGGGCCGCGACTGGCGGCTGGCCTCCGGCGAGGGCGAGGTCGTCGCCGTGGGTCGGGCCGAAGGGCGCGGCAGAGGCGCTGGGGCGCGGGCAGCAGGCGGCAGAGGCGGCGGAGGGCGGCGGAGGGCGGTGGGCGCTGGGCGGCGGGCGGCGGCGGCGGCGGCCGGCGGCATGGGCGGGCGGCCGGGAGACGACCGGCGGCGGCGCGCGCTGCGGCGGCGGGCAGGGAGCCGAGGCGGGCGGGGCTGGGCGGCGGCTGCTGGCGGGCGGGCTGCCTGGCCATGGCTGGCATGGGCGCGCGGACGGGCGGCGGGCCGCGGGCGCGTGGAGAGTGGAGGAGAGGGCGGCGCGGCGACGGGCGGCACCCCATTGGCCGGGGTGAGGTGGCTGCTGGGCGGCGGACGCGTCCGGACGGGTTGGACATGTCCGGCGGCGCGAGGAAGAGGAGGCTAGGGTTTCGTCCGCGAAAATTTCGGGGGAGGTGCAAATATATAGGTAGAGGGAGCTAGGAGAGTCCAAATGAGGAGCGGTTTTCGGCCACGCGATCGTGATCGAACGACCGAGAGCATGGAGGGGAGTTTGGTGGGTTTTGGGCCACTTTGGAAGGGGTGTTGGGCTGCAACAAAAGATGCTTTCACGGTTACCTTGTTAACTGGAGTACCAAACGACCTCCAAATGGCACGAAACTTGACAAAGCGGTTCACGGTGTTATACCAAGGCCGCTTGGCAAACCTCGGGCCATTCCGAGAAAGTTTAATACCCGCTCACAACAGGAGAGAAGAAGGGGACGCCGGGGGACATAGGAGCGCCGGATTGCAAAACGGATAACGGGGAAAAGGCTCGGATGCATGAGACGAACACGTATGCAAAATGAAATGCACATGATGACATGATATGAAATGCATATGATGACATGGCAAATGCAACACGCAAGCACATGACATGGCAACGAAGGCGAAAAACTGACAGACACCTGGCGCATCAGATCCGGGGTGTTACCGTCTGCTCTCAAGACCTTGTTTTCACTCCATATACTTCTATCACCGCTTCAAATGGCTGATGCACAGGAAGAGCAGTTGAATATACAAACATTGTAGACAAATGCAATGAGTAATACAAGAAAAGGATGGCATGATATAATTCACATATATGACGCTTGGCTAAACAGCATGGCATTGCATAATTCACATACATAATGCCTTGCAAAAAGATAGCATTGCATAATTCACATATATAATTTCTTGGCGACAAGATAGCATTGCAAAATTCACATACATGGTAAATAGACACTAAACAGGTGGCATTCATGCAAAGCATGTCTAAAATAAGAAAATGACATGCCAATGCAAGACACCATATGCACGATATGAGTAATATAACCCTGCCAAGTTAGGGCATGCACCTCAGGAGGGATAGGACTGGTCATGTGTCTCAGAACCCTCGTCTGAGGAGCTATCCATAACCAGCAAGACATGCGCTTCATCTGATAGCATTGTCTGCTCTGAAGACCTTATTTCCACTCCAGATTTTTCCATGACCGTGTCGAATGGCTGATGCACAGGAAGAGTAACTGAATGTACTAAAATTGTTGACAAATTTAATATGTAATAAAAAAATGATGGCATGATATAATTCACATATAAGATGACTGGCTAACCAGGGTGGCATTGCAAAATTCACATATAGATGCCTGGCTAAACAAGATGGCATTGCATGATTCCCATATACGATAAACAAAGCTAAACATATGGCTTTCACATAAAGCATGTCTAAACTAAGCAGATGACATATTTGATGTATAAAGTAAGCAATGCAAGGCACCATATGCATGATATTACCAACATTAGCATGCCAAGTTAGAGCGAAGACCTCAGGGGGTAAATAGGAGTGGTCTTCTCCTTCTGAATCCCCCTCAAAACATTTATCTTTGTCTTGATTACAATCCGAAATGGGTGGAGGGGGCTGCCTTTGCGCCCACCATGGAGCGACGTCTGCATGAAATTTTTATTGCCACGCAAATCTTGTCTCTTTTGCTCTACATGTTTAGTTCCATTGTGTACAATAACTGACATGCATAGGAATAAAACATAGTGAGATTATGTAAGGAGTGCATGCACAAATCCAGAGTGGTGGTAGCAAAATGTGGATAGACCCAACACCAATGATAGCAGGCAGATAATAGCTTTAGTTAAAAAATACAGATAATGGCTCCTTCAATGTTTGTTTCCACCCAACATGAAACCCATAATAGACACCTGAGATTAACCAGATGGTACACAGATTGTATTGATTGCTGCCCAATATATACCACACAACCATTTAAAAACCCAAGTTTGAGCATTAGTTTGGACCTGACTCGGAGTCTAATAGGTGAACAAGATGATAAAGTAGCATGACATCATATTAAGCGATGCATAAGTAAGGAGACACGAAAGAGTGCGACCTCTCTTGCGTACCCATGTAGTCCTCAAGGTCATCTGCTCAGTTGACGATGATAATGAGGTTTTCGTGGCTGCCGGCGGCAGGGAAGAAGATCGGAGGCGGCGAAAGACAATCTGGAGGGCGGATCCCTCCTGTGGTGAACCCTCCTATCATTGGAGCAACTGAGCCGGGGTGGAACACAGTGTAGCAGGAGCGGGACAAACCACACAAGGTTTTCTTTGACACATATCTTTAACAGAAGTAATTGTGTAAGGTCTTGTTTGAATTTGAGGAATCTAACAATGCAGGGCTAGGAAATACACAGGAATAGGATAGGAATGACGTGCAAAATAGAGAATTTAAAAACACAGGATTTCTGCCAATCTAGGTGTTTGGTTCACAAGAATTGAAAGATCACATGATGCAAAGAAGCATGGTGAGATTAAGTCAAACCACAAGAAAATGTACGATTATAATGCTATTATGCTACTATCTCTTAATCTTGTGCTTCATGAATAGGAATTTGAAAAGGAGGACAAGTGGATATTAAAATTCCTACGGTTTTTCTTTCCAGGAGACACTAAAGGAACAAATCCTACAGTTTTCCTTTTCTCCATTCCTTTGAACCAAATGCATAAATAGTAGTACCATATGAAACTTTCCAATTCTAATATTTTTCCTTCACTTTTCCTTTCAAGCATCAGCGATTCTAGTAGGCAGGCTTGAGCAGGGAAAAGCCTACACTCAAAAAATGTTTTTGTGCTACTTCTACTACTTTGGACCCAGGCCACTGCCCTACTAGCTCAACTCCCACGCCCATCTACAAATGCACAGCTCAAACGCGCAGAGATAAATAATGATGGTGTTCAAGAGAGTTCATCACGGATAGCTAAGTTGCCTGGTACCTCACTGCTTGTCATATAGTAGGAGAAACTAATCGTATTTAACATTTCTACGTGGGCTCAGTGGACAATATATATAACATGTAGAGTAAAAAAGCGATGCAACAAGTGTAGAACCTCTTTGACGAAGCCATGTCGATCTCAGCGTGATTGGGTTGGTCGGTGAGGACGCTCCGGCTGATTTGGCTGTTGGAGGAGGGGAAGAAGATCTTAGGTGTCTCTAGATGGAGCCCGGGGTACTGCTCCATTGTGATGTAGGGTTTCGTTGTTGGAGCAGCTCCGGTGAGTTGTACGACGGCGAGGCTGAGGCAAGACAAGAGATATAACGTTAACCTGAGTGCTAGATGACATAAAATACATAACCACAAAGTGCTAGATGAAAATACATCAGCCTCTCATCTCTGGACTTTTGCTATCGAAACTGAATTTTATCGTAAAACGAACGCACTAGTAGCAAAGAAGAAGGCCGGAGCAGCAGCGTGGAGAGAGCCGGGCAGCTGGTCGTAGCAAAGATCTCAAAGTTGTAACGCCCTCGATGCGGCTATATCTCCCACGTGTCGAAGCACGACTTAGAGGCATAACCGCATTGAAAGCAATGTCGCAAGTGAGGTAATCTTCACACAACCCATGTAATACATAAGGAAGAGATACATAGTTGGCTTACAATCGCCACTTCACACAATTACATGAATAAAGCATTACATCATCCAGATACAATCAAGGTCCGACTACGGAACCAAAATAAAAGAACCCCAAATGCATAAAGGTCCCCGATCGACCCCAACTGGGCTCCACTATCGATCAACTAGAACGAAACAACACAAAGGGCAAGATCTTCATCGAGCTCCTCCTTGAGCTTGGTTGCGCCACCTAGTCGGTAACATAGGCACCAGCAAACTGGTTTTGGAAGTATCTGTGAGCCACGGGGACTCAGCAATCTCGCACCCTCGCGATCAAGACTATTTAAGCTTATGGGTAAGGTAAAGGCATGAGGTGGATCTGCAGCAAGCGACTAGCATATATGGTGGCTAACATACGCAAATGAGAGCGAGAAGAGGAGCAAAGAAACGGTCGTCAACTAGAAATGATCAAGAGGTGATCCTGAACTCCTACTTACGTCAAAACATAACCCAAAACCGTGTTCACTTCCCGGACTCCGCCGAGAAGAGACCATCACGGCTACACACGCGGTTGATGTGTTTTAATTCGGATCTGGTGTCAAGTTATCTACAACCGGACATTAATAAATTCCCATCTGCCACATAACCACGGGCACGGCTCTCGAAAGTTTATACCCTGTAGGGGTGTCCCAACTTAGCCCATGACAAGCTCTCGCGATCAATGAAGGAATAGACCTTCTCCCAGGAAGACCCGATTAGTCTCGGAATCCCGGTTTACAAGACATTTCGACAATGGTAAAACAAGACCAGCAAAGCCGCTCGATGTGCCGACAAATCCCGATAGGAGTCGCACGTATCTCATTCTCAGGGCACACCGGATGAGCCAGACGTCGGGTTGGCATAGACCCTGGTTGCCCAGGGGGCGCCGGACATCGCTCGGTTTGGACCAGCACCGGAGGAGCACCGCGGGGGGTAATAAAGATGACCCTTGAGTCTCAGAACCCAAGGGAAAAAGGTTGGGCCTTCTTTGGAGGAGTTTTATTCAAAGCGAACTGTCAAGGGGTCACATAAATCACCCGACCGCAGTAAGGAACGCAAAATCCGGGAACATAACACCGGTATGACGGAAACTAGGGCGGCAAGAGTGGAACAAAACACTGCATAAGGCCGAGCCTTCCACCCTTTACCAAGTATATAGGTGCATTAATTAAATAAGAGATATTGTGATATCCCAACAAGTAAACATGTTCCAACAAGGAACAACATCTCCATGTTCCAACAAGGAACAAACTTCATCTTCACCGCAACTAACAACGCTATAAGAGGGCTGAGCAAAGCGGTAACATAGCCAAACAACGGTTTGCTAGGACATGGTGGGTTAGAGGTTTGACATGGCAATTTGGGAGGCTGACAAGCAAATGGTAGGCATCGTAGCATTGGCATAGCAAAAGAGCGAGCAAACTAGCATAGCAAAGATAGTAGTGATTTCGAGGGTATGGTCATCTTGCCTGAGATCCCGCTAGGAAGAAGAACGAGTCCATGAAGAAGACAAACAGATGTAGTCGAACGAATCCTCACAACTCCGGAACGAAACTGAAGCTAACGATAGAAGCAAACCGGAAAGAAGCAAACAACATGGTAAACACACAAGCATAAACATGTCATGATGCACAAACAAGTATGATGCATGTCCGGTTTAATGAGGTATGACATGGCAAGGTGAAGCAAACAACACTACAATTTAAGTGGAGCTCAATATGCAACGAGTTGCATATTGACGAAACACCACATCATTATTTAGTTCTGTCTCGGTTATGTACCCAACAATATTAAATATTGGTTAACATGGCAAGTGGTGAAGCATAACAAAAACTATACCATCTAAACAATTTAAATGGGGCCGGATATAAAAACAACAAATCCGGTAAATCCCCATATGCATTTAGCAATTTAATGCAAACACAATTTTAAACATTTTAATTGTTGTTATCATGATGCAGATGACATATTCAAGTTTTATGCAATTTTATGAAAATGTTGGCAAGAGCATGTTACGAAGCATTTGTCACCGTGGCGGAACGAAAAGGGTGCCGTGGCAACTACAACGGAAATGGTGCCACGACAACATTGCGGTGATCCGACAACTCGTCGAGATGTCGGTGCAAAAGAAAGTGTGCGGATGTGCGGAACATGCAAAAGATGGTGGGGTGCTCCCGACTACCGGGTGTCCCACATGACGGTGGCAAGGCAAAAGAGGGGCATCGCAAGCGACAACTTGATCACGGTGCAAACACGAGCATCTCATACAACACATGCATTCGTTCGCGGGCGTCGTCTCGGGTTTATACCTTTGAAGCGTGCGTTTCGGGCGGAACGAGTTCGTAGTGGAAGTAGTCTTACACGTTCGTTTCAGAGAGGTACTTGACGAATCCAACGTCTTCGGGGCGACGGTAGTGGAAGTAGTGGTACACGGCAACGGTAGTCGTACACGAGTTGTAGTCAAACTTGACGGAGCCAACATCCTCGAGGGTAGTCGTGGTACTTGGGGTCTTCGGACTTGCCGATCTCGGTTCTTGCGACGGTAGTGGTACATGGCAACGGTAGTCGAACTTGAAGGGTCATCAACGTCGTGGGACTTGGCGCATCACCGGGTGTAGTCGTACACGAGGTCCTGCTCGGGGATGGTCTTGGCCTTGGTATTGATTCGAAATGGGGCCTTGCGGAGACAACCCAACAAAGCATGCTGCTGTTGAAGGGCATGGGTCTTCTTCCCGCAAGGAACAAAAAATGGAGGCGGCTGCGGCTGATGCGGTCGCAGGTGTGGGCGCTTGGTCAACGCAAGGCGAGGCGCTCGTTGACGAGAGGAAGCAGGCGGCAGAGGCGCAACAGCAGGTCGACGCCGCGGGGGCGAGGCGGCGCTGCACTTGGCGCGATCTCCGGTGAAGGCAGCGCCGCTTGAGGCAGGGGACGCGGGGCTGCTGAGAAGCAGAGGCCGGCGGCGGCGGAGCATGGGCAGGGGGTGATGCGGGTCGTCCTCCTCGCCCTAGACAAGACGAGGCAGGGGAGGTCTTGGCGCAGGGCTCCGGCGACGCAGGGCACCGCGGCGGGCCTGAGCGATGGCAAGGGGCTGCGGGATCCGGAGAGAGATGCGGGTGTGCGGAGTCAGGGCCAGAGGGAGAGATCGACAGGAGGGAGAGGGCTAGCGAGCGACGGGGTTCGGGCGCTGCGGGGAGGATCGAGGAAGAGGGAGATGGCGGCGCGAGGGAGGCAATCAGGAGAGATAGGGATCGGGACGAGGAGCTAGGGTTAACAGTGCGCCGGCTGGGCCTGTGGAACGGGCCTTAGAGGCCGGCCCAGGTAGGGAAGGAAGTGGCCAGAGGCCTGGCTCGAGGCCTAGCTGGGCTCTCTTCTCCCTCTCTCTTATTTTCCCAAACAGTAATGAAAAGGAAGAAGGAAAAGAGAGAAAGGAAAAAGGTTAGAGAAGGGACTTTGGCATGCGGATAATTTTCCCGAGCTCACAAAAAATGAGCTTGAACCAGGAAAAATAGAAGTAGGCGTGACCGAAAGTTTAAATTCAAACTCATTTGATTTAAATTCAAATGATTTGAATAGGAAGTGAGGTTTGGGAAGGTCCAAAATGTTCGGATTTTTGGTGGAGCTCCGGAATATGATGAAAGAAATTATGGGCAAGGTTGGAGACCAAGAATTGAGATAACAACGGCATTAGGATATTTTGTAAGTGTGTTTGCGGTAAATCCAAATAATTGGAATATTTACTAGAGCTCTCTAAATATCGAGAGGATATGTTTTAAAGAGAATCACCATGTGAATTCCCTCGATTTAAATGGATCAAAGATCCATGCCATTTATTTAGTTGAGTTGCAAAAGATTAATGACATGATGACATGATGACAAGATGCAATGCAAAAATAAAAGAGCAAGCACAAAAGAAACACACGGTGATCACAAAAAAATATGGAAGTCTTCTGGAGCGTCGGTCTCGGGGCGTTACAACACTCCACCACTACAAGAGGATCTCGTCCCGAGATCTAGGATGGCACCGGAGAGAAACGGAAGAGGAAGAGAAGAGGTAAAACTAAGTTGCTTCTTTGACAAACGAATGAAACCATGAACCTTGAGAGGTTGAGCAATTTAAAAGAAAGAGTACAATAGAGATGAACGAGATTGCAAACAATCCGTTAGAGAAGAGGAACAAGGAACATTACGAGGACTTGAAGGTTGCAAAGACATGAATCAAGAGTTTAATGGACAAGATAGAATTCGAAAACACTCCGGTTAAAACAAGATGAGAGAGGAAGAATTCGGGCAGCACTCCGGTTGAACATGGAAGGAATAGAACATGAACTTGAGAACATGGGATGATACTTGATGAAATCAAGAACACACTGCCTCCGGAACTATTGAAAGAATGGCACAATGGGTAAGAAGGATTTCAGACAGCACTAAGGTTGAAAAGAGAGGCAAAACTTGATAAGATGAAAGAACTTGAATGAGAACACAACACTCCGGTTAAATGGATAAGCAAGAAAAGGACATGATCCTCACAATTGAGATGATGAGTGAAAAGAGCAACATCACAATGACTCCGTAAGAAAGAATAGAAGTAGATCATTGGAATAAAGGGACGGAGAAGAAAATGACAACTTCTACCACAATTGAATTTGGAAGGCATCCTTGCAAGAAGGTTAGAATAGAGTTGTTGGAAGACCAACAACGAAAAGAATAAGTTTGTAGTGGGCTTATGGAAACATCTCAACATTATGAGGTGACAACTGGCCACTAACGGAAACAATTGCTTGCATGAGATTAACGAAGAGATGAAAGCTTGTTCCATCAAGATGGAAAAGAGATAACTTGGGTCATTAATAAGCACCAAAATAGCAACATTCCTTAGGGAGGGCTTTAGGTGAAATCTATACCAAGATAACTCCAATGAAGAGAATGACGGCTGAAAAGATCTCTTGAACAAAGAGAAAAGGATGGGTTTAAATATGTCACTCTTGAAAACTTGTGAATCATGAAACGTGAAGGGAAATTATCAAGAATGACCTAACACCACCTCAGAAGATAAGGTAGAAAGAATTGCACTTTGGAATGCAAGATGAAGAATGCTTGAACTCCTCCAAATAAGACATGTGTTGAACACCATGTTTAATTTTTGAGTATAGCTTGGCTGATCTTAACTTCAAGAGAAATCTTGAAGAACAATTGAAGAATGAAAAGAATCCTTGACGAACCACCACTCCGGTAATAAACGGATGATGAAAAGAAAGAGAAGTTGAAAACACAAGGTGAAGCCTTGCGATGATTTAGATGGAGCTTCGCGACGAGATAATGCGGAAAAACTTAGAACTCCGAAAGAAAGATGAACAACAAGAAGCCAAGAATTTATTCCTCCTGAACAAACTCCAAAGGAAAGGATTAATCACTTGGATGAAACAAGAATAAGAATTATGTTATGCGTATCCTTCACCTATTTAAATTGATGACAAGCAACGGATTTGGCATACTACTTATTCTCGTAGAAAGGATTAAGAGAGATATAGCGCAAAGTTGGGAAAACTTGAACAAACCACCGGTAGGATTCGGAAAGAACGAATTAATTGATGCGATAACAACAGAAGAGGAATGTTGAAAGAACCACCGTAAGAATTGAAAATGAAAGTAGCAAAGGCACAGTTCACCGGGAAGAATTGGACAAAAACAAAATGAAGATACTTGAGAGGATTTAGATACATGAGAACGAAGAGATCATGAACTGATTAGAGGATATTCGATTGATGCACCGGCAAGATAGGATAATGATAACTGACAGCTGAGAATGAATAAACCTGAATTGATGGGCTTCAAAGAATGAAACTGAAAAGACTCCTAAAATGCTCCGGATGGGTGAAAAAGATTCTCACAATCGAAAACAATTATGAGAGGATGGCAACAAGCTAGCACCATGAATCTTGAAGAGAATAGAGCAAGATTAAAGAGAAACTCTTCTTCAGTCTTCAAATGATGAGAATGACAACGAGAAACACCACCAAGAATTATGGAGGCACACCGGAAGAATCAAAAGCGAGGAGGTTGAGCCAACTATGAAAAGAATTTGAAAGATCTTGGAGAAAAGCATTTGACTGATGATAACTCATTCTCACGTCAAACTTGGAGAAGCTCTGGGAAAATAGAAGAGTCAGGTAAGATCCTGGGAAAAGACCTGTGGGTTAGGGCCCACTCAAAAGAACACCGTTGAAAAGATTTAAAAGAGATGTTGCACCGGTTGAATTAAATGACTTGAATGAGATACCAATCTCGAAAGAGCTTGAACGAATGCAGAGTGGAAACACGAATCTTCAAGATATCTTGAGCACTCCGGAATAACAAATAGCGAGAAGTAGAATGATAATGAGGTGCACGGTATGAGAAGACATTGAAATGAGGAAAAGGTATGATCAACAAAACTTGACTTGAATCCACCGGAGAAGAGAAAGGAATGAGGAATGACGAACTAGTAGAACATCTTCTTGAGAACCACCGGGTAAGAACATTGACGGAAAAGAATGGAGAAACTTCACAAAAATAAAAGGATACTAGATTAAGAAATCTGAGTCCTTGAGGAAAAAGGGTGGGTGGGCGGAAAAACAAAGGCAAGTTGGAGACGGATGAAACAAACGCCATTGAGAAGAAATGATAATTGGTCTTGCTGATGTTGAAGTGATCGTATCCACTTGAAGAGAAACACGCCGGTTGAAAAGGATTGACATGACAATCTCGATTGTCGAGAAGGATTGGTATTCACATCGAGTATGAGAACACCATTTCGGAAAGGTATGGAATCAACACTTGACATTGAAGCAACTCAATACCACAACTCAAAACAAAAACAAAGGACTGGCTTGCGAATAAGCCGGAACAAACATATGATAGAGATTTCGTCCAAGTTTTTGGTGGGGCCTACACGGCTCGATCAGACAAAGACCATCATGTACAAGGCAAGGCACATGACATACGAAGTGAACCCGAGTCGGCATAGCCAAGGACTCTTTAAGACACAACGAAATCACTGTGAAACCAACCGTGAATAGGCGGACCACTAGACGTCGAACCCCAATTTCATATCATACATCCGTCGGAAAGATATCCTAAGAGCTACTTGAATTCCCACCTATGAAACTCCCAAATTTTCCGGTTATGCAATCAGGTGTTGGGGATACAGGAAGCATAATATCTCACCCAAAACTAGCAAATCCTACATCCAGTTGTATCCATCCTTCAACACATAACCAAGAAACCTTCAGAAATCGTCTACCTCAACCTTCAAAAGCATCCGTTATACAAGTTATGGTGATACTCCGAACTCCCGCCTCAAGATCGGGTGGCGCCGAGGTTATCTCACCAACGAATCGCATAAAAGAGATTTTCGATGTCGGCATATTAAACTCGTGTATTCCGTAACTGCAACGATAAAATTATGGCGACAACACCTCGAGCTCAACTCCCGGACACTTCCACTAAACCCCGACAGAGGCACCAAGACAATGTTCTCATCATAAAACCATCGGAACGATTCCAAGATACCCGCGTGATCCTCAATTTTTTTTAGTGAAATTTGAGAAGAGAAGAGTCAAAACTCTACGTCAGGATGCCTTACCAGAGCGATGAAGAGACTGGGGAGTAAAAAGAATTCCTAACTCTCTGATATATCTAATCCTAAATGACTCAAAACATTTTTCTAGACACAACTCGGCCGCTAAAAACGATCAAGCAGTGGGGCTCCTAAGGTCGGGGAAGGCTCTGATTACCAACTTGTAACGCCCTCGATGCGGCTATATCTCCCACGTGTCGAAGCACGACTTAGAGGCATAACCGCATTGAAAGCAATGTCGCAAGTGAGGTAATCTTCACACAACCCATGTAATACATAAGGGAAGAGATACATAGTTGGCTTACAATCGCCACTTCACACAATTACATGAATAAAGCATTACATCATCCAGATACAATCAAGGTCCGACTACGGAACCAAAATAAAAGAAGAACCCCAAATGCGACAAAGTTCCACGATCGACCCCAACTGGGCTCCACTACTGATCAACTAGAATGAAACAACACAAAGGGCAAGATCTTCATCGAGCTCCTCCTTGAGCTTGGTTGCGTCACCTGCTCGGTAACATAGGCACCTGCAAATTGGTATTGGAAGTATCTGTGAGCCACGGGGACTCAGCAATCTCGCACCCTCGCGATCAAGACTATTTAAGCTTATGGGTGTAAAGGCATGAGGTGGAGCTGCAGCAAGCGACTAGCATATATGGTGGCTAACATACGCAAATGAGAGCAAGAAGAGGAGCAAAGAAACGGTCGTCAACTAGAAATGATCAAGAGGTGATCCTGAACTCCTACTTACGTCAAAACATAACCCAAAACCGTGTTCACTTCCCGGACTCCGCCGAGAAGAGACCATCACGGCTACACACGCGGTTGATGCGTTTTAATTCGGATCTGGTGTCAAGTTATCTACAACCGACATTAACAAATTCCCATCTGCCACATAACCGCGGCACGGCTCTCGAAAGTTTATACCTGCAGGGTGTCCCAACTTATCCCATGACAAGCTCTCACGATCAACGGCGAATAGACCTTCTCCCAGAAGACCCGATCAGTCTCGAATCCCGGTTTACAAGACATTTCGACAATGGTAAAACAAGACCACCAAAGCCGCCCGATGTGCCGACAAATCCCGATAGGAGTCGCACGATCTCGCTCGTGGCACACCGGATGAGCCAGACGTCGGGTTGGCATAGACCCTGGTTGCCTGTGGGGCGCCGGACATCGCTTCGGTTTGGACCAAGCACCCGAGGAGCACCGCCCGGGGTAAAATAAAGATGACCCTTGAGTCTGCAGAACCCAAGGGAAAAAGGCTTAGGTAGGCAAATGGTAAAACCAAGTTTGGGCCTTTTTGGAGGAGTTTTATTCAAAGCGAACTGTCAAGGGGTCCCATAAATCACCCGACCACGTAAGGAACGCAAAATCCGGGAACATAACACCGTATGACGGAAACTAGGGCGGCAAGAGGAACAAAACACTGCATAAGGCCGAGCCTTCCACCCTTTACCAAGTATATAGGTGCATTAATTAAATAAGAGATATTGTGATATCCCAACAAGTAAACATGTTCCAACAAGGAACAACATCTCCGTGTTCCAACAAGGAACAAACTTCATCTTCACCTGCAACTAACAACGCTATAAGAGGGGCTGAGCAAAGCGGTAACATAGCCAAACAACGGTTTGCTAGGACATGGTGGGTTAGAGGTTTGACATGGCAATTTGGGAGGCTGACAAGCAAATGGTAGGCATCGTAGCATTGGCATAGCAAAAGAGCGAGCAAACTAGCATAGCAAAGATAGTAGTGATTTCGAGGGTATGGTCATCTTGCCTGAGATCCCGCTAGGAAGAAGAACGAGTCCATGAAGAAGACAAACGGACGTAGTCGAACGAATCCTCACAACTCCGGAACGAAACCGAAGCTAACGAGAGAAGCAAACCGGAAAGAAGCAAACAACATGGTAAACACACAAGCATAAACATGTCATGATGCACAAACAAGTATGATGCATGTCCGGTTTAATGAGGCATGACATGGCAAGGTGAAGCAAACAACACTACAATTTAAGTGGAGCTCAATATGCAACGAGTTGCATATTGACGAAACACCACATCATTATTTACTTCTGTCTCGGTTATGTACCCAACAATATTAAATATTGGTTAACATGGCAGGTGGTGAAGCATAATAAAAACTATACCATCTAAACAATTTAAATGGGGCCGGATATAAAAACAACAAATCCGGTAAATCCCCATATGCATTTAGCAATTTAATGTAAACACAATTTTAAACATTTTAATTGTTGTTATCATGATGCGGATGACATATTCAAGTTTTATGCAATTTTATGAAAATGTTGGCAAGAGCATGTTATGAAGCATTTGTCACTGTGGTGGAACGAAAAGGGTGCCACGGCAACTACAACGGAAATGGTGCCACGGCAACATTCCGGTGATCCGACAACTCGTCGAGATGTCGGTGCAAAAGAAAGTGTGCGGATGTGCGGAACATGCTAAAGATGGTGGGGTGCTCCCGACTACCGGGTGTCCCACATGATGGTGGCAAGGCAAAAGAGGGGCATCACAAGCGACAACTTGATCACGGTGCAAACACGAGCATCTCATACAACACATGCATTCGTTCGCGGGCGTCGTCTCGGGTTTATACCTTTGAAGCGTGCGTTTCGGGCGGAACGAGTACACGTTCGTTTCGGAGAGGTACTTGACGAATCCAACGTCTTCGGGGCGACGGTAGTGGAAGTAGTGGTACACGGCAACGGTAGTCGTACACGAGTTGTAGTCGAACTTGACGGAGCCAACGTCCTCGAGGGTAGTCGTGGTACTTGGGGTCTTCGGACTTACCGGTCTCGGTTCTTGCGACGGTAGTGTTACATGGCAACGGTAGTCGAACTTGAAGGGTCGTCAACGTCGTGGGACTTGGCGCATCACCGGGTGTAGTCGTACACGAGGTCCTGCCCGGGGATGGTCTTGGCCTTGGTATTGATTCGAAACGGGGACTTGCGGAGACAACCCAACAAAGCATGCTACGGTTGAAGGGCATGGGTCTTCTTCCCGCAAGGAACAAAAAATGGAGGCGGCTGCGGCTGATGCGGTCGCAGGGTGCAGGGGCGCGGTCAATGCAAGGCGAGGCGCTCGTTGACGAGAGGAAGCAGGTGGCAGAGGCGCAACAACAGGTCGACGCTGCGGGGGCGAGGCGGCGCTGCACTTGGCGCGATCTCCGGTGAAGGCGGCGCCGCTTGAGGTGGGGGACGCGGGGCTGCTGAGAAGCAGAGGCCGGCGGCGGCGGAGCATGGGCAGGGGGTGATGCGGGTCGTCCTCCTCGCCCTAGACAAGACGAGGCAGGGGAGGTCTTGGCGCAGGGCTCCGGCGACGCAGGGCACCGCGGCGGGCCTGAGCGACGGCGAGGGGCGGCGGGATCGGGAGAGAGATGCGGGTGTGCGGAGTCAGGGCCAGAGGGAGAGATCGACAGGAGGGAGAGGGCTAGCGAGCGACGGGGTTCAGGCGCTGCGGGGAGGATCGAGGAAGAGGGAGATGGCGCGCGAGGGAGGCAATCGGGAGAGATAGGTATCGGGACGAGGAGCTAGGGTTAACAGTGCGCCGGTTGGGCCTGTGGAACGGGCCTTAGAGGCCGGCCCAGGTAGGGAAGGAAGTGGCCAGAGGCCTGGCTCGAGGCCTAGCTGGGCTCTCTTCTCCCTCTCTCTTATTTTCCCAAAACAGTAATGAAAAGGAAGAAGGAAAAGGGAGAAAGGAAAAAGGTTAGAGAAGGGACTTTGGCATGTGGATAATTTTCCCGAGCTCACAAAAAATGAGCTTGAACCAGGAAAAATAGAAGTGGGCGTGACCGAAAGTTTAAATTCAAACTCATTTGATTTAAATTCAAATGATTTGAATAGGAAGTGAGGTTTGGGAAGGTCCAAAATGTTTGGATTTTTGGTGGAGCTCCGGAATATGATGAAAGAAATTATGGGCAAGGTTGGAGACCAAGAATTGAGACAACAACGGCATTAGGATATTTTGTAAGTGTGTTTACGGTAAATCCAAATAATTGGAATATTTACTATAGCTCTCTAAATATCGAGAGGATATGTTTTAAAGAGAATCACCATGTGAATTCCCTCGATTTAAATTGATCAAAGATCCATGCCATTTATTTAGTTGAGTTGCAAAAGATTAATGACATGATGGCATGATGACAAGATGCAATGCAAAAATAAAAGAGCAAGCACAAAAGAAACACACGGTGATCACAAAAAAATATGGAAGTCTTCTGGAGCGTCGGTCTCGGGGCGTTACACAGGTAGCAGCTGCAGGGGCTCGAGGAAGAGTAGGATCTGCTGCTTGTGCAGCAGCAGCGCGTGCAAGAGTAGAGCAGTAGCGCAAGAAAGAGCAAGAGCAAGAGCAGCAATGCAAGCAAGAGCAAGAGCGAGAGAAGCAGCATGAGCAAGAGCAAGAGCAAGAGCAAACCAAGCAGGAGACCGAGAGCAAGAGCAGAGCAACAACGCGAGCAAGAGCCAAAACAGCAATAGCTCCTACTGATGTGGACGTCCGCCAACGGAGTGACGCTGTGGAGGAAGTGGCCGCCGCCGCCGCCATGGATGGAGCCGCGCCATGTCGGCTCGGGACCGAGCGCCGGCAGCACTATGAGATCGAATCAACAAGAAAATGCGACGATTAGTGTAGAACCCCTTTGGTGGCACCGATTAGGCCTCAGCTTCATCCGAGGAATTGGTGATGATGCTGATCTTTCGGTCGTGCAGGTGAAGACGGTGGTGTGGGAATGGAGGTGGTGCGAAAGACGAGCGGAACATCGGGGCAACTCCTTCAAGGTGGAGGACGGGGTGCCTGAACCAGCGGGATGACGAGGTCAATGACGGATCCTCATTCGGTGTGGTGGATGAGGGACGTTGAGGTGTTGCTATGGATGACGTCGTCGAGGAAGAGACTCTGGCAGGGTGGCGGACGGAGGAGGGTGTGGGGCTTCACAGGTTTTCGCGACCTCGGTGTACGAATGGGTCGGTGGATGTGATGGGAGGAGGGAACCATGGCTTCGGGACGCGCTTGTCTGAAATGTGGGGTAAGTTACGAAAGTGCCCCCACCAATTTTACCTACGTGGTTCTTTCGGTTCAAGGGTATTACGGGCATTTAGCGTTTTCGGATTTCACAAGAGGTGGAGTTTTCGTGCGCGTTGTAAGTTTGGGACAGCAAGGCGCGGGTTGAGATGGAGGGAGTTTTCGGAGCACAAAGAGACAAAGATATATCTTAAATATTTCGGGGTAACAAGGCGCGGGTTGAAGAGGCGGGAGTTTCATAGCACAATAGACAGAGATGCTAGCTTGAAATTTCGGCATAACAAGGCGCGACTTGAAATTTCAGGAGAACAAGCTTAACGTGTACAAAAAAAGACAAGTCGCACCTCATCACTAGAGAGAGCCCTGTCCCGTTTTACTATATTACCAGAAATTCATTCAAATACAAAAACTAAAAAACTAAAAAAAAATCGGGACAACAAACATAACGTGTACAGTACCAAATCAATTTGCACTTCCTATTGGGGATATAACTACTGAGTATAAACCGCACAGGAGGGGCCGGTTTATGCTCATCCGTATTTAAGCCCATGAAGACAGGGAGTATGGCGTTCTATCATTAAAGCTTAGAGGCCCAGAGCCCAAAGGCGATTTAGAGCCCATAAACGTAAACCGGCATGAGATGTGTAAACTTGTGTTGTAAGTTAGGAAAGGTAGAAACCGAGCCGGACACGTGTATGAGCTAGCCTCAGTGTTCTGTAAACTGCCGGGTGTCAACCTGTGTATATAACGGGACGGCCCGACGGCGGTTCAGGGACAAGAAACAATAACTCGAGAGATAGGTAGAGCGGATTCGCTCCCTGCTCATCGAGACCCATCAATTCCACCACAACTAGATCGTAGGCTTTTACCTTCACCACAAGGGGCCGAACCAGTATAAACTCCCTGTGTCCTTTGTCTGGTTTAACCCCTTTTTGCTAATCTTGTTGCGATGGCTCCATGACTAAGTCCTCTCACTAGGACATCTGACGTGTTAATTCCACGACAGTTGGCGCCCACCATGGGGCTATCGCACGATGGTTTCGAGTTCTTGAAGGGCAACTTTGAAGGACTCAAGGGATACACGGTTGGCCGGATGACCAAGAGTCGTCGCGGCAAGCACTACATCGATGACGCAGGATGGGGCCCCGAGGCCGGCTCAATTGAGTACGGGTACCGGGTCCCCTTTGGCGGAATTCATGTTTTCATCGGCAAGATCGGCGAACCGGGCCTTGAGCCGGACATCTCCACCGACCTCATCGAGATGGCTCAGCGTGCGAGTCCTGCCCGGGTTGAGCCCACCATGAAGCGTGCGTTCGTAGGATTCATCCATGGTGCGGAATCTGAACCGGTGTCCGACTGTGAGATGGCCGTCTACTCAGATGGCGAGTCATCCACTGGCGAAACCGAGTCACTGTACAATTGCAAGACGGCCGGATCGGGGGTTGTTCCGATGGCGATAGTATTCCGGACCCCTTTGAACCGCCAAACCGGGTTGCAATCTTCATGGCCAGTGCATAGGCCACCTTGCAATCTTCGTCTACAGCACAATAATTTCTAGATCGGCAGCCGAGGCAGGAGGCCCTGCGCGCCGGCCGGCTCAAGTTCTGTCCGGTTTATTGGACACCTGGACAACGTTGTTGACCACACTAGTTACCCCGGAGACTCAGGATCAACATAATGTGGAGGTTACAAGGCTGCGAGATCAGATAGCTCAGGCCAAGGAAGACTTGGCAGCTGAGGAAACCAGGATGGCTGAAGAACGGGCCGCTTTAGATGCCCAGTCGCAGCAGATCCAGGCACAGAATTACCGGCTCATGCTGGATCAGAACGCGTCAAACGAGGTTCTAAGGAGGAGGCACCGATCCCGTCTGCCGCCGGTTTATGAAGGAATGAATGTCTTCAATACGCCGGGGGCAGGGCCAAGTGATCCGGCAGCAGTGAACCAGACCGAGGCACATGGGACCGAAGCTCCGGGTCAGCCACGGGTGATGGACCCGCCTCGGCGGACGGATAACCAGCCGCAATACGTACCAACACCGCCGGGTCACTTCTCCAGCCCTTTGGATAACATGATTGCTGCAGCGTCTCGTTTGGCAGCTATTCCGATGGAGGGCAAATCACTGGCGGCGGTTGAAACACGACGAGCCAGGGATCTTCTTCAAATTGCCATGGTGCAACAGCAGGCTTATTCATATAGTCGAGACAGAATACATTCAACCCCTCGTCTGAGCAAGAGTTACAACAGGCACATTGACGAGCTGGCTGTGTCAAGCAGTGCGCGGCACCGTGACGCCCCTCGAGGGCCTAACCTGGCGCATGGTGGTATGAATGCTCAGGATGTGGTAAACAACGGCAGAGCACGACGAGAGGCAGAGTTAGCGGCGTAGTTGGCGGTGCAATACCCGAATCATCAACCCGCTCTGGTTCAACCGGCGGCATCAGTTGAACGTGGATTGGCTTTTAGCTCTTGGGGAGTACCGTGCCTCACCCCAGCTCTGCGTAATGTGCATCTACCCAAGGATTTCAAGGGTCCGTGTAAAGTGCCTAATTATACCGCCAATTTACCCCCCCCCCCCCCGAGGTGTGGGTTGAGTGTTATGAGATGGCAATGGAGATGCTGGATGTGGATGAAGCGGCGTGTGCAAAATACTTCACCATGATGTTAGATGGAATGACTCGCACCTGGTTAAAGAGTTTGCCCGTTAACTCGATCAGTTCGTGGGACGAGTTGAAGGCCCGGTTTATAGCGAACTTCAAGGATACGTGCAAACAACCCATGTCGATTGTGGATCTGGCTGCTTGTGTCCAAGGAGAGAACGAATCAACGACTCATTGGGTGTGCCGGGTTTTGGAAATCCTGCATTCATCGGACCGCATCAATGCTGATTCTGCAATTATAACATTGGAGGGCAATTTCCGGTTTTAGTCGCTGAAGGTGAAATTGGGACGGCTCAAGCGTCACTGCAATGACATGGGAACGCTCATGGCAGCTCTGGTTAAGTATGATGATTCTGATAATACCAAGGATCCTGAGTCTGACGAAGAGAAGCCGGAGAAGGGAAAGAAGAATGCCGGCGCAAAAGGACACCATAACCAGGCTGGCCATGGGAATAATGGTATGCGCAAGGCGAGCAACAATTCTGATTTTGTGGCTAACACCAATGTTCAAGGCAATAATCAGCACCGTAAGGGTAAACCGCCCCCGCGGGGCGGAGGGTCAGGGATGAATCTGGAGCGTTTGTTGAAACATCCTTGCCCAAAGCACGGGATGCAAGATAAACCGGCTACGCATTTATGGAAGGATTGATTCATTATGCGAGAGTTCAAAAATTCAGATCTCTTCCGGTATGATCATGGACCGTCCGGCGGTTCAGGACCCGGGTTTCACGGACCTGTTTATGGTGGAGGTAACTCTGGTTCAGGTTTTCAGGGTAACCAAGGTGGACAGGGCAATCAAGGCAATCAGGGCAACCAAGGTGGTTATAATCAGTAGGGGAATCAACAACAGCAACAGTCGGGTTATCAGAGCAACCCGAAGCAGTTAATTGGTGGACAGTATCATGTCTTCACTACTAGTCTGTGCAAGCGCGATCAGAAGCTCCATAAAAGGGCAGTGAACTCTGTTGAACCGGCGGCGCCCCGTTATCTGCGCTGGTCTGAACAGCCTATTGTGTGGAGTCGGGAGGATCCTCCGCCCTGGGTTGATAATCCGGGTCATCTAGCGTTGGTGGTTGCACCGCAAGTTGGAGGTTATAAATCAAAGTGCTCATCGATGGAGGGAGCAGTATCAACATCTTGTATTATGAAACCTTCTGGCGTATGGGGTTAATAGATAAGAATCTCAAATCGTCAAACACCGTTTTTCACGGTGTGGTACCTGGTAAATCGGCTTACTCGGTCAGTAAGATAGCTCTAGAGGTGGTTTTTGGAGATGATCATGATTCGAGGTCCGAGACATTGACCTTTGAAGTGGTCAAAATCAGAAGTTCGTACCATGCCCTGTTTGGACGGCCAGTTTATGCTAAATTCATGGCAAGGTCGTGTTATGTTTATCTACAGCTCAAGATGCCGGGTCATAAGGGGACCATCACAGTTCATGGTAGCCGCAAGATTGCCCTGGAGTGCGAGGAAGGTGATGCGGCTTATGCTGAGTCGGTTTGCGCAGCGGAAGAGTTGAAGTTCTATAAGGACAATGTTGATCTGGCTGATATGACTTCTCTGAAGAAGCCCACTATAGTGCATGATCCGGCTTTGAAGTTTAAATCGGCTGATGAGACTAAGTTGGTTGATTTTGTTCCTGGCGATTCATCCAGGCAGTTCAGCATCAGTGTTAACTTGGATTCGAAATAGGAAAGCACGCTCATCGAGTTCATCCATGAGAACGACATCTTTGCATGGAAACCTTCTGACATACCAGGTGTACCGAGGGAACTCGCTGAGCACACTCTTAATATTGATCCGAAGTTCAAACAGGCCAAACAGTTTCTTTGCCGCTTTAATGAAGAGAGGCGCAAGGCCATTGGTGAAGTGGTAGCCCGGCTATTGGTGGCAGGGTTATTGTGGAGGTGTTTCACCCTGAGTGGTTGGCTAACCCAGTGCTGGTACTTAAGAAGAATGACACTTGGCGTATGTGCGTGGACTACACAAATTTGAATAAAGCTTGCCCAGCTGATCCCTTTGCCCTCCCTCGTATTGATCAAATCATTGATGCTACGGCGGGTTGTGAGCGTTTAAGTTTCCTGGATGCTTATTCGGGTTACCATCAAATCAAAATGGCAGTTAAGGACAAGGAGAAGACATCTTTTATAACTCCTTTTGGAGCCTTCTATTATGTATCTATGCCTTTTGGGTTCAAGAGTGCTCAGGCGACTTATCAGCGGTGTGTGCAGAATTGCCTTCATACAGATTGGGCGCAATGTTCATGCTTATGTGGATGATATCATGGTGAAATCCAGGAAAGCAGAGACACTCATAACTGACTTGCAGGAAACTTTTGATAATCTGAGGGTTTATAAGATGATGCTTAATCCGGCTAAGTGTGTTTTTGGTGTACCGGCTGGCAAGCTCTTGGGCTTTCTGGTGTCCAACAGGGGCATTGAGGTTAATCCGGAAAAGTCAAGGCTATCACGTCCCTGGCTAAACCGGCGTGTATCAATGACGTTCAAAGACTGGCAGGTCGGATTGCAAAGATCGAGCGGTTTATCACCGGTTAGCGTATAGCATCCCGCTTTATTAGATGATGAAGAAAACAGACAACTTTGTTTCGAGTGATGCTGCTGATGCGGCGTTTGAGGATTTGAAGAAGCAGTTAGCCGAACCGCCCGTCCTTGCTGCCCCCACTGATAAGGAACCATTGCTGTTATACATGGCTGCTAATTCTCGGGCTGTCAGCATGGCTATTGTGGTGGAGCGCAAGGAGGCTGGTAAGGAATATCCGGTTCAACAGCCGGTTTACTATATCAGTGAGGTGCTTATCGAGTCCAAACAGAGATATCCCCATTGGCAAAAGCTGGTGTATGGAGTGTTTATGGCGAGCCGGAAGCTTAAGAAATACTTTCAAGGACATTCCATCACTGTGGTTAGTTCTGCTCCATTGGGAGACATCATTCAAAACAAGGAGGCAACTGGCCGGGTTGCTAAGTGGGCTATTGAGCTTGGGCCTCACGGGTTGAATTGCATGCCTCGCACTGCTATCAAGTCCCAAGCGCTCGTAGACTTCATCAACGACTGGAAAGAGTTGCAGGCACCGGAGGATAAACCGGATAATACTTACTGGACTATTCACTTTGATGGATCCAGACAATTGGAGGGCTCGGGGGCTGGAGTTGTTCTTACTTCCCCTCGAGGTGACAAATTTTGTTATGTTCTCCGCTTAATGTTTCCCTGTACTAACAATGCAGCTGAGTATGAGGCCTTACTCCATGGATTGCGGATGGCTAAGGAGATGAACTTAATCCGGGTACATTGCTTTGGTGACTCGGATTTAGTAGCTCAACAAGTATCCGGTACGTGGGATTCCAAGGATCCACTCATGGCGGCTTATCGACGGGAGGTGGACGTCATTGCTGGTCATTTCAAAGGTTATCAAGTCGAGCACATTGATCGGTGCAAAAATGAAGCGGCAGATGCCTTAAGCCGGCTTGGCTCCCAGCATAAACCGGTGCCGCCTAATGTTTTTCTGGATGTTCTGCATAATCCGCCAGTCAAGGTACCAACAGAGGAGGATCTGGCGATTCCTAACCCGGAGGCTCAACTGGTGGCGGTTCTTCATGCTATCCCTGATTGGACATTGCCGTACCTGGCGTACATGAACCGGAGCGAGTTACCAGAGGAAGAAGTTTTGGCAAAACAGATAGTCCGGCGGTCTAAGTCCATGGCTATTGTCAATGGCGAGTTACACCACTGCAATGTCTCAGGGGCGTTTTAGCATTGTGTTTCTTCTGAAGAAGGCTGTGAGATCTTGCGTGAAATCCACGAAGGAGATTGGGGTCATCATGCCGGTTAAAAATCCTTGGTGGCTAAGGCTTTCCGGCACGGTTTTTACTGGTTAACAGCTCATGCTGATGCGGAAGATTTGGTCCGAAGGTGTGATGACTGTCAGGAGTTTGCACATCAAGTTCATGTTCCGGCTCAGGAGTTGAGGATGATTCCAATTACCTGGCCGTTCGCAACTTGGGGGCTGGATATGGTGGGGCCTTTTAATAGGTCCAAGGATAAGAAGACCCACCTCCTGGTGGTGGTTGATAAATTCACCAAGTGGGTGGAGGCAGAGCCAGTGAGCAAGTGTGATGCGGCCACGACGGTTCAATTCATGAAAAAGGTGATCTTCCGGTTTGGTTTTCCGCACAGCATTATAACACATAATGGCACGAATCTCTCCAAGGGAGCTATGGAAGAGTTCTGTCAACGTGAGCACATCCGGCTTGATGTGTCATCGGTAGCCCACCCCCAATCTAATGGTCAAGCGGAGAGAGCTAATCAAGAAATCTTAAATGGCATCAAGCCCCGGCTTATGGTCCCTTTGAAGCGGACGCCAGGTTGTTGGGTGGAGGAGTTGCCTTATGTTCTATGGAGTATTAACACCACCCCCAATAGATCTACGGGTTACACACCCTTCTTCATGGTTTATGGTCCAGAAGCAGTTCTCCCAAGTGATATGTGTCATGACTCGCCCCGAGTGGCAGCCTACGTTGAAGCGGATAATGAGAGAGCACGCCAGGATGCATTGGACCTGTTAGATGAACAACGGGGTATTGCGGTAGCTCGCTCGGTGATTTATCAGCAAGACCTGCGGTGTTATCACAGCCGTCGGGTTAAAACCAGGACTTTCCAAGAAGGCGACTTGGTGCTCCGGCTCATCCAAGATCAGACTGACATGCATAAGTTTTCTCCACCTTGGGAAGGACCCTTTGTGGTCAGCAAGAATTTGAACAACGGGTCATACTACCTCATCGATGTTCGAGAGCACAAAGACTCACGCAAATCAGAGGAGGGGACTCGCCGACCGTGGAATATAGCTCATCTTCAGCCTTACTACACCTGAGCCATAGGCTCCTACTATGTATATATTTTTGACAATGTACATATTATGATCTATAAATAAACCGGCATCCTTGCTAAAGCGGGGCCTCTGCCGTTTTTGTCTTATATGTCTCCTTGGTTACATGGGGGCTCATGCATACAAAGCAGAGTTTTCCAGTAAACCGGCTTATAAAGCCACAACATAGCTTGGGAGCTTCACACCTAGGGGACCAAAGTGAGCTTGTTGCCACGCATAGCTCAAACATAGGTACCCATTGAGCACAGCTCACAATGTTACTTGGGGGCTCTTTGTGCACAACAACAAAGAGTTTGAAAGGACCCTTGTAATAGGCTATCAAGCGGGCTTGGAAGCAGTGTATTCACCTAAAACCCGGGTTAACCTGCCTTCATCAAGTAAGCCACTCTGTCCAGGTAATCCTGGTATGACCCGCCGAATGTTTGACAAGTCAATCTTATACAGACCCTGAACTTGTCAAAGTTAAAACGACCATTGGTTAATTGGAGGCCCATCTTAAAAGGCTTTGTCAAATGGTTTAACTCAGCGGCCAGGCAGCCCATGAAAAGCCTCGAATTTGGGCCTGGCAGCCCTTGAAAAGCCTCGACTACAAGTTTTTATTTGATTGTTTTTTGCAACTTTTTCTTTCCTTTGATAAGGTTTTAAGGTAAACCGACGTCTATTGACCCGGCCTGACTATAAGTCATTTCATCAGCCCGGTGTTTCTTAACCCCGCGCAGCTTTCAACTATCAGTTGTTAGCACAAAATCAATTATAAACCAGTGTTTGTTAGCCCGGTCTGGCATTGACTATAAGTCGCCAGGATGATCATCCGGTGTTTATCATAACCCGGCATGGCTTATTATATACCAGCACAACATGGTGAGAGTTATCAACACTCAGGATTTGGGTACTCACCCTTACTACAAAAATGATTGGTAAACCAATGATGTGATTTAAATCACAAGTATGAGATATTTTCATATTTCATTATCTTTACAGCCTTGGTTATAAACTCTGGCTTCATGTTGGGCATCGTAACCCGTCTGGCGGTAAACCGCCAGGATAAGTTTTCAGTTTATGACATGAAGAAAACAGGATTGCATAACACTGATAAAGATCATAAGCAGGCATTGCATCTTATGACAAAGTGGCAGTCTTAGGAAAGTGATTATGCACGACGGCATAGCAGATCAAGTGTTTCAAGCTATGCATAACGGCATAGCAGACCAAGTGTTTTAAGCTAGCCTATTACAAGTCGCTTTAACCGCCCAAAAAGATAATTGTTTTTTCTACAGAGGACAGTGCACAAATGATAAACCGGCTTCCGGATTATGATACCTCTTCGGCTTGATGAGAATTTTGGGGATCACCTTGCATCGGTTCAGCCTCCGCTTCCCCATCCACTTGCTGGAAGTCAATGGTGGCCCAGTCAATTCCACACAAAGCTCGAAAGACAACTTCATCACTTATAAGATCTGACGGTCCAAGATGAGGATCATAAGTATGCTTACGAGTTGGCGGGATTAAATTTTGGACTTCATAAACCGATGCAGCAATCCGTCTATTGTCTGCATCATAGATGGACCGGTGATAAGACAGATCAGTCTCCTCGGCCAGTTTGCTAGCAAGTGGGCGCATTTCCTTTGTCGGAGCTCTAAGGGCATCCTCGTCAAACTCCGACCCATCTTCTTTTTGGCTTGGATAACCCTTTCCGATATCCACCGGATCAAGGTCAGCTATCCAAGCCTTAGCCCGAGTCAGTGCAGATAAAGCGCCAGCCCTTGTAGTAGATCTCTTCATTTCTTCTAGCTGGGCCGGCATCCTGGAGAGCTTGGCCAAGGTATCTTTGATTAAGGTTGGCGCCGGTTTGTTGTATGAAGCAGTGCAGATAACTCGTTGAGCGCCGGTATATAGCTGCTCGATTAAGGTATAAGCAGCCTTTAGCTTTTTGCGCATATCTGAGCCAAGATGGGCGACGCGGCTGCCTACAGTGATTACAATGTTATTATTAAACCGGCGGTTTCAAAGCTGATGAAGTACGGTTCATTACAAAGTTACTTACCAGATATAGCAGAAGTCATAACATTGATCTGATGCTTTAAACCAGTTAGCTCTTCCGCCACCGGTTTAAGGGCCGCTTCAGCATCCTCGGCCTGTTTTAACAGAGTGGCCTTCTCAGTCTCCCAATCTGCCCGCTCGCCTTTGAAGCCATCATTTAACTCCTCCATGGCGGTTAAAACGCCCTTCAACTCATCTTTGGCCTTGGAAGTTTCTGCTTGCTGGGACTTGATATTTTCTTGAAGATCGGCGATTTGGGAATCCTTGTTGCTCAAGTCGGCCTGCAAAAGACAGATAATAAAGTTGTTAATACTTTCCCAAAGTCCCAAGCATACAACAACTTATACACTTGGCACTTGGGGGCTAATGCGGATTTCTTTCATCAACTAGTATTTTAAGTCCCAAGCATACAACAAGTTATACACTTGGCACTTGGGGGCTAATGCGGATTGCTTTCATCAACTAGTATTTTAAGTCCCAAGCATACAACAAGTTATATACTTGGCACTTGGGGGCTAATGCAAATCAGTTCAAATTCAAGGTCATCCAGGTTTTAACAATAAGCCAGATCATATTGATAACCGAAATGAATTTGGGAAGCTAAGTTTGAAGGAAATATGCCCTAGAGGCAATAATAAAGTTATTATTTATTTCCTTATTTCATGATAAATGTTTATTATTCATGCTAGAATTGTATTAACCGGAAACTTGATACATGTGTGAATACATAGACAAACAGAGTGTCACTAGTATGCCTCTACTTGACTAGCTCGTTGAATCAAAGATGGTTAAGTTTCCTAGCCATAGACATGAGTTGGCATTTGATTAACGGGATCACATCATTAGTAGAATGATGTGATTGACATGACTCATTCTGGTAGCTTAGCACTTGATCGTTTAGTATGTTGCTATTGCTTTCTTCATGGCTTATACATGTTCCTACAACTATGAGATTATGCAACTCTCGTTTACCTGAGGAACACTTTGTGTGCTACCAAACGTCACAACGTAACTGGGTGATTATAAAGGAGCTCTACAGGTGTCTCCAAAGGTACATGTTGAGTTGGCGTATTTCGAGATTAGGTTTTGTCACTCCGATTGTCGGAGAGGTATCTCTGGGCTCTCGGTAATGCGCATCACTATAAGCCTTGCAAGCAATGTAACTAATGAGTTATTTATGGAATGATGCATTACATAACGAGTAAAGAGACTTGCCGGTAATGAGATTGAACTTGGTATTGAGATACCGACGATCGAATCTCGGGCAAGTAACATACCGATGACAAAGGGAACAACATATGTTGTTATGCGGTTTGACCGATAAAGATCTTCGTAGAATATGTAGGAGCCAATATGAGCATCCAGTTTCCGCTATTGGTTATTGACCGGAGACGTGTCTCGGTCATGTCTAAATTGTTCTCGAACCCGTAGGGTCCGCACGCTAAAAGTTCGATGACGGTTATATTATGAGTTTATGTGTTTTGATGTATCGAAGGAGTTCGGAGTCCCGGATGAGATCGGGGACATGACGAGGAGTCTCGAAATGGCCGAGACGTAAAGATCGATATATTGGACGACTATATTCGGACTTCGGAAAGGTTCCGAGTGATTCGGGTATTTTTCGGAGTACCGGAGAGTTACTGGAATTCGCCGGGGAGTATGTGGGCCTTATTGGGCCATACGGAAATAGTGGAGAGAGGCCAAAAGGAAGGAGGCGCACGCCCCCTGGTCCGAATTGGACAAGGGGTGCAGCCCCCTTTTCCTTCTCCCTCTCCCCCACTTTCATTCTCTCCTACTCCGGAAAGGAAAGGGGAATCCTACTAGGATTTCACTACTAGGGAAAACCCTAGTAGTAGCATGGGTTTGAGGCTAGCAGCAGCGCGGGTGGCCGCGCTACTAATAAGGCGCTACAGCTAACTCATAGTAGTAGCGCGGCCCTTTCCCGCGCTACTACTGTTGACGATATCGCAGCGCCTTTTTAAGAACGCTACTATTACCTAGCTGTAGCCATTTCGCCATCCCTCACTCTTGCTATATCTTTCATCATTTTCGATACCCTTTCCTTTCCCTTTCGCCCCTTTCCTTTTAGTTTCCTTTCAGATACTAGATACTAGGTACTGCTAGTAGATATCAAATTCATAAACCATTACTAGGTAGTACTCCCTTCGTTCCAAATTACTCGTCGTGATTTTAGTTCAAACCATGACGAGTAATTTAGAACGATGGGAGTACTCGATAACAATTTCATGCATAGTCAACATGCATCCTCAAGCAGTACAAGGTCATATCAACGGCCATCATCATATGTAGTTCTAGATGATATCGACGACGATCATCATATGTAGTTCTAGATGATATAGCCACACACACATATGTAGTTCTAGATGACATAGCCACACACACATATGTAGTTATAGATGATATCGAAGACAAGCATCATCCTCAAGTCTGGGCGGTTGGTGTTCCTGATAGTAACTAGGATGGCCTGTCCAACACGAAGATTCTTGCCATCGAGGAATTTCTTCCACCCAACCGAGTTTAAGTGTGTGCGACCGTCCGTGTCCACGCGGTAAGTACAAAGTTGTGACGGAGCCCCTAGCGATGGCGTAGTCCGGTGAGCCTTCTTCATCGTGCTCGATACCATAACTCATGATATGCTCTTTGCCAATTTACGAATAAGAAAAACATATCAATTAATAAATAGCCTCGCAAATAAGTACATATGGATTATCTACACTATTAATAGTTTCCTTAGATTCTACACTAATAAGCATGTGATCGAACTCTACACTAAAACATATCATCGACTAGATTCCACACAACATACCATATCATTGGACTGTACACTAAGTAATTCATCGGATAATTTGCATTTGTAAGTATAACATACTATATCATGTCGATCAACCATGGTATTTGTCAAGCGGGTCACGAATGGCACCCCGACAAAGTCAGCACGTGGCGGAATTATGTCCCACAGGTTGGACACCTCCTCCTCACTCAGCCTTGTTCTTTGAGCTACGATGGCTTCATGAAGTGGGTCCTCATCATCTTCATCGAGTGGGTCCTCATTATCTTCATCATCTTCATCATCTTCGTCATCTTCATCATCTTCCACCAGGTTGAGATAAATGACAGCTACCTTGGGTCTTTCTGCTCGTAAGGAGAAGCTGATCAACTCACCACTAGTAAGACGCATGCGAGCGATGAAACGGGCACGTCCATCTCCTCCAATCTGCAACATATTGCGTCCTTTCTCGACCTCCATAGTGTACGGCCCCCCAGGAGCCTCAAATGTCACAGTGTCTCCTGTCAGCTTGTTGAATTTCAACCTCACATTGCATGGGATGATCTGTGTAAAATAAGCAAAATGACACAATGCAAGAATGCCAACACTAAAAATAAAATAGGTATTACATTTCATCTAATTTCTTATCGCCGCATGACGAAAAACTCTATTTGGAAGTAGATGCTTAACAGCTTGCCGGTTGCAAGGTTGTGGCGATCTTGACTTGCACAGTCGACATAGTGGTGATGGTGGTGGCGCCATTTTTCCTAAAGCAATATGAGCAAAGGATTAACGATCAACTAAATCAAAATGTTCTAAGTCAACTAAATCAACTAGCCTACTAAATCAACTAAATCAAAATGTTCTAAATCAACTTGGACACTCCCATAGCTGACGGCATCGACTTGGACACTTTCGTCGAGCCAGTGAGCCCTCCTCCTGTCGAGTGAACAAAAACATTTGATCTATTTGCCTCGGAATGCCGAGTGATTATGTAGTCGTTAAACAGCTTCGGTCTTGACGTTCGAATACTTTTGCTTTGTGGTTTCCTACTTGACGGTCTTATTTGAACTTGGTGGTTTTATCCAATCATTGCCTTTCTGTTTGCACAATGCTTTTTTAACTTAGGCGAAGCTAGTTCGCGGCTAAGCCCCTGAGTGGGAGGATTGCTCTCCACTTGGAGTGGTTTTTAACTTAGGCGAGCTGGTTTGCGACTAAGCCCCTGAGTGGGAGGATTGCTCTCCACTCGGAGTCGTTTTTTTACTTAGGCGAAGCTGGTTCGCGGCTAAGCCCCCGAGTGGGAGGATTGCTCTCCACTCAGAGTCATTTTTTAACTTAGGCGAAGCTGGTTCGTGGCTAAGCCCCCGAGTGGGAGGGTTGCTCTCCACTCGGAGTCGTTTTTGAACTTAGGTGAAGCTGGTTCGCGACTAAGACACTGAGTGGGAGGATTGCTCTCCAGTCGGAGTCATTTTTTAACTTAGGCGAAGCTGGTTCACGGCTAAGCCCCCAAGTGGGAGGATTGCTCTCCACTAAGAGTCATTTTTTAACTTAGGCAAAGCTAATTCGCGGCTAAGCCCCCGAGTGGGAGGATTGCTCTCCACTCAGAGTTGTTTTTTAACTTAGGCGAAGCCGATTCGCGGCTAAGCCCCCCGAGCGGGAGGGTTGTTTTCCACTCGGAGTCTTTTTTTAACTTAGGCAAAGCTGATTCACGGCTAAGCCCCCTAGTGGGAGCATTGCTCTCCACTCGGAGTCTTTTTTAACTTAGGCAAAGCTGATTTGCGGCTAAGCCTCCAAGTGGGAGGATTGCTCTCTACTCGGAGTTGTTTTTTAACTTAGGCGAAGCTGATTCGCGGCTAAGCCTCTGAGTGGGAGGATTGCTCTCCACTCGGAGTCATTTTTTCACTTAGGCGAAGCAGATTCGTGGCTAAGCCCTGATACGTCTCCAACGTATCTATAATTTTTTATTTTTCCATGCTATTATATTATCTGTTTTGGATGTTTTATATGCATATATGCAATTTTATATTATTTTTGGTACTAACCTATTAACCGAGAGCCCAGTGCCAGTTTCTGTTTTTTTTGCCTGTTTTAGAGTTTCGCAGAAAAGGAATACCAAAGGGAGTCCAAACGGAATTATACTTTCGCCATGATCTTTATTGGACCAAAAGCAAACTAGGAGACTTGGAGATGAAGTCGGAGACGCAATGAGGCGGCAACGAGGGTGGAGGGCGCACCCCTTGTCTCGTGGGCCCCTCGTGGGTCTCCTGACCTAGTTCCTTCACCTATATATACTCTTATACCCCAAAAACTTCCAGGGGAGCCACGAAACCACTTTTCCACAGCCGCAACCTTCTATGCCCGTGAGATCCCATCTAGGGGCCTTTTCCTTCATACCACCGGAGGGGGATTCGATCACGAAGGGCTTTTACATCAACACCATTACCCTTCCGATGAAGCGTGAGTAGTTTACCTCAGACCTACGGGTCCATAGCTAGTAGCAAGATGGCTTCTTCTCTCTGTTTGATTCTCAATACCATGTTCTCCTTGATGTTCTTGGAAATCTATTTGATGTAATACTCTTTTGCGGTGTGTTTGCCAAGATCCGATGAATTGTGGATTTATGATCAGATTATCTATGAATATTATTTGAGTCTTCTTTGAATTCTTATATGCATGATTTGATATCTTTGCAAGTCTCTTCAAATTATCGATTTAGTTTGGCCTACTAGATTGGTTTTTCTTGCAATGGGAGAACGGCTTAGCTTTGGGTTCAATCTTGCGGTGTCCTTTCCCAGTGTCAGTAGGGGCAGCAAGGCACGTATTGTATTGTTGCCATCGAGGATAAAAAGATGGGGTTTTCATCATATTGCTTGAGTTAATTCCTCTACATCATGTCATCTTACTTAATGCGTTACTCTATTCTTTGTGAACTTAGTACTCTAGATGCATGTTGGATAGCAGTCGATGCGTGGAGTAATAGTAGTAGATGCAGAATTGTTTCGGTCTACTTGACACGGACGTGATGCATATGTTCATGATCATTGCCTTAGATATCTTCATAACTTTGCGCTCTTCTATCAATTGCTTGGCAGTAATTTGTTCACCCACCGTAATATTTACTGTCTTGAGAGAAGCCACTAGTGAAACCTATAGCCCTCGGGTCTATTTTACATCATATAATTTTCTCATCAACTTGCCAATTTCTGTCGCCATTCCTTTAATTTGCAATCTTTACTTTCCAATCTATAAACTAAAAATACCAAAAATATTTACTTTACCATTTATCTATCTCTATCAGATCTCACTTTTGCAAGTAACCATGAAGGGATTGACAACCCCTTTATCACGTTGGGTGCAAGTTGTTGATTGTTTGTATAGGTATTCAGTGACTTGTGCGTTATCTCCTACTGGATTTATACCTTGGTTCTCAAACTGAGGGAAATACTTACTCCACTTTGCTGCATCACCCTTTCACGCAAGATCAAGAGGTAGGTGGAAGAATTTCTGGCGCCGTTGCCAGGGAGATCTACGTCAAGTCAAGCCATACCAAGTACCCATCATAAACTCTTCTCTTTTGCATTACATTATTCACCATTCACCACTCGTTTTCCTCTCCCCCACCTCTAAAACAATTTTTGAAAAGATTTGCCTTTTCTTCACCCCTCTTCCATTTGTCTTTCCTGCTTGCCTTTTGTGTGCTTGTGTGTTGGATTGCTTGCTTTGTCACGATGGCTCAAGATAATACAAAATCGTGTGACTTTTCCAATACCAACAACAATGATTTTATTAGCACTCCGATTGCTCCCACTACTAATGTTGAATCTTGTGAAATTAATGCCGCTTTGCTGAATCTTGTCATGAAAGATCAATTTTCCGGCCTTCCTACTAAAGATGCCGCATCCCATCTAAACATTTCATTGATTTTGCGATATGCAAAAGAAGAAAGATGTGGATAATGATATTGTTAAATTGAAGCTATTTCTGTTTTCGCTTAGAGATCGTGCTAAAACTTGGTTTTCATCTTTGCCTAAAAATAGTATTGATTCGTGGAATAAGTGTAAAGATGCTTTCATCTCTAAGTATTTTACTCCCGCTAAGATCATCTCCCTTAGGAACGATATTATGAATTTTAAGCAACTTGATCATGAGCATGTTGCACAATCTTGGGAGAGGATGAAATTGATGATACGAAATTTCCCTACACGTGGTTTGAATTTGTGGATGATTATATAAAAAATTTGTGCCAGATTGAATTTTGCTTCTGGAAACCTTTTAGATTTGGCCGCGGGAGGCACTATTATGGAAATTATTTTAGAAGAGGTTACTAAGCTCCTAGATAATATCATGGTTAATTATTCTCAATGGCACACCGAAAGATCCACTAGTAAAAAGGTTCATGCAATTGAAGAGATTAATGTTTTGAGTGGAAACATGGGTGAACTTATGAAATTATTTGCTAATAAGAGTGTTTCTTCTGATCCTAATGATATGCCTTTGTCCACTTTGATTGAGAATAATAATGAATCTATGGATGTGAATTTTGTTGGTAGGAACAATTTTGGTAACAACGCGTATAGAGGTAATTTTAATCCTAGGCCGTTTCCTAGTAATTCCTCTAATAATTATGGTAATTCCTATGGAAATTTTAATAAGATGCCCTCTGATTTTGAGAATAGTGTTATAGAATTTATGAGTTCGCAAAAGAATTTCAATGCTTGGACTGAAGAAAAATTTCTCAAGATTGATGATTTGGCTAGGAACGTGGATAGAATTTCTCTTGATGTTGATTCTTTGAAAATTAGATCTATCCCACGTAAGCATGATATCAATGAGTATCTCAAAATCATGAGAATTTCCATTGATGAGTGCAAAGAAAGAACCGCTAAGATGCATGCTAAAAAAAGACTGGTTTGTACAAGCGTGTTCTTCTAGTTTTCATGATAATAATGATGAAGATCTAAAAGTTCTTGATGTGACTCCTATTTACTCTTTGTTTTCCAATATTAATCTTGATAAAGATGGTATTGGAGATGAGTCAACTTTAGTTAAAAGGCGTCCCAATGATTTGGAGTTTTTAGATCTAGATGCAAAAATTGATAAAAGTGGGATTGGAGAGGTCAAGACTTTAAGTAGCAATGAACCCACTGTTTTGGATTTCACGGAATTTAATTATGATAATTGTTGTTTAATAGATTGTATTGCCTTGTTGCAATCCGTGTTAAATTCTCCTCATGCTTATAATCAAAACAAAGCTTTTACTAAACATATCGTTGATGCCATGATGCAATCTTTTGAAGAAAAGCTTGAGTTAGAAGTTTCCATCTCTAGAAAACTTTATGATGAGTGGGAACCTACTATTAAGATTAAGATTAAAGATTATGAATGCCATGCTTTGTGTGATTTGGGTGCTAGTGTTTCCACGATTCCAAAAACTTTGTGTGATGAGTTAGGTTTCCGTGAATTTGATGATTGCTCTTTAAATTTGCATCTTGCGGATTCCACTATTAAGAAACCTATGGGAAGGATTAATGATGTTATTATTGTTGCAAATAGGAATTATGTGCATGTAGATTTCATTGTTCTTGGTATAGATTGCAATCCTACACATCCTATTATTCTTGGTAAACCTTTCCTTAGAACGATTGGTGCAATTATTGATATGAAAGAAGGAATATCAGATTCCAATTTTCGTTAAGGAAAGGCATCGAACACTTTCCAAGGAAGAAAATTAAATTACCATATTGCTATATCCATGGCTGACGCTCATGTATTGCGTGAAGATTGAAAAAGTTTGAGAACATCAATAGTATGAAACAATTTCTTGGCTTGTCATTGGGGTTGTGCAAGATTTAAATATTTTGTGTGATGAAGATAGAGCATAGCCAGACTATATGATTTTGTAGGGATAGCTTTCTTTGGCCATGTTATTTTGAGAAGACATGATCGCTTTGTTAGTATGCTTGAAGTATTACTCTTTTTATGTCAATATGAAACTTTTGTTTTGAATCTTTCGGATGTGAACATTCATGCCACAATAAAGAAAATTACATGGATAAATATGTTAGGTAGCATTCCACAACAAAAATTCTGTTTTTATCATTTACCTACTCAAGGACGAGTAGGAATTAAGTTTGGGATGCTTGATACGCCTCCAACGTATCTATAATTTTTGATTGTTCCATGCTATTATATTATCTATTTTGAATGTTTTATATGCATTAATATGCAATTTTATATTATTTTTGGGACTAACCTATTAACCGAGAGCCCGGTGCCAGTTTCTAATTTTTTTGCCTGTTTTAGAGTTTCACGGAAAAGGAATACCAGATGGAGTCCAAACGGAATGAAACTTTCGCGATGATCTTTCCTGGACCACAAGCAAACCAGGAGACTTGGAGATGAAGTCGGAGATGCAACGAGGCGGCCACGAGGGTGGAGGGTGCGCCCAGGGGGTAGGGCGCGCCCCCTGCCTCGTGGGTCTCCTGACCTAGTTCCTTCACCTATATATACTCTTATACCCCAAAAACTTCCAGGGGAGCCACGAAACCACTTTTAAACCGCCGCAACCTTCTGTACCCGTGAGATCCCATCTAGGGGCCTTTTCCGGCATCCCGCCGAAGGGTGATTCGATCATGGAGGGCTTCTACACCAACACCATTACCCTTCCGATGAAGCGTGAGTAGTTTACCTCAGACCTACGGGTCCATAGCTAGTAGCTAGATGGCTTCTTCTCTCTCTTTGATTCTCAATACCATGGTCTCCTCGATGTTGTAGGAGATCTATTTGATGTAATACTCTTTTGCGGTGTGTTTGCCGAGATCTGAGGAATTGTGGATTTATGATCAGATTATCTATGAATATTATTTGAGTCTTCTTTGAATTCTTATATGCATGATTTGATATCTTTGCAAGTATATTCGAATTATCGGCTTAGTTTGGCCTACTATATTGGTTTTTCTTGCAATGGGAGAAGTGCTTAGCTTTGGGTTCAATCTTGCGATGTCCTTTCCCAGTGATAGCAGGGGTAGCAAGGCACGTATTGTATTGTTGCCATCGAGGATAAAAAGATGGGGTTTTCATCGTATTGCTTGAGTTAATTCCTCTACATCATGTCATCTTACTTAATGCGTTACTCTGTTCTTTATGAACTTAATACTCTAGATGCATGCTGGATAGCGGTCGATGTGTGGAGTAATAGTAGTAGATGCAGAATCGTTTCGGTCTACTTGACACGGACATGATGCCTATGTTCATGATCATTGCCTTAGATATCATCATAACTTTGCTCTCTTCTATCAATTGCTTGGCAGTAATTTGTCCACCCATCGTAATATGTGCTATCTTGGGAGAAGCCACTAGGGAAACCTATGGCCCCTGGGTCTATTTTACATCATATTTTCTCATCAACTTGCCAATTTCTGTCATCATTCCTTTACTTTGCAATCTTTACTTTCCAACCTATAAACCAAAAATACCAAAAATATTTACTCTACCATTTATCTATCTCTATCATATCTCATTTTTGCAAGTAATCGTGAAGGGATTGACAACCCCTTTTCCCGTTGGGTGTAAGTTGTTGATTGTTTGTATAGGTATTCGGTGACTTGTGTGTTATCTCCTACTGCATTGATACCTTGGTTCTCAAACTGAGGGTGATACTTACTCTACTTTGCTGCATCACCCTTTCCTCTTCAAGGAAAAAACCAACGTAAGCTGCACACTTTTCCATGATCTCCTTTGTAGATTCATTGGCCTGTCGCCAGTAGAATCCCGCTTGGTATGCTTTGGACATGATGGTCCGAGAGGATGCATGGTGACGACAGGTTCCCGAGTGGATTTCTTCCCATATCAGTCGACCTTCTTCAGGAGAAATACATCATTTGGGCTATGCCAGTAACAATCTCTCTGTAGAGCTGTCCATCCATAACTGTGAAAGCCTTAGATCTGCGAACGATCTGACGTGCCTCAACTTCATCTTCTGGAAGCTCCTTCCTAAGCAGATATGCAGTGTATGGTACTGCCCAGTCGGGAGTAATCACCAGGATCTCCATAACCAAATCAATCACTGCTGGTACTTCGATCTCAGTCGGGTTGGTAGGACTTGTCGCCGGGGGAGGTTCTTCAGTGAAAGGATCCTCTTGCACTGATGGGGAATGGAGATGCTCAAGAAACACATTACTTGGGATGGGTTCCCGCTTGGAACCTATTTTTGCCAAGTCGTCAGTTGCTTGATTTTTGATTCGGGGTATGTGGTGAAGCTCCAATCCCTCAAACTTTTTCTCCAACTTCCTCACTTCATTGCAGTATCCAGTCACGGTAGGGTTTCTAACGTCCCACTCCTTCATCACTTGATTGACCACCAAATCTGAGTTGCCATAGACGATCAGGTGACGGATGCTGAGTGAGATGGCCATACGCAACCCATAGAGAAGTGCTTCATATTCAGCTTCGTTATTGGAGGAATCAAAATGAATCTGGAGGACATATTTGAGTTTATCACCTCTTGGGGACACCAGAACCACTCCAGCACCAAAACCATTCAACATCTTGGACCCATCGTAGAACATAGTCCAGTGTTTTGAGTGAACTTGACTCAGTTGTTGCTGTTCAATCCACTCAGCCAAGAAATCCGCGAGTGCTTGAGATTTGATCGACTTCTTCACTTCAAACTTCATATCTAGAGGGAGAATTTCCATTGCCCACTTAGCCACTCGACCAGTTGCATCTCGATTGTTCATGATCTCAGACAATGGAGCATCTCTAACGACTGAAACTGACTGGTCTTGGAAACAATGTGCAACTTTCTTCATAGTCAAGTAAATCTCGTAGACAAGCTTCTGATAATGTGGGTACCTCAGCTTGGATGGAGTCAAGACTTCAGAAATATAATACATTGGACGTTGAACTTTATAGGCCTTGCCTTCTTCTTCCCGCTCAACTGTGAGCACTGTGCTAACAACCCGACGAGTGGCTGCAATATACAAGAGTAAAGATCTTTGCTGATCGGAGCAGCAAGCACCGACCGGGTGGAAATCATGGCTTTGAGCTCCACAAATGCTGCTTCAGCTTCTAGAGTCCACTCGAACGTATCAGACTTCTTCATCAGTCGGTAGAGGGGCAGTGCCTTCTCACCGAGACGTGAAATGAATCAACTCAATGTAGCAAGACAACCTGTAACCTTCTGAATGTCATGCACACGCACAGGGTGTTTCATTCAAAGAATTGCACCAATTTTCTTGGGATTAGCATCTATCCCTTATTCGGAGATGAGGAAACCGAGTAACTTTCCTCCGGGTACTCCGAATGTGCACTTGGATGGATTCAACTTGAAATCATATCTTCTTAGATTAGCAAAAGTTTCAGTGAGATCAGTCAGCACGTCGAAACTCTTGCATGACTTCACTACAATGTCATCCATATACACCTCCACATTCCGACTGATCTGAGTGAGCAGACACTTCTGGATCATGCGCATGAATGTGGCTCCGGCGTTCTTGAGACCGAAATGCATGGTGACATAGCAAAAACACCCGAATGGGGTGATGAAGGCTGTTTTTATTTCATATGGCTCAAACAGACGGGTCTGATGGTATTCTAAATATCCATCAAGAAAAGACAACGCTCACACCCCGCGGTTGATTCAACTATCTGATTGATGCGAGGGAGTGAAAATGATCCTTCGGGCAGGCCCGATTGATATGCCTGAAGTCAATGCACATGCGGAGTGACTTATACTTCTTGGGAACCATGAGGGCATTGGCGAGCCACTCGGAGTGGTATATCTCACGGATGAACTCTGCTTCCAGGAGCCGAGCCACCTCTTCGCCAATCGCCTTCCTTTTCTTTGCGGTGGACCGACGAAGATGTTCTTTGACAGGTTTGACTTTTGGGTCGATGCACAAACGATGCTCATCTAGTCCCCTAGGTACACCTAGCATGTCTGATGGTTTCCATGCAAAGATGTACCAGTTCTCGCGGAGGATCTGGATGAGCACGGCTTCCTATTTGCCGTCGAGTGTCGTTTAAATGTGAGTCGGAGCAGCTGTGGGATCTTCGGGGTGAATATGAACTAGTTTTGTCTCACCAGCCGACTGAAATGCAGACTCAGAAGCGGGCTTCTTAGAGCGGATTAACTCACTCGGATCAATGTTCTTCTGATATTCCTCCAGTTCAACCACTGCCATTTGTTCGTCAGCGATCTTGGACCCCTTCTAGAGGCACTCTTCTGCTCTTTGTCTGTTCCCAGTGACCGTGATCACACCTTTGGGTCCTAGCATCTTCAGCTTGAGATACACGTAACATGGTCGGGCCATGAAACGAGCATATGCCGGCCTACCCAGAATGGCATGATAGGCACTGTGGAAATCTACCACCTCGAACGTCAACTTTTCTTTGCGGAAATTCATGGAAGCACCAAAAACCACATCTAGAGCAATCTTCCTGAGTGACTATGCCTTCTTCCCTGGGATGACTCCGTGGAATTGCATGCTGGTTTCACTGGGTTGGGACATCGAAATGTTCAAACCATTGCCACCATCCATGAGAACTTTAGTCAGTTGGGTGCCTGCAACGATTGGGTCAACCACCAAAGCTTGTCGCTCGGGGGTAGCAATGTGAGCTGGGTGATCCGACTGATCAAAGGTGATAGGAGTCTTTGACCACTTGAGGTACGTCGTAGTTGCCGGAGAAACCATGTTCACCTCTCTGTTTATGACTTTCAGTTGACTCTTGCTCTCAACATCAGCAAAAATCACCAAGGTAGCATTGACCTTCGGGTAACCATCATCCTTTTCTTCATCTCCATCCTTATCAGAGTCCTTCTCACTAGGTTGACCCTCTCGAAACTGCTGAATCAGTAGTCTGCACTGTCGAGTGGTAAGTTTTGGCAGAATCAAGTTACCCTCCTCATCCTTCTTTGTGTGAATATGACATGGCGAATCTAGGACATCCTGGCTCAACTGATCTTTGACCTTCTTGGGTGTACATTGCCCCTTGGCCCCTTGAACTTTCCTTGGGTATTCACCACTGCGGCCTCTGCCTGACCTGAGGCTTAGGCTTTACGCTTCTGCTTCCGACTGGGATTTCTGCCCCCAGACTCAGGGTTGACTGTTTTCCCTTTACCATTGCAGAGTCGGTCCTATTCTTCACCATTCGCATACCGAGTGGCGATCTCCATCATCCGAATCAAAGTCATGGGCCCGGAGCGATGAAATTTCAATGTGAGCTCCCTGTACCGAACGCCTTCCTTGAAAGCACAGACGGCGTGATGCTCTGAAACATTCTTCACCAGATGGTGAAGAGTAGTCCACCGCTGGATGTAATCCCTCAAAGTTTCATTCAGTTTTTTGCACACAATGCTACAACTCAGGCAGCACAGCAGGACGCTTGCAAGTTCCTTCGAATGTCTTGATGAACACTCGAGCCAAATCTTCTCAGCAAAAAATACTAGCCGGAGCCAAGTGATTGAACCAAGCCCTAGTTGAGCCCTCAAGCATCAGGGGCAGGTGCTTCATGGCTACCTCATCGTTACCTCCACCGATCTGCACGGCCACTCGGCAATCCTCTAACCAGGTGTCTGGCTTTTGACTCGCTAGTAAACTTGCTAACTCCTATAGCCAACCTGAAGTTGGGAGGAATCTCAGCAGCATGGATGGCTCTGCTAAAACACTAGGTCGCAGAGACGAACACTCTGTTCCCACTCGGCTGATCTCTGTACAAACCATCTCTATTAGCCCTGCCTCTGTCAACTAGGCCTTGTACAAGAACTGGCCTTGCATCAAAACTAGGCTCTCGGGGTCGATTGGAAACCTCTGCTCGTCGCCGTAAGGGCGCCTGTCATCATACTGCCAGGGCACGTACGATCCACTCCTCGGAGCGGATGTAGGCACTCGACCGTGGTCATCACGGTGATATCAAGGGTCAAAGTGCCTGTGGCCTCTTCCTAGGTACTGGTCCTGGTGGTAACGACGATCTTCACGCTGCGAGGGCGATCTTGGGATTTGAGCCGACTGAACTGTATCTGCCATAACTGATCTGCTGTGAATCCTATTGCACGACTGAGAAACAACTGAGTTCTATTCCCCGGCCGCTCTGAGCAATGACTGAATCTTCTATAAGCCTCTACCAGCCTTAGAACGGGACGGTTGGATCGATTCAACAATACGTGCAGCTACTGCAACATTCTGGATCAGAGTACGGAATACCTGACAATCATCTTTTGGTCCAGTCAGAAACAGTTGTCGATGTCGTCGAGTAGAACTTGGGATATGTCTGCGGGCGCGGTCGTCGAGTGCTTGTTGAAGATTCTCCAGGCACGCACATTCTGCCAAAGTGGCTACGCGTGCAGCCTCCAAGGCCCGAGCCTCGGGAGTCTCCCCAAGGATGGGGTCTGGAGAGCCTCCAAAGCCTGATCGTTCCTGCGCTGCAATTCTCCCCTCTGCTTTGCATTGAGAGCTTCGGGATAATACTCGTTGTCGGTGTCAAAACCAGCGGATCTCGGGTAGGGGGTCCCGAACTATGTGTCTAAGGCTAATGGTAATAGGAGGCGGGGGACACAGTGTTTACCCAGGTTCGGGCCCTCTCTATGGAGGTAATATCCTACTTCCTGCTTGATTGATCTTGATGAATATGAGTGTTACAAGAGTTGATCTACCACGAGATCGTAATGGATAAACCCTAGAAGCCTAGCCTATGAGGTTATGATTCTTGTCCTATGGACTAAACCCTTCGGTTTATATAGACACTGGAGGGGGCTAGGGTTACACTACTTCGGTTACAGAGAAAGGAATCTACATATCCGAATCGCCAAGCTTGCCTTCCACGCAAAGGAGAGTCCCATCCGGACACGGGAAGAAGTCTTCTATCTTGTATCTTCATAGCCCAACAGTCCGGCCCACGTATATAGTCTGGCTGTCCGAGGACCCCTTAATCCGGGACTCCCCCAGTAGCCCCTGAACCAGGCTTCAATGACGATGAGTCTGACGCGCAGATTGTCTTCGGCATTGCAAGGCGGGTTCCTCCTCCGAATACTTCAAAGTAGATTTCAGACACAAGGATGTGTCCGGCTCTGCAAAACAAGTTCCACACACAACCGTAGAGAGTATAATATTTCACGAGTCCAATCCGCTGATAACTTTTTGTAGTGTGACATTACGCCACTGCCCGGTCATTATTTGAACCATTTTTAGCCCACCGCTCAGTATTTCGAGGTGCAGTTTTATTGGCATGTCTTTGATGACCCACAAGTGTAGGGGATCTGTCGTAGTCCTTTCGATAAGTAAGAGTGTCAAACCCAACGAGGAGCAGAAGGAAATGATAAGCGGTTTTCAGTAAGGTTTTCTCTGCAAGCACTGAAATTGTAGGTGATAGATAGGTTTGTGATACGGTAAATAGTAACGACAAACAAGTAAATAAAGTAAATAAAGTGCAGAAAGGTGGCCCAATCCTTTATGTAGCAAAGGATAAGGCTGGACAATTTCTAACAATGATAAAGGAGCTCCCGAGGAGACATGGGAATTATCGTCAAGCTAGTTTTCATCACGTTCATATGATTCGCGTTCGGTACTTTGATAATTTGATATGTGGGTGGACCGGTGCTTGGGTACTGCCCTTACTTGGACAAGCATCCCACTTATGATTAACCCCTATTGCAAGCATCCGCAACTACAAAAGAAGTATTAAGGTAAACCTAACCACAACATTAAACATATGGATCCAAATCAGCCCCTAACGAAGCAACGCAGAAACTAGGGTTTAAGCTTCTGTCACTCCAGCAACCCATCATATACTTATTACTTCCCTATGCCTTCCTCTAGGCCCAAATAATGGTGAAGTGTCATGTAGTCGACATTCACATGACACCACTAGAGGAAAAGACAACATACATCTCATGAAAATATCGAACGAATACCAAATTCACATGACTACTAATAGCAAGACTTCACCCTTGTCCTCAGGAACAAACGTAACTACTCACAAAGCATATTCATGTTCATAATCAGAGGGGTAATAATATGCATAAAGGATCTGAACATATGATCTTCCACCAAGTAAACCAATTAGCATCAACTACAAGGAGTAATCAACACTACTAGCAACCCATAGGTACCAATTTGTGGATTTGATATAAGATTGGATACAAGAGATGAACTAGGGTTTTGAGAGGAGATGGTGCTGGTGCAGATGTTGATGGAGATTGACCCCCTCCCGATGAGAGGATCGTTGGTGATGATGTTGGTGATGATTTCCCCCTCCCGGAGGGAAGTGTCCCCAGCAGAACAGCTCCGCCAGAGCCCTAGATTGGTTCCGCCAAGCTTCCGCCTCGTGGTGGCGGAGTTTCATCCCGTAAGCTTGCCCATGATTTTTTCCAGGGTAAAAGCTCTCATATAGTAGAAGATGGACACCGGGGGCCCACCAGGGGGCCCAGGAGACAGGGTGGCGCGCTCCCTGGGTGTGGGCCCCCTGGTGTATTTCTTTCGCCAATAATTCTTATTAATTCCAAAAACATGTTTCGTGGAGTTTCAGGATTTTTGGAGCAGTGCATAATAGGTTTCCAATATTTGCTCCTTTTCTAGCCAGAATTCCAGCTGCGGGCATTCCCCCTCTTCATGGTAAACCTTGTAAAATAAGAGAGAATAGTAAGTATTGAGATATAATGTGTAATAACAGCCCATAATGCAATAAATATTGATATAAAAGCATGATGCAAAATGGACGTATCAACTCCCCCAAGCTTAGACCTCGCTTGTCCTCAAGCGGAAGCCGAAATCGAAAAATATGTCCACATGTTTAGAGATCGAGGTGTCGATAAAAATAAAATACGGACATGAGGGCATTATGATCATTCTTATAACAACAACATATATAGATTTTATCATATGATTTCCTATTCTCAAGTGACAATCAATTCACAATGTCAAGTATGGTTCAAAAACTTCATTGGGAACTAACAAACTATAATCTCAGTCATCGAAGCAATTGCAATTTATCATAACATCAGAAAGAGTCAACAATTGAGCTTTTTAGCAAATTCACATACTCAACTATCTTGTAGCCTTCTACAATTGCTAACACTCACGCAATACTTGTGGCTATGGAGTTTCAGCCGGACACTGAGAAAGATAGGGGCTTATTGTGTTGCCTCCCAACATATTCACCTTTAGGTGATGTCAACAATAATAGCCCATGCTAACTTACTTCCAATTGGATATATATATCATGATCTTTCAAACACGAGGAGCTTGCCAAAGGATAAAATGAAAAAGGGAAAGGTGAGGATCACCTTGACTCAAGCATAAAGTAAAAACATAAAGTAAAAGATAGGACCTTCACAAAGGGAAGCAAAGGTTGTCATGTGCGTTTAGGGTTGGATGCACAAAATCTTAATGCAAAAGAACGTCACTTTATATTGCCCTTGTATGTGGACCTTTATTATGCAGTCCGTCGCTTTTATTACTTCCACAACAAGATCATACAAAGCTTATTTTCTCTGCACTAATAAGTCATACATATTTAGATAGCAATTTTTATTGCCTGCAACATGACAACTTACTTGAAGGATCTTACTCAATCCATAGGTAGGTATGGTGGACTCTCATGGCAAAACTGGGTTTAAGGATGTTTGGAAGCACAAGTAGTATCTCTACTTGGTGCAAGGAATTTGGCTAGCATGAGGGGGAAAGGCAAGCTCAACATGTTTGGAAGGTCAATGACAATATACTTTAACTGAGATGTGAGAAAACATAAACAATTATGTTGTCTTCCTTGTCCAGCGTCAACTCTTTTAGCATGTCATACTTAATGAGTGCTCCCAACTATAAAAGGTGTCCAAGATAATATATTTATATGTGAACCCCTCTTTCCTTATCACTTCCTATTAATTGCAACGGTGACCAAGACTACGTTTATCAACCCTCAACAATTTTTATGCCTCATACTTTCTATGTGTGAAGTCATCACTATCCATAAGATCAACATGAACTATTTTATTCTTTCTACTATCTAAAGATCATAGCAACATAGCAAAGCCCTTGACTCAACACTAATCTTTATTATAGATAGCTCACAAACTCGATTACAAAAGAGATCACAAAGCAAAACTCAAAACTACTTGATATCGAAACATCAATCTACTAGATCAAGATACTACTAAAAGGATCAAACTAAATAAAACGGTAAAGATAAGAGTGTGATGGTGATACGATATCGGGGCAACTCCCCCAAGCTTGGCAGTTGCCAAGGGGAGTGCCCATACCCATGTGATTATGTTCTCGGAGGTGATGGAGGTGGTGATGATGATGGTGGATAATCGCACATCTAGCGTGAAAGCTTCTCCAGCTTGCGGATATTGCCCGTGAGTCCAGCGATATGATCCTTCAACAAAATATTCTCCTGTGTGAGATACTTGTTCTGAATGTGAGCTAGATCAATCATCTTGAAAGCTTCAATCTCTGTTGGATTAAAGAGGTTAGGTAGAGGTTGAGGGATGTCTTCTTCCTTCACCGCTGGAGCGTGAACCTCCATGGCATTCTTGATCCCTTCATCCTTGTTGATCTCTTCCGGTTCTTCTCTTTTCAACTCTATCTTCAATAGCCAAGCATCCTTGTCTTCGTTGTTGGAGGAGGGCGACGTCATGGTGCTCTTGATCTGCAAGAGAAACAGCTCGCAACGAAAACAGAGGATATTTGCGTGATACGGTGGTCAAAACCTTCGGGAGTATATATAATGAATTTTTTTTCCGACCAAAATATGTAACGTGCAAGAAAATGGAGTCCGGCAGGCACACGAGGTGCCCACGTGACAGGGGCACGCAGTAGGGGGGGCGCCCTCCACTCTCGTGGGGGCCTTGTGTCCCTTTCGGACTACTTCTTTCTTCCTAAAATTTTTAAATATTCCAAAACTAATAAAAATTGCCATTGGAGTCGGTTTACTTACCATACCACATATCTATTCCTTTTCGGAGTGTGGAACTGTAACGCCCACGATGCGGCTATATCTGTCACGTGTCGAGGCACGACTTAGAGGCATAACAGCATTGTAGGTTTTGTCGCAAGAAGGGTCATCTTCACACAATCCCATGTAATGAACAAGAATGGGATAAAGAGAGTTGGCTTACAATCGCCACTTCACACAATACATAAATTAATCCATACATCATCCAAAATACACTCATAGACCGACCACGGTCAAATTCAAATGAAAATAAGATAACCCCAAATGCTAGATCCCCGATCGTCCCAACTGGGCTCCTCTACTGATCATTAGGAAACGAAACGTAGTAACGACCAAGGTCCTCATCAAACTCCCACTTGAGCTTGATTGCGCCACTTGCGCTGGTATCCTCGGCACCTGCATCTGTTTTGGTAGAATCTGTGAGTCAAGGGGACTCAGCAATCTCACACCCGCGAGATCAAGACTATTTAAGCTCATGGGTAGGAAAAGGGTAAGATGATGGAGCTGCAGCAAGCACTAAGCATATATGGTGGCTAACATACGCAAATGAGAGCAAGAAGAGAAGCAACGCATCGGTCGAGAAGCTAGAAGTGATCAGGAAGTGATCCTGAAACTATTTACGTTCATACATAACTCAAACCGTGTTCACTTCCTGGACTCCACCGAGAAGAGACCATCACGGCTACACACGCGGTTGATGCATTTTAATTAAGTCAAGTGTCAAGTTCCCTACAACCAGACATTAACAAATTCCCATCTGCCTCATAACCGCGGGCACGGCTTCCGAAAGATAATACCCTGCATGGGTGTCCCAACTTAGCCCATCACAGGCTCTCACGGTCAACGAAGGATATTCCTTCTCACGGGAAGACCCGATCAGTCTCGGAATCCCGGTTACAAGACATTTCCACAATGGTAAAATATGACCAGCAAAGCCGCATGATGTACCGACAAATCCCGAAAGGAGTCGCACGTATCTCGTTCTCAGGGCACACCGGATAGTTCAAGCTATGAGTAAAACCATGCCTCGAGTTTCCCCGTGGTGGCCCCGCAGGCTCCTTGGTTTGGACCAACACTCGGAGGAGCACTGGCCCGGGGGGGCCTAAAATAAAGATGACCCTCGGGCTGGCGAAAACCCAAGGGAAAAGTGTAGGTGGTAGGAAAATGTAAAACCAAGGTTGGGCCTTGCTGGAGGAGTTTTTTTCAAGGCGAACTGTCAAGGGGGTCCCATAAATCACCCAACCGCATAAGGAATGCAAACTCAAGGAACATAACACTGGTATGACGGAAACTAGGGTGGCAAGAGTGGAACAAAACACCAGGCATAAGGCCGAGCCTTCCACCCGTTACCAAGTATATAGGTGCATCAATTAAACAAGAGATATTGTGATATCCCAAAATATCCATGTTCCAACCAGGAACAAACTTCATCTTCACCTGCAACTAGCAACGCTATAAGAGGGGCTGAGCAAACGCGATGACATAGCCAAACAACGGTTTGCTAGGACAGGATGGTTAGAGGCTTGACATGGCAATAGGGTAGGCATGATAAACAAGTGGTAGGTAGAGCTAACATAGCGATAGAGCGAGCAACTAGAAAAGCAAAGATAGAAGTGATATCAAGGGTATGGTCATCTTGCCTGCAAGGTTCTCAGAGTTGTCGAAAGCTTGATCCTCGTTAGCATACTCAACAGGTTCCTCGTTCACGTACTCGTCTCTCGGATCTACCCAAAGCAAAAACACAAGCAATGGAACCACAATAAATCATGGTGCAATGCACAAGCAACATGATGCAATACATGGCATGATATGCGAGATGTGATATGCAATGCGTATGCGTGCTCCGGAAGGAAAAATGATGAACAAGGCATCAACTTGGCAAACCAAGTATGCTTCTGGAAAGAAGAGATGATTTTGGTTGAAATTGATATAAAGATCACCGGAATCGGATGCACGGTTTGCAAATGGCAAGCAAAACAAGAATGACACAATTCTGCGATTAACACCATGATAGCACTTAGAATACATCAAGAAACTATGCTACAGCACCCCAACATATCAAAAAAGCATATTAAAGTGATCTACAAGAGATGCTTGACAAAAGATGAAAACTGAGCTACGGCTAAATCACATATAAACAGGTTCAAACAAGCATGGCAAAAGTGCAAAAGATATCAGTTTCACAAACTTGGTGAAAATACTGAACATGACAGAAACAGCATCAGGAAGCAATGTTTAGGGCAAGCAAACATCACGCCACAGGACCATATTATAGACACTTAAGGCTTGGCATGATACTACTGAATGCATAGAACAAAAGTCCCTTACTGACCATGAGCCAAAAAATATCACAAGATATGATGGCACCCATGTAAACATGGCAAGTTTCGTTAACAGATTCAGCAAACAGAGCATGGCATTAACAGCATTATGAAGGCATCTTTGCGAGCTCGATTCACTCACCACAAGTCATTGCATGACAAGGTAAGCGTATCACCAGAAAGAATACATGTTTCTGAAACTAAAAATTGCAAGAACAAGATCATAGGATGCAAGGATCAACTACAACAGCCTTGGCAAAATTGAATAACATGTAAACAATCTGCCAGGAAACATTTTATAGCACAAGTAGAGCAAGAAAATGACATGCTAGACTAGTCAATAATTGAAAACAGGGGCATGAATATATAGAGCATAACCATATGTTCAAAACATCCTTACTGAAGTATCTCAAAATAAGCATGGATCTCTCTGTAGGATCAAGTTTACATGGCATAAAAATAACAGCAGAACAGGGACTAAAATCAGCAACATCATGAAGCCTAGTTTGCATGCTTGTTATAGTCACCACGTAAATCAAAAAAATACATGGCAAGCTCCTATGTAAAGAAGACATGGCATAGTCCAAACACATGGAGAGCTCATGCTCATAAGATGCACACAATAAATGCAACAAAAATGACAAAATATCAAGTTCTGTTAACAGACAGCAGTAAACATCATATAGCACTATTGCAGCAGAGGTTTGGGCAGCTATATGACCTCAAACGAACATGGCCCAATGGAACGAAATGAAGATCCCAACCTGATGAACATTTCGATATAACATGCGCATGAAACGGAGTTATGGATGCAGAGTTATGATGCGATGAACAGAGCTTCAGAATGTGATAAATTCGGGACTTAGCAGAAAAAATAGAGGGGGGAGGAAGTCAACCGTCTCCCAGATCTGGATCGAGCGCGGGCTCGCCGGAGTTGGTGCGCGCGGCAGCCGGAGAAGGCTCGGGGGAGGTCGTCGGCGGGTCGGGGGCACCGGATCAGGGCGGTGCCGGCGCGGCGTGGCGGCGGCGGCCGGACACGCTGGTGGCGGGCGCGCTTGGCGAGACAATGTGGCGGTGGGTCAAGGCGAGGCGGTGGATGGCGGCCGCGCGCGGAGGACGGGCGGCGGAGAGCGGGCGACCAGGCCACGGCCACGGGGCTGGCTGCGGCTCGGCGGGCGGGCGGCGGCGGTGGCGGGTGCCACGTGTCGCGCCCTGGTTCACCGGGCGGCGGTGACGCGGGTGTTCGGCCCGTGGGTCGGACACGTCCGGCGGCGCGGAGGGAGGTTTGCTAGGGTTGGACTGCGAAAAATCCGGGGGAGCACATATTTATAGGTAGATGGAGCTAGGAGAGTCCAAATGGAGTGTAGTTTTCGCCCACACGATCGTGATCGAACAATCGAGAGCATGGAAGTGACTTAGATGGGTTATTGAACTGTTTTGGAGGGGTGTTGGGCTGCAACCCAAAAGAGGCCTTTGCGGATACCCGGTTAACCGTTGGAGTATCAAACGACCTCCAAATGGCACGGTCCACCGGTGGTGCACCCAGGCCACTTGGCAAGCCTCGGTCCATTATGAGAACGTCTAACACCTACTCATGAAAAGAGACAAGAGGGGTGCACCGGTGCGTGTGGGAGTGTCGGATTGCAAAACGGACAACGGGGAAAATGCTCGGATGCATGAGACGAACACGTATGCAAATGAGATGCACATGATGACATGATATGAAATGCATGACATGAACAAAATGCAAAACGGAAGACAAAAACCCAACCGTGGAGGGAATATCATAACACATAGCCTAAAATGGCAAGAGTTGGAGTTACAAATATGGAAAGTTACATCTGGGGTGTTAACAACTTGTAACGCCCACGATACGGCAAAATCTCTCACGTGTCGAGGCACGACTTAGAGGCATAACCGAATTGTAGGTTTTGTCGCAAGAAAGGTCATCTTCACACAATCTCATGTAATGAATAAGAATGGGATAAAGAGAGTTGGCTTACAATCGCCACTTCACACAATACATAAATTAATCCATACATCATTCAAGTTACACTCATAGACCGGCTATGGTCAAATTCAAATGAAAAGAAGATAACCCCAAATGCTAGATCCCCGATCGTCCCAACTGGGCTCCTCTACTGATCATCAGGAAACAAAACGCAGTAACGACCAAGGTCCTCATCAAACTCCCACTTGAGCTCGATTGCACCACTTGCGCTGGTATCCTCGGCACCTGCATCTGTTTTGGTAGAATCTGTGAGTCAAGGGGACTCGGCAATCTCACACCCGCGAGATCAAGACTATTTAAGCTCATGGGTAGGAAAAGGGTAAGATGGTGGAGCTGTAGCAAGCACTAAGAATATATGGTGGCTAACGTACGCAAATGAGATCGAGAAGAGAAGCAACGCATCGGTCGAGAAGCTAGAAGTGATCAAGAAGTGATCCTGAAACAATTTACGTTTATACATAACTCAAACTATGTTCACTTCCCGGACTCCGCCGAGAAGAGACCATCACGGCTACACACGCGGTTGATGCATTTTAATCAAGTCAAGTGTCAAGTTCCCTACAAGCGGACATTAACAAATTCCCATCTGCCTCATAACCGCGGGCACGGCTTTCGAAAGATAATACCCTGCAGGGGTGTCCCAACTTAGCCCATCACAAGCTCTCACGGTCAATGAAGGATATTCCTTCTCCCGGGAAGACCCGATCAGTCTCAGAATCCCGGTTACAAGACATTTGGACAATGGTAAAACAAGACCAGCAAATCCGCCCGATGTGTCGACAAATCCCAAAAGGAGTCGCACGTATCTCGTTCTCAGGGCACACCGGATAAGTCAAGCGACGAGTAAAACCATGCCTCGAGTTTCCCTGTGGTGGCCCCGCATGCTGCTCGGTTCGGACCAACACTCGGAGGAGCACTGGCCCGGGGGTGCTAAAATAAAGATGACCCTCGGGCTCGCGAAAACCCAAGGGAAAAGTGTAGGTGGTAGGCAAATGTAAAACCAAGGTTGGGCCTTGCTGGAGGAGTTTTATTCAAGGCAAACTGTCAAGGGGGTCCCATAAATCACCCAACCGTGTATGGAACGCAAACTCAAGGAACATAACACCGGTATGACGGAAACTAGGGTGGCAAGAGTGGAACAAAACACTAGGCATAAGGCCGAGCCTTCCACCCTTTACCAAGTATATAGGTGCATTAATTAAACAAGCGATATTGTGATATCCAAAATATCCATGTTCCAACCAGGAACAAACATCATCTTCACCTCCAACTAGCAACGCTATAAGAGGGGCTGAGCAAAAGCAGTGACATAGCCAAACAACGGTTTGCTAGGACATGATGGATAGAGGCTTGACATGGCAATAGGGTAGGCATGATAAACAAGTGTTAGGTAGAGCTAACATAGCGATAGAGCGAGCAACTAGAAAAGCAAAGATAGAAGTGATATCGAGGGTATGGTCATCTTGCCTGCAAGGTTCTCAGAGTTGTCGAAAGCTTGATCCTCGTTAGCGTACTCAACAGGTTCCTCGTTCACTTACTCGTCTCCCGGCTCTACCCAAAGCAAGAATACAAGCAATGGAACCAGAATAAATCACGATGCAATGCACAAGCAACATGATGCAATACAAGGCATGATATGTGAGATGTGATATGCAATGCGTATGCGTGCTCCGGAAGGAAAAATGATGAACAAGGCATCAACTTGGCAAACCAAGTATGCCGCTGGAAAGAAGAAAGATCACCGGAATCGGATGCACGGTTTGCAAATGGCAAGCAAAACAAGAATGACACAATTCTTCGATTAACAGCATGATAGCACTTAGAATACATCAAGAAACTATGCTACAGTACCCCAACATATCAACAAAGCATATTAAAGTGATCTACAAGAGATGGTTGTCAAAAGATGAAAACTGAGCTACGACTAAATCACATATTAACAGGTTCAAACAAGCATGCAAAAGTGCAAAAGATATCAGTTTCACAGACTTGGTCAAAATACTGAACATGACAGAAACAACATCAGGAAGCAATGTTTAGGGCAAGCAAGGATCATGCTACAGGACCATATCATAGGAACTTAAGGCTTGGCATGATACTACTGAATGCATAGAACAAAAGTCCCTTACTGACCATGAGCCAAAAAGTATCAGACGATATGATGGCACCCATGTAAACATGGCAAGTTTCGTTAACAGATTCAACAGACAGAGCATGGCATTAACAGCATTATGAAGGCATATTTCCAAGCTCGATTCACTCACCACAAGTCATTGATTGACAAGATAAGCATAGCACCAGAAATAATACATGTTTATGAAACTAAAAATTGCAAGAACAAGATCATGGCATGCAAGGATCAACTACAACAACCTTGGCAAAATTGAATAACATGTAAACAATCTGCCAGGAAACATTTTATAGCAAAAGTAGAGCAAGAAAATGACATGCTAGACTACTCAATATTTGCAAAAAGGGGCATCAATGGATAGATCATAACCATATGTTCAAAACATCCTTACTTATGTATCTCAAAATAAGCATGGATCTCTCTGTACGATCAAGTTTACATGGCATAAAAATAACAGCAGAACAGGGACTGAAATCAGCAACATCACGAAGCCTAGTTTGCATGCTTGTTATAGTCACCACGTAAATAAAAAAATTATTGGCAAGCACCTCTGTAAACAAGACATGGCATAGTCCAAACACATGTATAGATCATTCGCATAAGATGCACACAATAAATGCAACAAAAATGACAAAACATCAAGTTCTGTTAGCAGACAGTAGTAAACATCATATAGCACTCTTGCATCAGAGATTTGGGCATCTAGATGACCTCAAATGAACATGGCCCATTGGAAAGAAATGAAGAGCACAACCTGATGAACATTTTGATTTATCATGCGCATGAAACAGAGTTACGGATGCAGAGTTATGATGCGATGAACAGAGCTTAGAATGTGATAAATTCGGGACTTGGCAGAAAAAATAGAGGGGGGAGGAAGTCAACCGTATCCCAGATCTGGATCGAGCGCGGGCTCGCCGGAGTTGGTGCGCGTGGCGGCCGGAGAAGGCTCGGGAGGTCGCCCATGGCCGGGGCACCGGATCCGGCGGCGCTGCCCGGATCTGGCGGCACGCGTCGGCGGCGAACCACGGAGGCGGGCGGCGGCGGCGGCGGACACTGTGGCGGCGCCGCCTGGCGAGACAAAGACGGCGGCGGGTCGAGGCGGAGGCGGCGGACGGTGGCCGGCGACGGAGGCGGAGGCCGAAGCGGGCGGCGGCGCGGAGGATGGGCGGCGGAGAGCGGGCCGGCTGGGCTCAGCGGGCGGTGTGGCGCGTGTGGCCGGGTGCCATGTGTCGCGCCTGGTTCACGGGCGGCGGCGGCGCTGCTGTCCGCCCCGGGGGTCGGACACGTCCGGCGGCGCGGAGGGAGGTTTGCTAGGGTTGGACTGCGAAAAATCCGGGGGGAGCACATATTTATAGGTAGAGGGAGCTAGGAGACTCCAAATGAAGTGTAGTTTTCGCCCACATGGTCGTGATCGAACGACCGAGAGCATGGAAGTGACTTAGATGGGTTATTGAACTGTTTTGGAGGGGTGTTGGGCTGCAACCCAAAAGAGGCTTTTGCGGATACCCGGTTAACCGTTGGAGTGTCAAACGACCTCCAAATGACACGAAACTTGACACGCGGTCTACCGGTGGTGTACCCAGGCCACTTGGCAAGCCTCGGTTCATTACGAGAACGTTTAACACCCACTCACGAAAAGAGACAAGAGGGGTGCGTCGGTGCATGTGGGAGTGTCGGATTGCAAAACGGACAACAGGGAAAATGCTCGGATGCATGAGGCGAACACGTATGCAAATGAGATGCACATGATGACATGATATGAAATGCATGACATGAACAAAATGCAAAACGAAAGACAAAAACCCAACCACAGAGGGAATATCATAACACATAGCCGAAAATGGCAAGAGTTAGAGTTACAAATATGGAAAGTTACATCCGGGGTGTTACCAACTTGTAACGCCCACGATGCGGCAAAATCTCTCACGTGTCGAGGCACGACTTAGAGGCATAACCACATTGTAGGTTTTGTCGCAAGAAGGGTCATCTTCACACAATCCCATGTAATGAACAATAATGGGATAAAGAGAGTTGGCTTACAATCGCCACTTTACATAATACATAAATTAATCCATACATCATTCAAGTTACACTCATAGACCGGCTACGGTCAAATTCAAATGAAAAGAAGATAACCCCAAATGCTAGATCCCCGATCGTCCCAACTGGGCTCCTCTACTGATCATCAGGAAACGAAACGTAGTAATGACCAAGGTCCTCGTCACACTCCCACTTGAGCTCGATTGCGCCACTTGCACTGGTATCCTCTGCACCTGCATCTGTTTTGGTAGAATCTGTGAGTCACGGGAACTCAACAATCTCAAACCCACGAGATCAAGACTATTTAAGCTTCTATGTAGGAAAGGGGTAATATGGTGGAGCTGCAGCAAGCACTAAGCATATATGGTGGCTAGCATACGCAAGTGAGAGCGAGAAGAGAAGCAACGCATCGGTCGAGAAGCTAGAAGTGATCAAGAAGTGATCCTGAAACTACTTACGTTCATACATATCCCAAACCGTGTTCACTTCCCAAACTCCGCCGAGAAAAGACCATCACGGCTACACACGCGGTTGATGCATTTTAATGAAGTCAAGTGTCAAGTTCTCTATAACCGAACATTAACAAATTCCGATCTGCCTCATAACCGCGGGCACGGCTTTCGAAAGACAATACCCTGCATGGGTGTCCCAACTTAGCCCATCACAAGCTCTCACGGTCAACGAAGGATATTCCTTCTCCCGGGAAGACCCGATCAGTCTTGGAATCCCGGTTTACAAGACATTTCGACAATGGTAAAACAAGACCAGCAAAGCCGCCCGATGTGCCAACAAATCCCGATAGGAGTCGCACGTATCTCGTTCTCAGGGAACACGGGATAAGTCAAGCTACGAGTAAAACCAGGGTTCGAGTTTCCCCGTGGTGGCCCCGCAGGCTGCTCGGTTCGGACCAACACTCGAAGGAGCACTGGCCCGGCGGGGTGGGGGGCTAAAATAAAGATGACTCTCGGGCTCGCGAAAACCCAAGGGAAAAATGTATAGGTGGCAAATGGTAAAACCAAGGTTGGGCCTTGCTGGAGGAGTTTTATTCAAGGCGAACTGTCAAGGGGGTCCCATGAATCACCCAACCGCGTAAGGAACGCAAAATCAAGGAACATAACACCGGTATGACGAAAACTAGGGCGGCAAGAGTGGAACAAGACACCAGGCATAAGGCCGAGCCTTCCACCCTTTACCAAGTATATAGGTGCATTAATTAAACAAGGGATATTGTGATAACCCAAAATATCCATGTTCCAACAAGGAACAAACTTCATCTTCACCTGCAACTAGCAACGCTATAAGAGGGGCTGAGCAAAAGCGGTGACATAGCCAAACAATGGTTTGCTAGGACAGGATGGTTAGAGGCTTGACATGGCAATATGGGAGGGATGATAAACAAGTGGTAGGTAGAGCAACCATAGCGATAGAGCGAGCAACTAGCAAAGCAAAGATAGAAGTGATATCGAGGGTATGGTCATCTTGCCTGCAAGGTTCTCAGAGTTGTCGAAAGCTTGATCCTCGTTAGCATACTCAACAGGTTCCTCGTTCACGTACTCGTCTTCTGGCTCTACCCAAATCAAGAACACAAGCAATGGAACCACAATAAATAACGGTGCAATGCACAAGCAACAAGATGCAATACATGTCATGATATGCGAGATGTGATATGCAATGCGTATGCGTGCTCCGGAAGGAAAATGATGAACAAGGCATCAACTTGGCAAACCAAGTATGCCACTGGAAAGATGAGATGATTTCAGTTGAAATTGATATAAAGATCACCGGAATCGGATGCACGGTTTGCAAATGCTAAGAAAAACAAGAATGACACAATTCTGCGATTAACAGCATGATAACACTTAGAATACATCAAGCATCTATGCTACAGCACCCCAACATATCAACAGAGCACATGGCAGTGATCTACAAGAGATGCTTGACAAAAGATGAACACTGAGATACGTCTAATTAACACATTAGCAGGTTCAAACAAGCATGGTAAAAGTGCAAAAGATATCAGCTTCACAGACTTGGTGAAAATACTGAACATGGCAGAAACAACATCAGGTAGCAATGTTCTGAGCAAGCAATCAAAATTATACAGGAACTTATAATAGCAAAATAGGACACAGAATGATTCTACTCAAAGCATAGAACAAATGTCCCTTACTGGACATGAGCCAAAAAGGATCAGAAGAAATAATGGCACCCATGTAAACATAGCAAGTTTCGTTAACAGATTCAAGAAACAGAGCATGGCATTAACAGCATTATGAAGGCATCTTTGCGAGCTCGATTCACTCATCACAAGCCATTGCATGACAATATAAGCATAGCACCAGCAATAATACATGTTTATGAAACTAAACATGGCAATAACAAGTTTATAGCATACAAGGATCAACTACAACAACCTTGGCAAAATTGAATAGCATGTAAACAATCTGCCAGGAAACATTTTATAGCAAAAGTAGAGCAAGAAAATGACATGCTAGACTACTCTATAGTTGCAAACAGTGGCCTGTATGGATAGAGCATAACCTTATGTTCAAAACATCCTTACTGAAGTATCTCAAAATAAGCATGGATCTCTCTGTAGCATCAAGTTTTCATGGCATCAAAATAACAGCAGAACAGGGACAGAAATCAGCAACATCACGAAGCCTAGTTTGCATTCTTGTTCTATTCACCACTTAAATCACAAAAATACATGGCAAGCACCTCTGGAAAGAAGAGATGGCATAGTACAAAACACATGTAGAGCTCATGCCCATAAGATGCACACATTAAATGTAGCGAAAATGACAAATGCCCATAATCTGTTAAGAATCAGAAACTAACATTAAATAGCACTCTTGCAGAGATTTGGGCATCGACATGACCTCAAATGGACATGGCCCAATGGAACAAAATAAATAGCACATTGTGATGAACATTTTGATATATCATGCGCATGAAACGGAGCTACAGATGCAGAGTTATGATGCGATGAACAGAGCTTCAGAATGTGATAAATTCGGGACTTCGCAGAAAAAATACAGGGGGGAGGAAAGTCAACCGTCTCCTAGATCTGGATCGGGCGCGGGCTCGCCGGAGTTGGTGTGCGCGGCGGCCGGAGAAGGCTCGGGGGAGGTCGCCGTGGCGGGCGGCACCGATCCGGCGGCGCCGGCGAACCATGGAGGCGACGGGCGGCGGCGGCCGGGCACGCGGCGGTGGCGGCACTGGCGAGATGCGCGCGGGCGGGTCGAGGCGGAGGCGGTGGACGGCGGCGGCGACGGAGGCGGGCCGAAAGGCGGCGGCGTGGAGGACGGGCGGTGGAGAGCGGGCGACGGGTCGCGGGGGCGGCTGCTGGGCTCGGCGGGCAGGCGGTGCGTGATGGCGGGTGCCACGTGTCGCGCCCTAGTTCGCCGGGCGGCAGCGGTGCGGGTGTCCGGCCGGGGACGGACACGGCCGGCGGCGCGGAGGGAGGTTTGCTAGGGATGGACTGCGAAAAATCCGGGGAGGAGCACATATTTATAGGTAGAGGGAGCTAGGAGACTCCAAATTGAGTGTAGTTTTCGCCCACCGTGATCGAACGACCGAGAGCAGGGAAGTGACTTAGATGGGTTATTGGGCTGTTTTGGAGGGGTGTTGGGCTGCAACCCAAAATAGGCATTTGCGGATACCCGGTTAACCGTTGGAGTATCAAACGACCTCCAAATGGCACGAAACTTGACAGGTGGTCTACCGGTGGTGTACCAAGGCCACTTGGAAAGCCTTGGTCCATTCCGAGAACGTTTAACACCCGCTCACGAAAAGAGGCAAGAGGGGTGCGCCGGTGCATGTGGGAGTGTCGGATTGCAAAATGGACAACGGGGAAAATGCTCGGATGCATGAGACGAACGCGTATGCAAATGAGATGCACATGATGACATGATATGAGATGCATGACATGAACAAAATGCAAAACGAAAGACAAAAACCCAAACTTGGAGGGAATATCATAACACATAGCCGAAAATGGCAAGAGTTGGAGTTACAAATATGGAAAGTTACATCCGGGGTGTTACAACACTCCACCACTACAAGAGGATCTCGTCCCGAGATCTAGGACTGAAAGAACTCTGGATATTCGGAACGGTGGTGATCGTCGCGCTCCCAGGTGGCTTCTCGGTCGGAATGGTGTGACCACTTCACTTTCAGGAATTTGATTGACTTGTTGCGAGTCTTGCGCTCGGTTTCTTCACAATAGCAACGGGGTGCTCATGATAGGACAGATCTTCTTGGAGTGTCCCTTATATATTCCTCAGGGGTTACGGTTTCAGTAATATTAGTTTCAACATTGATAGGGTTACCTGAAATATAATGTTTAATTCTTTGACCATTTACCACCCTCAGACTTGTGCATTTGAAGTTGTTGATTTTTATGGCACCAGAATGATAGACCTCTTCGATAACATAGGGACCTTCCCATTTAGAGAGAAGTTTTCCTGCAAAAAATCTTAAACGAGAGTTGAATAATAATACATAGTCTCCTACGTTAAACTCACGCTTTTGTATCCTTTTATCATGCCAGCGTTTGACTTTTTCTATGAATAACTTGGCATTCTCATAAGCTTGGGTTCTCCAATCATCAAGTGAGCCAATATCACACAACCTCTTCTCACCGGCAAGTTTGAAGTCATAGTTGAGCTCTTTAATAGCCCAATATGCCTCATGTTCAAGTTCAAGAGGTAAATGACACGCTTTTCCATAAACCATCTTATAAGGAGACATACCCATAGGATTTTTGTATGCAGTTCTATAGGCCCATAATGCATCATCAAGTTTTTTGGACCAATTCTTTCTAGATATATTCACAGTCTTTTGCAAAATTAATTTGAGCTCTCTATTGCTCAAATCTACTTGACCACTAGACTGCGGATGATAAGGAGATGCGATTCTATGATTGACATCATACTTAGCAAGCATCTTACAGAAAGCACCATGAATAAAATGTGAACCACCATCAGTAATAAGATATCTAGGGACTTCAAACCTCGGAAAAGTAACTTCTTTAAGCATTTTAATAGAAGTGTTATGATCAGCACTACTAGTTGGAATAGCTTCTACCCACTTAGTAATGTAATCAACGGCAACTAAAATATGTGTATAACCATTAGATGCAGGAAAAGGTCCCATATAATCAAAGCCCCAGACATCAAACGGTTCAATAACAAGAGAGTAATTCACAGGCATTTCTTGACGTCTACTAATGTTACCTACTCTTTGGCATTCATCACAAGGTAAGACAAACTTAAGAGCATCTTTGAAGAGAGTAGGCCAATAAAAACCAGATTGTAGTACCTTGTGTGCAGTTTTATCTCCAGCGTGGTGTCCTCCATAAGATTCAGAGTGACACTTGCGTAGAATCTGTTCCTGTTCATGCTCAGGCACACAACGTCTAATAACACCATCAACTCCCTTCTTTATAAAGGTGTGGGTCATCCCAAAAGTAATGTCTTAAATCATAAAAGAACTTTTTCTTTTGCTGATATGTGAAACTAGGTGGTATAAATTTAGCAACAATGTAATTAGCATAATCAGCATACCAAGGAGCAGTACGAGAAGCATTAATGACCGCTAATTGTTCATCAGGAAAGCTATCATCAATAGGCAGTGGGTCATCAAGAACATTCTCTAACCTAGACAAGTTGTCTGCAACGGGGTTCTCAGCTCCCTTTCCATCAATAATATGTAAATCAAATTATTGGAGCAGGAGAACCCATCTAATGAGCCTAGACTTAGCATCTTTCCTTTCCATAAGATATTTAATAGCAGCATGATCAGTGTGAATAGTAACTTCGGAATCAACAATATATGGTCTAAACTTATCACATGCAAACACAACTGCTAAGAATTCTTTTTGAGTAGTAGCATAATTTCTCTGGGCAGTATCAAGAGTCTTACTAGCATACTGGATAACATTCAATTTCTTATCGACTCTTTGCCCTAGAACAACACCTACAGCATAATCACTAGCATCACACATAATTTCAAAAGGTAAATTCCAATCAGGTGGCTGAACAATAGGTGCAGTGATCAAGGCTTTCTTAAGTATTTCAAATGCTTCTACACAATCATCATCAAAGACAAAAGGAATATCTTTTTGCAATAAATTAGTGAGAGGCCTAGAGATTTTAGAAAAGTCTTTAATGAACCTCCTATAAAAACCGACATGACCAAGAAAACTTCTTATACCTTTTATGTCCTTGGGACATGGCATCTTTTCAATAGCATCAACTTTTGCTTTATCAATTTCAATACCTCTCTTGGAGATCTTGTGCCCCAAGACAATGCCTTCATTAACCATAAAGTGACACTTTTCCCAATTAAGGACGAGACTAGTGTCTTGACATCTCTGTAAAACTCGATCTAGGTTGCTCAAACAATCATCAAAAGAGGATCCATAAACGGAGAAGTCATCCATGAATACCTCACAAATCTTTTCACAAAAATCAGAGAATATAGCCGTCATGCATCTTTGAAAGGTAGTAGGTGCATTACATAAACCAAAAGGCATACGTCTATAAGCAAAAGTACCAAAAGGGCAATTAAAAGTAGTTTTAGATTGATCCTTCGCTGACACATGTATCTAAGAGAAACCAGAATAACCATCTAGAAAGAAGAAATGTGTGTGTTTGGATAGTCTTTATAGCATTTGATCAATAAAAGGTAAAGGGTAATGATCTTTCTTAGTAGCTTTATTTAACTTACGGAAATCAATTACCATCCTATAACCTGTAATAATTCTTTGCGGGATCAATTCATCTTTATCATTAGGAACAACGGTAATACCTCCCTTTTTAGGAACACAATGGACAGGGCTGACCCATTCACTATCAGCAACAGGATAAATTATACCTGCCTCAAGGAGCTTTAGTATTTCCTTTCTTACCACTTCTTTCATCTTGGGATTCAGTCGTCGTTGAGGATCTATAACTGGTTTGGCATCTTTCTCCACTGTAATTTTGTGTTGGCATAATGTGGGACTAATGCCCTTAAGATCATCCAGAGTATATCCAATAGCTGCTCGGTGCTTCTTTAGAATTTTCAATAATCTTTCTTCTTCTTGCTCTAAAAGGTTAGCACTAATAATAACAGGATATATTTTCTTTTCATCAAGATTAGCATACTTAAGATTATCAGGTAATGGTTTGAGTTCAAAGACGGGATCACCCTTGGGTGGAGGGGGATCCCCAAGAATTTCAACTGGAAGGTTATGTTTCAGCATAGGTTCCTGTTTGAGGAACACTTCACCTATTTCCCTTCTTTCCTTCATAAACATATCGTTTTCATGGTCTAGCAAATATTGTTCTAACGGATCAGTAGGAGGCACAACAGTGGAAGCAAGATCAATAATCTCATCCTTACTAGGTGGTTCCCTATCACGAGGTTGTCTACGAAACTTAGCAAAATTAAACTCGTGAGACATACCATTTGAGCCAACGGTGACAGTATCTTTTTCACAATCAATCTTAGCACTAGCTGTATTCAAGAAGGGTCTACCAAAAATAATGGGACAAAAATCATCTTGTGGGGAACCAAGAACAAGAAAATCAGCAGGGTATTTAACCTTCCCACACAAGATTTCAACATCTCTAACAATCCCAATAGGTTTAATGGTATCCCTATTAGCAAGCTTAATAGTAACATCAATGTCTTCTAATGCAATGGGTGCAATATCATGCATAATCTCTTTATATAGATCATAGGGTATCGCACTAGCACTTGCACCCATATCACATAAGCCATGATAACAATGATCTCCTATTTTAACAGAAATAACAGGCATGCCTACGACAGGTCTATGTATCTTACTATCTGGTCTAGGAATATTAGCAGATTCATCACAGAAATAAATAACATGCCCATCTAAATCATCATCCAAGAGATCTTTAACCATAGAAATACTAGGTTCAACATTGATTTTCTCAGGAGGTGTATAAGTCCTAGTATTACTCTTACGAACAACAGACGAAGTTTTAGCATGATCCTTCATCCTAACAGGAAAAGGAGGTTTCTCAACATAAGTAGTAGGAACAATAGGATCACTATAGGTGATAGTCTTTTCTTCAACTGTAATAGGTGCAACTACTTTCACTTCAACATGAGGATTATATTTATACCACTTCTCTTTAGGGAGATCAATGTGAGTAGCAAAAGATTCACAGAATGAAGCTACTATCTCAGATTCAAGTCCATACTTAGTGCTAAATCCACGAAAAGCATCAGTATCCATAAAAGATTTAACACAATCGAACTTACGTGTCATACCTGACTCCTTACCATCGTCGGAACCACTGTCTTCAGAGTAGCGTTTAATTCTTTCCAATAAGTCCCATTTGAAATCAATAGTCTTCAAGATATAAGAACCAACATAGGAAGTATCGAGCAGGTGATCATTAAGAGAAAGCCGAGCATAAATTTTTTGAATAATCATTTCCCGGGAGAGCTCATGATTGGGGCATGAATATAACATTGACTTAAGCCTCCCCCAAGCTTGAGCAATGCTTTCTCCTTCGCGCGGCCAGAAATTATATATGTAATTACGATCACGATGAACAAGATGCATAGGGTAGAACTTCTGGTGAAATTCCAACTTCGATCGTTTATAATTCCAAGATCTCGTATCATCACATAGCCTATACCATGTAAATGCATCTCCCTTCAAAGATAAAGGAAGACCTTCCTTTTGAAAACATCATCGGGAATACCCGCAAGCTTAAATAATCCACAAACTTCATCCACAAAGATAAGGTGTAAATCGGGATGCAATGTTCCATCTCTTGCAAATGGATTAGCTAGCAGTTTCTCTATCATACCCGAAGGAATCTCAAAGTAAATATTTTCATAAAGTTCAGTAGGTTGAGGAGCAACTCTTTGCTCTTCTATTCTGGGTGAAGATACCCCGAACAATCCCCTCAAAGGATTAGTTTCCATAGTGACAAGTAACAAAAAATTTCAGCACACTATATAAATGTTTCCTTACCAAGTTCCACTCACCAAAAGCACTACACTCCCCGGCAACGGCGCCAAAAAAGTGTCTTGATGACCCACAAGTGTAGGGGATCTATTGTAGTCCTTTCGTGAAGTAAGAGCGTCGAACCCAACGAGGAGAAGAAGGAAATGATAAGCGGTTTTCAGTAAGGATTTATCTGCAAGCACTGAAATTGTAGGTGATAGATAGTTTTGTGATAAGGTAAATAGTAACGAGTAACAAGTAAATAAAGTAAATAAAGTGCAGCAAGGTGGCCCAATCCTTTATGTAGCAAAGGATAAGCATGGACAATTTATAACAATGATAAAGGAGCTCCCGAGGACACATGGGAATTATCGTCAAGCTAGTTTTCATCACGTTCATATGATTCGCGTTCGGTACTTTGATAATTTGATATGTGGGTGGACCGGTGCTTGGGTACTGCCCTTACTTGGACAAGCATCCCACTTATGATTAACCCCTATTGCAAGCATCCGCAACTACAAAAGAAGTATTAAGGTAAACCTAACCACAACATTAAACATATGGATCCAAATCAGCCCCTAACGAAGCAACACATAAACTAGGGTTTAAGCTTCTGTCACTCTAGCAACCCATCATCTACTTATTACTTCCCTATGCCTTCCTCTAGGCCCAAATAATGGTGAAGTGTCATGTAGTCGACGTTCACGTAACACCACTAGAGGAAAAGACAACATACATCTGATCAAAATATCGAACGAATACCAAATTCACATGACTACTGCAAGACTTCACCCATGTCCTCAGGAACAAACATAACTACTCGCAAAGCTTATTCATGTTCATAATCAGAGGGGTAATAATATGCATAAAGGATCTGAACATATGATCTTCCACCAAGTAAACCAATTAGCATCAACTACAAGGAGAAATCAACACTACAAGCAACCCACAGGTACCAATTTGTGGTTTTGATACAAGATTGGATACAAGAGATGAACAAGGGTTTTGAGAGGAGATGGTGCTGGTGAAGATGTTGATGGTTATTGACCCTCTCCCGATGAGAGGATCGTTGGTGATGACGTTGGTGATGATTCCCCCCTCTCGGAGGGAAGTGTCCCCGGCAGAACAGCTCCGCCAGAGCCCTAGATTGGTTCCACCAAGGTTTCGCCTCGTGGCGGCGGAGTTTCATCCCGTAAGCTTGCCCACGATTTTTTCCAGGGTAAAAGCTCTTATATACCAGAAGATGGACACCGGGGGCCCACCAGGGGGCCTAGGAGACAAGGGGGCACGCCCAGTAGGGGGGGGGGGCGCCCCCACCCTCCTAGACAGGGTGTGGGCCCCCTGGTGTATTTCTTTCGCCCAATAATTCTTGTTAATTCCAAAAACATGTTTCGTGGAGTTTCAGGATTTTTGGAGTAGTGCAGAATAGGTTTCCAATGTTTGCTCCATTTCCAGCCAGAATTCCAGCTGCCGGCATTCCCCCTCTTCATGGTAAACCTTGTAAAATAAGAGAGAATAGCCATAAGTATTGAGATATAATGTGTAATAACAGCCCATAATGCAATAAATATTGATATAAAAGCATGATGCAAAATGGACGTATCAGTCTTGTCAAAGCAGAGATTGTGTCCCCTTATCACGGGATTCTCATCAATACGGGCATGGGTAACTCAGCCGTGTCATATGCACGGCGCTTGGGGAATAGGCGAATTTTAAGGCGAGTAGGGAGGCGCATGACTTTTACTGCCTTTATAAAGGGATAAGGATTCACCCTCTTTCACCCACACCTTCTCCTTCCTCTGCCCATCCATTCTCGAGCTCCAGCGTCCAAGCTCTCACCTTCTCCGCCCAAGAAAGCACTCCAATCATGTCCAGATCCGGAGCATCCTCCGTCAAGGAGAAGGACATCAAGAAGCTCTGGGAGGCGAGGTATCTAGCCAAGGAAATAGATCATCGACTTCCGGCCAAGGGACAGATCGTTCCCACCCCCGAGCCCCAGGAGAGGGTAGTGTTCCTCACACACTTCGTCTGCGGGCTGGGATTCCCCCTCCACCCGTTCGTCTGTGGACTGATGTACTACTACAGACTGGACTTCCATGATTTGGCCCCCAATACCATCCTCAACATCTCGGCATTTATTTTCGTGTGTGTGGCCTTCCTCCGCATCCCACCTCACTTTGGGCTATGGTTGAAAACCTTCAATGTGAAGCCAAAGGTGGTGAGTAGCCAACAAGATGAGTGCAAAGGCGCCATGGTGGGCAAGATGCCCAATGTCACCTGGCCCGAAGGCTCCTTTGTGGAGACTGTCAAAGGGTGGCAGTCGGGGTGGTTCTACATCACCGAGCCGCATGACACCAATTGGGCAGCAGCTCCTGCATTCCGGTCCAAAGTCCCGATGTGGCTCACCTCCTGGCAAGATAAAGGCCTGACCTGGTCTTCCCCGGATGAGCTGACAGGGCTCTAGACGTGTGTCTAGAACATGATAAACAAGAGAATCAAACTCGTCAACGTGGTCCAGGTGACGCTTGTTCGCCGGATCCTTCCGTGCCAATGTCGGACATGCCATATATGGGAGTTCGATCCGGCCAAGCACCAGACCCTACTGGAGCTCTTCAACACAACGCATGAAGATATCTGGAAGGTACTCTTCAAGGCCAACGAGGCGCCACCGCCCACGACCGAGGATTGCGAGCATAACTTGACGCGCCCTGCTAGTCCGGTAAGTTCTTTAATGCGTTCAAGGCATACCCTTTACTTGCATATTCGAGGAAGGTATCTAAGCCTCCCCATTAAAATTTTCAGGCCTGGACAAAGATGGCGGAGCGGATTAAATGTCCGGCCCCGCTGCCTGAAGACCCAGAAGTCCCGCTTCTGGCGAAGATGCTGTTTCCGGCGCCTTATCAAGTGCCGGAGAAGAAGGCCAAGAAGAAGGCTAAGGGGACCAGAGGTGGTCTCCGTTGCAAGGGCACTTCGGACATGACATCCGGAGATGCCGATACTCAGTCCTCCGACACCGAAGACGAGGAGGAGGAGGAAGAAGAAGAAGAAAGCCGCCCCCCAGCAGGGGGGAGAAGGCGGAGGCCGGCCTCCACACATCAGGAGGCCGGGACGTCCAAGAAGGGGAAAGTTTCCCTTTCGGACAACTCCGCAGCAGCCACCAACAGCAGCTAGGAGTGGGAGCCTAGGGACAAGCCCCTGGCCAAACCATGAGTGTCCGGACACGGTAATATATCTGGCCTTTACTTTATTGTTTTTAATGTGCTGGACCATGCACTTGCAGTCCGACTCAGTCCAACATCGAGCTATCCTCCTCTTCGGAGGGGTCGCTGGACCCGTCGGTGATGGACAGCGGATCCCTTCCGACGGCCTCCTCCCCCAAGGCTGTGGACAACACCAAGGTGTTGCCTCGAAGGATTCCAGGCCAGGCAGAGGCTCAGGAGGCCGTCCTGGTGGTGCCGGAGGGTGAAACCTCGGTTGCCGAACACATGGGGGAGCAAACCCCCATGGACACCGATGATGGGGGCCGTATCCAATTTAGCCCCCAGCCAAATACAACTCTGGAGGCCCATGTGGCTCCGGACTCAGGTAGGCCGCCTCTTTCGAAAGAGGGGGGTGAGCCAACTCCACCGGTGACCTCTGTCCATCCAGAAAGCACCGGATAGAATGCTGGAAGCGCTGCGAGGCGCTTCCGTTGTTGAAGTACACGGTACCATTATGGGTACGGTGATTGAGAAGATCCAGTCCGCGAAAAGCGGACTGACCGAAGCGTGCACGAGCCTTCTAACAGGCTTTGAGGTAAGCAACACAATTATAAAAAGAATGTCACAGCATAAACAGTAGCCCCTGATACTCTATCCGGTGTTCGGAAAGAAAAACCAAACAGAGGATCAAATAATTTTCGCAGGAGTCTAACTTAATATGTCTATGTGAACAAGCAGGCATCACTGCTGGCTGCAACCTCGCACGCTGTGAAAATCTCTGGACTAAAGCAGAGTCTGGAGCGGACCGAGGACGTGCTCGGCCATGTTATAAAGCGACTGCAAGATAATCGAGGTATGTAATAATCTTGTATACAGGAAGGATGGTGAAATTATAGTGGCTGAACTACCATTTTATTTATTAGGAGCGGCGACCAAGGTGGAAACCCTCAAGAAGTCGCTGGCCGAGGCCGAGGAGAAAGCGGCCAAGGAGAAGGCCGCCTGTGAGAAGCATGAGGCTAGGGTCAGCGAGGTCTAGGAGGAGCTCCAGGACGCCTTCAAGAAGTGCGAGTCCTTGGAGCCCGACATTGTGGATCAAAAATCCGAACTGGGCAGGTCATCCAGAATGCACGCGATGCCCAGGTTGAAGCCCAAGGCGCCCTCTAATAAATCCAGGAGGCCAGGAAAATTGCGGCGGGTAAGGCCTTTATTATGCAGAGCAAATATTTTAAGAAAAGGTTCCTGTTACTGACCCAGATTTGGAGTTCTCCAGGGGCGTTTGCGGATCTGCCGTGCAGCATCTCGGGAGCTGCGGAATTCTATCAAGCCGAAGAGGGGAGCTCTACGGAGAAGCTATTCTGTTTGCAATACCTTGGACCAGAACATCCAGTGCCCTTTAGCGATCAGCCGAAACAGGTGGTCGAGCTGCATAGGGCGGCCGAACTAGCCATGAAGGATTTGATAATCCAGCTATGGCCTGCCGAAGCCATTTGCAGCATCTACTTCAGACTCGTGAAGCAGCTTGTCAGTGCCTGCCCTCGGCTTGAAGCCATCAAGCGGTCAGTCTGTATCGAAGGCGCGCGAATGGCCTTTGCCCACGCTAAGATGCATTGGGCGAAGATGGACGCCACAAAGCTGATCACCGAGGGACCGCCCGTGGGCAGGGAGTACCACACACCCCATCTGTATTTTGCCAGTGTCCTGGAGGGATCCCGCCTTGTGGCGGAGCAATGTGCTAAGGATATCATATTCCCATGAACACACTCATGTTATCCTGTCATGTATTATGAAACAGATCCTTTATGTAATATAATGTCTGTTATTTAAAATTTTACCTCCTGCACGTCCATTTTGTTAAATCTGACAGTTGGCCAGTCGTCGGCTTTTGCCCCCACGTAGGTAGTACGGGGGTGTTCGGGATAAATCTAAACACTCTTTACTCCAGAGTTTGGTCCTTAAAGGAGGTGTTTAGCGCAACGAACAAGGCAATCGGACTATACGGCTTTATCACCCTCACTTAGCCATAGGAGTTTGGCAACAAAATTTTAGGCGCAGCGCCTAGTGTTCGGAAGTCTGCACTTGGGATGTTGTAAACACCTGATCGGATAAAAACCGATTCCTCACATAATGCGTAAAAAATCTTTAAGGATTTGAAACCTCTCGAACGGCTGACTAGCTCTCGCCGCATCATGATAGTCAATTTCCAGCTTTCTCTACTGAGGTGCTCGTCCAGAAGAACCGGGGCACAATCGCAGTAGTTCTCCCTTTACTACCCTAGCCGATATAGTGAAACGTAAGGTAGTAAGCATAGGAGCCGGGCAATCCAACTATTGACCAAAGACATGATTCGGAGTCGATGCATATAATGCTATAAGTTCGGGGTGCTGAACTGCTCTGCAAAAGTGTTTCGACTTTATTGTCATATTGCGGGGGTATGATGAAGCCCCTGGTGAATGAGGGCATACCAAAGTGTATGGGTGCAATTGATAAGAATATAAAGAGAAGGAAAAATCAAGTAATAAGCTGACGCCGCAAACATTGAGCCGCAAATTATTTTCCATTGTAATTTTATTAATATGTCAAGATGTACTTGTACAAGTAATGTGATATGCAAATAAGGTTATTTGACATGCCATGACCAAGGGCGAGCTGCGTGCGGGTATTTAAAATAGGTACGACAATCGTTAGCAGAGACCACCTGGGGGTTCCCTTGTACGTCAAAGGTGCTTGCCTTCTTGGTGTATCCGTCCCTTGATAGATCCGATGATCAGGTTATCAGAAAAAGCCTCGGGAACAGAAAAACTTGAGAGAAGAAAAAAAAAGTGAAGGTATGCGGGTCCGGTAGCGGTTGAGCCGCATTATGGACCACGGTCTAGCTGTGCCTCCGTCCATGCCCATGGTATTTTAAGTGCGTAGTTATGTATGCGCGACACAAGTATCGCCACCTTGTTGGGACTGGACGAAGGCAAAATTGCTAGTCAAGCTCTGGACGAGCTGGACTGTCTTGCTGTAGAGTAGTTCAGACTCGCTTGACGGTGTCTGGGAGCTTGGCTGTTGAATTGCGGTTATGCCTGAAAAGGCCGCTCTGTACTTCTGCTGCAAGGGCTGCAGTGTGCTCCTCAGTACAGAGGGAGAGTTCCGCGTTTCCATTGACTGTTATAACACCGCGTGGTCCGGGCATCTTGAGCTTGAGGTAAGCTTAGTGTGGTACCGCATTGAACCAAGCAAATGCGGTTCGTCCAAGTAGTGCGTGATAGCCACTGCGGAAGGGGACAATATTGAAGATCAATTCTTCGCTTCAGAAATTATCCGGGGATCCGAAGACCACTTCCAGTGTGATTGAGCCCGTACAGCAGGCTTCTGCACCTGGTATAACACCTTTAAAGGTGGTTTTTATGGGCTTGATCCTTGAGGGATTGATACCCATTTGGTGCACTGTATCCTATAGAGCAGGTTCAGGCTGCTGCCGCCGTCCATGAGGACTCGTGTAAGGTGCAATCCATCAATGATTGGGTCGAGGACCAGTGCGGATGAACCGCCATGACGGATACTGGTCGGATGGTCCCTGTGATCGAAGGTGATCCGACAGGACGACCATGGGTTGTATTTTGGGGCGACTGGCTCCATCGCGTAGACGTCCCTGAGTGCACGCTTGCGCTCCCTCTTGGGGATATGGGTAGCGTATATCATGTTCACCATTTTGACTTGGGGGAAACTGCTTCTGTCCACCTATGTTCGGTGGCCGGGGTTCCTCGTCATCATCCTCGCTTTGTGACCCCTTCTCCTTGTACTCGACGTTTAACTTGTCGGCCTGTTTAAAAACCCAACACTCTTTGTTGGTATGATTGGCTGGTTTATCAGGAGTGCCGTGGATTTGACATGGACGATCGAGTATGCGGTCCAAACTAGACGGGCCCAGCTTGTTTCTCTTGAATGGCTTCTTCTGCTGACCGGACATAGATCCACTGAATCCGGCATTGGCTGTCGTGTCTTCGGCGTTGTCGCCATTTTTTCGACGCTTGTGTCTATTGCATCGGGGCTTGTCGTTGCTGTTTCTGGCTTCAGAAGTGCCAGGTTCGCCTGTGTTGTTATTTCTATGGGCTAGCCAACTATCTTTGCCCATGCAAAAGCGGGTCATGAGTGCCATAAGGGCTGACATGGATTTCAGTTTTTCCTGGCCGAGGTGTCTGGCCAGCCATTTATCGTGAATGCTGTGCTTAAAGGCTGCTAGGGCTTCGGTGTCCGGACAGTCGACGATCTGGTTCTTTTTAGTTAAGAACCTAGTCCAGAATTTCCTGGCTGACTCTCCGGGCTGTTGGATTATGTGACTTAGGTCATCGGCATCCAGAGGTCAGACATATGTGCCTTGGAAGTTGTCGAGGAAGGCGTCCTCCAAGTCCTCCCAGCTACCAATGGAGTTTTCGGGCAGGCTGTTCAACCAGTGTCGAGCTGGTCCCTTGAGTTTTAGCGGGAGGTATTTGATGGCATGAAGATCATCACCGCGGGCCATATGAATATGGAGAAGAAAATCCTCAATCCATACCACGGGGTCTGTTGTCCATCGTATGTTTCGATGTTCACGTGTTTAAACCCTTCTGGGAAATCGTGTTCCATTACTTCATCAGTGAAGCAAAGAGGATGTGCGGCGGCTCTGTATCGGGCCAGTTCGTGACATAGCTCGGATGGAGTTCGTCTGCGGTCATCGGCTCGGTCGTGATTATGTTTGTCACATCCGGCCGGGTGGCTGTCATAGCGCGTAGGGGCACGCCCCCGTGATCCGTGGATCGATCTTGTCTGACGTGCTCTGTTTTCCAAGTCATGCTGCAGGTCATGTGTATATCCCCGAGCTGTTGTATTTCTGCTTGTTCGGCGAGGTAGTGCAGGCTTCGGCTCGAGGCGCCGCTTTGTCCCGGCCACGTGGTGGTCGGTCAGCCGCATTATGCATTGGAAGGACGGGCTCCAGCGCCTCGTCATCAAACGGGGGTAACAGTTTGCGCTTCAGGTGACTTTTGGTAGGGCGCTCGAGGCCATATTCCTCGGCTGCCAGGACATCAGTCCATCTTTCATTGAGCAGATCTTGATCAGCTTGAAGCTGCTGCTGCTTCTTTTTCAGGCTCCTTGCAGTGGCTATTAGCCAGCGCTTAAAGCGCTCCTACTCGACGGGCTCCTCAGGCACGAGAAAGTCTTTGTCACCGAGGCTCACCTCGTCCTCGAAGAGCAGAAGCTAATTACCGTCCTCCGTGTCTTCATTCATGGCCTGTTCATCAGGGCTAGCTTGCCCATCTTCCCGTTCGTCCTATTCGGAGGTTGGCTCAACGGGGTCTTCATTGTCTTCGGTATCGTCCGGAGTATTGTTTTCTCCTATGACGGTGTTGCTGTTTTTACTACGGCGTGGCTTAGAGCAGTGCCACTGACGTTGATGCTTTGGCTGTATCTCAGGAGGTTTAGCCTCGACTGGATTTTCATTGTCGCCATTGTTCTCTTTGGGTGTATCCACCATGTATATGTCGTACGAGGAGGTGGCTGTCCAATGCCCTGTAGGCGGTGGTTCCTGCTCCTCTCCGGCATTGTCGTCCATACCGTCGATGTCCTCGGAGTCGTAATCAAGCTTGTCGGTTAAGTCGTCAACAATGGCTATAAAGTGGGTGGTGGGTGGGAAACGAAGTTCTTCGACGTCCGCTTCCCATTCGAGCCAGACATAGTTCAGCCGAGAGTCCCCCGACAGGGAGAGGGATTTCAGTCAGTTCAACACATCGCCTAGAGGTGAGTGCTGGAAGATGTCCGCGAAGCTGAACTCCAAGATCAGTGCCCAATCAGGTTCGATGGACGTGGATGCACGCGGTCCGGATCCAATGGCCGGAGACAAGTCCAAGGCTCCGGTGACACAAGCCTAGCTTGATGTTGGGTCTGTGTGTGGCTGGAGCGCTACTGAGTCTGCGGCTTCCCTGGTGGATTAAGCTTCCCGTCCTCGGACGACGCGATCCGCTCCACATCTAGGGCCAGAGCGGTTACAGGCGCTATTTCCTGGGCGCGGCCAGATGACAGATTTAGGTCATGTTCATCGTGGTGGCAGGGGACAGCCATCATGGGCTCGAATCTGTCGAAGATCAAGTCTCCACGGATATCGACCACAAAATTCAGGCTTCCAAATCTGACCTGATGGACAGGGGCGTAATATTGATCTACTCTAGATGGCCAAGCGAGTTGGCCCGCAGTGCGAAGCCGCCGAATACGAAGATCTGTCCGGGGAGGAAGATCTCCCCCTGGACTGCGTTGTTGTAGATGATTGATGGAGCCATCAAGCCTTTTGGTGATGACGCAGCAGAACTCTCAATGAAAGCACCAATGTCGGTGTGTCCCGAACTGTGTGTCTAAGGCTAATGGTAACAAGAGGCGGGGGACACAATGTTTACCCAGGTTCGGGTCCTCTCTATGGAGGTAATACCCTACTTCCTGCTTGATTGATCTTGATGAATATGAGTATTACAAGAGTTGATCTACCACGAGATCGTAATGGCTAAACCCTAGAAGCCTAGCCTATGAGATTATGATTCTTGTCCCATGGACTAAACCCTCCGGTTTATATAGACACCGGAGGGGGCTAGGGTTACACAAAGTTGGTTACAGAGAAAGGGATCTACATATCCGAATCGCCAAGCTTGCCTTCCATGCAAAGGAGAGTCCCATCCGGACACGGGAAGAAGTCTGCTATCTTGTATCTTCATAGCCCAACAGTCTGGCCCACGTATATAGTATGGCTGTCCAAGGACCCCTTAATCCGGGACTCGCTCACCCGTCATTGTGGCGCGCTTGACCGCTGCTGCCGCCCGCGCCACGCGGAAACCCTGGTGGGCTTCGCTGGGATCCGACCATGAGAACTTCTGCCGCGGGGTCATTGCTTTCACACTCGGAGAGGGTGTCCGAATGGCCAGTCGACAGGTTGAACAAGCCATAAAGGGATTCATCGGGCTCGATTACCGCGATATGAGGTGTGGCCGACTGACGAGCCACCACATGCTTCACCCACTGCTGGAGTCGCGAGAGACCGGATCACTTGCGACGGTGACCCGCGGGAAGTGAAGACGCTACGGGGGTCGATCGATACTGAATCGATGGCTGCTGTAGGAGGACGCCGCCAGCAATCGCGCGGAAGTGTGCCACCACGCGGATGGGGAGTGCCTTGATGTCGAGGGGGGCTTCCTGAAGCCAGGCCAAATCGTCAGCGATGAACGTGAGCGCGCTGAGACGGATCTCGCGGCCCAAAGACAATCCACCACTGGAAACCATGTTGACAAAGATCAAAAACATTAACCTAACCGGAAGTTTCTAAGACGCCTGCCCCACGGTGGGCGCCAACTATCATGGGAATGAGTCTGAAGTAGAAATAGGGGGTACATTGAAGGAAATATGCCCTAGAGGCAATAATAAAGTTATTATTTATTTCCTTATTTCATGATAAATTTTTATTATTCATGCTAGAATTGTATTAACCGGAAACATAATACATGTGTGAATACATAGACAAACATAGTGTCACTAGTATGCCTCTACTTGACTAGCTCGTTAATCAAAGATGGTTAAGTTTCCTAACCATAGACATGAGTTGTCATTTGATTAGCGGGATCACATCATTTGGAGAATGATGTGATTGACTTGACCCATTCCGTTAGCTTAGCACTTGATCGTTTAGTATGTTGCTATTGCTTTCTTCATGACTTATACATGTTCCTATGACTATGAGATTATGCAACTCCCGTTTACCGGAGGAACACTTTGTGTGCTACCAAACGTCACAATGTAACTGGGTGATTATAAAGGAGATCTACAGGTGTCTCCGAAGGTACATGTTGAGTTGGTGTATTTCAAGATTAGGATTTGTCACTCCGATTGTCGGAGAGGTATCTCTGGGCCCTCTCGGTAATGCACATCACTATAAGCCTTGCAAGCAATGTAGCTATGAGTTAGTTGCGGGATGATGCATTACATAACGAGTAAAGAGACTTGCCAGTAATGAGATTGAACTAGGTATTGAGATACCGACGTTCGAATCTCGGGCAAGTAACATACCAATGACAAAGGGAACAACATATGTAGTTATGCGGTTCGACCGATAAAGATCTTCGTAGAATATGTAGGAGCCAATATGGGCATCTAGGTTCCGCTATTGGTTATTGACCAGAGAGATGTCTCGGTCATGTCTACATAGTTCTCGAACCCGTAGGGTCCGCACGCTTAACGTTCGTTGACGATATAGTATTATATGAGTTATGTATGTTGGTGACCGAATGTTTTTCGGAGTTCCGGATGAGATCACGAACATGACGAGGAGCTCCGGAATGTCCCAGAGGTAAAGATTCATATATTGGATGATATGAGTAAGACAACATGATATTGTTGAATCTGATGATGAACTCGAAATTCAAAATACTGAAACACCTACTAGAACTAGTCCTCCTGGATATGAATTGCCAAAGGTACCGAAAGGTTATACTATGAGTGAGGAGGCAACTAGGGATATTCTTGCTTGTAAGGATAGAGATGATCTAGAGAAATTACTATGCAAGTATAAAGAAAGATCTCTGAATGCTAAAATGAAATATGATACTGAGTTTGCTACTTCACCTATTGTTATTGCTGATAAGGATTATGAATTCTCTATCGACCCAGAGTTAATCACTTTGGTTGAATCTGATCCTTTCCATGGTTATGATACTGAAACTGTTGTGGCACATCTTACTAAGTTGAATGCTATAACTACCCTTTTTGCTCATGATGAGAAGATTCGTTATTACTATATTCTCAAGTTATTTCCATTCTCATTAAAGGGTGATGCTAAAGCTTGGTACAATACTCTTGCTCCTAGTTGTGTGTGTAGTCCCCAGGATATGATCTATTACTTCTCTGAAAAATATTTCCCTGCTCATAAGAAATAAGCTGCCTTGCAGGAAATATTTAACTTTTCACAAATTGAAGAAGAGAGTCTCCCAAATGCTTGGGGGAGGCTTCTCCAATTGCTTAATGCTTTGCTTGATCATCCTCTTAAGAAAAATGAAATACTTGATGATCCTCGTAATAAACATCCTAGTCAATGCCTTTATGAGTTTTATAATTACATTAGAAAGCAAGATCACTTCAATGCAAATGTTATGAAACAATTGAAATACAACTCTGATATGATTGCTCGCTTAAGTGCTTGTTATTTAGAATCTCAAATGATGTTAGAGGTGTAGGAAAACATGCCTCTATGGTTCAAACTCAATTAGAACAAGTTGCTAAATCTCAAAGGGAGTTACTTGATGAAATGAACAATAGTATAAGTGACTTTGCTGTTAGAGTAGCAACTAGAGGAGGTAAAATGACTCAGGAACCACTTTATCTTGAGGTACACCCAAAGAGAATTGAACAAGATTCTCAATGGAACAACACCACTAAACCTAGTTCTTCTAAAAAGAAAAAGAAGAAGAAAAATGATAAGACTTTGCATGCCTCTAGTGAACCTAAAGTAGAAAAACCTCCTGATAATGATAATGAAGTTTCTAACTCTGATGCTGAAACTCAATCTGGTAATGAACACTTACCTTATGATGATGAAAAAGATAATGATGAAGTTAATGAAAACACTCAACCTAATGATAAAGAACCAGATAATGATGTTGAGATAGAAACAGCTGTTGATCTTGATAACCCACAACCTAAGAATAAAAGATATGACAAAAGAGACTTTGTTGCTACAAAACATGGAAAGGAAAGAGAACCATGGGTTCAAAAGCGTATGCCCTTTCCACCTAAGTCAACTAAAAAGAAAGATGGTGAAGAATTTGAACGCTTTGCTGAAATGATTAGGCGAGTCTTTTTGTGCACTCGCTTGACTAATATCTTGAAATTGCATCCTTATGCAAAGTACATGAAAGACATCATCACTAATAAGAGGAAAATACCGGAAGCTGAGATCTCCACTATGCTTGCAAATTACACTTTCAAAGATGGAGTACCTAAAAAACTTGGAGATCCGGGACTACCAACTATACCTTGCTCCATTAAAAGAAACTATATGAAAACTGCTTTATGTGATTTGGGAGCTGGTGTTAGTGTTATGCCTTTATCTTTATATGAAATACTTGATTTGAATAAACTCACACCTACTGAAATATCATTGCCAATGGCTAATAAATCAACTGCCATACCTATCGGTATTTGTGAGGATGTGCCCGTTGTTGTTGCTAATGTTACTATTTTGACTGACTTTGTTATACGTGAGATGCCCAAGGATGAAAATGTGTCAATTATCCTTGGTAGACCCTTCTTGAATACCGCAGGGGCTGTTATTGATTGCAGTAAAAGCAAGGTCACTTTTCATATCAATGGTAATGAGCATACGGTGCACTTTCCGAAGAAACAATTCCAAGTGAATGGTATTAATGTTATTGAAAAATCTCTGACAATCACTATTGGAAGTTTTCAACTACCTCTACTACTGTCAAAAATAAATATGAAATACTTATTGGGGACATTCATATCCCCATTGAGGTAACTTAGTGATTTACGAAACTTCTTCAGTTTCATGATAATCGAAAGTGGTTCTTAATAAGACCTGATCAACCTTATTAATGTATCCTTTTTGAGAGGTATGAAGCTGATGAATTTAGTAAGCACTACCTTCTATCCCTACCTTTTGTTTTCTGTTTTTATTAGTTAAATAAAATAAAATGCCATGCCTTATCTATTTTCTGTTTTTTCTGCACAATAAAAAAATGGCCCAAAAATAAAAGTTCTCAGAATGATCTGAAAACCTGACATGATTTTTTTCTGAATATTTATTAATTTTTGGTGCAAATAATACCTGAGGGAGGTGCACCAGGTGGTCACAACCCACCTGGGCGCGCCAGCACCCCCAGGCGCACCTTGGTGGGTGCTACCCACCTGGTGGGCCCCCTCACTTAGTTCTTCCTCCCACCCCACTCCATTCACCCAGAAAAAAATCACCAACACACTCTCTCTCGTGTTCGTGCTCCCGAGACCACGGATTTTGGTCTCTTTGCTCGAAGCTCCATTTTCAAAACTGTTTCGGGGATTTGTTGCTTGGTATGTGACTCCTCCATGTGTCCAATTAGTTTTTGTTTTACTGGTTTATATTTAGAATATTTAGCTACTCTTGGTGCTACTGTAGATGAGCTTGCATGTTGAATTTTAGAGTTCTAAGTAGTTTGAATGCTTGCTCTGGCCTCTATACATCCCTATGACTAGTAGCTATCAATCTTGTGAAGTTTTGTTGAGAAAAATTTTGTGGACTAAAATTTTCAGAATTTTGTTCATAGGAAAAATATGAATATCTTCTAGAAGTTTGCTTCCAAGAAGAACTCCAAGGGGGTTATTGGGCATTCTTCTGACAATGATCTTCATACCCCGAGGTTGGCGGAACTACGACCATGTGAGTGGCCGGACAATGTTTTCATGGAAGAGGCCAGAATTCTCCAAGAGTTCAACCAATATGCTGCTAATGCCGGCCTCACCGACTTCATCGCAGCTGAATGTGAACAGTATCATCTCCTCACAAATTCCTTTGTGCAAAACTTTCATTTTCGTTCTAACAGTGGGGGATGAGAGAGGAGTATCGGCCACCACTGCTGCTAGCTTGCAGTTTCCTGCCGTGCATTATTTTGCTTTATTTATCGCAAAGTGCTTGCTACCAAGAGAGAAGGTGGGTTCACTTAGCGCCCCAGACTTTGTTCTTTTACATCGCGCACTTTATGGCGACAACACTTTTAGCTTGGGAGATCTTATGGCACATCGCCTTCACCTTAAGAGAATCAAGGGTAAAATACATGGGGGCATTTATGCTACTCGTTTGGCTACTCACTTCAATGTGCAGATACGCCAACATGATCACCCCTTGCCCAAGGTTTACCTTGACAGAGCATCTATGTTGGACCATCATTTTCTTGCTATCGATCGCCCTGATCTTGACTTGCCTTATAATTTAGTTATTAGTGAGACTACTCGTGATATTATCCCATTGCCCGCACCTGCTTTGTTTGAATATGTTGCCAGGAATGGTTACAGAGTTATGCCTAAGGACATTGTTGCTTACCGGAACAACCTGGCGGCGGCACAGGCGGAGCCCCAGCAGTGGGACCCTATGGTGCCTTCTCCCCAGGACTTCAACATTGGACCTCACGGCTTCTACGACTGGTGATTACCAAGCTAGGCCAAAAGCCAAATTTGGGGGAGTACGTATTCCCACCGGCATTACATTCATGTTCACACATTTCATTCCAATTGTCGGTGACCACACTTTTTCATTGTATCATCCATGCTTAGTTTATTTTTCTCGCTTTCTTCTTGTGTGTTTGATAAACTTTGAGAAAACCCCAAAATATGTTTCTTGCTTCTTTTTGATTTTTCTTCCTAGCTTAAATTGTTGTAGTACTAAAAAGAAAACCCAAAAAGATTTCCTTGTTCTTCTTTTACTTGTTGGGAGCTTTCCCGTGTAAATAGTTCTTCTCGTTTTTGCTTTTCCCTTTTTCGTTTGCTTGCTTTCGAAAAACCAAAAACTCCAAAAATATTTCAATGTGTTTCTCTGAATTTCTTTTTCTTTTGTCGAGTCATACCGAGGAGAAGACCACGATGAAGATGTTGAGTGGCTCTCATTTGCATTGTTGATCTAACAAAGAGTCCATATTACCTTGCCTTGTCCTCTTGAATAAAATGTTTGCATATTCCAGCTTACTCCATGGCACTCTTGCACTATTTTTATTTCAAATCGTTCGGTCATGCAAGTGAAAGGCAATAATGACGATATTAGATGAACTGGCCATGGCAGAGAGAAACGGGTATGAACTCGACTTGTTCTATTTTTGTAAATATGTTTAACCTAGTATCCATGCTTCAGCCTATTATGATCAAACATGTTTGCAATGACAATTAGAGATTATAGTTTCTCAGGCCATGTATAAGTAGCTAGGAGTGAATAATGACTTATCTTGGATATCAAGATTGCGTTAAAATGGTTGTGATGTAGTTTGATGATATGGTATCCTCCTCTGAATGCTCGAGTGGCTTGACTTGGCACATGTTCGTGCATGTAGTTGAATCAAAACCAGCGTAGCCTCTATGATATTTATGTTCATGGTGTTTGTCGGTGTACTAGAGTAGGGGTACCCTAGTATCCCGAACTTGTGCACGGGCAGTTGCAGCACCCCGCGGCAAGGCTTGCCGGGTGACCGCCAAGGTCCTCCGTGGTTCCTTTGGAGCCATTCAAGAACAAAGTGTTTAAGCCAAGGAGACAAGGCCCCGGAAAGAGGAGCTTGCCGGGAAGGCCAATCAAAGCATCTCAAGGAATTTGCCGCGACGCGCCTCGCGTCCCGGCAAGGCCCGGCAAGCGACAAGCTTCCGGACGCGACAAGACAACGATCATGACAAGGCGCTTGCATGCGAAGCTACCACTCAGACCGCGGCCCAAAGACATCCACCAACGTGTCACCCTAAGGCCTTTCTAGGTGCGCGTGGCAAGAGGCTGTGCAGCCAGCGGTGCGAGGTGGCAAGCGATGCTGACAAGATTACCATCGTGGCAAGCGGTGGCGTCCCTGGCGGTCCCTTTTCTGCATTGTTTGGGCGACACAGACGGGCATTTAATGCCTTTGTCCCCTGCCGTCAGGGTTAGGTAGGATACACTGTACAAGTAGTTGTACCAACCGCAATTCCTTTCCATTTTTACCCTTGTCTACATTGCCACCTGTCGATGACCCCTTGAGCATATAAAAGGAGGCCCATGCGCAATGTAGAGGGGGGTTCGAGGCCAGAAAACATTCACGCTCGGTCTCGTTAGCAGCTAGAGTGTACTGTAGCATTCAGCGCTCCCGAGCAAGAACACAACACAACCAGACATGCAGCAGTAGGAGTATTATCTCTCCGGAGAGCTCTGAAGCTGGGTAAACCGCTCGTGTGCTTCGCCTCGATCTGCTCTTCGTGCGATCTCCGCCCCCCGCCGAACCGAAAGGGGCCCGGTCTGCCGGCCCCATAGGTGTTCGTTCCCACGACATCTTTGGCGCGCCAGGTAGGGGGCGTTGAGGTTGTGTGAACCTGATCCACCGTTCACACGAACTAGATCTTCGTCATCTTCATCGACATGCCACCGAAGAAGAAGGCTTCGGAGGTGGCTGCTCCGTCCACGTCGATCCCACCGCCGCTGAAGCAAACGGGTGGTAGGGTAGACGCCGACGGAAGAACGGGCGTCAACGAGGGAGCTCACGGTGCTGCCAGGTCCAAGGACAAGGCTTCACAAACCTCGGCGTCCGTACATGCACCGCGCCCATCTCAGGAGGTACGGGACCAACAGCGTCATGGTACTCGCGGTACCATACGTTCGTTAGACCGAGATCGAGCTGGTGGATCTCGAGATGCTCAAGACCAGCATGCACGCCAACATGCTGGCACGAGCAAGACACGGTCGCCTGGACGGGATGCTGCTCCTTCTAACATAGTTAGAAGTCCGAGCATATCCCGCTCCTCGCACCGTTCGCCACTGCCACCCTCCACTCCAGCAGAAGCTCTGGCACGAGCTCAACTACTCCTGGATTACCCTCCAACGGTGGACAAGATCGACGAATGGAGGGCCACCATTCAGAGTCTCATCGGCTTCGCCAATGGCGACACTCCACGGCAGCCGAATGCATCGCAGCCGCGGCAAGACTACCAGGCACAGGCTGGTGGCGACAAGACTAGTGGGGGTGCAACCACCGTGCACTCTCCACCCCGAAGGCCAAGATCGCCAACTCGCCGGGTCAACCTCGACAATGACTCCACCGCGTCATCAGATCCACGAGCTCGTCGCGATCAGCGCCAAGTTCTTCACGAACGACAGCAAGAAGACGCTCGTACTCGATCGGCGTCGAAGAGAAGCGGCGTCAATCGGACCAGCGCTGGGCCCTTTGTCGACATGCATGCGCCAAGGAACTAGGCGACTTGCCGTCTGCGTAGGTTGCCCTGCGTTCACTCGTGAGCTGCGGCAAGTCCGATGGCCAAAGACGAAGAATTCAAGCCGACGTACGGAGAAGTACGACAAGTCGCATCCATCGGAGTTCCTCAGCATCTACACCATCGCGGTGCAAACTGCTGGGGGGCGGGACGACAAGATCCTTGCCAACTACTTCCCGCTGGTGCTCAAGCCCAATGTCAGGTCCTGGCTCATGCACTTGCTGGACAACTCCATATCCTCTTGGGCAGACCTATGCCATCAGTTTGTCGGCGCCTTTACAGGCGGCCAGAAACCTCATGGCCAAGAAAGCGACCTTCATCTGCTCGCCCAGAAGGAAGGAGAGTCCCTGCGCAAGTACATTCAGAGATTCAGCCGTGTGCAGCACAACATCCCAGATGTCCAGCCTGCCGCAATCATCAGCGCGTTCCATTAGAACGTGTGAAACCGCAGGATGCGGGAGGAGATGGTGATGTGCAAGATCGAGAGCGTCGATGAGCTATATACTGGCCGACAAGTGTGCGCGTCTTGAGGAAGGAGAAACTCCCGGAGAGAATCTGAGAGCAGGAGGATCTGACAGCGAGGATGCTGCCCCGGCAAAGAAAAACCGGCGGTGGAACAACAGGAATAAAAAAAAGTCAAAGATGTGCTTGTTGTTGGGCAGTCCGACAATGAAGGTGGCGCCAAGAACACTGTGGCGGTCGCCGACAAGCAGGACGGCACCGACAAGCAGTATTGCAAGATTCACCGCACCAAGGGCCATGACCTCCAGAGCTGCAAGAAGGTCGAGCAGCTTGTCGAGCGACAAAAGGCTGAATCTGAGCGACGCGACAAGGAGAAGGCCCAAGAAGGTATCGGGGATCCGGCAAGAAGCGTCCGGCCGGGGAGGGGCCGCGGCAAGGCCAAGCAGCGGCAAGGAGACAGACCTCCCCGCGGTCGCGACAAGGATGAAGACCACGACGATGAAGATATGGATGATGACGAGACCGATGAGCAGGAGTTCCAGAAAGCCACAGAGGTCCTGTGCATTGGCGGTGGTGCTTCTACCGCCGCACCGCCGGCTCAAGCGATGGGTGCGGGAAGTCAATCGGCGAGAACTACCCGTCGAGTCACGCAAGCCTCGAAATGGTCCAAAGACGCCTATCATCTTTGATATTGAGGACTACCCTCATCGCATAAGCTGCGGTCGGTGCTTGCCGATGTTGGTTTCGCCAACTATCCGCAACCTCAAGGTCACTAAGATGCTAGTTGGCGGGGCGGCTTGAACTGATCTCCTCCGCGGTACTCCGAAACTCCGGATCCCGACGGCGAGCTCGAAGAGACCGGCACATTCAAGGAATCAACCCGGAAGGAGCAAGCGAAGGAAAGACCACGTTGCCGGTAACATTTGGCGCGAGTTGAACTTCGGATCGAGAGGGTCACTTTTGGCGTTGCTGATTTTCCATTGCCATAAAATGGGATACTCGGCCGCCCGGCCTTCGCCAAATTCATGGCAGCCTCTCATTATGCATACAACATGCTGAAGATGCCAGGCCCGATAAGTGTCATCTCTGTCCCTGGCGACAAGAAGGATGCTCTTATCTGCGCCGACAAGTTCTACCGGGACGCAGAAGCCGCAGCGGATCGCAAGTCACTTGCCGCTGAAGCTCCCGGGGGGAAGAAGAAGACCAACTCCGGCAAGAGTTCTGATGCCCACTCCGGCAAGCGCACCTCTTCGGAGTGCTGCGCTACCGCCGAGGACGCACCATCGAGCTCCATCGGCAAGCATAAGAAGACAATGGCAGCTCCGCCAGAGACCAAGAAGGTGTCCGCCAAGGAGGACGGCACTGGTGGTACCTTCACCATCAGTGCCACTCTCGACCCTAAATAGGAAAGCGCACTCGTTGCTTTCCTGCGGGCGAACGTCGATGTGTTTGCATGGCAACCGTCTGACATCCCCGGTGTTCCCAGGAAAGTAATCGAGCACCACCTTGCCGTCTGTCCTCATGCGCGGCCAGTCAAGCAGAAAGTCAGGAAACAAGCAGTGGAGCACCGAGAATTCATCGCAGACGAAATCAAGAAGTTGGAAGCAGCAGGCCTTGTCAGGGGAGTGCTCCATCATACGTGGTTGGCCAATCCTGTAGTCGTGCGCAAGGCAAACGGGAAATGGAGGCTTTGTATCGACTTTACCGATGTTAATAAAGCTTGTCCCAAAGACCCATTTCCCTTGCCGCGCATTGACCAGATTGTTGACTCCATGGCCGGATGTGACTTGCTTTCTTTTCTTGACGCATACTCAGGATACCATCAAATCTTCATGGCAGAAGAGGATGGGGAGAAGACCACATGCATCACTCCGTGTGGCACGTACTGTTTCGTACGAATGCCTTTCGGTTTAAAGAATGCTGGTTCAACATTTGCAAGGGTAGTCCATCATGCCTTTGAGCCAAAAATGCACAGAAATGTGGAAGCCTACATGGATGACATAGTGGTCAAGAGCAAGGACAAGTCAACTCTGATTCAAGATTTAGACGAAACCTTTGCAAATCTGCGCAAGATCAACCTCAAGCTTAACCCCGAGAAGTGTGTGTTTGGAGTCCCCTCCGGCAAGCTTCTCGGGTTCTTCGTGTCTCAGCGGGGAATTGAAGCCAATCCCGACAAGATCAAGGCCATTGAGCAGATTGAAGCACCAAAGCACGTCAAGGATGTACGAAGGCTTGCCGGTTGCGTGGCTGCTCTCAGCAGGTTTATCTCTAAGTCTGCTGAGCGCGCCCTGCCGTTTTTAAAAATATTGAAAAAGGCAGGTCCAATGAAGTGGACTCCGGAAGCGGAGGCTGCGCTGCAGGACTTGAAGAGATACTTGTCCTCCACTCCAACACTTGTCGCACCGAAGCCACAAGAGAAGTTGCTGCTGTATATAGCGGCAACCAATCAAGTGGTTAGTGCTGCGTTAGTAGTGGAGAGGGAGGCGGATGATGAGCCAGCGACCACGGCAGATACATTCAGTGACAAGCAGGGGGCTTCCCTGACAAGCTCTGGTCCCGACAAGGATGGATCTGCGCAGGCGCATAAGGAGATACAGAAGAAAATGGTACAACGCCCAGTTTACTTCGTCAGTTCCCTTCTGCAGGGGGCTAGGTCAAGGTACTCTGGCGTGCAGAAATTGCTTTTTGGCCTTCTCATGGCCTCGAGAAAACTGCGCCATTACTTCCAAGCACATGAGATCACAGTTGTCACTCGTTTTCGCTGAAGAGGATCTGCGAGAATCCGAAGCAACAGCAGGATTGTCGAGTGGGCCTTTGAACTATCAAGCTTTGGCCTCAAGTTTGAGAGCACTTCAACTATCGAGCCGGGCATTGGCAGAATTCATAGCGAGTGGGCGCCAACACGGATGAAGAAATTCGAAACGAGCATCCCGTCAAGGAAGCAAGCAAAGAGTGGCTGATGTACTTTGATGGTGCCTTCTCGCTGCAAGGCGCCGGTGCGGGCGTGCTACTTGTCGCACCCACCGGGGATCACCTCAAGTACGTAGTCTAGATGCACTTTCCCAAGGAGCAAGCGACAAACAATACCACAGAGTATGAAGGTTTGCTTGCCGGTCTCAGGATCGCGGCATACCTTGGGATCAAGAAGCTCATTGTCAGGGGTGTCTCACAGCTTGTCGTCCGCCAAGTGAACAAGAATTATCAGAGTCCGTTGATGGAAGCCTACGTTGACGAAGTGAGAAAGTTAGAAGAGCACTTTGACGGCCTACAGATGGAACATGTTCCGAGAGCTCAGAACAAAATTGCCGATGGTCTGTCAAAGTGCGCCGCACTTAAGTTACCTGTGGAACCAGGGACCTTTGTGCTCAAACTGACTCAACCGTCTATAACGCCATCAACTGGACAGAGCAAGAAGAGGAAGTTGATTTCTGGTGACTATTTTCCGGCAGAGCTCCCCGAAGCCGCCGCCAAGAAGGTCCCCAAGATCAACACCAAGGGTGCTGAGGAGCAGTCTGCTCCGGCAAGCCCTAGGGTTTGTTTCGTCGAAGCAGACGCTCCCGACAAGTTTTGCTCCGGCAAGCTTGCCGGAGAACATCAAGCTCTGGCCGAGCCGCAGGTTCTTGCCGTAGAAGCGGATGTTCTCGCAGCAGCGGATGTGCCTTTAGTCCTTGTTGTCGAGCCGCAAGCTCCAGCATGGGCACAGCAGATTGTCCGTTTCCTTCAGACAGGAGAACTTCCCGAAGAGCAAGAAGAAGCGGAAAGAGTAGCCCGGCAGTCAAGTATGTACCAGTTTGTCGACGACACTGTACAGAAGAAGACTCAACGGTGTGAAATTGAAGTGTATTCCCCGGGAAGACGGACAAAAGCTGTTGGCGGAGATACATGGAGGCATATGTGGTCACCACATTGGCGCAAGAGCACTTGCCGGCAAAGCATTCCGGCAAGGTTTCTTTTGGCCGACAGCCCTCCAGGATGCAACTGCACAAGTAACCAAGTGTGAAGCATGTCAGTTCCATTCCAAACAGATACACCAGCCAGCTCAAGCTCTCCAGACGATCCCTTTAACCAGGCCATTTTTGGTCTAGGGGCTCGACATCCTCGGCCCCTTTCCCCGAGCTGTCGGGGGCTTTGAGTACTTGTACGTTGCAATCGACAAGTTCACAAAGTGGCCGGAAGTGGAAGCAGTGAGGAAGGTGATAGCACAGTCAGCAGTCAAGTTCTTCAGGTCGATTGTTTGCCGTTTCGGAATCCCTAAAAGGATCATCACCGACAAAGGCACGCAATTCACGAGCCGCACCTTCATGCAGTACGTCCAAGATCTTGGCGCCAAGGTCTGCTTCGCTTCTATTGCTCACCCAAGAAGCAAGGGTCAAGCGGAGAGGGCAAATGCTGAAGTATTGCACGGGCTCAAGACCAGGACTTTCGACAAGCTGCGCAAGTGCGGAAAGAACTGGATTGAGGAGCTGCCGGTGGTTCTTTGGTTGATCAGGACGACGCCAAATCGAGCCATCGCGGCGGACACCTTCGCTCTAGTCTATGGAGCGAGGCAGTTCTCCCCACGGAACTTCGTATCGGGTCGCCTCGAGTGCTCGCTTATGATGAGCTTGAGCAAGAGCAGCTGCGACAAGATGACGCGCTGCTCCTTGAGGAAGACCGTCTTCAGGCTGTTGTATGAGCTGCTCGATACCAGCAAGCTTTGCGCCGCTACCATAGCCGCAAAGTTAATGCCAGAAGTCTCGAGGAAGGCGACCTTGTTCTTCGGCGTGTTCAGTCCGTCAAGAATTCCAACAAGTTGACGCCGAAGTGGGAAGACCCTTACCGGGTGAAACGAGTCACTAGGCCTGGCGCTGTCCGCCTTTAGACCGAAGATGGCTTTCCGGTGAGCAACTCCTGGAACATTGAGCATCTTCGTAAGTTTTACGTAAAGCGCGGTTGCGGAACCTGTTCAGCAACCACCTTTTATACAAGTCTTGCCGCTGTTGCATGTAATCCTTTGTACAAAGCGGGCGCAGACCCGTGCATAAATAAAGCTCATGTGCTCCGCACATCTTGTCAATTTCATGCTTTCTATTTTTTGCATGTGTTATCTGACACTTTGTGCAGCACCTACCACCGGTAAGCAATAACGAGCCGAAAGGCCCCATATCTTTATTTTCTTTTCTTTCTTTTTCTCAAGAAAAGGAAGGTTCCCTCGCCCACAAGTTTGCCGGGGGGAAAGGAGAAGATAATGATGTGGACCAGGCGTCGTTCAAGAAAGTTTCGCCTTGCCGGGACGCAAACGACAGAAAAGCTAAGTAGCCAAAGTTTGAGCAATCAGTTTTAAAAATTTTAAGTTATCTTCCTCGAACGACCGTGCTTTGTATGGAAAACCTGTGCGCGGAGGAACCAACTCGTAGCTAGTTGCGCCCTTACTTTGTTTCGAGTCTGCTCAACAACTTAAGTGAGCTGCGACTAGCTGCGACAAGGTTTCTTGTCGGTAGCGGCACCGCCAAAGAAGTCTTGACGTCCGCACTCAGCGCTTCATGACTAAGGTGCTCATACCGCAAGTTCCCTAAAAGCGTAGGGCAAAAATATACAAAGGAAGGAATCAAGTAAAGGGAATAACATAGGAATCGATACCCAAAATAAAGTTATATTACAAGATAGCTTGTCGCAGCTCTAATAGATTGTTCTCGTAACATGACTAGCAGCGACAAGGAAAGGAGGAAACGGGCGGCCTAATCTACGCGGTCGCCATCAACCCTCTTGACCTCGTTCACCTTGTCCACAATGGGTGCGACAAGGGCCTTGAGCGCTTCCAGATCAGCATCCGGGGGTAGCTTCTTGAGGATGTTGGTGAGGTTGAGGCCTGCGTTGCGGAAGGCCACCTTCACCAACACCTTTTGCAGAACTCTCGTGCAGATCGTGCGCGACTCGTCGGCCAGCTGCTTTGGGATCCTTTCCCGGAGTCGCTAGAGGGCCGTCGCCACGCCCTTGAAGAACAAAGTGAGCTTGGCGCTGGGCTGGAGGTTCTCATCGGAGGAATACCCGAAATCCTCCATCCCCAGCTGCGCCAGAGTTCCACAGTCTCCCTAAAAGTGTTTTGGGTTTCGGCGGCCCTCGTCTGCAGCGCTTCATTGGCCTTGATCTCCTCCTTCAAGGCCACCTCCTGCTCCTTGGCGTCGTCCAGCGTCTTGGTCAAAGTAGTTAGCTTCAACTCAAGATCTGCGTTGGAGTCCTTGGCGGCGCTAAGCTCCTTGCCCTTCTCGACGAGATGACCCTGCAGCTCGCCATGGGCGTAGGCGTCCTTCTCGCGCTCACGCTTGAGCGTGGCAAGCTCTTCGCTCCTCGCCTTGAGATCGGCCTCTAGCTGCGCCACCTTCGTCTCCAGCTCCTTCTTGGCGGCCTCGGCAGCTGCGGCAGCATCCTCTGCTTCCTTGAGAGCCCCGCCGAAAGTTTGCTCGCTTGCGGCAAGCTCCTCCTCATGGCTGTCAAGATTAACCTTTCGCTGCACCAACTCGCCCTCCCGCGCAAATAGCTCCTCGGCGACAAGCCGCTGTTGCTCTTCGGCTTCAGCCTTCTCGAGGAGGAAGGCTTTCCACGCCTCGGCGAGTTGCGCCCGCTCCTCTTCCAAGGACCGGAGAGTTTCCTGGTTGCGACTCCGGAGCTCCTCCGCGTGCTTCTCGATGTCCACTCCCGCCTTCACGACAAGCGCTTCCCGGGATTCCAGCTTGGCACTGCCGGCTGGTAGAGTGACACCAGCTTCGTGGCATTGCTCCTCCTCGAACTTCGCCGCTGCTGTTGCTCGGTGCATCAACCAGCGTCAGCCCAGCGGAGGCGAGCACTTCTCCATCAAAAGTTTCTCCTTCGACCGGCGCCCTGGAGCTTGACGCCCAGGGGAGCTTGATGAAGACGCCATCGCCGGCCTTCAAATAGGCGCCGGGCTGGGGCTCTTCGGAGCCTGACGCTGCGGCAGCGGCGGAGGGATCGGCGGTCGGCGTAGCGCCTTGCGCTCCTGCGGCCTCAGGGTCGTCAGTGCGATCGCCAGACCCCTCGCCGGCTCCTGCGGCGGCAGCTTTGGCGGCCTCTTCGCCGGCGGGCTCATCAGCGCCAGCTCCTTCTTCGGTGGCAGCGGCGTCATCGGTGTTGCCGCGCGCGTTCTCCTCGCCGGTGGCCTCGGTCTCCATCGGCTCCGTGAAAGATGGATCTGACGGCCGGGAAAAGAGAGAAAAAGTCAAGCAAATATCCAAAAAGAAGATCAGAAGAAGAAGAACACAAGGGAAGTTTTCAAGCAAGAAGGGTTACCTGTATTGGGATCTGCAATCATGGGTTCCACCACTGGGGGGTCGCTGGTGCTGTCCCTTGCCGGAGAACTGTCCCTTGCCGGAGACATCTCCCTTGCCGGAGAACACTCCTTTGCTGGGGAATCCTCCCTTAGCGGCGTAGTCAAAGCAGATAGCATCTCGGGGGCGGCTTCCGGGTGCTCCTGGTGAGGCTGCTCTGCTCCTACACAAACCAACAGTCAGATGTCAGCAAAAGAAAGAACACCCATGCGCGCCATAACAGCGGGAAGTAAACCATATACTTACGCTGGGGGCTGCTTTGGGGAATGATTGCCGGGTCCGGCAAGGTGGTCTCGGGCGCGCCCCCTGCTGTCGCGGTGGGCTCGTCCTTGATGACAATCACCGGAGCCTTGGCTCTCTTCGCCGCTCTCTGGGCCAGGGTCCTGAAAAGGAATGAGTTCAGAGTAAAGCAAATCAGATACAAGACAGAAACAACAAAAATTGAAGAACTACAAGTACAACAAAGAATCTTACTCTTCTTCTTCCTCGTCGGAGCTGAGCGCGGAGAGGTCGAAGTCCGGCCCACCTTCGGTGCGACGAGGCGGAGGAGTAGGTTCCCTTAGCCGCTTGGCGGGGGCAGTGGCGGTGGTCCGGAAGACCCGCTCCGGTTGCCTTGATGGCGTGGCGCTCCGCTGCAACATTGCTTGTCGCGGTTGAGCGCGTCGCGCGGCGCGACGGCTGTTGACTCGTCTGCCGCCCCGCTACGTCCCCGGCCTTGCGGAGACGCCTTCTTGGTGGAGCTGGGGGCTGCGCTGGGGGCTCTGCTTGCGGCAAGCTGCCTGAAGATGGAGGGCCGCTCGCACCCTCGGCGGGCTCGCTCGACTCGGCGTCAGGCCCGGCAAGCTCTTCCTCGCCGGCAAGCCACTCTCGCTCAGCAAGGCTTGCCGCCTCTGCTGCCTCTGCCTCCTCCACGGTGAATCCAAACTCGCCCGCGGCAGCGGCTGCCGCCGCCTCTTCCGCCCTAGTGGCGATGCGCTGCATCTCCGCATCGGTGGTGTCGCGGGTGAGGCTTTTACGCTCATCGGGCGGACCGCCACCTCCACCAAGCCGTTAAAGAACGCGCACGACGCCGTCTGCGAGGCTCTTGCAAGTTGGGACAATTCCATGCAAATCGCACAACGGCATCATTACACGGATGCGGTCGGCGAGGAATTGTTAGACTGTGGGGCGACACCCTTCGTAGCTGAACCATTCGGGATGTTGAGGATCGTGCTTGAATAGCTCCTTGAGCATCGCGTCGAGTTCTGTGCAGTGAAGTTGAAGTTGAGGCCGGGTGCAGCCTCATAATGTCCGCGGACCCCTAATTCACTGGCGGGTCTCCTCCTCTCCCTGCAGGGAAGCGTCGGCGGCGAAGAAAATCTGCATAACGGCGCCTACAATGGAGCCGGCAAGCCCGAGGCGCGAGGATCCGGTGACGGCAATCTTCACCTATCGTCTTAGGGGCCACGTTGCTCCAATCATTGCAGCGCCACGGTGGGGCTTGGCGCTGGGCAGTAAATGGCTGCGGGTTCTCCTCGATAATCCAGCACCAGTCTGCTCTCCACTCCTCCCATTTGCTGCGGAGCTCCCCCTCCAGATAAGCTTCCTTCTTGCCGGCTCTCGAGATCCAGGCGATTCCGCCGGATAAAGGCTCTCCTCTCTCAACTCGGGGCATAAAGAAGTGGCGGAAAAGTGCTATGTTTGGGTGGACTCTGACAAAGTTTTCGCAGAGATGCGCGAAAACTGCCATGGTCAGAACAACATTGGGGGTGAAATCAAGGAGGTGGAACCCGTAGGTGTTCATGATGTCACAGAAAAACTCAGAGAAAGGCGGGCAGAGCCCGCAGTAGAAGAACAACGCGAAGAAGGGATATCCATTCGGAGCCCGTTCCGAAGCGGCGGCGGAGAGTACCTTCATGTGCGGATGCGCTCGCGTCTCCGTCGACCAAAAGAGGTAGTAGTACTCCCTCAGCTCCTTCGCGGTGAGCTCGGGGAGGATGATTGCCCGCTCCTTTCGCAGCGCCTCGAGCCGCAGCACCTCGGCCGACTTCACGGCCTTCCCGGCTTTCGGAGCCATAGCGGAGGTGGTGGGGGAGATCGACGGCGTTAGTGGCGCCGATGGCGATGAAGCGGGCGCTGCTCTCTTTGGGGAGAAGGGGAGCGGCGGAAGTTTTGAGATTGGAGCGACAAGCTGGCGAGATGGGCGAACTGCCCTGTTTCTCCGCTTATAAAGAGGGAGGCGGACGTTCGTTTTTGAATAAAGAACCACCCACGATATCTCCCACGACGCGCATTCAGCGCGTGCCATTCGGGGAGGCGCGGTGGATACGGAGTAAGATCTGGCGTAACCCGGGCCGCGCGTGTCCGCAGACTGTTTTGGGCCTGGCCCAACAGCGCTCGGCACTGTGTGTGGCCCAGGCCCGGGGGCTCCTGTCGGTGTACTAGAGTAGGTTACCCTAGTATCCCGAACTTGTGCACGGACAGTTGCAGCACCCCGCGGCAAGGCTTGCCGGGTGACCGCCAAGGTCCTCCGTGGTTCCTTTGGAGCCATTCAAGAACAAAGTGTTTATGCAAAGGAGACAAGGCCCCGGCAAGAGGAGCTTGCCGGGAAGGCCAATCAAGGCATCTCAAGGAATTTGCCGCGATGCGCCTCGCGTCCCGGCAAGGCCCGACAAGCGACAAGCTTCCGGACGCGACAAGACAACGACCGCGGCAAGGCGCTTACCGCGGCAAGCTACCACTCTGTACCCGTGCTCCAGCACATCCACCAACATGTCGCCCTGAGGCCTTTCTAGGTGCGCGTGGCAAGAGGTTGTGCAGCCAGCGGTGCGAGGTGGCAAGCGACGTTGACAAGATTACCATCGTGGCAAGCGGTGGCGTCCCTGGCGGTCCCTTTTTTGCACTGTTTGGGCGACACAAACGGGCATTTAATGCCTTTGTCCCCTGCCGTCAGGGTTAGGTAGGATACACTGTACAAGTAGTTGTACCAACCGCAATTCCTTTCCAGTTTTACCCTTGTCTACGTTGCCACCTGTCGGTGACCCCTTGAGCATATAAAAGGAGGCCCATGCGCAACGTAGAGGGGGGTTCGAGGCCAGAAAACATTCACGCTCGGTCTCGTTAGCAGTTAGAGTGTACTGTAGCATTCAGCGCTCCCGAGCAAGAACACAATACAACCAGACATGCAGCAGTAGGAGTATTATCTCTCCGGAGAGCTCCGAAGCTGGGTAAACCGCTCGTGTGCTTCGCCTCGATCTTCTCTTTGTGCGATCTCCGCCCCCCGCCGAACCGAAAGGGGCCCGGTCCGCCGGCCCCATAGGTGTTCGTTCCCACGACAGTGTTGATACCCTACTCATGCTAGTGTCCAATGTTATTTATGCATAATGCATGTTCATGACCGTTGTCGCTCTCTAGTTGGCCGGTTCTCAACCTATTTGCTAGCCTTCGCCTGTACTAAGTGGGAACTCTGCTTGTACATCAAAAACAAGAAACCCAACTTATTCCAGATGAGTCCACCATACCTACCTATATGCGGTATTACCCTGCGTCCTAAGTAAATTTGCATGTGCCACCTCTAAAAACTTCAAATAAGTATCCTTTTTGTGTGCCTGCAAAGTTCATGGAATGATAGGAGGTATCGGTATCTTCCATGCTAAGCGAGTTATTATCAGGTCGAGTGTTTATTCATTCGCCATCGCACGAGAAAAGGGCGGTAATAGGAATGCCCAGTCCCAAACTGCAAAAAGAAAAGAGCTTACAAATAATCAAACAAAAACTCCCAATGGAGTCATAACCTTTACCTTTCCGCTTGGGAACCGCCACTAGCGTGCTTAGCATGGAAGATATTGATAACTGATGGTCATGAAGTGAATAAGAAGGGTGCATATCTCAAAATATCATTTACCTCTGTTTTAAAAACTTGAGCTCTGACACCTCTGCAAATCACTGCTTCCCTCTGCAAAGGGACTATCTATTTACTTTTATGTTGTGTCATCATCTTCTCAAATAAGCACCAGAACCTGAGAGCACTATTGTCATGCTGATGCATTGCGTATAGCTAATGTTGGGTGCATCATGACTGGATCTTTTGTACCATGAATTACAATGTTTAGTCGCTGCTTGAACTTTCGGGGCGCTCTGCATTTATGTTTTGTGTTCTCAAAAAGGGCTAGCGAGATACCACTATCATCATATTATATCATGGTTGTTTTGACAATGTGTTTCTATTTAAGATATTTTATTATTGATCTCTAGTTGTTTATGTCATTGATATGAGTTAATATAATTTTTAAGAGTTATTGTCGACATGGTTAGTTATAATCTTTGCTGAAAACATGGGTGTTGTTTAAGCTTATTTATGAAACAAGAGCAAAAGAGTTCGTATAAGTTTTTCTTTTTCACTTTCAGTTTATCAACCATTGTTGAGGAAATCGTTAACTGGTAGCTGCTCGGTTGACTGGTGAGTAGGGGATTAATCGTCTAATCGGTAAGTTAATCGGCCATTTAATCGATTAATCGGACGATTTATCGGTTTATAGGCTACTCGGTGACCCTACGAGTAGGGATTAATCGGCAAGTTAACTGGTTAATCGGATGAATTCTTGAACAGGGTTATCAACTGAATTGCTTGAGGACAAGCAAAGGTTTAAGCTTGGGGGAGTTGATACATCTCCAACATATCTACTTTTCCTAACGCTTTTCCTCTTGTTTTGGACTCTAATTTGCATGATTTGAATGAAACTAACCTCGGACTGACGTTGTTTTCAGCAGAACTACCATGGTGTTGTTTTTGTGCAGAAATAAAAGTTCTTAGAATGGAACAAGGCTTTGCGAGGATTTTTTATACAATAAAAGAGAATTTCTGGAGCCAGGATGGACCTGAGGGGGGCACCTGGGTGGGCACAACCCACCAGGGCGCACCACCCCCCAGGCGCGCCCGGGTGGGTGCTGCCCACCTGGTGGCCCCGCTGACCCTCAAACGACGCTATAAAATCCCATATTTCTTGAAAAAATCGAGGAGAAAGAATTATCGCGTTTCACGAGACGGAGCCGCCGCCAAGCCCGGTTGTTCCTCGAGAGGGCAGATCTGGAGTCCGTTTGGGGCTCCGGAGAGGGGGATCTTTGATCTTCGTCATCACCAACACATCTCCATCGCCAATTCTATGATGCTCCCCACCGAGAGTGAGTAATTCCTTCGTAGGCTCGCTGGTCGGTGAGGAGTTGGATGAGATTCATCATGTAATCGAGTTAGTTTTGTTAGGGTTTGATCCCTAGTATCCACTATGTTCTGAGATTGTTGTTGCTATGACTTTGCCATGCTTAATGCTTGTCACTTTGGGCCCGGGTGCCATGATTTCAGATCTGAACCGTTTATGTTATCACCATTATATCCATGTTCTAGATCCGATCTTGCAAGTTATAGTCACCTACTAGGTGTTATGATCCAGCAACCCCGGAGTGACAGAAGTTAGGACCACTACCGGTGATGACCGTAGTTTGAGGAGTTCATGTATTTGCCGCGTGTTAATGCTTTGTTTCGGTTCTCTATTAAAAGGAGGCCTTAATATACCTTAGTTTGCAATAGGACCCTGCTGCCACGGGAGGGTAGGACAAAATATGTCATGCAAGTTCTTTCCATAAGCACGTATGACTATTTAAAGAATACATGCCTACATTATATTTATGAACTGGAGCTAGTGCCGTATCGCCCTAGGTTATAACTGTCTCATGATCAATATCATCCAACGAGTTACCGATCCAATGCCTACGAATTTATCTTGTTCTTTCTAAGTTACTATTGTTGCTACTGTTATAAATTATTGCTACAATATCACTTGCTATCATCTTATTCTTTATTCACATTACTCTGCTGCTATCATCAAAACTATCATACTACTGTGCTACTAATCACTTCGCTGCAGATAATCAATCTCCTGGTGTATTTGAATTGACAACTCAGCTGCTAATACCTTCAAATATCTTTGTCTCCCCTTGTGTCGAATCTATAAACTTGGGTTGAATACTATACCCTCGAAAATTGTTGCGATCCCCTATACTTGTGGGTTATCATATTACAACGCCCAAATTCAAACATTGCAAACATCGACATTTCTGCAAAGGGATCAGTCGCTGACAAGTCATGCATGGGTTTGACACAATGACTTCCAATTGCTCTGCCATACGCTCTTCCAAAACAAAGTTTAGCTTTTTGGAGCCTCTTCCATTCTACAGTACCTGCCGACTTTGATCAACATACCATTCATCTTTCCTAATTAAATGCATGTTCAACCTCAGTACCCTTAGCACCTTTGCTCTGGCAAGAAAGAACCTGGCGAGTGTAATCTCTGGTAAGGTCCCTCGGTAGGAGTTCAAAGTAATATTTGAGAGATGCTGATCCATGCATTCAATGTGATTGTCGTTATAAACATTATCCACCTCCGGGCCTATTATTATCTACAAAAGAAGAGAATGTGTTAGTGCCTACATGTAGTTTTGAACACTACCACACGCCTATTTGGTTTGCATGATCTGTAAAATGCACCAACGTGCCATCTTCGATTTGACATGATTAACGTGGGTATTTGATTACAATCTAGAAACATGTAGCCTTCTTCACAAGAGGTTGGATTGGATGAAAATTTCCCTAAGAAAACCAGTACAGATGAATCCAAACAAGAAATGCTTACGGATTGTAACCATATGAATCAAGCAACCAATATGTGGTGGGGGTGTATGTCCTGAAATCCTCCAAAATTCCTTTAGAAATTGTAGTACATTGTCATTGTAAACTTGGGAAAAGGTGCAAAAAATTGGAACTCCCTTATGGTTAACATTTAACAGAAAAGGAACATCACCTCGATGATATACAGCTTCTTCAGGCACGGAAAGCACCTCAGGCAACTGACAACTTGGTCTAGGTTGGGGCCGACGGAGTCTAGTGCCAAGACCTTCACTATGCCCAGAATCTAGGTGAAGCTTTTCTGGATGACAGACGAACATACATCTTCAAAACTAGAAATAATGTTGATATCAAGAAAGAGAGGTATAAGGCGATTGTTGTACCTGAAAGTAGTAGTATTTGACAGACGAGTAGCCCACCACTGCCAATTTTGGTGCAGAAATGACATTGATTCTTGTTGGAACTTGTTGATCAACTACAAATAATCTCTCAAGTGAAGGTGTGTCCTCAGTGACCATATTGTGGTCCACCTTTTGTGATCTCTCATTGCATCACCTGCAACACACATAAATAGTCTGGAGAGTCCTGGAGGTGATGTCGAAGGTACTCGACCAATTCGTCGCCTGAAGACGAAGGAACTCGAGTGCAGTACAGCCGCGGAGCAGGCGCTCCATGTCATCATTTGGGATGCGGACGGCGACGAGCTTGAGGTGCTTCAGTCGTGGTAGAAAAAGCATGGGCGCGTCATTAAGGGGGATGGCAATTCATGAACTTGGCGAGGCGCGGCGTGGGCGCGAAGTGGAGCGCGAACGTTGGCAGCGAGTGCATATGCCTATCATTAAACTGAGCTTCTTGAGCTGATCTATGGTGGAGGATCGGAACCACTCGTCAAGCTTGGCTCGGTCCTTGCCATTGGAACAGAAATTGCCCATGATAAGGCCTCTGATTGGGCCATGGTGACTGCCGAGGATCTGGGAGAACGCATCCAAGCTTTTGCGATAGCCATGGTAGAGCTCGTGGGCGTCGAGGAGGTCGACAGGGGTGAGGAGCCATAGAGGGCGCCACCGTCGGGAAAGGGCTGCTGTCCTCGCCCCATATTTGATTGGGAGGAGGGATATGATGACTCTCAACATATCATCGGGGAGGTTGCTGATGAAGTCTAGGCCTGCTCGAGTCGCATGCGGTTCTTTCTTGAGCCGCTTCTGCTTGTTGGCAGCTTCATTTTCCACCTCGTCGGCGGCGATGGAAACCTCTGTCTCCAAATTCACGTCGTGCTCTGGTGCACTATGAGGACTGAGAGCGGCATCGAGGATGCAGGCGGAGAGAGAGGATTGTGTGTGTGTGGCGAGGATAGGGGGTGCAGCCGCTCGGGCGTGGCATTAATACAGACCGGTGGGAGCGAGGCGGGCGGCGGTCAATGGCTGTCTCGCTTCCCGGTGAGCCTGCGCGGCGGACTTCTGGCATTCCTATACCATCATTTCATCAGGCGGGCGGACGCGCCATTAATATGGAGTAGTGGGAGTAAGGTGGGTGGCGGTCAAAGGGCTGGCTCGCCTCCCGGTGAGCCTGCGCGGTGGACTGCTGGCATGCCTACCGTCATTTCACAGAACTACTAGCACGCCCTGTATGGTGAGTGCGTAGCGAACACGCGGATGAATTAGATAGTGGTCGTGATTTTAGTTGCAAAAATTAGATAGTGCTAGTGATTTTTAGCTGCATATTTTGACAAATCGCAATGTCTCTTGGCTTAGTGCCGAAGTCTAGCTTTAATTTGCATACCGTATTCAATCTGAACCATTTGCTTGAAGAGATGCACAAATCCTATGTTGAATAGCTCACACACTTCCCGGTGAGCCTCTCGGTCAGCCTGCGCACCGTACTGCGCTCGCACGCCTCCCGTTCAGTCAAGCAGCTGTCCGCAAGGCACCTCATGTAGCCGTTAAAACCAAGACACGTGGCGTCACGTAAATGGTTAACAAAACGCACACGATTTGAATTATACAAACGTTTGAGATATTAAAGTGGCAGCTATTTGTTTTAAAATGCCTTTGTTGGCTGTTATTCGAGTGCGCCTTCTCTCAAAATGGACAGGAAAAATACCACAGCATGTCGGGTGCCATTCCACGATAGCATGCCAAGTTTCATGAATTTCAGACATGTTTTGGATTTATAAGAATTTAAAAACAAAGTATCTCAACGTTTTGTCGGCAATCAACGGTGCCCTGGTGTTTGAAATTTATTCCCATTTCTTGCATGGGACCTAAGCATGCACCCAAGGACACAGATTTGATTTCCCAACCAATTTATATGCACTGGAGCATGTGCATGTAGTTCAAATTTGAATTATGCACATAAATGCATCAAAAACTCAATTAATGCGTAAAAATGTCCAAACGAACCCCGAAAAATCCCAAAAATTGACACAACACTACTATTGTTCTCTGTTGACACACTAGAAAAAATTTGAAAGCAATAAGAGGCAGTGGATATCATTTCGTCCCCAAAGGTGGGACGTTCCCTACCGAAACCATCAGGCTTGTTGTGAGAAGCTCAGGTTTGTGAGAAGCTTATACCCAAATCTGCCCCCAATGGGACAAAAAATTTACCACGGCATGTTGATGTCGCTCCATGATAGCATGCCTACTTTAATGAATTTCAGACGAGTTTTGGATTTACTAGAATTTGAAAACCAGGAATCTCAATGCCTGCGGCCGAGTGACGGTGGCAAGGTGGTTCACATTCATTCCCATTTCCTGCATGGGACCTATAAGCATGCAACCAAGGACACAGATTTGAATTTTCAACCAATTTATATGCATTACAGCATGTGCATGTACTTCAGATTTGAATTATGCACATGAATGCATCAAAAACTCAAATAATGCATAAAAATGTCCAAACGAACCCCAAAAATCCTAAAAATTGACACAACACTCCTGTTGTACTATGTTAACACTAGAAAATTTTTGAAAGCAATAAGAGGCAGCGGATATCGTTTCGTCCCCAAAGGTGGGATGTTCCCTACCGAAACCATTAGGCATGTTGCGAGAAGCTCTGGTTTGTGAGAACCATATCCCCAAACCTTCGCCAAATGGGACAAAAAATTTACCATGGCATGTTGATGCCGCTCCATGATAGCATGCCAGGTTTCATGAATTTTAGACGAGTTTTGGATTTACTAGAATTTAAAAACCAGGAATCTCAATGTCTGCGGCCGAGTGATGGTGGCAGGGTGTTTGACATTCATTCCCATTTCCTGCATGGGACCTAAGCATGCAACCAAGGACACATATTTGAAGTTTCAACCAATTTATATGATGTGCTTGTGGTTCAAATTTGAATTATGCACATGAATGCATAGAAAACTCAGTTATGCATAAAAATATCCAAACTAACCCCAAAAAATCCCAAAAATTGACACGACACTCGTGTTTTTCTATGTTGACACTAGAAAATTTTTGAAAGCAACAAGAGGCAGCGGACATCGTTTCGTCCCCAAAGGTGGGACGTTCCCTACCGAAACCATCAGGCTTGTTGTGAGAAGCTCTGGTTTGTGAGAAGCATGTGCCCAAACCTGCCCCAAATGGGAGAAATTTTTTACCACGGCATGTTGATGCCGCTCCATGATATCATGCCAAGTTTCATGAATTTCAGACGAGTTTTGGATTCACTAGAATTGAAAAACCAGGAATCTCAATGTTTGCGGCCGAGTGACGGTGGCAGGGTCTTTGACATTCATTCCCATTTCTTGCATGGGACCTAAGAATGGAACCAAGGACACAGATTTAAATTTTCAACTAATATATATGCATTAGAGCATGTGCCTGTAGTTCAAATTTGAATTATGCACATGAATGCACAGAAAACACTGTTAATGTATAAAAATGTCCAAGCGAACCCCGAAAAATCCCAAAAATTGAAACACTCGTGTTGTTCTATGTTGACGCGAGAAACATTTTGAAAGTAAGAAGAGTCAACGGATATCGTTTCATCCAGAAAGGTGAAACGTTCCCTACCGTAACCATGAGGCTAGTTGTGAGAGAAGGTCTGGTTTGTGAGAAGCTTATACCCCAACCTGCCCCAAATGGGACAATATTTTTACCATTGCATGTTGCTGCCGTTCCATGATAGCATGTCATGTTTCATGAATTTCAGATGAGTTTTCGATTTACTAGAATTTTAAAACCATGTATCTCAATGTTAGCGACCGAGCGATGGTTGCAAAGGTGTTTGACATTCATTCCCATTTCTTGCATGGGACCTAAGGTTGCAACCAAGGACACACATTTGATTTTTCGATCCGTTTATATGCACTAGAGCATGTGCATGTAGTTCAAATTTAAATTATGCACATGAATGCATAGATAACTCAGTTAATGTATAAAAATGTCCACGCGAGTACCGAAAAATCCAAAAAAATGCACAATACTCTTGTTGTTCTATGTTGACACGAGAAAAAATTTGAAAGTAAGAAGAGGCAACATGTATCATTTCGTCCCCCAAGGTGGCATGTTCTCTACCGAAACCATCATGCTTGTTGTGAGAGAAGCTCTGGTTTGCGAGAAGCTTATACCATAACCTGCCCCAAATGGGACAATATATTTTACCCCAGCATCTTGATGTTGTTCCATGATAGCATGGCAAGGTTCATGATTTTTAGACGAGTTTTGTATTTACTAGAAATTACAAAAGCAAGCACCTCAACGTTTGCCGGAGAGCCATGGGGCCGTGGTGTTTGAAATTCATCCCCATTTTTGAATGGGACGTAACGATCAACCCATGGACACATATATCATTTTACAACCCATTTTGGTGCACCGGAGCACGTGCATGTGTTTTAATTCTGAATTGTGCACCTGGAATGCCTAGAAAACCAAGTTACTGTATAAAAATGTCCAAACGAACCCTGAAAAACTCCAATTTTTTGACGACACACCTATAGTTGCATGTTCACTGCAGATAGATGTTCTAGCAATTCAAGCACCATCCTTTGCAGTTGTGACCCCATTATGTAATTAAAATCAAGATGAGAAATCAAGTAGATCCCACACAGCTTATTATCACCAACCGTGTGAGATGTAGTACAAAATTTCCTGGAGCACCGTCGGTGTATAGTCCGCCTATGGCTTACGCGAGAAGGTGCGTCGGCTATAGTCCATATCCGGCGTGTCAAGCACACTAGCTCACTCCCCAAATATCATTCCACTATTCAATCATTGCCAGTGAAAGATGGGGACGTGGACCCGCGCCCCGAGGGCAACTTTGGCGGCCCATTCCGGCGAAAGCGTGGCCGCCGCCAGGCGCGTGCTAACAAGCTTCATGAGGGCGACCGCAATCTGCGACCGGGCAGCCAAGGCAGCAGAAACGGCCGCTGTTTCTTCTCAGGCGGTGGCAACAACAACTCCCTCGGGGACAGTGACTGGCGAGAGCGGCACAATAGCTGTCCATTCTGCAGCGGCAGCCTTAGCCCTGATGGAGGCCGCCCAAGACCATGTTGAGGCCACCCATGCCCAGCTTGTGGCGGTCACCGCACAAATCGAAAGAAGCTTCTCCGACAATGGTCAGCAACCCATGGCCGAAGATTGGCAATCATCGAGAGCGTTCGAGCAGCTGTCTATTCTTGCGTGGCATACCTTGCCATGACGGAGCCTGCCAAAGCCCAGATCGCGGCTGCCCACACCCAGCTCGTGGCGGCCTTTTCCAAAGAGATGGCAGACGCGGATGGCGAGATGCTTGCCAAGTATGGTGTGATGGATGCCATGGAGCCCCTTGCCCAGGAGACCGTCGGGCGCAAGCTGGACACGGAGGAGGCGACAAAGATCGACGAGCACCAGCCGTAGTAGTACTCTTTATTTTGTTTAATTAAGAGCGCCAGTCTTTAATTTGTTAGAGTAATGTTTAGGCCAGCTAGCTCTGTTTAATTGTTGAACTTGCTCAATTAAGAAGTGTGGGTGTGCTGTAGTCTCCTTTGTGTACCCAAATTATGCAATGACATGGATGACCACTGTAACCAGGGAAATTGGAACCAAAATTTTTGACGTTCAAACTCATCACACACGGGTTAAGCTATCTGAATTATTTGTGATGTTCACATATCATACACAATTCTGAATAAGGGACCGTGTCTGATGTGCCCCAGTTTTTTGGCTGAACCGATTAAAAAATTTCGGCTTACGCGAAAATATCTACCTCCCCGCCCCCCCCCCTTACCAAAAGCCACATTTCCCCTGTTTGCGCCTTCCTTTCCAAGTTGAAACCTTCACTCCTCGCTTACAGTGCCGCCCCCTCGCCGGCGACCCTCCTTCACGTTGCTCGGCCTCATCTATCCAGGCAGGTAATCCACAACAAACCCCCATCCTCCTCCTCCTTCCACATCCCACATGCCCCGACCGTCGGCGTGAAACCTGCCAGCGAAATCACCGACCCCTCCACCAAATAAGTGCCACCCTAAGCCATGGTGCACGCAGTATAACCAGAAGCTCAAGGAGCATTTGGCAGCGAAGAAGCAAATCGCGGCCGCACGCGTGAAGGAGGTCGCGATGGCTACCATTCGTGTAGACCCCCAGATCTTGGAGGAGCACCTTCCATTTGCTAGCTACGCCAGTTAACCATGTTCGGTTTACCCGTTTCATGTGCCGCTCCTGCCTTTCCTTAACAAATTCTAGTGAATTGTGCTATCTAATTTTACCATGCAATATGTTGCTCCTGTGTATATGTTCTATATGTCGTGCAGAGTGGTGCTCACTTATTAACTGTTTGGTTAATTAGTTGTCATCTTTAGTTAACTATTTGGTTCAATCTGCAAATGTGATGTTTAATTCTTCAGGCTGCAATTTTGTATTGTCTTCCATGTGAGAAATAAATCGAATTTATCTTTACAAAATACATGAGAAACAAAAGCAATTGCTATATTTCCAAGTTGTCAAGCATTATTGGTTTGGTAATACATTGTGCAATGTGGTGCTCAGTTAACATTTGGTTCATTTGTGTTGTGGTGTTTAGTTAATTGTTTGGTTCAATTCTGCAATGCGATGTTCAATAGTTGTGGGTGCATTCTGTTATTGTATACCATGTGAGAAGTAAATCAAATTTGGCTGTACTAAATACATGAGAAACAACTACAATTGCTATATTTCCAAGTTGTTAAGCATGCTTGGTTTGGTTAACTGTCTAATCTTAAATTAGGTATATGCTATATTGTGCAATGTGGTGCTCAGTTAATGTTTGGTTCATTTGTTGTGGTGTTAAGTTAACTGCTTGGTTCAATTATGCAATGCGATGTCCAATTGTCGTGGGTAGAATTTTGCTTTGTTGTGCATCTGAGGAATAAATCGAATTTGGCTGCACTTAATACATGAGAAACATATACAAGGGCTATATTTCCTAGTTCTTAATCATGCTTGGTTTGGATAAATGGGTTTTCCATGTGGCTTGAATTAATCTGATGAATCTGCAATGTGCCTATTATTTATCAACATATTTTACTGATAGCATGCGAACCCTTACTTAACCTGATGACTAACTACCTTATTTGTGTTGCAGGGAAACAATGGGAAGCACTAAGGTTTACAATCGAGGTTAGCACGTGCATGGTTCGTTGTCTAATAGCACATTATTGTGCAATTGCAGGAACCATTCTAATATTTAGGTTTTTAACAATTTGGTCTTGCACATGTAGGTCCTGCTGTCTGAGGTTTTGACCCACTGTTCGACCCTTTTTGCATATGGGGAATGAGTTGTCCATGAATATCAATGAAGTCAAGAAACTCAGAAAGATTGTTAGGATGAAGAAATTAGTGACAAAAAACAACAAGATCCTTGTCTGCACAATGGAGAAGACATCAGTTCACTACAAGATGGTACTAACTATTATACCTTGCCTTTTTTATTCCTTTGCCCTATATAGAGAAGATATTTATGCATATCCTTGTTTTTAGGTTTTTCCAAAGCAGTTCACTACTTATTACCTCTCAATGGTTAGGAGGCGAGGAAGGTTTTCATACAACACCCATGGTTCAATATTGAAGTGTTCCTGAAGAGGACGAAGGATGGGCGGTCAATCATCCACAGGCACTGGCCTAAAGTTGCAAAGACCTTCAACATCAATGAAGGCTCTATATTCGCCTTCCGCTCCAGCAGTTTTCCCAGTGAGATGCATTTGTCTATGTACCGTCTATGATGCTAATTTCGAATGGTTCTAGATGTTGCATGTGAAACTTGGTGCTGGTGCAGTTGTGTAATGGGGTAGCTGAGTGCTGAAGCTATATCATGTTGTAGTCTGATGTATTTCAATTATGAAATCATGCTTCCTTAATACGGGAATGAAATATATTATGTGTTTAATATGAATGTCAATTAGATTAATAAATGGGTTATTAATAATAGGGCAATTAGCCTGCTGATTGGTTTTTGGTATTGCAAACGGTTATTGAGAAAATACCGTGGGCGATGACCTAAGGCAACGCGCACAGTTTCTAGGAATAAACTGTGTTGGATATATGAACAATCACACACAACATTCTCTTCAAAAATGTTTGCGTTTGGCCACCTTGCAAACGTTTACCACATAAAAACTGTGTGTGATGGACAACCTTTGCCACGTAGTTTCTTCTACGCACCGTGTGTGATGCATTCAATAACGCAAACGATAAAATTATTAATATTGTGTGCGATGGCAACACTATCACAAACGATTTAACGGGGAAAATTGTGTGTGATCTACCTGCGAACGGAAACGTTTTCCTTGGAGAGACTGTGTGGGATGTATGCGAACGGAAACGTTTAGCGGGGACTGACTGTGTGGGATGTACTTATGACCGGAAATGATTTCGCATGTATAATTGTATTTTTTAGCACTACTATATGTATAACCATATTTGCTCGCTCGCCGGTCGCACACGACCTCATTTTGCTGAGCGTGTGTGTCATGAGGGCAAAAAATCCCCGATGGTTTCTGGGTCGTGTGGGAAGGACCCCCCTATCGCCCACACTTACTTGGCGACAATTCCAAATGCCGTCGCAGAAAGGGATTAAAACCTCGTTGTACCAGTGTACCCTACCCTAGGTACATGTCCTCGTCACTCACTGCTAAATGACAGATCATTGTTAATTAAAATTGGCTTTGGTATACCTTGGGATCTGGGTGGATCCATTACTTGAGCACTATATGCCTAGCTTAATGGCTTTAAAGAAAGCGCTGCCAGGGAGACAACCCGGAAGTTTTAGAGAATCATTTTTTCTATTGTGTGCTTTTAAAAAGTTTACAAAAACAAAAAAATATAGAGGGGAACCTAAAACTTTTAAAAAAGAAAAGTGAAACTAAGAAAGACGAGCATTGTTAAAGTGGGAGTTGGCCTTAAACTTTGTTCATGCCGATGGAAACTTTGTGAACCTTGATTACAGAAACTTTTCAACAAAAATAATTATCGCCTTGTACAAATCCTTTGTACTATAAAAATAATGTGCCAAGATTTGCCTTTAGGATGATTAGATTGCTTGTTTGGTTTGTGCAGTGCAAAAACAGAAACTTTGGCTGTAGTGCTTGAATTTTGTTAGTTAATATTTTGGTCAAAAATTGGCACAAAATAAAAAGGGGGCCAATAAACCAAGACGCGGGCAGGATGATCAATTTTTGCATGGGTTACTGTTTATGGCGTTTGTACTATTTAAATATGGACCGAGTGGAGTAGTACTATCTTTATCTTAGCCTCGTAGGGCTCTCCCAGCGCCTATGCTCGCCTCCCCTCCTCGCCCACCGGATCCCACCATGGAGGATCCCGCCATGGATAATCCCTTAAATCCCATGATCCCGCGGGCTGCCTCTTGCTGCGGCCCGCAGCACTGCCGCCTTTGAGTGAAACCAGCATGTGTTTCAGAGAGGATCCATTGCTCTGAAATCATGGATCGGTGGCGCCGGAAGACATGCTAGGGCTGCATTTCAGGTGGTGGGCAGCAGGGGCAAATCGGATCGAGGAAGCGTCGCATCGATTGGAGACAAGTTTGAAGGAGCTGCGCCTGGCAAAGCACAAGGCGGATGCGCAAGTCGATCTCAGGGGAGAGATGCTGAGGGATGTCAGCATCTGGCAGCATCGTGTTGATTTTGATCTGGGTCTAATGGTAGAGATCATATTCACGGAGTCAACTGCGGAGGAAAGAATGTGCATGCCTACGGAATGGCATGAGCAGCTGGTGCAACTGTTCAAATGGGCAGTAGGAGAAGCCAAATCCCAGGACCAGCTACGACTGCGCCACTGGGCATGCATCGTAGGCGAGGTGAGCTGCCCTCCTTGACCGCCAGCATTGCAGTGACCTACTCGATTGCTGCTGCAGTGAACTTGCAACGCCATGTCGGTTTGCAACCTTCACAATCACTCCATCTATATGTATTGTATTCCTGTGAAAATACTTGGTCGTTTCGAAAAATATGGTAATTGATTTAGCACTAGTTTTTGAATGCTTGGTCATGACAATCACCTGGAGCCACAACCAGAAGTCTCCATCGCGTAATACTTACGGTCGGTCGCACCAACAGACGATCGGTCGGACCCGCGTCTAACCGAAGGGACACGCATCGGCTTGGTATGACATGGATGACCAGTTACATCACTGACTTGTGCGACCACATTTGAGCAGTAGTACTTGAAATTTATGTCCCAGTAAACTCATCGGGAGCTATTTCGGGCCTCAAAACCCAAACCATCAATTAATATTTAGCTTGTCCCCATCACATTCCAAAGTAGTCACTACAAAAAAATACACTTCTGTGATGATACGTGTTTGTCACAGTAGGTCGCGTTTTTTGTCGTGCATGTACATCCATGACGATTTTATGACAGAATCAAGATAATCATACCTGTGCTGTCGTAGAAGTGTTCCATGACATTACCAAAATTATCATCACGGAAGTGACCACTTCCATGACGATAAATTGCGCGTCACAGAAGTGCTTTCGTCAAGGGTGACTGACACAAGGCATCCACCGTAACGGAATGACGTTAAGCTATCGGGTCGGGTTTTGGATCCGATAACCCGTTAACATCCCGGACCAATGGGAAATTTCCACGTGTAAAATTCTGATTGGCCGGATGAAACACGAGTCAGCTGTCAGTGGGTCAGAAAGGCGCCTATGATTTGTCGACACGTGCGACGGCCCATCACTAGCCCATTTAGCTTACAAAGCCGGCCAGTTTGACTTGGCCAAAAGTTAACGGGCTAGCCCATGAAAAGCCTATTAACGGTCTCTTTGCAAATAGCCCATTTTACGGCCAGGTAGGGCCTAACAGAAATCGGCCCAACAACGTCATGTGGGCTGTCGAATATAACACCAGCCCGTTTCACTTTCGTCCCATGTATGGCCCATGATGTCTTTCGGCCCATATGAGGCCTTCTTATCATTAGGCCCTTTAGAGGCCCACGGTGTCTCTAGCCCATAATGAACAGTAAATTTCTTTGTACCCGTTTCCAGCCCGTGTTAGCTTTCGGCCTATTGATGGCCCATACGTTCTTCGGCTCCTTTCCGGCCCTCGATTACTTCCGGCCCGTTATTGGCATGTTCCCCTGATGGGCCAAATTCGGCCCGTGGCAAGAGTCGGCCCGTTTCTGGCCTGTTAACCCGTTGCGCCGTTTCCAGCCCGTCCTATATTCCAGCCCATTAATGACCCGTTATGCCTATGAAAAAATTAAGCCTTTGCTATCCTCCGGCCTGTTAACGGCCCATACCATGCTGGGCCGATACAAATTACGCCCGTTTACGGCCCATGTAGACCATTTATCCGACGGCCTGAGGCCCACCGATTCTATGGCCCTGTTGGAGGCCCACCGATTCTATTGGCTTGTAGTAGACCCATGGATCCTATAGTCCGTAGCAGGGTCAAGGTTACCACGGTCCATATATGGACCATGGTTGTTGCGGCCACTAGGAAACCAGGGAAAAAGAAGGCTAGGAAATAAATAAGGCCGAAACTAACGCTAGGCTATTAAGGCGATTGCATAGATTACATCCACTCGGCATCAAAGATCGCCACCAGTACAAATATAGGGAACACCCTACACTATACAAAAATGGCTTGATGTTTTCTTCAGCCGGTGGCTGCATGTTAAGAACAAATTTTATATCGCACCAAAACAAATTACAACTATAAAACAAAAGGAAGGTTGGCATAAAAGTTAACAGTCTAGTAGATAAATGCACTACCAGAAGTTCAGAAGCTCAGTTCATTTGACCTGACTGTTACATTTTCATGATGTATTGTCCGATGGAGCACAATAACCTTCGCCTTCATTTCTCCTAAGCTCCTGAACAACATAGCAAATGTCTGATAGTCTGGTTTCAAAACCATGTATATCTTGACGTCATCGAACAATGTCTCTCCTTGTTTCACAAAGGGTCTCTGTTAGGGAATGGACTTGCGTCTGGAGCGTAGATACAACATTGTTTTGAGATTGCATATCTTGATCATGAGGCAGTTTGGACGAGATTGCCTTAACAACCCAGCCAGTATTACGCAGGAACGTGCTTTTGGCACTGTTAGTGGACAAGTACTGACCCACTGCAGCAAGAGCTGACATTGCGGTAATAGTTGGCTCGCCACCATTAGAAGGTGGCAGTTCTACCATTTTTTCCATAGCCTGCTGAAAGGTTGAGTTTTTACATTAGTAGTACCAAAAAAGAAGATATTAAGGAGGCAGCAAAACCAAACAAAATAGCTTTGATCTATATACAGAACTTATTCTGGTGAACCCATGTAATATATTAGTTGTATTTTATTGCAAAGTACATAATAAAACTAGGTTCCAAACATATGACCATGTACCATCGCTAATGTATTGTCTATTTCTTCACATTGTATTGAGGGCTAAGGATAAAGAGACGAAGTTTATAATACGGTAAGCATAGTATGACATCGTTCATATCACAAAACAACTGAGAATAGACAAATAGGCAATTGTAACGTCGTGTGGGCACGTCCAGCACGGAACTAGAGTACATGTCAAGATCAAAGGAACATCACTCCTCTCTTTTAAACCTTGTAAGGTGCAATGATATGCTAAGACAATTGTGTATAAAATTGAAAAGAGTATTAGACATTGGATGCAAACCATGCATATCAAAGCACAAGTTAGAATAAGTAGTAGTTAAAAGGCATGAGGATTAAGGACTTACAACAGCAGCTTTGACGGGTGTAGTCATCCCCTTCTTTTTGCTAGTGTGACAGTCCTTGAAGATTTCCACAACATTTGGTTTAGGTACTTTTTGGTCCTTGCGGGCTTTCCTCTGCATTTGGAACAAGTCAATATAGATCTGATAATATGGTACAACGAATAGAGTGAAACAGCAGCTAATTACAAGAGCCTCGATGTGTGCAATATAGCTACGAGATCCTGTCGTCTGTTGGAATTTCACTTTCGTACGGTTGGCCTTGTTCTTTGAACAGTTCACCTACAATAAGATAGATTTGTGTGGCACATGCGTAAATAGGACTTCAACATGTGATTTGATCACATATATATAATGTACCTGATACTTCAGACCAGTGTTTAACGAGGCCTCCCTAGTCTTCATCCGATATATTTTTCACTGGAGATGTTTGGGCAAGTTCACTATTAGCCTTGCCTTCAAAGTGAGTTTTCCTCAAGTTATCCCGATACTATCGCAGAGCAGACTTGAAAACATAGGTGCAAGCTTGTCTGGTTGCATCATCTTGGCTATCCAACTTGAACCTCATTTGTTAAAAATTATGGGAGTCTCATTATCAGCAACCTAGAAAGTATGGGACAGGGCAAGACGATATTACTAGTTTCCATACATAGCCATACTTACAGATAAATGGTCGAGGAAGGTGTTGAACTGGGTTTCGTCTTTCTCATTCCTGTACTGAATCCATGTTGGGAGGATACATACATGACACCTAACGGCAACCGCTGCCTCTGATACTAACTTGGCTGACTCTGTAGAATCACGTGGCCTTTTCAAACCTGCCTCAAAACGGATCTCCATTCTTCCTCCTCTAGATTTAGTTAACCTATCGAGCATTATCCCGGATATTTGTTTCCTCTTGCTCCTAGGTGCTAGTCCAACAACGAACATAGGAAGTGTTAGTGTACATCAACCTGTGAGACTACATATAAAGAAGCATGCAACTGTAACTTGACTCCAGCAACTACCTTCTTGCTGTTGAAGCTCACAAGGTTCATCTAATCTTGCCAACTCGTCTTGTGTCAAGAGTGCTTGGGAAGTAGTGTCAGGTGGCAAGGGAGCTTGGGAACGTGCTACTAGCTCAGTTGACACACGAGTAACTCATGCAGCTGGTAGTACTGTGGAAGGTGTTGCAAGAACTAGGGCCGTCTCTGCTTGTTTGGTGGCAGCTATTTGTTTCTGTTTGGCTTTTTCTGCAGCTCGTGAAGCATGGGATACCCTGTTTGTAGAATTTTCCGCTGGACTTTGACCTTCTATTGCACCATCAGTACCAGCAGAATCTTCAGGATTCTTCCGCTTCCCATTCCCTGCCATTCTGTGTTTCTTCCTCTTTCTCTGTGCCACGTTAAGTCAAGCCGACAAGAAAAACGAATAACAATTTAGTTCTTCAGAACTAATTGATGTGTGATATAGACGAACTGAACTTTGATGTTAGACAACCACATGATAGGAGGATGTAATATGTACGAAAAACAGGTTGGAAGAGATAACCAGAACTATGATGTGTAAACTAAGCAGAAGACATTTCACTAAATTAGAAGCAATGCAATGGAAGGTAGACACCATATGAAAGATGCTACAAATATTGCTCTGCTAAGTTAACAGTGTCTCATCATAAATGGCATTTAAACAAATGTGAAGCAGTACAAGAAATAAATCATATGCAAGATGCAAACAACATCACACTACCAAGTTAGAGGTCTCTCGTCATTAGTGCCATTGCATATTCACATCATAAGTGGCATTTCAACAAATTAGAAGCAATGAAAGCTAGACACGATATGAAAGATGCAACGTATATCACTCTACCAAGTTAAAACTGTCTCGTCATAAGTGCCATTTCAACAAATTAGTAGTATAAGCTAGAAAAGAATGCGAGATGTAACCTATATCACACTCCCAAGTCAAATGTGTCTTATGATAAGTGATTGTTGCAGGTTACACAACAGTAGTAATTTGATGTAAGAACATGGTGTGATAGATAGGTATTGTATGTTCTAGAAACAGGAACACGTGTCTTATTCAAGTATAATGTGTAAAGTAAGAAGATGGAATTCAACAAAATTAGGAGCAATACAAGCTAGACATCACACATAACATACAACCACATATAACAGTGCCAAGTTAGAGGGAGCACCGGTGATGGTGCACTAGGGGAGACATGCTCATCATAAACACAACTATGTTAAGTGTCTATGCATGTGTTGTCTTGGAAATCATCTTGGGGGTGGAGGATTAGAAACTATAGAGGCGCTCCGTTTGGAAGGAGCACCTTTATCCGATGCCTTGATAACTTCCTTCCACTTTATTGATTTTGAATTGTCAAGTAAAACCAACAAGAAAAAAGCAATAAAATTCTCTCTTCAGAACTCATTCATGCATGATACTGACAATCACTACTTTGATGTAAGGCAAACACATGATACCAGGATGGAATATGTACGAAAAACAGGACGGCATGGCATGTTCACAACTGTTTGTATAAACTAAGCAGAAACCATTCCAACAAATAAGAAGCAATGCAAGATAGACACCACATGAAAGATGCAACCAATATGACTCTGTCAAGTTAAAAGTGTCCCATCATAAATGGCATTACAACAAATTAGAAGCAGCACATGCTATAAATCATATGAAAGATGCAACTAATATCGCACTACATTTAATAAAGGTGTCTCGTCATATTGATTGATGCGGGATACAAAAAAACAATAGTTTTATGTAAGGACATGCTTAATAGATAGATGTACTATGTACTAAATTCAGGAAGGCATGTCACATTAACAGGTATAATGTATAAGCTAAGCAGAATAGCAAATGCAGTATAACCAGATTGGAAGAATTACAATCTAGACACCATATGCAACATACAACCACATATGACGCTGCCAAGTTAGAGCAAGCACCTGCGATGCTAGTGTAGGGGAAATGCGGTAATCAACTACAGAGCTACATTCACTATCTTCATCTAGCCTTGTTGTTTCTTGAGAACCATGTCAGGAGGCTGACGTTGCATTCTTTAAATGAGGAGTAGTCCACTTGCCTGACTGCCTCATCATAAGTGATTGATGAGGGATAAACAAGAACATTTGTTTGATGTAAGAACATGGTTAATAGATAGATGTACTAGTATGTACCAAAAACAGAAAGGCATGTCATATTCAAAGGTATAACGTGTAAGCTAAGCAGATGCAATTTAACCAAATTGGAAGCAATACAAGCTAGACATCCGGCTGGAGTGGTGAGCATGATCATCTAGGACCTGAGAGCCTGATGGGAGGTGGGCTGCTTTGCCACCATAGTGGCTTTTTAGTTGGCTTCCAGGTGATGCTTGTCTGTGCTGGGCTTGTCAGTGGCTCGGCCAGTGCCCTAACTAGCTATTTGTCTTCTGGTGCTCACGGCATGGTGGTTCATGTAAAAAATATCTTTCCTTATCTTAATAAAGACCGAATTCGGCCTTTCGAATACAAGCTAGACACCATATGGAACATGCAACCACATATGACACCGCGAAGTTAAAGCAAGCACCTCGAATAGTGGTTCATTGCGAGCGAGGTCATCAACTCCAGAGCTACGTTTACCATCTTCATCTGCTGACACTGCACCCTTTATAGCGATGTAACGTGCCTTGCCTACCCGCATACCAAGCTGGAGCGACTTCTCTCTTTTCTGCTTCTCCCGATGCAGACTCCGAAATACCCTTGCATAAAAACACAATAGTGAGAGTAATGCTGAAGTGTGTGCAGAACTAGTGCACTGTAAAAGTAGCAGATAGGAGGTGGCTGAAAAATAAATGACAGGAGACATATGTGAGCTCTACAACATTGCATGGCAAACAAAATTAGATTCTACTCTGTATGATTTTGTAATATATGAGCACAGGAAATGCAGGTACTCCTCCAACACACCACCACATGTGGTCATATCAAGATAACAATCAACTGCAAATAAATAGGTCAGTCGATTTTTTATGAACCGCCTGATCTATAAGAAACGGGCAGATAGCCTTCGTCTACCTCCCGCCAGTCATTGTTGACGATCTTTCTTGAACCGCCAGCGACCACCGGCCCAGACCCCTGCCTCCATCGCCCCGCCCTCCCCTTGACCTCACACCACCGCCGTGCTTGGCAGCGCCCCCAGGCCATCCCTTTAATCGCGGCCGACCTCCAGATCGGGCGCCAGTAGCTCTAGGCCCCACACACCCCTAGGATAAACACGGAGGCGCTGCTTCCCCGCGTAATAGGCGGACTAGCGCCTGTTACACCGGGGAATGCTTCCATTAATTGGGAATAAACTGACCAGGAATTGAAATCCAGGGGGCGACGGACCTCTAGCTATGGTGAAGTAGTATATGAGGAGAAACCTTGTGCATCACGAGTTACTAGGAAGATCTAGTATCAAGAAGAAGCGGTCAACTAGTGTCTTTTGTGGGATGAATACCGTGCAAGCAGACACGTAAGATTTGCACAAATAAGGGAAGAGGAGTACCCTTATCGGTTTCCAGTGTGGTCTCCTCCATATGTCGTGGCGATCTTCTTTTTTCTCCGGGGGAACCGATGTTTTGGAGGATGGTGGATCCTTGGACAAACCCATGGCCAAATTGTTGATTGTGTTGTCGTGGCCGTATATCGGTGGAGGGGAAGCAGATCCAAGGTGGTGAAGGACGGCGTAGTGATAACCCGCAAGTATACAGAATAGTTGTAGCCTCTTTCGATAAGTAAGAGTGTCGAACCGAACGAGGAGCTAAAGGTAGAACAAATACTCTCTCAAGTCCTATCGGCCACTGATACGACTCTATGCACGCTTGACGTTCGCTTTACCTAGAACAAGCATGAAACTAGAAGTACTTTGTAGGAGTAATAGGATAGGTTTGCAAGACAATAAAGAACAAGTAAATATAAACTAGGGGCTATTTAGATAAAGATGCAATAAAGTAAATATAGCGAGTGTGGAAAAGTGGTGGTAGGAGTTGTGAAATTGCCCCTAAGCAATTGACTATGTTACTAGACCGGTAATCACTATTGCAATTCTATTTGAGGGAGAGGCATAGGCTAACATACTTGCTCTTCTTGGATCATATGCACTTATGATTGGAACTCTAGCAAGCATCCGCAACTACTATAGATTCATTAAAGTAAAACCCAACCATAGCATTAAAGCATCAAGTCCCCTTTATCCCATATGCAACAATCCCCTTACTCGGGTTTGTGTTTCAGTCACTCACGCAACCCACTATAAGCGAATCATGAACGCATTGCAACACCCTACAGAGGGAATCCCTCACGCTTGCGCAACACGGAGGGCACCATAGGACAGCACCAATAATAAAACATGCAACTCAAACCAATCATAGCAATTCATCAATCACCGATAGGACAACGAAAACCTACTCAGACATCATAGGATGGCAACACATCATTGGAAAATAATATGAAGCATAAAGCACCATGTTCAAGTAGAAGGTACAGCGGGTTGCGGGAGAGTGGACCGCTGGATATAGATGGGGGAAGGTGATGGAGATTTTGGTGAAGATGATGGAGGTGTTGGTGATTGCGGTGATGATGATGGCCCCCGGCGGCATTCCGGCGCCACCGAAAGCAAGGGGGAGAGAGCCCCCCTTCTTCTTCTTCTTCCTTGACCTTCTCCCTAGATGGGAGAAGGGTTCCCCTCTGTTCCTTGGCTCCCATGGCGTGGGAGAGGCGAGAGCCCCTCCGAGATTGGATCTATCTCTCTGTTTCTGCGTTCTTAGATTCTACCCCTTCACCGTTTCTTAAATGTCCGGAGATCCGTAACTCCGATTGGGTTGAATCTTTTGCCCAGATTTTTCTCGTAAAATTAGCTTTCTTGCGGCAAAAGAAGGGCATCAACCACCTTACGGGTGGCCCACGGGAGTCCAGGGCACGCCCAGGGGGAGGGCACTCCCCCCTGTCTCGTGGCCACCCCGGACACCGTTTCGCGTTGATTCTTCCTCCGGAAAATCCCAAATATTCCAAAATAATTCTCCGTCCGTTTTTATCCTGTTTGGATTCTGTTTGACATGGGTTTCCTGTGAAACATAAAACATGCAACAGACAGGAACTGGCACTGGGCACTAGATCAATATGTTAGTCCCAAAAATAATATAAAAAGTTGCCAAAAGTATATGAAAGTTGAAGAATATTGGCATGGAACAATCAAAAATTACAGATACGACGGAGACGTATCAGCATCCCCAAGCTTAATTCCTGCTCGTCCTCGAGCAGGTGAATGCTAAAAAAAGATAATTTTTGATGTGGAATGCTACCTAGCATAATCTTGATCATATATCTAATCATGGCATGAATATTAAGACACGAGTGATTCAAAGCAATAGTCTATGATCTGACATAAAAACAATAATACTTCGAGCGTACCAATAAAGCAATCATGTCTTTTCAAAACAACAAGGCCAAAGCAAGCTTATCCCTACAAAATCATATAGTTTGGCCATGCTTCATTTTCGTCACACAAAATGCCCCCATCATGCACAACCCTGATAACAAGCCGAGCAATTGGTTCATACTTTTTAATGCGCTTCAGCTTTTTCAACCCTCACGCAATACATGAGCGTCAGCCATGGATATAGCACTATAGGTGGAACAGAATATAATGATGGAGGTTATGTGGAGAAGACAAAAAAAAGGAGAAAGTCTCACATCAACGCGGCTAATCAATGGGCTATGGAGATGCCCATCAATTGATGTCAATGCGAGGAGTAGGGATTGCCATGCAACGGATGCACTAAGAGCTATAAGTGAATGAAAGCTCAACAAAAGAAACTAAGTGGGTGTGCATCCAACTTGCTTGCTCATGAAGATCTAGGGCATTTGAGGAAGCCCATCGTTGGAATATACAAGCCAAGTTCTATACTGAAAATTCCCACTAGTATATGAAAGTGATAACATAAGAGACTCTCTATATGAAGAACATGGTGCTACTCTGAAGCACAAGTGTGGTAAAAGGATAGTAGCATTGCCCCTTTTCTTTTTCTTTTTCTTTTTTTTCTTTTTTTCTTTTTTTCTTTTTGGTGGGCTTCTTTGGCCCCCTTTTTTATTTAGGCTTCTTTGGCCTTTGCTTTTTTTTCTCTTTTTTTTCTTTTTTTCATGGGGCAATGCTCCATAATGATGATCATCACACTTTTATTTACTTACAACTCGATATTACAACTCGATACTGGAACAAAGATATGACTCTATATGAATGCTTCCGGCGGTGTACCGGGATGTGCAATGATCTAGCATAGCAATGACATCAAAAAACGGACAAGCCATGAAAACATAATGCTAGCTATCTTACGATCATGCAAAGCAATATGACAATGAATGCTCAAGTCATGTATATGATGATGATGAAAGTTGCATGGAAATATATCTCGGAATGGCTATGGAAATGCCATGATAGGTAGGTATGGTGGCTGTTTTGAGGAATATATAATGAGGTTTATGTGTGATAGAGAGTATCATATCACGGGGTTTGGATCCACCGGCCAAGTTTGCACCAACTCTCGAGGTGAGAAAGGGCAATGCACGGTACCGAAGAGGCTAGCAATGATGGAAAGGTAAAAGTGCGTATAATCCATGGACTCACATTAGTCATAAGGAACTCATATACTTATTGCAAAAGTTTATTAGCCCTTGAAGCAAAGTACTACTACGCATGCCCTAGGGGGATAGATTGGTAGGAAAAGACCATCGCTCGTCCCCGACTGCCACTCATAAGGAAGACAATCAAAGAAACACCCCATGCTTCAAATTTGTCACACAATGGTTACCATACGTGCATGCTACGGGACTTGCAAACCTCAACAGAAGTGTCTCTACAATCCACAACCACCCACTAGCATGACTCTAATATCACCGCCTATATATAGCAAAACTATTGCAAGGAATCAAACATATCATATTCAGCGATCTACAAGTTTATGTAGGATTTTATGACTAACCATGTGAATGACCAATTCCTGTCATCTCTCTAAAAAGATATAAGTGAAGCAAGAGAGTTTAATTCTTTCTACAAAAGATATGCCCACACTATAACAAATATAAGTGAAGCAAAAGAGCATTCTACAAATGGCAATTTTCTATGTAAAGGGAAACAGGCAATCCAAACTTCAAATAATATAAGTGAAGCATATGAAGCATTCTATAAAGCCATACTCAAAAGATATAAGTGAAGTGCAATGAGCATTCTATAAATCAACCAAGGACTATCTCATACTAGCATGGTGCATAAAATAAAAGTGAAAACTAAATGCAAAAGACGCTCCAAGACTTGCACATAATGCATAAATGAAACGAATACGAAAACATATCGATACTTGTTGAAGAAAGAGGGGATGCCTTGTAGGGCATCCCCAAGCTTAGACGCTTGAGTCTCCTTGAATATTTACTTGGGGTGCCTCGGGCATCCCAAAGCTTGAGCTCTTGACTCTCTTCCTTTTCCTCATATCGAGACCTCCTCGTTTAGACACTTCATCCACACAAAAGTTCAACAGAAAACTCGGTGAGATCCGTTAGTATAATAAAGCAAATCACTACTCTAAGTACTGTTGCAAACCAATTCATATTTTGTTTTTACATTATGTCTACTGTAATATAGCTTTTCCATGGCTTAATCCACTAATATAAATTGATAGATTCATCAAAACAAGCAAACTATGCATCAAAAACAGAATCTGTCAAAAACAGAATAGTCTATAGCAATCTGAACATCCACCATACTTCTGGTACCCCAAAACTTCTACCAAAATTAGGGAAAATAAACAAGTTGTGCAGCAAGACATTACAAAAAGAATCAGAACCGTTTGACTTTCCAGTTAAATATTTAAAATCGCGCACTACAGCCAAAGTTTCTATCCCGCACCGTACAAACCAACAAGCATTGTAAACATCCTAAAGGCAAACCTTAGCAAATTATTTTTATAATACAATGGAATTGTACAAGGGGATAATTATTTTTGATGAAAAGTTTCTATAATCAAGATTCACAAAGTTTCCGTGAGCATGAACAAAGTCCAAGGCTAGCTCCCACTCCAACAATGCTTGTCTTTCTCACTTTCACTTTCCTTTTTGAAAAGTTTTTAGGCTCCCCTCTTTATTTTGTTTTGTTTTTAAACTATATAAAAGGACTCAACAGAAATAAATGACTTTCTAAAACTTCCGAGTTGTCTCCCTGGTAGCGCTTTCTTTAAAGCCATTAAGCTAGGCATATAGTGCTCAAGTAAAGGATCCACCCGGATCCCAAGGTATATCAAAGCCAATTTTAATTAACAATGATTTGTAATTTAGTAGTGAGCACAAAGTAACATATATCAAGCAACAACGAAGTCTAACTCTCTTCCTATTCATCGGCATGTCATAAAAGAACAATTCATGCACACCAAGTAAAGGCCTATGCATAGTATAAACAGTTTCTTGCAATTCTATCGTATTGGAAACATAAAGAGGCGGAGATGTAATTCCTCTCTCATAATAATTGCAAGTAGGAGCAGCAAGCACATGCATATTATATCTATCAAAATCATCATGTGCAATGGTAAAAGGCAACCCATCAATATAATCCTTAATAAGCACAAACTTCTCCGATAAAGTGTAGTAGGGAGAATTCAAAAAGATAATAGGACTATCATGTGTGGGTGCAATAGCAACAATTTCATGTTTAACATAAGGAACTATAGCAAGTTCATCTCCATAAGCATAATTCATATTTGCATCTTGGCCACAAGCATAGCAAGCATCATCAAAAAGGGATATTTCAAACAAATTCAAGGGATCATAGCAATCATCATAGCAATCATCCTTCGGTAAGCACGAAGGAGAATTAAATAATGTATGAGTTGGAGGGTTACTCTCATTAGAAGGTGGGCACGGGTAGCTAATCCGCTCTTCCTCCTTTTATTCTTCGCTCTCCTCATCATCTTTTTCATCCAATGAGCTCACAGTTTCATCAATTTCTTCTTCCATAGCTTCCTGCAAAATATTATTCTCTTCTTGGATAGCAGAGAATTTCTCAATATATAGTTTAACATAGGCATTAGAAGCATAATTATCATAACAATATTCAAGTATGGCAAAATTTTCAAATTTGTAGAGAGTAGCATCATAATTTTCAATCAAAGAAGCAATTTCATAAGCACCCTTAAAAGCAACAAATTCTTCAGTTTGTTGAACATCATAGTAATTATAAACACACTTAGCATATGAAGATACGATTCCATTATCAATAAACTCACATTGGTAGGGAAGGTGTTTCTTAGGGTTTTCAGAACAACAAGTAATATCATATATTTCACATAAATTCCAAGCATAGCATTGCAAATGATGAATTTATCCAGTAAAAGTTTCCCTTTTTCAGATATATGGTGTCGCACATAACAAGCATGCTCACCTAAAGATTTGCCCTCAACTAAGCTAGTGGGGGTTTCAGCACGAGCACAAAGAGATCAAAGATGATCCAAGTAAAAAGCTTCAGGACCGTGATAGATTTTGAGTGGTTCTCCAACCATTGGTGTAGTAGGTACTACTAAATTTTTTGGTATTTTGTGTTTCCTACCCATAACTAAAGATAGAAAACGACTAAGAACAGCAAATAAAAATTACTTAGTGATAAAGCAAACAAGCACACACGAGAATATTCACCCCACGCTATGACTCCCCGGCAACGGCGCCAGAAAAAGGTCTTCATAAACCGCAAGTATACGGGATAGTTTTAGCCTCTTTCGATAAGTAAGAGTGTCGAACCCAACGAGGAGCTAAAGGTAGAACAAATATTTCCTCAAGTTCTATCGACCACCGATACAACTCTACGCACGCTTGATGTTCGCTTTACCATGAACAAGTATGAAACTAGAAGTACTTTGTAGGTGTTGTTGGATAGGTTTGCAAGATAATTAAGAGCACGTAAATATAAAATAGGGGCTGTTTAGATAAAGAAGCAATAAAGTAAATATATCGAGTGTGGAAAAGTGGTGGTAGGAGTTGTGAAATTGTCCCTAAGCAATTGACTACGTTACTAGACCGGTAATCACTATTGAAATTCTATTTGAGGGAGAGGCCTAAGCTAACATACTTTCTCTACTTATGCACTTATGATTGGAACTCTAGCAAGCATCTGCAACTACTAAAGATTCATTCAGGTAAAACCCAACCATAGCATTAAAGTATCAAGTCCTCTTTATCCCATACGCAAACAACCTACTTACTCGGGTCTGTGCTTCTGTCACTCGCGCCACCCACCATAAGCAACTCATAAACATATTGCAAACCCTACAACGGGAATCCCTCACGCTTGCACGACACGGACGGCACAATAGGATAGCACCAATAATAAAACATGCAATTCAAACCAATCATAGCAATTCATCAATCACCGAGAGGACAACGTAAATCTACTCAGACATCATAGGATGGCAACACATCATTGGAAAATAATATGAACCATATAGCACCATGTTCAAGTAGAGGGTACAGCGGGTTGTGGGAGAGTGGACCGCTGAATATAGATGGGGGACGGTGATGGAGATGTTGGTGAAGATGGCAGAGGTGTTGGTGAAGATCACAGTGATGATGATGGCCCCCGGTGGCGTTTCGGCGCCACTTGAAGCAAGGGGGAGAGAGCCCCCCTTCTGCTTCTTCTTCCTTGACCTCCTCCCTGGATGGGAGAAGGGTTTCCCCTCTAGTCCTTGGCTCCCATGGCGTGGGAGGGGCGAGAGCCCCTCCGAGATTGGATCTATCTCTCTGTTTTTGCGTTCTTAGATTCTACCCCTTCACCTTTTCTTAAATATCCCGAGATCCGTAACTCCGATTGGGGTGAATCTTTCGCCCAGATTATTCTCGTAAAATTAGCTTTCTTGCGGCAAAAGAAGAGCATCAACTGCCTTAGGGGGGCCCAGGAGAGTCCAAGGCGCGGCTGCCTCCCTAGGGCGCGCCCCCTATCTCCTGGCCCCCTCGGGCACCGTCTCGCGTTGATTTTACTTCCCAAAAATCATAAATATTCCAAAATAATTCTCCGTCCGTTTTTATCCCGTTTGGACTCCGTTTGATATGGGGGTTTGTGCGAAACATAAAACATGCAACAGACAGGAACTGGCACTAGGCACTAGATCGATATGTTAGTCCCAAAAATAGTATAAAAAGTTGCCAAAAGTATATGAAAGTTGAAGAATATTGGCATGGAACAATCAAACATTATAGATACGATGGAGACATATCAATCATGCATCTTTGCAATGTGAAGCTTATCTGGGACCGGATTTCTGATGTCTATGAAGGTCATCAAACCCGTCAAGACCCATGGTTCTACGAGTTCAAAGAATCTCTTAAGACGATGTCTTTCGAACCCGAGTCATCTGATCAAAACTAATGCCTCATGTCACGTAGTGTCAAGGTAACCTCTGATGATTCTAAACCTAGCTACAAAACACTTGCTAAAATTGCAATTGAACAACATAATGCTATGGAACATATTCAAAAGTTGTTAGACAAAAGCGATGACCTGTTGGACGCGGAAATGACCCGAACTGAGTCCCTAACTGAAGACATTAAAAATCTTCATGTTAAGTACGAGGAACTTGAAAGTCGTCATGAAATGGTCTCAACTTCTCATGAAAAGCTCTCCTATGATTATCTTCAAAGGAAGCAAGAGCTTGAGAAATTGAGATCGGCTCATGAAGATCTTCAAAAGGAGAATGAGTCACTCCGCGCTCAATAGATCAGTTCCGCTCAGGAAGGATTTGAACCACCATGTCTAAAATGTCTTGAGCGTGATAATGTTGTCTCTTTTACTGAATGTTCAACTGCTGCTACTGTTGCAATATCTTCAACTACTAATGTGGTAACAAACCCCTCTGCTGAGGATACCACTACTATTGCTGATGAGAATGCCAGGTTGAAGACATTGCTTGAGACATGAATGTACAAAAGTATCAAAGGGTATCAGACACTATGTGATGTCCTCAAAAGGCAGATTCTGAACCGAAACCCTAGGAAAGAGAGTGTTGGGTTCGAGAGGAAAATGAATGTTGATGGTTCTTACTGGATGCCTGATCAGTACCCCAAAACCACATGGGTTGCTGCTAAGGGACCTTAAGTGGATCCATCTATGTTATTTGGCTTCACTTGTGCTAACCCAATTATCATTGATGAATCCTTTGATGGTGAAGTGTATGCCAGGTGTATTGGTACTAACTGCAGGAATGGACCACCTCTTGAGAAGATCTGGGTTCCCAAAAGTTTTCTTGAAAGTCTTCCCGTGAATGTCATCATGACACCACCGGGGAAGAAGACAAATCTCGGACCAAAGGCTTCATATGGTCCAAAGGTTTCATACAGACAGAGGACTCACCTGAGTCACCCTAACGCCAATGTTTTGTAGGGAAACCATACTCATACTTTTGAATATGAGCATGTTTCATCAAACCACTATGTTCATAAGACCAAGAACTTTTCTGCTTATTCTTATGAGTATTATGCACCTCCTGCAATGCTATTTTCTAGGGATCCAAAGCCCAAGTTCTCAGATGTTGCACTTAGACTCATTGCTTCTAAGCCACCCCTAAAGATGTGGGTGGTGAAGAATACTTAACTCTCTCTTGCAGGGTAAGCTCTCCAGCCGGATATCAAAGGCGTCTGATGCTTATGCTGGGGACCTTAAACATCTTGTGGGACACAAGATAAAATGTCCAAACGGTCTTAGTATGTATTTCGTCCCAGGATTCCTTGACAATCATCCCGTTTATCCTAACCAAGATCTGAACTTTCATTGTCCGCTTGTTTGTCAAATGTTTATGCTTCACAATACCCTTGGTGAAGCCTATCCCCCAAACTGTATTGTAGGATATGACACCAAAGGCTTTAGAATGGATTATGGATAGTGGCTGCACTAACCACATGATTGGTGATCGAAGTCTTCTGATGGATTCAACCCTACGCCCGTCTGACAAGAGTCATATCACATTTGCTGACACTGGTAAAAGCAAGGTGTTGGGTCTGGGTAGAGTTGCAATCTCAAGGGGCCAGCACATGGATAAAGTGATGCTTGTTGAATCCCTTGGATTCAAATTAATGTCTGTCTCAATGCTTTGTGATCTGAACATGATAGTGATATTTGGAAAATATCGTTGCCTTGTGCTTATGGAATCAGACAAGTCTCTAGTCTTTGAAGGGTATCGAAAAGATGATCTGTATATGGTAGATTTCTCAGCAGGACCACAACTGGTCGTATGTTTTCTAGCAAAAGCTTCAGAGTGCTGGCTCTGGCATCAGAGGCTAGGATATGCTGGCATGAGGAACTTGTACACTCTCGCGAAGAAGAAGCATGCCATAGGCATCGAGGGCGTCAAGTTTAATAAGGATCATCTGTGTGTTGCTTGTGAAGCTAGGAAGATGACTAGGGCCAAGCATCCCTCGAAGACAATCATGACGACTTCACAACCCTTCGAGCTACTTCACATGGACTTATTCGGCCCTACTCACTACTCTACTCTTACTATCACTGCTTGTCTCTATGGTTTCGTCATTGTTGATGATTACTCAAGATATACATGGGTGCATATAATCCTCTACAAGACTGAAGTGCAGGATGTCTTCAGACGATTCACCAATCGAGCCATGACGAACTATGGCATCAAGATTAAGCACATCAGAAGTGACAACGGCACTGAATTCAAGAACACAGGCCTCGACACCTATCTTGATACACTGGGCATCACTCATGAGTTCTCAGCTCCTTACACACCTCAGCAGAATGGCATCATCGAGCGCAAGAACAGAACCCTCATTGAGATGGCTTGGACGATGCTTGATGAGTACAAGACTCCAAGGAAGTTCTGGCCTGAAGCCACTGATACTGCATGCCATGTCATCAACCGTGTTTATCTTCACAAGCTTCTAAAGAAGACATCATATGAGCTGCTAACTGGTAAGAAGCCAAATGTCAGTTACTTCAGAGTATTTGGTGCTAGGTGCTGTATCAAGGATCCACATCACACTTCAAAATTTGCACCGAAAGCACATGAAGGTTTTATGCTTGGATACGGAAAGGATTCACACTCCTACACAGAGTCTTCAACCTCTTTCACTATAAAGTGGTTGAAACTGTGGATGTGCGGTTCGATGAGACTAACGGCTCACAAAGAGAGCACCTGCCAAATGTGCTAGATGAAGCCCCTCCTAGTGAATCTATCAAGCTTATGGGTACTGGAGAAATAATACCTTCAGAAGCTCAGGCTGAAGAAGAAATCATCATTGCACAAGTCAACCCGAAGACAATGCTCAGCCTGAAGTTAATGCTGAAGCTGAAGAAAATGATCTACAAGGGCAAAATCTTTGTCCAGTTCATCCCCATGTTGAAAATGAAGTACAAATTGAGAAGATAATTATAGCATCAATGCACCTGGTCCACTTACTCGTTCAAGAGCAACACAACTAGCAAATTTCTGTGGGCACTTTGCATTTATCTCTATATATGAACCCAAGAAAGTTGCTGAAGCCTTTATGGAACCTGAATGGATTCAAGCTATGCAAGAAGAACTTCATCAGTTCGAGCTGAACAATGTATGGGAGCTGGTCAAGCGTCCTGATCCTCGCAAGCACAATATCATTGGAACCAAATGGATCTATCGCAATAAACAAGATGAGCATGGTCAAGTTGTCAGAACTAAGGCTCGTCTAGGTGCTCAAGGTTACACTCAAATAGAAGGGATTGACTTTGATGAAACATTCGCTCCCGTGGCAAGGCTTGTAGCCATTCGCATATTGCTAGCCTATGCCAACCATCACAACATTCTTCTATACCAAATGGATGTGAAGAGTGCTTTTCTCAATGGAAAAATTAAAGAAGAAGTGTATGTTGCAGAAACACCTGGATTTGAAGATCCAAAACATCCTGCTATGGTATACAAGCTCAACAAGGCACTATATTGCCTCAAACAAGCTCCTCGCGCTTGGTATGACACACTCAAAGACTTCTTGAAGAGCAAACACTTCATACCTGGTTCTCTAGATCCTACACTCTCCACGAAGACATATGACGGTGGACTGTTTGTGTGTCATATCTATGTGGATGACATTATCTTCGGTTGCACTGACAAAAGATACAGTGATGAGTTTGGGTACATGATGCAAGAGCAATATCAGATGTCCATGATGGGTGAGCTGAAATTCTTCCTTGGTCTTCAAATCCGTCAGCAGAGCAACGACATCTTCATATCTCAAAAAAAATACCTCAAAGATTGCCTGAAGAAGTTTGGAATGCAAGACTGCAAAGGATACACGATGCCAATGCCAACCAAAAGTCATCTGGGCCCTAACGACAATGGTAAAGAGTTCGATCAAAAGGTGTACCGCTCCATGATTGGTTCTTTACTTTACTTATGTGCATCTAGGCCAGATATAATGCTTAGCGTTTGCATGTGTGCCCGATTCCAAGCGGAACCAAATAAGGAGTCGCATCACCTAGAGGTGAAGCGAATACTTCGATATTTGGCTTACACACCAACAATAGGGTTATGGTATCCAAAGGGCTCAACATTTGATCTGATTGGATATTCTGATGCTGATTATGCTGGTGACAAGGTTGATCGCAAGTCCACTTCAGGAACATGTCACATTCTCGGTTTATCACTTGTCTGTTGGTCTTCAAAGAAGCAGAACTGTGTATCACTCTCCACTGTTGAATCTGAATACATTGCTGCTGGATCATGCTGTGCTCAGCTTCTATGGATGAAGCAAACTCTCAAGGACTATGGCATCAACACGAAGAATGTGCCACTCTTCTGCGATAATGAAAGCACCATCAAGCTTTCCAAGAATCCAGTTCAGCACTCGAAGACAAAGCACATTCAGATCCGTCATCACTTTCTCAGAGATCATGTCAACAAAGAAGATATTGATATCATTCACGTCAACACTGAAGAGCAATTGGCAGATATCTTCACAAAGCCCTTGGATGAGAAAAGGTTTTGCAAGTTGCGGTGTCACACCCTGATTTTCATGCCACAACACGTAAGTCACTAAATCATGCTAAAATGTGGGTTGACAAAAACTTTTGAGTGTTTTGGACTTTGCTTGATTGAATTTTTGTTTGATGTTTGCAAGTGCTCTAAAAATCAAATAAATCCTCCAACTCCTATACTTCATCTCCTTGATCCAAAACTTTTTCCCAATGATCATGCCATGTGTATAGAGCAATATAGTATTTTCTTACAAAAATAATTTGGCCAAAAAGTATTTTTAAAAATTAGTTTTCCAAAAACCCCTGAATTGAGGTTTGCACTGCAAGTACTTAATTAAGGGCAGTAAAAATCTTCCCAAAAATATATTTGACTCCTATTAGATATAGGATACCGAGAAACCACAAAAATAAAATTTTAAAAGTTATTTTCCTATTTTATTTACAAGCTTTTTCTTAAGGCCAGAAATGGTCTTTAATAGGGAAAAATTATTCTATTGCTTCAAAAATATTTGACAAAAATCTAGGGAAACTCAATGGACATATATTGTCCATATATAAGAGTTTCAACACATGGTAATGTTCAAAATATTGGTCAAATACCTCAGAAACCCTTTCTGGATATTTCAAGCTTTTGAAATATTTACAAAGGAATTATTCTTCAAAAATTCCAAGAAAATTCCAGCATGTCACATATGACATATTTGATGATCTTGACAAGTATCATGTCATGGAGAATAGTATAACTCCATGAAATCCCCTCAAAACCATTTCTGTCCATTTTGAAGTTTGAGCAACTTTACATTGCCAAACATGTCCAAATGTTCTCAAACTTGGTGCACAATCTCAAATGGTGTAATAATGCATCTAGACCAAATGGCACAAGTTGGAGAGAATTTTATCTGGACCAAAGTACCCCAAAACCCTCTCTGACAAGATTCAAATTTGAACAACTCTACATTGGAAACTTTCTCTCCTTGATTCCAACTTTTGTGAGAATGATCACATGATCCAATGAGGCCACTACACCAAGTGGTGCATCAAGGAGAATTGATTTTCATGACTAAATCTTGGAAAACCCATTTCTGTTCATTTCTAGGGTTTGCCAAAGTTACAGTGGCAACTTCCTCCAAATGAGCTCCAACTTGGTGATCAACCCCATTTATATATGACACTTGATCCTGTTAATCTTCATGTCAAGTGGAGTTAATTTGCTTGCCCAAATTTGCATCAAACACCTTCTGTCACTTTTCAAAATCACCATTTTGACCACTTGCACTATTCTCCTTGAGCTCAACTTTTACCACATCTCCTCCTAGTCTTCTCCTATCTCCAAGAACTCTTCCCTGGCCTCAGCTCAATGATTGAGGGGTGAAACACCCCCATTTACCCTTCTGGACAGCAGCATTCTTCTCCTTTCTCACCACCCTCCTCATTCCAGTGGCCCTCCATGGCATCCAATGCTTCCTCCCCTTTCTTTACTACTCCCTAGCACTGCTGGACACAAGTGGCCGCGCCCACTTTCCACTTTTTATGCCATGGCATGCCAAAGGCGTGCTCCAGAGCGCGCTATAGTGCTCCCACGCACTGTGGCTGCTCTCTGCCCAAGCCACCTGACCACCTCGAGCCTCCCCCTCGCGCCAGTCGAGGTGCCTCGGCGTCCGCAACACGCCACGATCGGTCCCTTCTCTCTCCCCTCCCGCGCCTCGCGCTTAGCTTAACAGAGGCCGCCTGAAGCGCCAATGGAGCGCCACACGCGCTGTGACACCTGCCCTTCCCCGCTCCTTCTCTCCCCTCCTCTTGCCCTAGACCAACCGCACGAACACCCCAGACACGCCCACGCACGCCCCCGTGGCCTCTAGCAACGGCTACGGCCTCGCCAACGCACGGTCCCGCGGTGCACCTTGCCCCCTCCTATTTAAAGCCACCCCGAGCCCTCTCTGGCCTCCTTTCGCCCTCTCTCACTCCCAGAGACTCCCTGGACCAACCCACTCCTCCTCCCGTGCCCTCCAACCTCGTCCATGGCCGAAGCCGAGCCATCGGCCATCGCCTAAATTCTCGTCGTCCAAGCCCCCTCCTCTCCACCTATGAGGGTAATTGCATCACCACAACCACCACGGAGCTCTCCCGCTCTTCATTTGCACTCCCGAGGCCGTGGCGTCAAGTTCATCTCGACGGCGCCCGGTCCGCCGCACCGGTTACTCCTCTTCCGGGCTCTCATGGGCGTGAAGCACCTAGATGGGTAGCCATGGCGCCTGAGTCCACCGGTGTGCCGGGCACCGCCGGAGGTGGCCTGTGCCGCCGGGGGCAAGCGACGGCCGGCGCTCACCCGCGGCCTCGATCCCCTCTATCGCGGGCACGGGAGGAAGGAGACGACCTGGTGGGCCCATGGTCGGCCGACTCAGCTGGCGGGCCCCGGCGTTTAAGTGGAGGCGGGATCCCCTCGAAACCGCCTTCATTGCAGGGAAGCATACTCCCATAGTACGCCGTCGGCGTGGCCCTCCTTAGCCGCGTGGCCGTGCAGATGGGCCGGCCCAGTGCGCTGCGGCGCTATCCTGTGCTCAGGGCGCGGCATAGGTATAACGCCCCCCTTCCTTTGTCTTTTTCTTTTTCCAGAAACTTGTAAAATCCCCCGAATATTCAAATTAACTCCAAACCCAATGATTCAAATTTCTAGTAGTTTCTAAAATCATGCCCTACCACATGGTGCTATTGTAATATTTTTACAGGAGCATTTCCTTCACAAATATTTATCAAACCCCATTTTTCCATTTCTGTGAAGAACTTTAGAAAATCACAGAGACCTCAAGATTGATCCAAATGCCATGATTCAAATTCCTAGATGCATCTAAGTTCATAACTTAGTTTATGAACATTTTTATTAATACTTTCTATACCCCACAAAATAATGAGCCATTCTTCCTATTTGAAACTTTGCAAATTCATAGGAAAATCATCTCAACTCCAAATCCAGTGAAACCAATTCCTAGATGCTTCTAAAATAATCCTTTGTTAAATGGGTGCCTTTGGTCATTTTTCAAAAATATATTTCTGTACACTTCTTGCAAATCCATAAACCCCTTGATTCCATCATATTGAAATGTTCAGAGATATCCATTCATCAAATACCAATGAAACCACTTTGGTCATCCCTCATATGACCAGAGGTATCCCAGAAAATTCCAACTCATATTTTTAGAGCACTTTTATTTCCTGCCTTGTTGTGTTGCTTATTATGGTTGCTTTCAACGATAGTTGACGAAGTAGACGCAATGCTCGGAGTTGGACCAGAGATATTTGAAGACCTCGAAGACTTTGTTAAAACGGTCAAGCAGCCCTTTGACCATGTCTATGAAACCCTTTTTTATGCATGTCATATATAGCTCTTTATTATTGTTGCATCGGAATCATGGTGAGATGGTGAACCATGTGGGTTGGTTGCCTATGTTACTTCCTCGTTGATACTTGCATTGTGCATGGCCCTACCTTCTTATGAGGGCTATGCCGGTGGGAGTAGATAGAATGCTAAAGTAGTTGCTACGCAAAAGGGACGGGTTATGCATGGTGAAGGAGACAAAGTTTTATCAAAAGACTTTTCGAAAACCTCATCGGGTGCCACTTATGCCCGAGGGAGATGATGAGATGGGTAACCACTTGATGACGAAGTGGTGTACCGAGGAAAGTGTGTGTTGTTTTCAAAACGGATTGGTCGGAGTTGCGACCGTTATTCCAACCTTACATGCGCAACCACTCTACCCTTATATGGGAAAGGGCATTATTGAGTACCTAGACCAATAATAGCTTGGGGCCCGCATTACTAGTGACGGGGGAGAGTTGGTGCTCTCTCTTGGGACGGGGTCGTGCCAGGTAGGGCGGCCATGACCATTTTTATGGGGCACCGGACACACCGTTGGTACCCCGTGCCAGTGGTATGTGATAAGTATGGGAGCGAGGCTCCAAGAAAGTGTTATGTGAAAAGTTGGGCACGGGGGTTACTGTCAATCGAGTGGACTCCATGTTAGTGTCGACTAGGGAAAGGTAGTGATCGGGTGCTTACCCCGGGTACTTGAGGTACCGCGGGTCGTGGATGACACGGAAGTTCCCCGGATCTAGTGGGTAAAGTGTGCAACCTCTGCTGAGTGTAAAACTATTCGAATAGTCGTGTCCACGGTCAAGGACAGTTGGGTAACTGCTCTTGGGCTACGTCCACTTGTTTACAAACCAAGTGTGTGTGATGATAAAAATGACTTGGGTCAAGTCAAGGGGCTTGACATGATTGAGATGGGTTGGTGCCCACTCCGTTTATGTTAGATGGGTTGGTGCCCTCTCTATTTATGTTGATATCTATAACATGTCCTCATGGTTACTTGAATTCTCTTGATGCATGTCTTACAAGTTGTTGAACATGTCATTGCACTCAAAACTAGCTTTCTGCAAAAATTTACCAATATCAAGCATTGTTGTATCTTGAACCAAAACATGGGTTGCTTAAGTAGTACATTCAAAGTACTCATTGGCTTGCCACTGGTTATTTTATTGGCGTGCATGAAAGAACAGGATATGATGAGGAATACTTGATTTAACATGCGAGCCAGACGCTTCGGTCGTAATGCCTATAGGGTTAAGGCAGATGGCATGGGTCCAAGTTATCGATTTAAGATTTCGCTGCGATGTTATACTCAAGACTCGACCATAATGGTCCTACTTGTGTAATACGGTATGTATGGATGTAAGACTCTTGTTATTCAGCTTCTGTGTGTTCAGTGAGCATTGATCTCTGGGATCACTATACACGTGCATTCGGTGATCACGACTTATAAATCGGGGTCCCCACAGAGCTGGTATCAGAGCCATCCTGACTGTAGGAAGCCTTAGTTAGCATGGTCGTTAGTTAGGGTAAAACTGCTTCCAAAACTACTACTAGTTTTCAAAACTATCTATACCTCTCTTCCTTTCTCAGTTTTTTTTCGAAAACTAAGGTATACTTTCCTTATTAAACTCTTCCCCTTCAAACCTTTGGTCGCAAGAACCCTTATGCCCCTGACCACTGGATTCCTTGTAATCCTCGTGGATAATCAAGAAGGAAGATGCCTTGCCAGACATTCACCTACATCTCATGAACACAAGATTGGCGACATCACAACAAGACAATACCAACAGAAGATACATCCTCGAGGAATGAGGACCTGAAGACCCAGGAGATGGTGACACCCTTGACACTGCCCCAAGATGATGCAATCTTAGCCTATGATGATCAGGGCATAGAATATGCAAGATCATGATATACATCGCTAATAGAGTAACCATGTCGCTACCGCTATTGTATCGGCAACCACCGATGGATGAGAACCTAGCCATTTGGTCCGCCTCACCATAGTGAGCAGGAAAACGGTTCTCCTCATCCCCCGCTCTTGGTGTCGAAGTTTTCATCAACGTAACCGACATGATGGACCTCTATTATGCGTTGTTAATGTCATTGCATAAAGGATTATCTACTTAATTAGTACCTTCGACACCTTAGAAGACAAGAAGGGATCGTCATGATTAAGAAGACAACAGAAGACCGAGTCAATGCCTGCTATGAGAAGCCACCTTCACCCCATCACTTCAACAGGCAAGAAGTTGTTGAAGACTCTTCAAGCTCAACCGGGATCGTTTCATCAAACAACTACAAGAGACGTAGCAGCACCTGAGGAAAAACCCGAGAGACTGCATGAGGCACAAGGCACGACTATGGAGTCCGAGAACCCCTAGGGTAGGATGAGTCGTGTACCCCCTATGCGCATTCGATTCCGTATGATGGTTCGAGTAGAACCATGATTGTGTGTTGTTTGTTTTTATTTGTTGTGTTTTGATATCAGTCGCCCTTTTTGCCCTAGGCAACAAGTACGCGACTATATCACCTGCCTTATTTTGTTGATTGTGTTTGGCCCCTTTTGCACCTGATTGTTTGCACTTGCACTATAGAACCCCCTTTAGGCATTCCCCTTCTCTATGCTACTTTTCCCTCTCATCTCTCTCCTCAACTGAAGACAAGCAAGACAATATGCACCAAGGATTCCACCTCGGCGACCAACAAGCGCTGATGACTTCTACTACAGCCTCCTCGACCAAATGCAACCCCGTAGAATTATGTTTAACCCTCAAGACTAGAAACCCATTCCTAGACCCTTCGAGACTTCACGAGATACCCCAGCTCGAAACCTTAACCCTGAGCTTAACCTACGGAATTGCAAGAGAACCGGTTAAGCCTCCGTAACCTTGCTTATCACTGGGTCCATCATGGGACTAGTGGACATAGTGAACTAGCACATTATGATCCTGAGATAGCACCAAACTAACGATGCCATAGGGAAGACCAATCTGAGGATATAGGAATAGAGGACAAATGACTTGATGAGTTTATATCAATGACTTGAGGAATTATATGAGACTACTTGATGGATTATGAGGCTTTGATGTTGGTAGATGAACTTGGTGGGATCATGAGTATAGATTAGCATAGCTTTCATTACCCCTGAGTAAATTGGATTTAGTAGGATAATTGTGTTCGCAAGCTGGAATTCTTGGAAGTATTTGGATTTAAACTTAGCCATGGGATATTGATAGGAGAGAGTTGATACTACGTAAATGACCTGGGGGGAACATGTAGGAATTCTCGTTGGACAAGAGATTTGGATTTAAGTAGGTGATCCTAGTTGGATATAGATGATAATGTGTATCTACATGGTTTAGAGTAAATTGGATTTAGACTGATGATCTCGATCATGATACCATGTTTCTCGGTGGACGATAAACTAGGAGATTGGATTTGAAGAACTACTGGATCATGTAATGGTTGGTGTAGTTAATGGGTTGTTGGAGTTGATTCATAGGAAGGAAACAAGATCTTGGTGTGGCATACGACGTGTTTCCTTAGGATAGAGATGCACTAGCATGGACCTTGGGATAATAGGATGAGCACTTGGATTGTCCTGTTTTATTGCAGCTTGGAAGCTTGTATGCTCTACCCATGGATTTTTAGGGGTCGCCACACACATGAGTTTGGGGATTGTAGACATGTATGATTTTGTTAGACATCCTCTTGGGAGCCATGAGGATATGAATCACATGAGTGATGATTGGAGTTGACCTATGCAAAATGATGCTATCGGTGACATGATGTGATTTGTTTAAAGTACTAGATAGACTATCGGCATCTCAGAAACTGTGCTCAAGGATGGGATGATAAACATTCACTCGCACACTAGAATCCTTGAAACCCTTACGCCCTACCAAGCCACAACACGGTCAGATCCTGACCTTGGGCTTTGGCTCTAGATCGATAAGACATTGGCCAATACTCAACCGTAACCATCCCCAATGCCTCAGCCCTATACGTACCCCATAGACTTCATGGAGTGCTTAGACAAGATAGTTGTCATCATCATTTGGTGACCTACTTGTCCACCCGAAGACGGTAGAAGAGCACGAGCGACACTTGAGGATGGTCCTAGACAAGCTTCGAGAGCACCAACTGTATGCCAAGTTCAGCAAGTGTGAATTTTGGCTGCGTGAAGTTGGATTCTTGGGTCATGTTTTAACTGAAGAAGGGTTGTCAGTCGATCCCGCTAAGATTGAAGCCGTGACTGAATGGCAAGCCCCAAGCAATGTGAAGGAAGTCAGAAGCTTCCTCGGACTCGCGGGATATTACCGCAAGTTCGTTGAAGGATTCTCAGGCATTGCCCGACCCGTGACTCAGCTCTTGAAGAAGGATAAGAAGTTCGAATGGACGCCGAAGTGCGAAGAGAGCTTCCAGGAGCTGAAAAAGAGACTGGACACCGCCCCAGTTCTGGCCACACCAGATATACACAAGGAGTTTGTGATATATTGTGATGCGCCAAGAACCGGACTGGGAGGTGTTCTGATGCAAGAAGGCAGAGTCGTAGCCTACCTTTCAAGGCAACTACGGCCTCATGAAGAGAACTATGCTACTCATGACCTTGAGCTAGCAGCAGTGGTTCATGCCCTGAAGACATGGCGACATTACCTCTTAGGGAAGCGATGTGAGATATACACGGATCACAAAAGTCTGAAGTATATTTTCACTCAAAGGGAATTGAACATGAGGCAAAGAAGATGGCTAGAATTGATCAAAGATTATGACCTCAGTGTTCAATACCACCCTGGGAAGGCTAATGTGGTAGCAGATGCATTAAGCAGAAAGGCTTGTTCCTTGAATGCTATGCTTAAGGACAAGCTACCCGCCTTGTATGAAGAACTTGGAAGCTTCAGGTTGGAATTGGTTGCACCAGGATTCTTAGCTAACCTTGAAGTCAAGCCGACCCTGATGGATGAGGTTAAAGAAGCTCAGACGGGACACAAGAGTATTGAAGGCATCAAGGGGATGATCAAGGCGGGCAAAGCCCCAAGTTTCACAGAAGATGAGCAAGGAGTCGTGTGGTTTGGGAATCGCATTTGCATACCCAACAAGATTGAGCACAAGAATCTGATCTTGCAAGAAGCTCACGACACCCCGTATTCCATCCATCCTGAAGGAACCAAGATGTATCAAGACCCGAAGGAAAGATTCTGGTGGCACGGATGGAAAGGGAGATTGCCACCTATGTTGCAAAGTGTGACGTATGCCAGAGAGTCAAAGCTGAACATCAGCGACCCGCTGGATTGTTGCAACCCCTCAAGGTGCCTGAATGGAAGTGGGACAAAGTCGGGATGGACTTCATCACCGGTTTACCCAGGTCAAGCAAGAGACATGACTCCATATGGGTCATTGTTGACCATTTGACCAAGGTGGCCCACTTCATTCCTGTCAAGACGACCTACAAGGGGAACCAGTTAGCCAGTCACTACATCAACCGAATCGTGAGCCTTCATGGTGTTCCCAAGGAGATTGTGTCAGATCGAGGAACCCAGTTTACCTCAAGGTTCTGGAAGAAGTTCCAAGATGGCCATGGGGACCAAGTTGTCCTTCAGCACTGCTTTCCACCCACAGACCGGAGGTCAGACAGAATGAGTAAATCAGATACTTGAAGACATGCTCCGAGCCTGTGTCTTAGCATATGGAGCTAGGTGGGAAGACTGCCTCCCTTTCGCCGAGTTCTCTTACAACAATACTTATCAGTCAAGCCTTCAGATGGCACCATTTGAAGTGTTATACGGACGGAAGTGCCGCACACCCCTCAATTGGTCAGAGACCGGAGAAGGACTTGTCTTTGGGCCTGATATCCTTCGTGAAGCAGAAGAGCAAGTCCAGCTTGTCAGAGAGCATTTGAAGACTGCCAAGTCAAGACAGAAGAGCTACGCTGACTCACGTCGTAGAGACATGAACTTCCGAGTTGGAGACCATGTCTATCTCTGGGTCACACCTCTCAAGGGAACCCAGTGATTCCATGTTAAGGGGAAGCTTGCATCAAGATACATCGGCCCCCTTCGAGATCACTCCAAGATGTAACAACCCCCTCTGAGATCAGTACAAGACAAAGAGAAGACAGTTACTAGCTGGAGTTGCCACCTGAGTTACCTGATGTGCACAACACTTCCCATGCATCACAACCCCGGAAGTGTCTCCAACTTCCTGACTTGCCCGATATCTACGAGGACATTGACCACCGAGCCATCGACCCCTAGTCCAACCTGACCTAACGCAGGAGACCCCTCAGCAACCAGGATCAACCGAGAGCATCATACTTGAAGACTACCCCAGATCCAAGTTTCTGTATTCCTTTCCGAGCCTAGTCTGGGAATCTCGGGGACGAGATTCTTGTAAGGGGGGTAGGTCTGTCACACCCTGATTTTCATGCCACAACACTTAAGTCACTAAATCATGCTAAAATGTGGTTTGACAAAAACTTTGAGTGTTTTGGACTTTGCTTGATTGGATTTTTGTTTGATGTTTGCAAGTGCTCTAAAAATCAAATAAATCCTCCAACTCCTATACTTCATCTCCTTGATCCAAAACCTTTTCCCAATGATCATGCCATGTGTATAGAGCAATATAGTATTTTCTTAAAAAATAATTTGGCCAAAAAGTATTTTTAAAAATTAGTTTTCCAAAAACCCCTGAATTGAGGTTTGCACTGCAAGTACTTAATTAAAGGCAGTAAAAATCTTCCCAAAAATATATTTGACTCCTATTAGATATAGGATACCCAGAAACCACAAAAATAAAATTTTAAAAGTTATTTTCCTATTTTATTTACAAGCTTTTTCTTAAGGCCAGAAATGGTCTTTAATAGGGAAAAATTATTCTATTACTTCAAAAATATTTGACAAAAATCTAGGGAAACTCAATGGACATATATTGTCCATATATAAGAGTTTCAACACGTGGTCATGTTCAAAATATTGGTCAAATACCTCAGAAACCCTTTCTGGATATTTCAAGCTTTTGAAATATTTACAAAGGAATTATTCTCCAAAAATTCCAAGAAAATTCTAGCATGTCACATATGACATATTTGATGATCTTGACAAGTATCATGTCATGGAGAATAGTATAACTCCATGAAATCCTCTCAAAACCATTTATGTCCATTTTGAAGTTTGAGCAACTTTACATTGCCAAACATGTCCAAATGTTCTCAAACTTGGTGCACAATCTCAAATGGTGTAATAATGCATCTAGATTAAATGGCCTAAGTTGGAGAGAATTTTATCTTGACCAAAGTACCCCAAAACCCTCTCTGACAAGATTCAAATTTGAACAATTCTACATTGGAAACTTTCTCTCCTTGATTCCAACTTTTGTGAGCATGATCACATGATCAAATGAGGCCACTACACCAAGTGGTGCATCAAGGAGAATTGATTTTCATGACTAAATCTTGGAAAACCCATTTCTGTTCATTTCTAGGGTTTGCCAAAGTTACATTGGCAACTTCCTCCAAATGAGCTCCAACTTGGTGATCAACCCCATTTATATATGACACTTGATCCTGTTAATCTTCATGTCAAGTGGAGTTAATTTGCTTGCCCAAATTTGCATCAAACACCTTCTGTCACTTTTCAAAAATCACCATTTTGACCACTTGCACTATTCTCCTTGAGCTCAACTTTTTACCACATCTCCTCCTAGTCTTCTCCTATCTCCAGTAACTCTTCCCTGGCCTCAGCTCAATGATTGAGGGGTGAAACACCCCCATTTACCCTTCTGGACAGCAGCATTCTTCTCCTTTCTCACCACCCTCCTCATTCCAGTGGCCCTCCATGGCATCCAATGCTTCCTCCCCTTTCTTTACTACTCCCTAGCACTGCTGGACACAAGTGGTCGCGCCCACTTTCCACTTTTTATGCCATGGCATGCCAAAGGCGTGCTCCAGAGCGCGCTATAGTGCTCCCACGCATTGTGGATGCTCTCTGCCCAAGCCACCCGACCACCTCGAGCCTCCCCCTCGCGCCAGTCGAGGTGCCTCGGCGTCCGCAACACGCTACGCGGTCGGCCCCCTTCTCTCTCTCCCCCTCCCCGCGCCTCCGCGCTAGCAAACAGAGGCCGCCCGAGCGTGCCAATGGAGCGCCTCACACGCGCGGCACCCTGGCCCTTCCCCCGCTCCTTCTCTCCCCTCCTCTCGCCCTAGACCAACCGCACGAACACCCCAGACACGCCCATGCGCGCCCCCGTGGCCTCTAGCAACGGCTACGGCCTCGCCGGCGCACGGTCCCGCGGTGCACCTTGCCCCCTCCTATTTAAAGCCACCCCCGAGCCCTCTCTGGCCTCCTTTCGCCCTCTCTCACTCCCAGAGACTCCCTGGACCAACCCACTCCTCCTCCCGTGCCCTCCAACCTCGTCCATGGCCGGAGCCGAGCCATTGGCCATCGCCTAAATTCTCGTCGTCCAAGCCCCCTCCTCTCCACCTATGAGGGTAATTGCATCACCACAACCACCACGGAGCTCTCCCGCTCTTCATTTACACTCCCCGGAGGCCGTGGCGTCAAGTTCATCCTCGACGGCGCCCCGGTCCGCCGCACCCGAAGCTCCTACTCTTCCCGGGCTCCCCCGCGGGCGTGAAGACTTGGATGGGTGCGCCGCGGCGCGCTTAGTCCGCCGGTGTGCCGGGCACCGCCGGAGGTGGCCTGTGCCGCCGGGGTCAAGCGATGGCCGGCGCTCACCCGTGGCCTCGATCCCCTCTGTCGCGGGCACGGTAGGAAGGAGACGACCCTGCGGGTGGGCCCCGCGGGTCAGCGACTCAGCTGGCGGGCCCCGGCGTTTAAGTGGAGGCGGGATCCCCTCGAAACCGCCTTCATTGCAGGGAAGCGTACTCCTGTAGTACGCCGTCGGCGTGGCCCTCCTTAGCCGCGTGGCCGTGCAGATGGGCCGGCCCAGTGCGCTGCGGCGCTATCCTGCACTCAGGGCGCGGCATAGGTATAACGCCCCCTTCCTTTGTCTTTTTCTTTTTCCAGAAACTTGTAAAATCCCCCAAATATTCAAATTAACTCCAAACCCAATGATTCAAATTTCTAGTAGTTTCTAAAATCATGCCCTACCACATGGTGCTATTGTAATATTTTTACAGGAGCATTTCCTTCACAAATATTTTTCAAAACCCCATTTTTCCATTTCTGTGAAGAACTTTAGAAAATCACAGAGACCTCAAGATTGATCCAAATGCCATGATTCAAATTCCTAGATGCATCTAAGTTCATAACTTAGTTTATGAACATTTCTATTAATACTTTCTGTACCCCACAAAATAATGAGCCATTCTTCCTATTTGACAACTTTGCAAACTCATAGAAAAATCATCTCAACTCCAAATCCAGTGAAACCAATTCCTAGATGCTTCTAAAATAATCCTTTGTTAAATGGGTGCCTTTGCTCATTTTCCAAAAATATATTTCTGTACACTTCTTGCAAATCCATAAACCCCTTGATTCCATCATATTGAAATGTTCAGAGATATCCATTCATCAAATACCAATGAAACCACTTTGGTCATCCCTCATATGACCAGAGGTATCCCAGAAAAGTCCAACTCATATTTTTAGAGCACTTTTATTTCCTTCCTTGTTGTGTTGCTTATTATGGTTGCTTTCAACGATAGTTGACGAAGTAGACGCAATGCTCGGAGTTGGACCAGAGATATTTGAAGACCTCGAAGACTTTGTTAAAACAGGCAAGCAGCCCTTTGACCATGTCTATGAAACCCTTTTTTATGCATGTCATATATAGCTCTTTATTATTGTTGCATCGGCATCACGGTGAGATGGTGAACCACGTGGGTTGGTTGCCTCTGTTACTTCCTCGTTGATACTTGCATTGTGCATGGCCCTACCTTCTAATGAGGGCTATGCCGGTGGGAGTAGATAGAATGCTAAAGTAGTTGCTACGCAAAAGGGACGGGTTATGCATGGTGAAGGAGACAAAGCTTTATCAAAAGACTTTTCAAAAACCTCATCGGGTGCCACTTATGCCCGAGGGAGATGATGAGATGGGTAACCACTTGATGACGAAGTGGTGTACCGAGGAAAGTGTGTGTTGTTTTCAAAACGGATTGGTCGGAGTTGCGACCGTTATTCCAACCTTACATGCGCAACCACTCTACCCTTATATGGGAAAGGGCATTATTGAGTACCTAGACCGATACTAGCTTGGGGCCCGCATTACTAGTGACGGGGGAGAGTTGGTGCTCTCTCTTGGGATGGGGTCGTGCCAGGTAGGGCGGCCATGACCATTTTTATGGGGCACCGGACACACCGTTGGTACCCCGTGCCAGTGGTATGTGATAATTATGGGAGCGAGGCTCCAAGAAAGTGTTATGTGAAAAGTTGGGCACGGGGGTTACTGCCAATCGAGTGGACTCCATGTTAGTGTCGACTAGGGAAAGGTAGTGATCGGGTACTTGAGGTACCGCGGGTCGTGGATGACACGGAAGTTCCCCGGATCTAGTGGGTAAAGTGTGCAACCTCTGTAGAGTGTAAAACTATTCGAATAGCCGTGTCCACGGTCAAGGACAGTTGGGTAACTGCTCTTGGGCTACGTCCACTTGTTTACAAACCAAGTGTGTGTGATGATAAAAATGACTTGGGTCAAGTCAATGGACTTGACATGATTGAGATGGGCTGGTGCCCACTCTGTTTATGTTAGATGGGTTGGTGCCCTCTCTATTTATGTTGATATCTGTAACCTGTCCTCATGGTTACTTGAATTCTCTTGATGCATGTCTTACAAGTTGTTGAACATGTCATTGCACTCAAAACTAGCTTTCTGCAAAAATTTACCTATATCAAGCATTGTTGTATCTTGAACCAAAAACATGGGTTGCTTGCGAGTACATTCAAAGTACTCATTGGCTTGCCACTGGTTATTTTATTGGCGGGCATGAAAGAACAGGATATGATGAGGAATACTTGATGTGCGAACATGCGAGCTAGGACGCTTCCGGTCGTAATGCTGTAGGGTTAAGGCAGATGGCATGGGTCCAAGTTATCGGCGAAGATTTCCGCTGCGATGTTATACTCAAGACTCGACCATAATGGTCCTACTTGTGTAATACGGTATGTATGGATGTAAGACTCTTGTTATTCAGCTTCTGTGTGTTCAGTGAGCATTGATCTCTGTGATCAGTGTACACGTGCATTCGGTGATCACGACTTATAAGTCGGGGTCCCCACATGCGGTGTGAGCTAAATATCTAAGAATCTTGAAATGTCATGTAATTGGACACACATCCTAACGCTTATGCATGTTGATGACTTAGATCTGCAACACACGAAGTAATGTATATCTTCAATCAATGAAGACTTACCCTCTGAGTGTGAATACATTAACGTGGAAATTGACTTCAGAGCGCCATGGTAATTGTCCGCCGTGTATGGGTCCAATACTTCCTATATGATGGGTAACACCACCACCAAAATTCTTATTCAAGTGTTTCTCTTGGCGTTATGGTTGCATAGTCTTAGCATTTGGTTTGTCTTCAACATTGATTTGACTTCAAGGTTTACCTTCACAATGTTGAGTTGATATATACATATATTTGGTGGTGTTCTATTGTAGGGTGGAACCCTATGGGGAGATCTTTCACGAATTGGAGGGGGAATCCCCAAGAACAAGATGAACATAAGAGAGAAAACAAGAGGAACACTCAAGAACAAGTCTAATCCTCTCTTCCTCCTTTTGTTCTTCACTCTCCTCATCATCTTTTTCATCCAATGAGCTCACTGTTTGATCAATTTCTTCTTCCATAGCTTCCTGCAAAATATTAGTCTCTTCTTGGACAGCGGAGAAGTCCTCAATATATGGTTTAACATAGGCATGAGAAGCATAATTATCATAACAATATTTAAATATGGCAAAATTTTCAGATTTGTAAAGAGTAGCATCATACTTTTCAATCAAAGAGGCAATCTCATAAGCACCTTTAAAAGTAACAAATTCTTCAATTTGTTGAACATCATAGTAATTGTAAACACCCTTAGCATACGAAGATACGATTCCATTATCACTAAACAAGCGTTGATAGGGTAGGTGTTTCTTAGGGTCTTCAGAACAACAAGTACACTCATATATTTCACATAAATTCCAAGCATAGCATTGCAAACGTTGAATTTGATCCCATAATAGTTTCCCTTTTTCAGATATGATTGTCGCACAAAACAAGCATGCTCATCTATAGATTTTCCTCAACTAAACTAGTGGGGGTTTCAAAGACGAGCACAAAGGGATCAAGATGATCCAAGTAAAAAGCTTTAGGAGTGTGATAGATTTTGAGTGGTTCTTCAACCAACGGGTTCAAGAGGGTACAACTATTTTTTTGGTGTTTTGCGTTTCCTACCCATAGCTGAAGATAGAAAACAACTAAGAACGCAAATAAAAATTACTTAGTGATAAAGCAAACAAGCACACACGAGAATATTCACCCCACGCTATGACTCCTCGGCAACGGCACCAGAAAAAGGTCTTCATAACCCGCAAGTATACGGGATAGTTGTAGCCTCTTTCGATAAGTAAGAGTGTCGAACCTAACGAGGAGCTAAAGGTAGAACAAATACTCTCTCAAGTCCTATCGGCCACTGATACGACTCTACGCACGCTTAACGTTCGCTTTAACTAGAATAAGTATGAAACTAGAAGTACTTTGTAGGAGTGATAGGATACGTTTGCAAGATAATAAAGAACACATAAATATAAACTTGGGGATGTTTAGATAAAGATGCAATAAAGTAAATATAGTGAGTGTGGAAAAGTGGTGGTAGGAGTTGTGAAATTGCCCCTAAGCAATTGACTATGTTACTAGACCGGTAATCACTATTGCAATTCTATTTGAGGGAGAGGCATAAGCTAACATACTTCCTCTTCTTGGATCATATGCACTTATGATTGGAACTCTAGCAAGAATCCGCAACAACTAAAGATTCAATAAGGTAAAACCCAACCATAGCTTTAAAGCATCAAGTCCCCTTTATCCCGTACGCAACAATCCCCTTACTCGGGTTTGTGTTTCAGTCACTCACGCAACCCACTATAAGCAAATCATGAACGCATTGCAACACCCTACAGCGGGAATCCCTCACGCTTGCGCGACACGGAGGGCACCATAGGACAACACCAATAATAAAACATGCAACTCAAACCAATCATAGCAATTCATCAATCAGCGATAGGACAACGAAAATCTACTCAGACATCATAGGATGGCAACACATCATTGGAAAATAATATGAAGCATAAAGCACGATGTTCAAGTAGAGGGTACAGCGGGTTGCGGGATAGCGGACCGCTGGATATAGATGGGGGAAGGTGATGGGGATGTTGGTGAAGATGATGGAGGTGTTGGTGAAGACCGCGGTGATGATGATGGCCCCCGGCGACGTTCCGGCGCCACCGGAAGCAAGGGGGAGAGAGCACCCCTTCTTCTTCTTCTTCCTTGACCTTCTCCTAGATGGGAGAAGGGTTTCCTCCGATCCTTGGCTCCCAGGCGTGGGAGGGCGAGCCCTCCGAGATTGGATCTATCTCTCTGTTTCTGCGTTCTCAGATTCTACCCCTTCACCGTTTCTTAAATATTCGGAGATCCGTAACTCCGATTGGGGTGAATCTCTCGCCCAGATTTTTCTCGTAAAATTAGCTTTCTTGCGGCAAAAGAAGGGCATCAACCGCCTTACGGGTGGCCCACGAGAGTCCAGGGCGCGCCCAGGGGGGAGGGCACGGCCCCTGTCTCGTGGCCACCCCGGACACCGTTTCGCGTTGATTCTTCCTCCGGAAAATCCCAAATATTCCAAAATAATTCTCTGTATGTTTTTATCCCGTTTGGATTCCGTTTGATATGGGTTTCCTGCGAAACATAATACATGCAACAGACAGGAACTGGCACTGGGCACTAGATCAACATGTTAGTCCCAAAAATAATATAAAAAGTTGCCAAACTTATATGAAAGTTGAAGAATATTGGCATGGAACAATCAAAAATTATAGATACGACGGAGACGTATCACGTAGCAGGAACAACCCCGGTGCGCTGGACGATGGCGAAGTTGGAGCGGTAGCGGTGAGGCGCAGGACAGCGTGGTTCAACTGGCTCGGGTATGGACGGCTCGGCCTCGGCTTCAACTACTAACCGTGGAGGGCGTTGCGCTTGAGGTTGCCGTGGACGACGATGTCGGGGTATCGGCTCTGGCGTGATGGAGGAGGGCGGCGATTGATGGTTGGGATGGGGTGGCGAATGGAGGACGCCGGGGTTTCGCGGCTGGTGGAGAGGTAGTTTTTGCGCCCAAGGAGTACGAATGGGGAATCGGACGGGTGGGCGGGGGGGGGAGCTAAGGGAGAACCATGTTTGATGCGACGTGCTTGTTTTACGCTTTTTGAATGTAAGATGGGACGACTTTTTGAAATTTGAGGAAAGTACAAACTTTGCCCCCCTCTTAAGTTTCGTACCTACTGCGGATCGGGGGTAGGATGGTAATCCCAGGTGTCCCGAATAGTGGGCGGGAGCGATTTCGGTCGTGCGCATGTGTCCTTAGGCGGCCATTGTGTATGAATGTTTTTCAGAGGCAGTTGCGTGGCATCTAGATGAAGCTACAAACCTACCCCGGTTTAGACCTTTGGACGTCGGGCCGACAGGTTTCATGTGTCAGAGTTATTAGAAAACTAATTTCCTTGTACTACCAAACATTCGTCTCATGCGGTTTCGGGCGAGTAGAGGCTCTTTTGGCGCTCTGTTCAAAATTTTGAAACACAAGCATTCACGTTTAGAGTACTCTTGAACTTTGAGGATTGACCTAAATAGACAACATTAAATTTGACCATGTATGTTTGAAAACCTCATTAAATTATCCGATTCTTTTTGATATTTTGACACTAGAATATCCTATAACTACGATTATTTTGGAACGGAGGAGCTAAATTTCAATCTATTTTGTACACGACTACATATGCTTTTATGTACAAAATCAGAGCAAAGATTGGTGCCCCCGTAATTTAGGTATCATTTACAAAATCCATGATATCGAATTCAAATAATTGAATGGACTTCATGTTGAATTTGATTTTTTTAAACTACCTTAAGTTGAATTCAAATTTATGCTAGTTCATAGGTAGCTATTTATAATGTTCATTGTGTAACTTTCGTATGTATAATGTGCTTTACACACACAACATGAACTATACTCACGTTTATATTCGATTGCTAAAGCGATGCATTGTGTGGAGTTCAAAATACTAACTGTGTGGATCAATAGTGTCGAATAATAACATAGACATGCTCAAATTCGATAGAATCTAGATGCCTGATGGATCAATGACCGTTCCTTACGCGAATTGCAAATATCATGATCCCATCCTAATATTTGGATACAATTTATATCTTTAATCAATGTGTACATCGGTCTTTTATGTGTAGTTTCACTCTCCATCGGTGGTCTCTCACACATGCTCACACACTCTCTCCCGAGGTGTCTTTCTCGAAGACATGCTCTTGATATAACCCTCCCTCCCTCTCGTAACCATTTACGACTGTTTTCACTAACCTTTAGCACAAGCATCTTCCTCTCGCAAGCATACACAAGCAACCCTTTCTATATACATAGACCTGCCTAGGTGTCTCCTGTACGCACATTATCTTTAGGCCTGCCTCTCACGCATTGTCTCACACCTCTCTTCCTAATCGACGAGTATGATTCTAGCAGAGCATTTTGTAGGATGCCCCTTAAAGTTAGGTTGGATGAATAGTAATATCAGAGATAAGGGGTTACCTTAGTCCGAGAACCTAGGGTTACAAATCCTAGCTGGCTTGGTCAGTGGACACAGAGTCCTTCACAATTCTGCTATATTTGTCTTTTCCGACTAGTCATCCATGGGTCTCCCTAAATGCGTCACGGGCCGACCAATGTGGCGCAGGACGAAACCGAACGAAGGGCCTCACCTCGACCCACCGGAGCTCACGCGGTGACACACCCTCTGCCCCCACGTCTCGTTATCTTCTCACACCCCACATACCGACACAGAAACCACACAAAAAAATTCTCCCGGTGCCTCTATCCCCTCCCCCTTGCATATACACACTCAAGGGAATCTCTCGCCGTGATGTCATATTCGTCTATCTCTCTCTAGGCCACTCTCATTTCTCGTGCTATCTCTCCCACCACCACCCCCCCTCCGGCCCCTCTATCCATGCCTCTCTCGAATACGTAATACACACACATACCTCTCTAGGCCCTGCCAAATGCATCAACTACACATTCACACATGTTACATCACGTACCCCATTGATGTAAAAAGCCCTCTCTTCACGTTTATTTCGCATACAACATTCCTTTTGAATAAAGTGTGGCCAAAAAACCATTTTAGAATTTCTACATATATACAACATTACAAAGTTATATGGAGGAGTATGAACGCTAATTTGCATTGCATGGTGCCCACGATGATATTTATTCCGCACTGTGAATTTGTATATTTTATACTATATATAAAGTTAGTCATAATAAAGAGAAACAAAGAGCATCTCTCTCTCCATCGCATACCCCCCCCCTCTACACCCCTTTCACGTAGGCACACAAACTATCTCCAGGTCCTCTAAAAGTAAGCCCCCAGCACATTCACACATGTTTCATCTTTCTCTCGCGATATATATAGTTACGATCATTGTATTTGAAGCGAAAGCACGTACGTACATTGGACTTCAGAATCCACTCATTACGGTCACCATTTACGTTTTGTGGTTATTATACAGTCACGGGCTCACCGTACAACTCTGTATTTGCTCAAGACACGTCTAGTTGACCAGTTAAACGCTCCACATGGCACCTCTAGTGTTGCATCACATTATGTCACTACCATTGGGCCCACCTGTCGGCTTGTATCGACTCTAGATCTACACTCTTATAAAATACACTCTTATAAAAAATAGAGTCGGTGATGATGGTGTGCCTGCCATCCTGCAATATAGGCCGTCCGATTTATATCTGACGGATAGGAAAGAAACTATGGCAATTTTGCTAAAAGGTACCCACACACCTCTCCACATTTGCAAATAAGGCCTTCCCTCGTTCATCCTTTTGTCTCACAAGATAAACTAGTCATACAAATGCATCTTGATGTTATGTGAAACGCACGGTCATCTTGCTAGTAAGAATGAAAACAAACGACAAAAAAAATATTGGACAGTGGTTCGAAGTCATGACCGCAGGCACAACGGCCAAGGTGGCCTTCTATTGGTATGCTGAGCCGTCTGTTTTGACACACAGGAGCTGGTGTGGTGATTATACACACACGCACGCATGCACACGAACTGCATGCACGCAACACTCACACAAACACATGCACCCACGCACGCACGCAACACTCACATGTACACACGCAGCCACGCACGCACACAACACACACGCACACACACACACATGCATGCACACACCAGTACACCACATGACCAACACACACTCTCACGCTCAAGTGCTCAACCTGCACGTGCATGCCCTGACAAACACATACACAACCAGGTGATTCCCACACACGGGTTGGAGTCTTGTTGCGCTTGCATAAATTTGTGTTTATCTGGTGCCACGGAGACTATTTGGCCGGTCAACAGAGTGCAATCCGATGCCAAACCGTAGCAAGTGACCGTATAATCACCGCAAAATGTATATAGTGACCGTAATCAGCTTATTCTGAAGTTCGGTGGCCATATTACACTTTTCTCTCTGTAGGACCTCCAAAACTACATCTCTACACGTTCTCGCATGTTACATCTAACAACTATGCAATGCGGCACTACTACTACACTCTAACACAATAAATCATATGTGTTTTTAGTTTTATTAGATATCATATTGTTACTTAATTATTCAGTTTGCATACATTAAAATTGCCTTTGAAATGTATGGCCAATATCATCTACCGCGCGGGAAAAATCCCGCCCTTTCCTGTTTAATCGGGTTAGTATCGATGGATCGTGCGAAACAGCAAAACTATAGTACTATACAGTACAAGTGACAGTTCCCTGGGCCGCCGTGTCGTGTACTCCTCCGTCGTAAGAGTGGAGAACTCGCTTTCAGAAATCTTCTAGTCCCTTTCGCCGACATGTGGCACATCATGCTACCGGGTCCATGTGCCATACCAAAATACAATGCAGAGCAGCCGGGGTGAAGCACCCCATTCATGGCGCCGGCGTAGTAATGAGCAATGAGGCATCAAATCACAAAGTTGCACCTTTCTCACAGTTAAGTTGGAGGGACAAAGAATAATGCTAAAAAAGAAGTTGGAGGGACGAAGCAACCATCATTTCACTCGTTGCTGAATCCGCTTCTCCCTCATCTTCTTCAAGTTAACCACCTGTTGCTTCTGCCGTTGTTCTGCCTCATGTGGGACGCGGATCGGCTTGGTAAAGCACTGACACATGGGACCGCATGTTAGCAAACCGCAAGGACAACGTCCTCTAAAAATAAGAAACCTCCCCCGCCATCCGCACGGCAAAATTACCTCCTTTTTACTAATCTTGATTGTATAATTTTTTAGATCAATATAATAAAGATTTGTATAGATAGCACACACGAGCAAAACCAAGTGGTACGGTTAAGGGCATCCACAATGTGTTGCCAAATGAGAAAATAGCTTTTGGCATCATGGGAACCATTGTGGAGGTGCTGCCAAAGCCAAAAAGATGGAACCCAAGCTCCCTGATTGATTGATTGATTGATTGAAGGAATAGAAAAATGCAATGTCTCTCCTCTTTATCCCATGCTTGGACCCATGTATAGTACAGAGCACAGAGTCTACTCCCCTTTCCCTTCTATGACAAATCACAAAGCAGTGAGGTGTCAAATCACAAAGCACAGACGAAGCAACCATCATTTCACTCTTCACTGACTCCGCTTCTCCATTGTCTTCTTCGAGAAACCACCTCATCGCACTAAGCTGGACGGACGACGTTATTGTGCACTAGTAGTACTAGTAAATTTACGCGCCCTTTGGTTCAACGGACTTCCTGGATGCAAATAAGGTGGTTGTCTCGGCTTGCAGGCGGCACTTGTGAACAACTTACTGTGGTCTCCATCAATGGTGTTCTCCGTCGAACGCACTTCGCCAAACCACAACGTTCGAGATATCGTCGATGACACCGCAATGGGGAAGGAAGTCAAATATAGTTCCTACCTCCATTTTTTTGTACACAAGGCCAGTATATCAAAATTACAATGTGCAAAAGGCCACTAACACTAATCGAGGCAAAATTGATGGGGTTTGCCTCGTACTAGCAACCAAGGACATTAATATACCCTGCATGCATGCGGAAGTGAGAAGGTTGGTTTGCATGGTGCTGCATTAATCAAGCGATGAAGAGTGAGATGGTTAGCTCTTTGTGCTTTGGAGAAAAAATACGCATTAATTGACACGTCAAACGAGGATTTGTATTGATTAATCCCGCGAAGGAAAACCCCACCTTTCTTTTTTAAAACTAGTACTCCTAGTACATACGTACTTATCCTGTTTGGGTCTAGGCCTTGCATTGCCATACTTTGCCACACATTTTTGCCAAGATTGCCTAAAGTTTTCAAAATGAAAAGGAGGTACACTTGTGCACGGCTCTCGCGGTCGCACCACACCCTCACACAGTCACTCCTGCATGCCGCGGTCGCACCGCACCCTCACACAGTCGCTCCTACATGCTGCAAACCCAACCAAGGGAACGCACCCTCACTAACACGTGCTGTCGCATGTGAACAAACCAAATTCAGCCATCCTACCGCTGACACATAATTTTCATTCATAGAGTATGTCTAACCGACCGCATGTTGGGGAGTATCCGTACGTCCCGTGCGGTGGTCTGTTGGGGAAGAAGAAGAGGTGAGGAAGAAGGGTTAGGAGACGTAGGATATTCATCCAACCGCCTGAAATGGTAGACTGACCCAAATGATGAAAGTTAGGCGACTTGCATAACAATATATGTTTTTACACAACAAAGATCCATCAAAACAACAACATAAAGAAAAACTATCACTGCTCGCGGAACGAGATGGTCTCGTCGTCTTTGGCTGCCGGCGTGAACCAGCCGTAGTTCCCGACGTGTGTCTCCGCACCATGGTTGTCCTCGGCCTCCAGCTACTCATTCACACAGAGCGTGCAGGCGCTATGCACGGACGAGAGCACCGCCTGGTTCAAGTCAAGGACGTCTGGTTCCACCTGCAGGAGGGCCTTGATGGCAGCGGCATCCGCGCGCTCCGCGTCGAGTCGAGCCTCCGCCGCCCGGTTCAAGTCTAGGACGTCTGGTTCCGCCTGCAGGAGGGCCTCAATGACAACGGCATCCACGTGATCCGCGTTGAGTTGAGCCTCTGCCGCCCAATTCAAGTCTAGGACGTTCGGTTCCGCCTGCAGGAGGGCCTCGATGGCAGCGGCATCCGCGCGCTCCACCTCAAGTTGAGCCTCCGCCTCCTGGTTCACATCCACGACCTCCGGTTCCGCCTGCAGGAGAGCCTCGATGGCAGCAGCATGCGCGCACTCCACGTGGAACTGAGCCTCTGCCTCCCGGTCCTCCTTTAGTATCGCCAGGTTGAACCGCTGGTCCGCCTGCACCATGGGGGACTCGGACGCCGGCACGAAGTCGACGTCTATCATCTCATACCCATCAGGGGCCTTCTGCGCCACGACCTCCGCCATGAACATTGGATCGGCTTCCTCCTCCTTGTAGCTTGGCTCCAGAGAACTCGAGGATTGGCCCGCCGCAAAGCGAGTTTGGGAACGGAGGTCTGTGGTGCACGACCACCGCCGCAATTTCTGTGCGGCGCTCCGGCGTCAGCATCTTGTAGTACTTGCAGTGCACCATGGCTTTTCGACGAACTAGGGGACGCTTGATGAGGGCTAGGGGATCGAAAGGTGGGGGAATTCGCTGGAGATTAGGTGTGGTTTTGGGGCAGTGGTTGGCGTAGGCAAAGCAGCGAAAGTTCTGGTGTAAATAGTGGTTCCGGTGATGACCAGTCAATCGGATTTGACTGTACATCGCTCTTGTTGCGTTCGCTTGCACCGCGGCACGCTGGACCCTCCAAGTCGCTCACTGAATGGAACGCGCTTCGTCTTGCGTTTTCCCCCTCCCCCACCCGCATCATTTATACTACCACTCCCTCCGTTTTATGTGGAGTAAATAAAAACAGAGGGAGTATACTACAGATGAGGATGCCATGACGTGGCCAAACCCGTTGAGTAACTGACATGCACGACCTAGCAAGCATGGGGTCCCCCAGTAAGTGAGCAAAAGGGAGGGTAAGGCAGGGATACTTACGTCAGAGGACCCACTTCGAATACTACTCCCTCCTTCCATTTACTATACGGGGCCTAATGCGTTTTTCGAGGCTAACTTTGACCAAATGTTAGAGTAATAATATATGACATGCAACTTACACAAAGGATACGGTCAAATTCGTATGTGAAAGGAGCTTCCAATGATACTATTTTCACATTATACATCTCATGTACTATTAATCTTGTCAATAGTCAAATGCGGTTTTGAAAAACGCATTAGAGCATGGTTAATAATATAGCCAGTCCATGGCTATAAGGAACTGCCATGTCATCTATATCCATCATCTATTATATGCACTCATACAGTAGTGTGGGCTATAAGGTTGGCTATTTCCCGCAATTTTTTTTATAAGGTTGGCTATTGTATTAGTACTTTTTTCCATCTCCTCTCTATCTCTTTCTTCATATTTATTGTATTTAACTAGGAATGCGTATATAGCTAGGCTCTTGCATGAGAGCTCACTCCCCTTACTTTTTCACATCTCTCTCCTCCACATAGGCCCTATATAAATAGAAGGAGGGATTACTACTATGGGCACTGCATACTCTAGTACATATGTTGTCAGTACTCCACTAGTACTATTGGACAGGGAGCTTCAAAAAGTTAATATTGGACTGGCTATACATGGAGAAATCCTAGTAGGAAGAGCATGCGCGAGAACAAGCACATTCACGTGGTTGAAAACAAATTGGAAACCATCTCGAGTACAAATCTAGGAGTACGTACGAATCTAACAATATTGTTTGGGCGTTGTTGAATGTTGATACTTTTTTCCTGTAAGTTTGATCAAAGTAGAGATACTTTGACTACACATAAAACTTATATGTAAATTAGAAAGGATAGGAGGGAGTATATTGTATGTTTAAAAACGAAACGAACATTGAATACCCTTTATATATGATTTGCGGATGCTATGATCACCGGTTCAAAATTTTGAATCCACCTTAGGTATCACACATGCCCCCACTCGTTCTCTCTCAATTTCATCTCGGGGTCCGAAGATCGATTGAAAGAAGACTAGGGTGGGTACAATACGTTCGTTTCGCTTATGAACGTACAATATACTCCCTCTGATCACCACAGCCCCCCCTCCCAGGGGGACATTTCTATCATAGAAACAGACCAAACCTTTATCTCCTTGCACGACACGCAATTGATCTCTCAACATCAATCGATCTCGTCAACATATGTCGGGGCATGAACCGAATGGGATGTCAAAACTAAGACACGAAGCGGCACGTAGTGGAGGCAAAGTGAAACTTTAAACGAACCATTTGTTTGTATGCATGTCGGACAAATTACAACATTGGAAATACAAGCATGGTCTAGGCTCACATGCGAATGATGCTCGGTGGAATGTTCAAATGAGGCATGCGGGAGGATGGACTCGACCGGAGGGCGACATGATCGATGGAGAAGAGGGTTGGAGAGGAATGATAAATAAGCAAACGCCACATGATTATATTTGAACGGCTCAAATAAACAATAAGTTGTCTCGCTTGGCCCACATAGTGGAAGGCCTAATGCGCAACTCGGAGCACTGACGCTCGAATATGGCCGGGAAAACAGGGAAACCAACATGTGGGGTACACCTGTCGGGACGACGTAGCGTAGACTAGTCCAATGGAGGAGCTAGCCCACGACCTCCTCGCCACCGGCAACCGTTCATGTGGGTCGTGGGGGCCAACAATGTGGTGCTGCTCCAGCACCGCCTCTGGACAGGGCGACCGCGGTGAGAGGCATGCTCATCGTCGCTGGACACAGACGGTTTTAGTGTGCCGAGGGTGGCGTTAGTGCTGTGGCACGACCAGCAGTATGTTTGGTTTGTGCCCAAGGTTGCCCCATCAAAGCATTGGCTAGCCAAAATTTTGGTTGAGGTTTTGGTTGCCCATGATTTGGCCGACATTGGCAAGAAAAATGAGCTAGAGTTGGCTAGAGTTCATTGGCATGCCAAAAAAATGGCAACCATCCAAACAAAGACCAATCTTTGGGTCATGACCAAAATTTTGGTAAGGTGCACTTTGGCCACAATCCAAACACACCCCAACACCTGGCTCGTCGAGGATGCACGGGGCGCCGTGATGCGTCCGCAGAGTGGTGTAGCGCGGCCAACTGCATCCTCAGGACCTGAGACCATGCCGGTTCGTCTTGCTTTTTCAATTACATGCAGGGATTGAGGGAGTCCTGGATTAAGGGTTCCTCGGTCGTCCGGTCTATGTGACGTGGGCCGGACTTATGGGCTATGAAGATACAAGACAGAAGACTTTTTCTCGTGTCCGGATGGGACTCTCCTTGGCGCGAAAGGCAAGCCTGGCGTTCGGATATGTAGATTCCTTTCTCTATAACCGACTTTGTACAAACCTAGTTCCCTCCGGTGTCTATATAAACCGGAACGCTTACTCCGTAGGGGGAATCATAATCATACAGGCTAGACTTCTAGGGTTTTAGCCATTATGATCTCGTGGTAGATCAACTCTTGTAATACTCATATTCATCAAGATCAATCAAGCAGGAAGTAGGGTACTACCTCCATAGAGAGATCCCGAACCAAGGTAAACATCGTGTCCCCCGCCTCCTGTTACCATCAACCTTAGACGCACAGTTCGGGACCCCCTACCCAAGATCCACCGGTTTTGACACCGACATTGGTGCTTTCATTGAGAGTTCCACTGTGTCGTCACCAAAAAGTTTGATGGCTCCGTCAATCATCTACAATGCAGTCCAGGGGGAGGTTTTCCTCCCCGGACAGATCTTCGTATTCGGCGGCTTCACACTACGGGCTAACTCGCTTGGCCATCTAGAGCAGGTCGATAGCTACACCCAAGGTCACCAGATTAGTTTTGGAGATCCGGATTATGTCGCTGATTCCCTGGCTCTACATAGCTAGTGCTAGTAACCAAAACATCCTCAGCACCTTCCTTAGTAGGCTTGGCGGGGCTTGGCGGCTTAGCACCTGATGGGTCAACACTCATAGGATCCACAAGGGTTTCATGAATTTCTGGTGGCGGGTCATCAGCAGTATCCTCAGGGTTCTGTGCTGAGGCTTCAAATGCTGGCATTTGTCTCTCCGGCTCATGGACTTTTGGATCTTCGACCGGCTTATTCGTCTTCAGTTTCTTGCTTGGCTTTGCTATACCACTTAAAATAAGAAATGCAGATATAAGTATATCAGTTTACATATGTTAAAACAACATAGTCAAATGTCATTACCCAGGGGCAACTTTGAAGGTAGGCATTTCGGTCTGTGAAGAGTCGCCAAAGGATGAATGAGGAGTTCCCTGATAATTTGAGTCAGAAGAATTAAGTGGTTGATGGATAAGACCCACCTTTTGATAAAAGGGGATTAAATTCTGAGGCACCTCTTTCCGACGATTGCGAGGGACTGGTGTGTTGGATAATCCGGAGGAAAGTTCTCCACCTCCGCTATTCTGGGTTGTGCGCCGGGTCTCATGCTGTTGTTGCTTCAAAATAAAGTTTGGATCCAAGTAAGCTAAAGGGTGATAAAACCTTACTTTCCGGGTGACGTGCCAAACTTTCTGTCTTGGCAAAGGCTCTGAGTCGGAGGAAATAATAGTTACCTCTTCAACATCTGCTTGGCTGGTCTCACATCATCCTGAGAGGAGTCAGCATCAATATGATGCATAAAAAAGGAACCAAGAGAATCAAGTTCTACCTCTGACTCATTCTCCAGGGTAAATAGCTCTGAGGTGTCTGATTACTTCTTGTTTTTCTTTGAGGGCCTGGTCTTTGCTCTGACATGTTTGGTCGGTTTATCCTGAAGTTTCTTATTCCAAAAAGCAGAGTCAGCCTACAGAAAGCAAATGATGATGAGTATGTAGTTTACATGAATGATAGATCAGGTACATAGGTTTGGATACATACGTCTGGAGCCAGGTTAAGAGTGCAGAAGGGATTCAACCCCACCTTGCTGCAGCTCTCTAAGCTTTCCCAGTCATCTCGTTGATTGCATATAATCATTCAGCCGCACTTGACAATGACGCTGTGGATCTTTGATATCACCAGTATATGCACACATTAAGCCGGGCCGGCATCTCAAAGGTATGATTCTCCAAGTGACCCAGCATCGAACCAGGTCAACACCGGTTAAACCATTAGCCAGCAAGCTCTTATCTTCGAAAAAGTGGGCATGTACTTGGCCCTTTCGGCGGTGCTGATCTGGTCTGGAAGGGGATGCTTGGGGCTAAGCCCGCAGTCGCGGAAACACGATAGCGGATTTTTGCCAGATGGTGATGTATCTTGGCAGTAAAATCAAGTCTGGTTCCAGTCTTTAGGGTGATTGGGAAGTGTAGCAGAGGGGAAGACAGCATCTCTTCGCCTTTGAATTAAAATTCCATGAAGCTCTAAGTTGGGTCCATCTGTAAACTCAGTCTGGCGGTTCAAATAATAAAACTCTCAAAAAAGGTCAATGATGGGCTCTTCTGGAAGGTATACTTCATAAAAGACTTGGAAGTTGCAGATGTTGGAGACAGAGTTGGGTCCGAAGTCTTGAGGGTGGAGCTGAAAGAAGTTCAGCACATCGCGAAAGAATTTTCACCCAGGCGGTGAGAAGCCCCGGTTTATATGATCAGCGAAGACTATAACTTCGCCTTCCTTTGGTTGAGGCCTGACTTCTTCTGGCCCTCAAACTCGCCAGTGGATGACATTTTTTGCTGCTAAGATGCCCATATGAACATACTCATTAAGGGTTTGTTTTATGATAATTGAAGGAACCCAGTTTCACAAGGTGACGATCTTAGGCATTTTTGTTCTATAAGGCCTAAGAAGGAAAGATTGGCGGGTTAAGTTCGTAATGGAAGTATCAGCTTTAGATAAATACTGGCAGTTTAAAAGGTTCAGAAGTAAGCTGGCAGACATTTGGCGAGTTACAAAATCTCATTTAAACCCGCCCCCACAACAGTGATGGAGCGGTTGTCTACAGGTCTGGAGTGGAGTCAAATTTTACCAAGTGCCGGATAAACAGGTTTTACAGGTTCTGCTCATAATTTTGGATCTACAGCAGTTCAAAAAATGAGAATAACTACTAAACCTAAAACTATGGCAGTGGAAAAACTCGCGACTTGAGATTGAATCTTGGACAGAGGGGATGAATCTGCGGTTTGAAGATGATGCTAAACTGTTACCGCACAACCACAGTACCGTTTTTAGATCGAACTAAGCATCTTAGCAGGGGACTACGATGAACGGTGAAGAACACCGACAAACTTCTAAAAACCTTAATGTTGATTTGGTATAAGGGCAAATGAGTATTTACTGATGCTGACGAACAACGCAGGAACCCCGTAGTTTTCTGGTTCACTCAGCTTGATGCAGCAGCCGGAGTTGATGTTGTTGAAGGAGGATGACGGCAGCGGAGCTCGGGTCGCAGTGGAGTCGCAAGGAGGAAGAAGGAGATGCCGAGGCAGGGGTAAAAAGTGAAAATGCCCCCCCCGTCCCTATTTATATGGAAGTGTTGAGATGGCATGCACAGAAATCGAGGAGGTAAAATGATTATGTTAACAATGTTGGCGCCTCGATTCACGGGAAGCTCATTAAGATAAGGATCCGTTGAGACATTCTAGGACTTGTGCGGAATTAGTGCACATGACGCCATGGAGGCTTACAATGACTGTTCCATATGATGTTATGGCGGGTTACATCGGAAGATTCGACACGCATGGATTTCTAATAAGGTAAATAATGAAGATTGATGTAAACAAGTTCAAATCAACCTGGGGCCTAATGTTGGGGATATAACCCCGAGGTATGACCCGCCTAGGAGGAGCCGGGTTACACTGATGGTGGTTTAACATGAAGAAGGTCCGAAGGGGCCCAAGGAGAAGTATGAAGATGGCGGCTCTAGAGGCGGGCCTGGTAGAGGCTCAAGACGAGGCCTATGAACCGCCGAAGGAAGACTTGCTCCGTAAGGCATGTCTAGTTAGAAACCGAGCAGGTCATGCTGTGTGAGCCGGCTAGGACTCTGTAAGCCGCCGGGTCCCAGCCTGGCTATATAAAGGTGAGACCGGGCGGCTGGTTAACTCAAGAAATAAGTAATCGAGAACTAGGTCAAGCACATTCTCTCCCTTGTAATTGAAACTCGGGCAATACAACTAGAAGCAGGAAGTAGGCTTTTACCTCCACCGTGAGGGGCCGAACCTGGGTAAACTCCTTGTGTTTGTCCCGTTCAACCCCTTCAAGCTAACCTAGTTGTGATGGCTCCACATCTAAGTCCTTTCACAAGGACATCTGCCGTGAAAAATCCACGACAGGTGGGGAACGCTAGATCTTGCCGCGAATTGCCGCGACTTGTCGCCCTGACACCTAAGTGCATGGGGTTCCCAGTGCCTATCTGGGGTGCAGTGCTCGGTGCTTGTGGCAATCCCAGCACTACTCCTGTTGCTGAAGTCGGGGTGAACGTTGAAGACGGCGACATCTCCCTGCCCCCCGGGGGGGGAAGCGATGCCCCTCGCGTGTCTTAGACGCTGCCATCGCTTGCTGCTTCTTTGGGGGAGGTGACGGCTCAAGGAGCCAGCATCCTCCTGGAGTGGTGGTGATGAAGAAAGAACGAGGGAAGTCGGGGAAGGCGGGTGGTAGGCCGCCAGGTCAGAGTATGATGGCACCGATGCCTTCGTCTCATATTGGCGACCTGCCGCCTCGTCTTTCCTTCTTCCCCTCCCTCCCTGGCACCATCATCACTGGCCTCCTGGTTGCCGGGGACGGGGTCGCTCTCTTGGTGCCTTTGCCTCCTCCAGCAGTCTTCCAGATGAGCTCCGACGGTTCTCCTCGCCGGTGCTTGTGCTGGGGCTTCTTGCTAGTCCTGGAGGCGGTGACCAGTGCACCACTGAGCTGCTCTCTCTGCCCTTCTCCTTTGGAGCCTCGCCACTCCCGATCTTGTGAGGGTGCACCCGGCAAGCCCCTGATGGGATCGGGTTGGGCGCCTGCTCGGGCACTCCTTCTGTTCTCTTCACTTCCCACCGCAGTACCTGGGAGGAGAGGAACAAGAAATGGGGATTCTGGGGCACTTATCTTTTTTAATCTAAAATATGTTGGCACTGGCCAAATTTTAGTTTAAATTATGTGATCTTCTTTACCCATGTTTGCGTTTTGTAAGATCTGTACTTGTTAATCAGGACTCAGTTTGTTGCCGCGGAACTAGGCCTGCCGGGCACAAATCATAAAGAGGGACCAGTCCCCCACCAAAATAATTCGCCAAAGGCCACTGCAACCATCCAGACCGAAGCGACGTTTGAGTCAAAGGTTGGGAGCACCTAAGTTTCGAAGATGGCGAGGTTTTCATATGCACAAGTCTCTACTTACAGAACACGTATGGGCAAGAAAGAACTTATCTGTTTGGCTTGCCAGGGATCGCAATGTAGGCTTGTCTTCTCTTCTCTCCTTCGGGAACAAGTCCTCAGTAAGAGCCCTGCAGCTTAGTGTAGATGAGAATGATGCCACATGCGATCTTATCTACATGAATATGCTATGGTCATGATATGCTTATGCATGCATGCAATTTGTCGGGGGGCCCCAGCGCTTCATTTATTTCTCTGTTGCTCAGGGTCTTCGCCTGGCTTTGTACAAGGGGTTACATGCAACATCGGCAAGGCCTGTACAAAAGTGTGGCTGCCGGGCAGGGCCCGAGAGTCGCACCTTATGGCTAGAACTTACGAAGATGCTCAATGTTTGAGTTTTGCAATTGAATGCCATCTCCGGTCTCCAGATGGACTGCGCCAGGTCTGGTGACTCGTACTACCCGGTAACGGCCTTCCCACTTTGGTGTCAACTTGTTTGTACCCTTGGCGGACTGAACGCGCCTAAGGACAAGGTCACCTTCCTCAAAACTCCGGGCATGAACCCGGCGATTGTGATAGCGATGCAGGGCTTGCTGGTAGCATGCAGCACACATAGCAGCCAGAGACGGTTCTCCTCAAGTAGCACAGAGTTGTCACGCCAGTGTCGTTCTTGCGCGACTTCATCATAGCCAAGTACTCGAGGTGACCCGTATATGAGTTCTGTGGGATAACTGCTTCTGCCCCATAGACTAAGGATAAGGGAGTCTGCCCGGTAGCTCGATTTGGTGTCATCTTGAGGGACCAAAGAACCACCGGCAGCTCGTCGATCCATCGCCCGCCATACTTCCGCAGCTTATCGAATGTTCTCGTCTTGAGTCCTCGCAGCACTTCAGCGTTCTCCTTCTCAGCCTTCCCGTTGCTTCTTGGATGAGCGATTGAGGCAAATGAGATTTTGCTTCCGAGGGCATGAACGTATTGCATGGACATGGCTCGTGAATTGGGTGCCATTGTCGGTGATGATCCGGGCGGGGACCCTGAATCGGCACACCAACCCTTTTCAAGAACTTGATAGTTGATTGTGCGGTCACCTTTCTCACGGGCTCCACTTCTGGATACTTTGTGAACTTGCCGATGGCGACAAACAAGAACTCAAAGCCCCTGGTAGCACGGGGGAAGGGGCCCAAGATGTCGAGCCCCCAGACCGAGAAGGGCCATGATAAAGGGATCGTCTGAAGAGCTTGGGCAGGCTGATGGATATTCTTGGAGTGGAACTGGCAGGCTTCACATTTGGTGACCAACTCAACTACATCTTGGAGGGCCGTGGGCCAGTAATATCCTCGCCGGAAGGAACGCCAAACATGCTTCTCTCAGTTCAGCTTCAAGTTGATCCTGCGTAGATTAGCAAAGGTTTCTTCGAAATGCTGGATGAGGGTTGATCTGTCCTTGGTCTTGACCACAATATCATACATGTAAACTTCAATGTTTCTATGCATCTGGGATTTGAAGCCAATCAGGACTGCCCTTGCAAAAGTGGACCCGACGCTTTTCAACCCAAAGGGCATCCATACGAAGCAGTGCGTGCCACATGGGGTTATGAACACGGTCTTCTCTTCGTCTTTTTTGGACATGAAGATCTAGTAGTACCCAGAGTATGCATCCAGGAAAGAAAGCAGGTCACACCCGGAGGTGGAATCCACAGTCTGGTTGATGCGCGGTAAGGGAAATGGGTCCTTCGGGCATGCCTTGTTCAAATCCATAAAATCTATGCAAAACCTCCATTTCCCATTAGACTTGTGTACCACCAGAGGATTTGCTAACCAAGTCAGATGAATACTCCTCTAACCAGACCAGCTGCCTCAAGTTTCTTGATCCCCTCAGCAATGAATTGTTGTCGCTCCCAAGCTTGCTTCTGGACCTTCTACTTGACAGGTCGAGCATGTGGGCAGACAGCAAGGTGGTGCTCGATTACCTCCCTGGGAACACCAGGGACATCAGATGGTTGCCAGCCAAACACGTCAATATTCGCCCGCAGGAAGGCAACGAGCGCGCTTTCCTATTTGTCATCGAGGGTGGCACTGAGAGTGAAGGTGCCACCAGTGCCAGCCAGCCCTGCCGGGACCTTTTTCACAAGGGTGTAGAAGCCTTGGGTCTCTTGCTATTGGAACTCTCCAGCAAGTCATCAACAGGCGCAACATACTCTGAAGAGATACGCTTCCCAGGTTCCTTGCTGGCATCCTTGCTATTTCTCCCCTTCTTCTTGTTTTCCTTAGCAGGAACACTGACTTCCGCGACCTCTGCCATGACTGCTTCTCGATACATCTTTTCCACACAAATGATTACATCCTTCTCGTCTGACGGAATGGAAATGACGCCTATCGGCCCTGGCATCTTCAAGGTGTTGTAGGCATAGCGGGATGCTGCCATGAACTTGGTCAGGGCTGGGCGACCAAGGATTCCATTGTACGGCAGGGGAGATCAACCGCATCAAATACGATCTTCTCAGCTCGGTAGTTTAAATCCCCCCTGAATGTCATCAGGAGTGTGATCTTCCCCTTAGGACGACTCCTGCCGGGGTTGATCCCTTGAAATGTGCCAGTAGCCTTGAGCTCTTCCTCTGCTATCTGAAGTTTGCTGATGACCTTTGGGGAAATAAGATTCAACCCAGCCCCGCCGTAAACAAACATCTTTGTGACTTTGAGGTTGCGGATTGTCGGTGAGACCAACAACGGGAAGCACCCTACCACAGTGGTGCGGTCAGGGTGATCCTCTTCGTCAAATATGATGGGCGTGCAAGACCACTTGAGTGGCTTCCGAGAATCTGTTGTTGGCTCCACGGCATTGACTTCACGCACCCCCTGTTTAAGTTGGCGGGGAGAGGAGTGCGGAGATGCACCGTCGTCAATACACACGACGTCTGTGGCTTTCTGGAACTCCTGCTCGCTAGTTTCCTCTTCATCTACTCGATCACTCCATCATTGCAATCCACCTTCTTACGGCCTCTGGTGGGTTTCCCTTGATTTTGAGGAGCCTTGCTGGTGCGGCTTGCTCCGCCGCCTCGGCCCTTCCCGCCGATGCTATCTTGACCTTTCTCCTTATCACGCTTCTCGTATTCAGCGCTCTGCTTCTTGATGAGCTCTTCGACCTGATGAAACTCCTGGAGACCTTGGCCCTTTGTCCGATGGATCTTGCAGTATGGCCCATCACCTTTCCCAGCCTTCTCGGCAGCCGCAACTTCCCGGCAATCTATGCATGCGGCAACTTCCTTGCCAGGAACTTTGGTGATGCGGAGCATCCTTCCATCATCCCCATGGACTCTACACCGACACATCCAACCCCACAAGGACCCATGAAAAGAGCAAGAGCACGTGCTTTGGAAACCGAGGTGAACTCCTTCCTACTAGACTTGCATATGGACACAGATGGAACATGTTTACTACCTCACCAAAATATGCTATGCCTCCTTAGGGTATGAAGAGGAACATCACCAAGAAGCTCAGGAGCATCACCAAGGAGAAGGAGAACCACCCCAAGGCCGTGAGGACCAAGAACAAGGAGAACGGCAGCTACACAGGAGGCTCCAGGCGACCCCGTGCGCACGGGCCCCCAAGACCACGTGCCCACGGACTACACAGAATCGATTTGGAGTACCCGTGTGCAAGACGGGCTCATCCGTGCCCACGGGACCCCCGTGCGCACGGGCCTCCCAGGATGGCCGGCTGAGATTGCATCTTCGGCTTCACTTCTTCTCCTTTGACCCCAAGGCTATATATTCCGTACCTAGGACCATTTTTAGGGTTAGCAAAGTATTAGATGAGATCTTGGTGAGATTTGCTCCATTACCTTCCCTCTTTGAGGATCGAGACCCCATAGGGAAGAATCCTTGAGGATTTCAAGACCTCCACTGGGAGAAGACTACCTTCAAGACCCCTCTTCCTTTGGATTTGGGATGAACTTTGCCATTGTATCTTTCCTTTGATTGTGTTTGTAACTTGTGGATCTTGTGTTGTTACCCTAGTGGATGTGTAATCGGGAACTGTTGGAGTGATTACCTCTTGTGTTCATCTTTGTGTTCTTGTTGTTATTGTGGTTTCTCTCCTTTTTCCCCCTCCAAGTGTGAAAACGTCCTTCCTAGGGTTCTACCCTACATCATCTTGGTATCATGAGCCACGTTGATTCACATCTTGGAGTCCCTACCTTCCACTTTCTAGCTTGATTTTGTTGTTTTTCATCCTAATCCGAAAATCCCCACCAAAAATAGCCCCAAAAAATTTTTCTTGCAATTTGTTGATCTTGTGAGATTTGGTTGTTTTCATCCACGGATTTGGTGTTTGGCAAGTGGATCTTCCCCTCCACCATCATCCCCACCCCTCCATCGTTTGAATTTTGCCAAAAACTTGGGAATCACCACGAAATCAGATCAGTTCATCCGCTCACGGGAGACCCCGTGCACACGGGCCATCGGGACCCCATGCACACGGGACCCCATGCACACGGGCCTCACTTACCCCGTGCGCACGGACTATCCAGGAAGTTTCGGCCATTTTTCTGTTTTTCTCATTTTGTTCCACCACCACCTCTCGTGTTCTTACGAACCATTCCACGTGTTTGTTGAGTGTTCGGTTGCGATTTCTCTTGTGTCCTAAGATGTTTCGGATACTTAGGCGCAACTTGGTATCATCATCGCCACCAACCATCGACTCAGACAACACCTCGGCTTCAACAAGATCATCTTCGACCGTAAGCAAGGACGGTAACCTCGACGACACCTTGTACTCCCTTGCCATTAACATGATAGCTTCGAGACCTTTTACGTAGCTTACCCATCGAGACTAGCTTGTTGAGTATTGCCGGGCCACGCCTTAGTGCACCATTTAGTGTTCCGTCCATCCCGTGCATTTACTACTTGTTACCTCGTTGTGTGGATCGTATATCAAGCGTCGTGGCATAGTTGAAAAAAAAGAGAGAAAAAGCTTTTAAGCAAAAGAGAAGAGAAGCAAAGAGCTTATAAGCAATAGCATCGAGCCTCTTAGCATATATGCATCATCTTGGTCACCACATACATAAGCATACTTGGGATAGTGAGACGAGTGGATTCCCTATTAGGTTGGTGCACTAGCGTATCTAGCCCATTAGTGCAATCGAGCTAGCGTCTCTCTAGTATCCGTACGACAAGAGCTTTTCCCGTGTTTTGATATCTTCGAGCTCACCCCTTGGTTGCGCGGATCCCATTTATCTTCCGTGTGTGTGTTCCTCGTGTTATCTTTGGAGGTTGATCTATTTGTCTTATTGCCATTTGTGAATCTTCTCAACTTCATCAACATCTTGACTAACATTTGCTTGAATTATTTGTGCCTTTCCTAACCAAGCTCCTCCATAGACCATTTACTTGTAGGTGTGAGAAACAATTCCCGGTACCAATTCCCCTATTGTAACATCATGTGGGATCGTACTTGTTACATTCACAATCTTCGGAGAAGGTAACTTTGGTTTTGTTCTCTCATTTTCCTACTCACCACCACTTTGATATGATGGATAGGCCAAGTTCCTCTACCAACCCACTCTTCATCGAGCAAGACGACGACATGTCATCGTTCGTCACCAAGAGCCACCTCTTTGGTGCACAACGAGTGCTACATCAAGAGCAACAAGCAATGAACGACCGCATCGACAACCTCGCCACCGACTTGCGACTCTCCGAGAAACGTACAAGAGACTACTTCGACAACAAGCTCGACGCGCACAAGCAAGAGAACGATGCAAGAATGGATGAGATCCGAGCTTTGTTGGTCAACCGGCCTCCTTCAACTTCTTCCTACTCAAGACGGAGCCACTCAAGTCGACACTCCGACGACACCTTCTCCTGCTCAAGAACACCGTCATCGACCATTCTTCGACGAGCCGCGCGTCAAGACCGTCATGCATCTCGCAACCCGCTACACGTCAAGCATTCATAAGAGCAAGTCGATGAGCAAGTTCCTCGTCCTCAATCAAACCAAGTCGCTTTTTCTCAAGCTCAAGAACGACAACGACTACGGCGCCAAGAGGAAGAACGAGCGCGCCTACACCAAGAGGAAGAACGAGCACGTCTACACCAAGAGGAACAAGACGCCGAGGCTCAACGTCTTCAACAACAACAATGAGAAGCACAAGCTCTTGAGGCGGAACGTGCCCTTCAAGAATCCAGTCGAGCCATCGCAAACCACAATCGCGAACGGCGCAATCAAGAGGAAGCCCTCCGAGAAGAAATACAAGAGAGGAACTACCAACCACGTGTGCACCGTCAAGCTCCTCAAGCTCCACAAGCTCGTCAAGCTCCACCTCAACCTCAAGTTCAACAAGAGCAAGTTGATCATGGACTTCCTCCACGCCAAGAGCAATATGACGATGAGTACCCTCCACGTCAAGGGCGTCATCATCACCATTTCCAACAACAAAATGAAGAGCAACGCTATGGAAAGCTCAAATTCACAATGCCCAAGTTCAATGGAAGCAATGATCCGGAAGAATACCTCTCATGGGCATTGAAGGTTGACAAAATCTTTCATTTGCACAACTATGAGGAAGAGAAGAAGATCGCAATGGCATCACTTGAGTTCCAAGACTATGTGCTCATATGGTGGGAACAAGTCCTTGAGCACCGAGAAGCAAGAGGTGACCCTCCAATCACCACTTGGATCAAATGAAGGATGTCATGCGAGCATGATTTGTGCCCACCTACTACAACCGTGATCTCTTCAAGAAGCTACAACTCCTCAAGCAAGGTACAAAGAGTGTTGAAGAATACTACAAGGAAATGGAGATAGCCATGATTCGAGCCAATGTCAAGGAAGATGATGAGCAAACAATGGCACGATTCTTGAATGGACTCAATCATCCCATCAAGAAGATCGCCGACTTCCAACCCTACTCCAGCCTCATCGAGCTCGTGCATCAAGCGACAAAGGCGAAACGTCAAGTGCAAGATGACTTCAAGTACGCCAAGTACTCATCCAAGACATACGGCTTCTCCAACAATCAAGCTTCAACAACTCCTCCAACGTCTACATCAACAAAGCCTTCTCCAAGCAAGAACGACAAGACAAGCTACAAGAAACCATCATCAAGTTAAAGTCGTCTTCCTCCTACTACAAGCAACTACAAGCCGCGTGCTCCTTCCTCTACTCCGACCGATGAGAACGTCAAGACAAGTTCAATCAAGTGCTTCACATGTGGTGGCCGAGGCCACAAGTCCTTCCAATGCACCAACAAGCGCACCATGATCCTCAACGACGATGGCACCTACGACTCAATGAGTGAAGATGAAATGGAAGCTATTGAGCAAGTGGCCATGCACCGGCGCGTGAACAAGGATGAAGATGATAGAGTCTTTTGCGATGAGGATTCGAGCCTCGCTCTTGTTGTCTTCAAGGTCTTGACACTTCAACATCAACAAGAAGAAGACCAACAATGCCATATCTTCCACACTAAGGCCGGCATCAATGGAAGGTCAATCAAGGTCATCATCGATGGAGGTAGTTGCCACAACTTGGCAAGTGAAGAACTATGCTCCAAGCTTCAATTGGTCAAGCGGAAGCACCCACACCCCTACAAGGTTCAATGGCTAAGTGACTCTGGCACTATACGAGTTGAGCATACGGTCCAAGTCTCCTTCAAAATTGGTGCACATGAAGACACTTTGGAGTGTGATGTGGTCCCAATGACCATTTGCCACCTCCTTCTTGGTCGACCATGGCAATTCGACCGTGGTGTCATCCACAATGGGCGTACCAATCACTATAGCTTCAAGATGAAAGGAAAGGAATATGTGCTAAGACCTATGTCTCCAAGTCAAGTGATAGCCGACAAGCAAACCACCCACAATAGAGAGAAGAGTGAGAAAGTGAGCCACCCAAACATGAGTGAGAGCAACAAGCCAAACTTGAGTGCCTCTTCGCCTAGAGAGAAAAACCTCATACTATTCGCCACAAAAAGTGAGATGAGATAAGTGAGTGAGAACCCATCGAGTGTGATGCACTTTGTCCTTGTGTGCAAGGATGGAGAACCAAAAACTAACACCATTCACGAGCTACCTTTGGTGTTTCAATCTCTTTTGCAGGAATTTCAAGATGTTTTCCCCGATGAGCTACCGCCGGGTCTACCTCCTCTACGAGGCATTGAGCATTGAATCGACCACATCCCCGGAGCACCACTTCCAAACAAAGCTCCATACCGTGTCAATCCCGAAGAAACCAAGGAGATTCAACGGCAAGTACAACAACTAATCGACAACGGTCATGTACGTGAAAGCTTAAGCCCTTGTGCCGTTCCCGTTATACTTGTGCCTAAGCCCGATGGAAGTTTCTGCTTGTGTCCAGATTGTAGACCTATAAATGCTATCACCGTTCGCTATAGGCATCCCATTCCTCGCTTAGTTGATATGCTTGATGAACTTAGTGGAGCCAACTTTTTCTCAAAAAATGATCTTAAAAGTGGCTATTATCAAATTCGCATACAAGAAGGTGATGAATGGAAAACGACTTTCAAAACGAAATTTGGCTTATATGAGTGGTTAGTTATGCCTATGGGTTTATTGGAAGCTCCCGGTACTTACGTGCGTCTCATGCATCATGTGCTTCGCCCTTATATTGGAGTCTTTGTTGTGGTTTACTTCGATGATATTCTTGTGTTTAGCAAAACCATGAAAGAGCATCTTGATCATGCTAAGGTTGTTTTGCAAACACTCTGCAAGGAAAGTCTTTATGCCAACATGAAAAAGTGCACATTTGGTGTTGACAAAGTGGTTTTCTTGGGTTTTGTTGTCTCTTCCAAGGGTGTCCATGTTGTTGAAACTAAAATTGAAGCAATTAAAACTTGGCCCCAACCCACCAATTTGCAACAAGTGCGAAGTTTTCTTGGTCTTGCGGGTTTTTATCGTCGCTTTGTGAAAAACTTTAGCACTATTGCCGCTCCTTTGCATGCTTTGAGTAAGAAGAACGCTCCTTTTGTTTGGGGATCTTTGCAATCCACCGCTTGTGATGAGCTCAAGTCTTTGCTTACTCATGCTCCGATTCTTGCCTTCCCAACTTTGACAAAACTTTTGAGGTTCAGTGTGACGCAAGTGATACCGGAATCGGCGGAGTTTTGATGCAAGAAAAACGAGCAATTGCATATTTTAGTGAAAAACACTCCGGTGCTCAACTTAACTATCCCATCTATGACAAAGAATTGTATTCTTTAGTGCGTGTGCTACATGTTTGGGAACATTATCTTAGACCGCATGAGTTTGTCATCCATACCGATCATGAAACGCTTAAGTACCTAAAAGGCCAAACTAAGTTGAACAAGTGTCATGCCAAATGGAGTGAATTTATTGAATCTTTTCCCTATGTGATTAAGTACATTAAGGGTAAGGAAAATGTAGTTCCGATGCACTTTCACGCATATGCACGCTTGTCACTAAACTCGAGTTGAATGTTATTGGTTTTGAGCACATAAAAGACTTGTATGCTAATGACCATCTTTTGCAACTCATTATGCTAAATGTTTGACGCATACATCTTGGGAACAATATTACATCAAGGATGGTTATCTTATGAGAGCTAACAAACTATGCATTCCCGAGTCTTCTCTTCGTTTGCTCCTTTTGCAAGAGGCTCATGGAGGCGGACTCATGGGACACTTTGGACGCGACAAGACTTTCTCCATGCTCTCCAAGAACTACTTTTGGCCCAAGATGTTCCGTGACGTCTCACGCTTCACCACAAGATGCTCAACATGTCGCAAAGCTAAGTCTAAAGCTCAATCCAATGGTCTTTACATGCCTCTTCCTATTCCTTATCAACCTTGGGAAGACATTAGCATGGATTTTGTACTTGGTTTGCCTAGAACTCAAAATGGAAAGGATTCCGTATTTGTTGTTGTGGACCGATTTTCTAAGATGGCACATTTCATTCCTTGCAACAAGATAGACGGTGCTTCACATGTTGCCAATCTCTTTTGTAGGGAAATTTTGCGTCTCCATGGAGTACCAAAGATAATCATCTCCGACCGTGACGTCAAGTTCTTGAGTTACTTTTGGAAGACACTATGCGCCAAGCTCGGGATCAAGATCTTATTCTCATCCGCATACGATTCTCAAACCGACGGCCAAACGGAGGTGACGAATCGGACACTATCCACTCTACTTTGCGTGTTGATCAAGAAGAAAATCAAGGAGTGGTAGGCATGTCTACCCATCGCCCAGTAGGCCTACAACCGTGCAATACATTTGACTACCGGCAAGTCCCCTTTCGAGGTCGTCTACGGCTTCAACCCATTGTCCCCTTTGGACATTCTACCTCTTCTTCTACGAGAGCGCACCAACATGGATGCGAGTGCACGAGAAAGCTACATCAAGAAGATGCATGAAGATACAAGGAACATCATCGAGCGCCAAGTACAACAACTAGCAAGCAAGCTCAACGTCAAAAAGCAACCCATGATCTTCAACATAGGCGATCTCGTGTGGCTACACCTTCGCAAGAACCGCTTCCCCAACGAACGCAAGTCCAACCTTCTCCCTCGAGCCGATGGACCATTCAAGGTGCTAGCATGCTACAACGACAACGCCTACAAGATTGAACTCCCACGAGACAAGTACAACGTGAGCGACATCTTCAATGTCAAAGACCTGTCGCCTTTTCATGGTGATGAAGATTTTGATCCGAGGTCGGATCTTTACCAAGGGACGGGAGATGATGCGGAGCATCCTTCCATCATCCCCATGGACTCTACACCGACACATCCAACCCCACAAGGACCCATGAAAAGAGCAAGAGCACGTGCTTTGGAAACCGAGGTGAACTCCTTCCTACTAGACTTGCATATGGACACGGATGGAACATGTTTACTACCTCACCAAAATATGCTATGCCTCGTTAGGTATGAAGAGGAACATCACCAAGAAGATCAGGAGCATGACCAAGGAGAAGGAGAACCACCCCAAGGCCATGAGGACCAAGAACAAGGAGAACAGCAGCTGCACAGGAGGCTCCAGGCGACCCGTGTGCACGGGCCCCCAAGACCCCATGCCCACGGACTACACATGAATCTTATGCTGGAGCACCCCGTGCGCACGGGCCTGTACCGTGCCCACGGGACCCCCGTGCGCACGGGCCTCCCAGGATGGCCGGCTGAGATTGCATCTTCAGCTCCACTTCTTCTCCTTCGACCCCAAGGCTATATATTCCGTACCTAGGACCATGTTTAGGGTTAGCAAAGTATTAGATGAGATCTTGGTGAGCTTTTCTCCATTAACTTCCCTCTTTGAGGATCAAGACCCCATAGGGAAGAATCCTGGAGGATTTCAAGACCTCCATTGGGAGAAGACTACCTTCAAGACCCCTCTTCCTTTGGATTTGGGATGAACTTTGCAATTGTAGCTTTCCTTTGATTGTGTTTGTGACTTGTGGATCTTGTGTTGTTAGCCTAGTGGATGTGTAATCGGTAATTGTTGGAGTGATTACCTCTTGTGTTCATCTTTGTGTTCTTGTTGTTCTTGTGGTTTCTCTCCTTTTTCCCCTCCAAGTGTGAAAAGGTCCTTCCTAGGGTTCTACCCTACATCATTTGGTCTTGGCATTCTTGCCGGTACTAGGTGTGCCCGATCCCTCAACGGTCATCACTGCCTTATCCTTGCGCCTTTTGCTGTGCTTCTTAATATTGGTGGCCTCGTCGTCATCCTGTGAGTCGACGTCATTGCCATCCTCTTCACCGGGGAGCCGCCTTCCCTCCTCCACCTGAGCAAACTTATCCACTAGAGTGTAAAGCTCTTTCACAGTCTTGGGCAACAGAACATTCATCTTGGAACGTATCCGACAATTGCGCATGTTGGACTGCAACGCAGCAATCACAGCTGCCGGGTGGATGTCTGGAATGTTCATGTGTACTCGGCTGAACCTCTCCTTGTACTTTCGCAAAGTCTCGTCTTCCTTCTGCGGGAGGAGCGGCAAGTTGCTGGGCCACCCTGGTTCTTGATGGCCGCCTGTGAAGGCGCCAACAAACTCATGGCATAGGTCAGCCCAAGTCGAAATGGAGTTCTCCGGCAGGTGCATTAGCCAAGACCTCATATTTGGCTTGAGTGCCAAAGGGAAGTAATTGGCGAACACCTTCTCGTCTCTTCCCCCAGCAGCTTGAACAACGATGGTGTAGATGCTCAAGAACTATACCGGGTTCAGCTTCCCGTCGTACTTCTCTGGTATCTCTATCTTGAACATGCGGGCAGATGGCCAACGGACTTGCCGCAACTCACGAGTAAAGGCGGGGCACCCAACCTCGAAAGATAGGTACCCATCTCACCGAGAGTGGGCTCGTCGACGTCAGTGCCATTGCACCTATCGGACTGGCAGTGGGTGTCGCGGCATCGCTCGATGGTGATGCACGCGCCTTCCCTTCGCCCATCCTCCAGGGCTCGCCATTGGCCTTGGCGCGCTCAAGGGTCGGACGAACCCATCGAGACGTCATCAGGTTCTTGACTGCGCGGCCCAGCTGTGGCCCCTGCGTAGGCTATCGCGGAGGGGACTGCATCGTGGGGTGGCCCCTTTGGCAAGGCCAGCAGCGCGGGCTGTTGTCACCGCCTGGGGAGGCCATGGCGGGCCAGCTTGTTGTGGTCCTCCCGCCTCGGTGAAACCAATTAGGGTTTGAATGGTGGCTCTCCACTCATCCATCTGATCGGCTGTCGGCGGAAATCTCAACCGCAGCTAGGCCCGTGCCATGGCCTCCGGAGTGGTGCTTGGCAAGGATGACGATGTAGACTGTAACGTCGCCTGGCTCCTGATGGTGCTAGTAGTAGCTGCACTGTGTTCTCGTTGTCATGAGCCCATTGCCAGGGTGGCGTGGTGATGAGGTGGATGCACTTCAGGGCCAGCGGCCCCGTTTGGCGCATTGGCTAGGTCAGCTCGTTCCGGGGGTGGCACACGCCCTACGGCCGTGCCCGCAGCAGGAGCGGCCAGAGAGTTGCGATTCATCCAGAGCGAGTGTCACTGCTGCGGTTGTGCCCTTTGGTCAGGCGGAGAGGTGCAGATGGAATGATCTCTCCACCCACTACAAAAAATACACTTCCGTGATGATACGTGTTTGTCATAGTAGGTCGCGTTTTTTGTCATGCATGTACATCCATGACGATTTTATGACAGACTCAAGATAGTCATACCTGTACTGTCATAGAAGTGTTCCATGACATTACCAAAATTATCATCACAGAAGTGTCCGCTTCCAAGACGATAAATCGCGCGTCACAGAAGTGCTTTCTTCAAGGGTGACCGACACATGGCATCAACTGTAAGGGAACGTTGTTAAAATATCAGGTCGGGTTTTGGATCCGATAACCCGTTAACAGCCTGGACCAATGCGAAATTTCCACATGTAAAATTCTGATTGGCCGGATGAAACATGTGTCAGCTCGTCAGTGGGTCAGATAGGCGCCTATGATATGTCGACACGTGCGACAGCCCACCACTGGCTCATTTAGCATACAAAGCTGGCCCGTTTGACTTGGTCAGAAGTTAACGGGATGGCCCATGAAATGTCTGTTAATGGTCTCTTCACAAATAGCCCGTTTTTTGGCCTGGTAACTCACGGCCAGTTAGGGCCTAACGGAAATCGGCCCAACAAAGTCATGTGGGCCATCGAATATAACACCAGCCCGTTTCACTTTCAGCCCATGTATGTCCCATGACGTCTTTTGGCCAATATGAGGGCTTCGTATCATTAGGACCTTTAGAGGCCCACGGTGACTCTAGCCCATAATGAACAGTAAATTTCTTTGTACCCGTTAACAGCCCGTGATTCACATGGGCCATTTCCAGCCCATGTTAGCTTTCAGCCTATTGACAGTGTATACGTTCTTGGGCTCCTTTCCGGCCCTCGATTACTTCCGGCACGTTACTGGCATGCTCCCCTAATGGGACAAATTCAGCCCGTGGCAAGAGTCGGCCCGTTTCTGGCTGTTAACCCGTTGCGCTGTTTCCAGCCCGTCCTATATTCTGGCCCATTAATGACCCGTTATGCCTGTGATAGAATTAAGCCTTTGCTGTCCTCCGGCCGGTTAATGGCCCGTTATAGTGCTGGGCCGATACTATTTACGCCCATTTACGGCCCATGTAGACCCATTTATCCGATGGCCCGAGGCCCACCGATTCTATGGCCCTATTGGAGGCCATTTATCGACGGCCCATAGGAGACCCATGGATCCTATGGCCCGTAGTAGGGTCAAGGTTACCACGGTCCATATATGGCCCAAGGTTGTTGCGTCCACTAGCAAACCAGGGAAAAAGAAGACTTGGAAATAAATAAGGCCAAAACTAACGCTAGGCTATTAAGGCGATTGCACAGATTACATCCACTCGGCATCAAAGATCGCCACCAGTGCAAATATAGGGAACACCCTACACTATACAAAAATGGCTTGCTGTTTTCTTCAGCCGGTGGCTGCACGTTAAGAACAAATTTTGTATCGCACCAAAACAAATTACAACTATAAAACAAAAGGAAGGTTGGCATAGAAGTTAATAGTCTAGCAGATAAATGCACCACCAGAAGTTCAGAAGCTCAGTTCATTTGACCTGACTATTACGTTTTCATGTTGTATTGTCCGATGGAGCACTGTAACCTTCGCCTTCATTACTCCTAGGCTCCTGAACAACATAGCAAATGTCTGATAGTCTAGTTTCAAAACCATGCATATCTTCACGACATCGAACAATGTCTCTCCTTGTTTTACAAAGGGTCTCTGTTAGGGAATGGACTTGTGTCTGGAGCGCAGATACAACATTGTTTTGAGCTTGCATATCTTGATCATGAGGCCATTTGGACCACATTGCCTTAACAACCAACCCAGTATTATGCAGGAACATGCTTTTGGCACTGTTAGTGGACAGGTACTGACCCACTGCAGCAAGAGCTGACATTGCGGTTATAGTTGCCTCGCCACCTTCAGAAGGTGGCGGTTCCACCATTTTTTCCATAGCTTGCTGAAAAGTTGAGTTTTACATTAGTAGCACCAGAACAAAAGATATTAAGGAGGCAGCAAAACCAAACAAAATAGCTTTGGTCTATATACAGAACTTATCCTGGTGAACCCATGTAAAATTAGTTGTATTTTATTGCAATGTACATAATAAAACCAAGTTCCCAACATATGACCATGTACCATCACTAATGTATTGTCTATTTCTTCAGATTGTATTGAGGGCTAAGGATAAAGAGACGAAGTTATCATATGGTAAGCATAGTATGACATCATTTATATCACAAAACAACTAAGAACAGACAAACATGCAATTGTAACGTTGTGTGGGCAAGTCCAGCACGAAACTAGATTACAGGTCAAGATCAAAGGAACATCACTCCTCTCTTTTAAACCTTGTAAGGTGCAATGATACGCTAAGACAATTGTGTATAAAATTGAAAAGAGTAATAGACATTGGCTGCAAACCATGCAGCTCATGGCACAAGTTAGAGTAAATCGTAGTTAAAAGGCATGAGGATTAAGGACTTACAATAGCGGCTTTGACTGGTGTAGTCATGCCCTTCTTCTTGCTGGTGTGACAGTCCTTGAAGATTTCCACAACATTTGGTTCAGGTACTTTTTGGTCCTTGCGGGCTTTCCTCTGCATTTGGAACAAGTCAATACAAATCTGATAATATGGTACAGCGAAAAGAGTGAAACAGCAGCTAATTACAAGAGCCTCGTAGTGTCCAATATAGCTATGAGATCATGTCGTCTGTTGGAATTTCACTTCCTACGGTTGGCCTTGTTCTTTGAACAGTTCACCTACAAGAAGATAGATTTGTGTGGCACATGCGTAAATAGGACTTCAACATGTGATCTGATCACATATATATATAATGTACCTGATACTTCGGATCAGACCAGTGTTTAACGAGGCCTCTCCCGTCTTCATCCGATATATTTTCCACTAGAGATGTTTGGGCAAGTTCATTGTTAGCCTTGCCTTCAAAGTGAGATTTCCTCAAGTTATACCAATACTGTCGCAGAGCAGACTTGAAAAGATGAGTGCAAGCATGCCTGGTTGCATCATCTTGGCTATCTAGCTTGAACCTCATCTGTTGAAAATTATGGGAGTCTCATTATTAGCAACCTAGAAAGTATGGGACAGAACAAGACGATATTACTAGTTTCCATACATAACCATACTTACAGATAAATGTTCGAGGAAGTTGTTGAACTGGGTTTCGTCTTTGTCATTCCTGTACTGAATCCATGTTGGGAGGATACATACAAGACACCTAACGGCAACTCCAGTCTCTGATACTAACTTGGCTGACTCTGTAGCATCGCGTGCCCTTTTTAAACCTGCCTCAAAACGGATCTCCATTCTTCCTCCTCTAGATTTAGTTAACCTATCAAGCATTATACCTGATGTTTGTTTCCTCTTGCGCCTAGGTGTTAGTCCAACAACGAACATAGGAAGTGTTAGTGTACATCAAACTACGAGACTACATATAAAGAAGCATGCAACTATAACTTGACTCCAGCAACTACCTTCTTGCTGTTGAAGCTCACAAGGTTCATCTGATCTTGCCAATTCGTCTGGTGTCAAGAGTGCTTGGGAAGTAGTGTCAGGTGGTAAGGGAGCTTGGAAATGCGCTGCTAGCTCAGTTGACGCATGAGTAACTCGTGCAGCTGGTAGTACTGTGGAAGGTGTTGCAAGAACTAGGGTTGTCTCTGCTTGTTTGGTGGCAGCTATTTGTTTTTGTTTGGCTTTTTCTGCGGCTCGTGTAGCACGGGACCCTGTTTGTAGAATTTTCTGCTAGACTTTGACCTTCTATTGCACCATCAGTACCAGCAGAATCTGCGGGATTCTTCCGCTTCCCATTCCCTGCCATTCTGTGTTTCTTCCTCTTTCTCTATGCCATGTTAAGTCAAGTCGACAAGAAAAAGGAATGAACTTTGATGTTAGATAACCACATGATAGGAGGATTTAATATGTACGAAAAACAAGACGAAAGAGATAACCAAAACTATGATGTGTAAACTAAGCAGAAGACATTTCACTAAATTAGAAGCAATGCAATGGAAGGTAGACACCATATGAAAGATGCTACAAATATCGCTCTGCCAAGTTAGTAGTGTCTCATCATAAATGGCGTTTAAACAAATGTGAAGCAGTACAAGAAATAAATCATATGCAAGATGCAAACAACATCACACTACCAAGTTAGAGGTCTCTCGTCATTAGTGCCATTGCAAATTCACAGCATTGTATATTCACAGCTTATGATGTGTAAACTAAGGAGAAGGCATTTCAACAAATTAGAAGCAGTGAAAGCTAGACAAGACACCATATGAAAGATGCAACGAATATCACTCTACCAAGTTAAAATTGTCTCGTCATAAGTGCCATTTCAACAAATTAGTAGTACAAGCTAGAAAAGAATGTGAGATGTAACATATATCACTCTCCCAAGTCAAACGTGTCTTATGATAAGTGATTGTCGCAGGTTACACAACAGTAGTAATTTGATGTAAGAACATGGTGTGATAGACAGTTATTGTATGTTCTAGAAACAGGAACACGTGTCTTATGCACAAGTATAATGTGTAAAGTAAGCAGATGGATTTCAACAAAATTAGAAGCAATACAAGCTAGACATCACACATAACATGCAACCACATATAACAGTGCCAAGTTAGAGGGAGCACCGGTGATGGTGCACTAGGGGAGACGTGCTCATCATCAACACAGCTACGTTGAGTGTCTATGCATGTGTTGTCTTGCAAATCATGTTGGGGGGATGGAGGAGTAGAATCTGTAGAGGCCCTCTGTTTGGAAGGAGCACCTTTATCCGCTGCCTTGCTAACTTCCTTCCGCTTTATTAATTTTGAATTGTCAAGTAAAACCGAAAAGAAAAAGCAATAAAATTCTCTCTTTCAACTCATTCATGCATGATACTGACAATCATTACTTTGATGTAAGGCAAACACATGATACCAGGATGGAATATGTACGAAAAACAGGATGGCATGGCATGTTCACAACTGTTTGTGTAAACTAAGTAGAAACATTCCAACAAATAATAAGCAATGCAAGCTAGGCACCACATGAAAGATGCAACCAATATGACTCTGCCAAGTTAAAAGCGTCCCATCATAAATGGCATTTCAACAAATTAGAAGCAGCGCATGCTATAAATCATATGAAAGATGCAAGTAATATCGCACTGATACTAAAGGTGTCTCGTCATATTGATTGATGCGGGATACAAAAAACAATAGTTTTATGTAAGGACATGCTTAATAGACAGATGTACTATGTACTAAATACAGGAAGGCATGTCACATTAATAGGAATAATGTATAAGCTAAGCAGAATAGCACATGCAGTTTAACCAGATTGGAAGAATTACAATCTTGACACCATATGCAACATGCAACCACATATCACGCTGCCAAGTTAGAGCAAGCACCTGCGATGCTAGTGTAGGGGAAATGTAGTAATCAACTACAGAGCTACATTCACTATCTTCATCTAGCCTTGCTGTTTCTTGAGAATCATGTCGGGAGGCTAACACTGCATTCTTTAAATGAGGAGTAGTCCACTTGCCTGACTGCCTCATCATAAGTGATTGATGAGGGATACACAAGAACATTAGTTTGATGTAAGAACATGGTTAATACACAGATGTACTAGTATGTACCAAAAATAGAAAGGCATGTCATATTCAAAGGTATAATGTGTAAGCTAAGCAGATGCAATTTAACCAAATTGGAAGCAATACAAGCTAGACATCCGGCTGGAGTGGTGAGCATGATCATCTAGGACCTGAGAGCCTGGTGCGAGGCGGGTTGTTTCACCACCATCGTGGCTTTTTAGTTGGCTTGCAGGTGATACATGTCTTTGCTGGGCTTGTCATTGGCTCGGCCAGTGCCCTGACTAGCTATTTGTCTTTTGGTGCTCATGGGATGGTGGTTCATGTAAAAAATATCTTTCCTTATCTTAATAAAGACCGACTTCGGCCTTTCGAATATAAGTTAGACACCATATGGAACATGCAACCACATATGACACCGTGAAGTTAAAGCAAGCACTTGGGATGGTGGTTCATTGCGAGCGAGGTCATCAACTCCAGAGCTACGTTTACCGTCTCCATCTGCTGACACTGCACCCTTTATAGCGTTGTAACGTGTCGTGCCTACCCGCATACCAAGCTGGAGCGACTTCTCTCTTTTCTTTTCTACTTCTCTCAAGGCAGATTCTGAAATACCCTTGCATAAAAACAAAATAGTGAGAGTATGGGTGAAGTGTGTGCAGAACTAGTGCACTGTAAAAGGAGCAGATAGCAGGTGGCTGAAAAATAAATGACAGGAGACATATGATAGCTCTACAACATTGCATGGCAAACAAAATTAGATTCTACTCTGTATGATTTTGTAATACATTAGCATAGGAAATGCAGGTACTCCTCCAGCACACCACCACATGTGGTCATATCAAGATAACAGTTGACTGAAAATAAATGGGTCAGTCGATTTTTTAATGAACCGTCCAATCTATAAGGAACGGGTTGATGGCCTTCGTCTACCTCCCACCAGTCACAGTTGACGATCTTTCTCGAACCGCCAGCGACCACCGGCCCAGACCCCTGCCTCTATCGCCCCGCCCTCCCCTCGACCTCACACCACCGCCGTGCTTGGCAGTGCCCCCAGGCCATCCCTTTAATCTCGGCCGACCTGCAGATCAGGCGCCGGTAGCTCTAGGCCCCACACACCCCTAAGATAAACACCGAGGCGCTGCTTCCCCAGCGTAATAGGCGGACTAGCGCCTATCACGCCAGGTAATGCTTCCGTTAATCGGGAATCAACTGACCAGGAATTGAAATTCAGGGGGGGCGACGGACCTCTAGCTATGAAATAGTATATGATGAGAAACCTTGTGCATCTCGAGTTACTAGGAACATCTAGTATCAAGAAGGAGCGGCCAACTAGTGTCTTCTGTGGGATGAATACCGTGCAAGCAGACACGTAAGTGCACGAATAAGGGAAGAGGAGTACCCTTATCGGTTGCCAGTGTGGTCTCCTCCATATGTCGCGGCGATCTTCTTTTTTCTCCCAGGGGCACTGATGTTTTGGAGAACCGTGGATCCTTGGACAAACCCATGGCCAAATTGTTGACTATGTTGCCGTGGCTGTATATCGGCGGAGGGGAGGCAGATCCGAGGTGGCAAAGGACGGCGTAGCAAGAACAGCTCCGGTGCAGTGGATGGTGGCGAAGTTGGAGCAACAGCGGTGAGGTGCAGGATGGCGTGGTTGAACTGGCTCGGGTACGGATGACTCGACCTCGGATTCAACTACTAGGCGTGGAGGGCGTGACGGTTGAGGTTGCGGTGGACGACGACGTCGGTGTATCGGCTCCGACATGATGGAGGAGGGCGGTGGTTGATGGGTGGGATGGGGTGGCGGACGAAGGTCGCCGGGGTTTCGCGGCTGGTGGATAGGTAGTTTTTGCACCCGCGGAGTACGAATGGGGAATCGGACGGGTGGGCGGGGCGGAGGGGGAGCTAACGGAGAACCATGTTTGATGCAGGACGCTACTTTTTTTGGCTTTTTGAATGTAAGATGGGACGCGCTTGTTTGAAATTTGGGGAAAGTACAAACTTTGCCCCCCTCTTAAATTTCGGACCTACTGCAGGTCGGGGGTAGGATGGTAATCCCAGGTGTCCCAAATAGTGGGCGAGAGCGATTTCGGCTGCGCGCATGTGTGCTTAGGCGGCCATAGTGTATGAATGTTTTCCGGAGGCGGTTGCATGGCGTCTAGATGAAGCTACAAACCTACCCCAGTTTAGACCTTTGGACGTCGGGCCGGTAGGTTTCACAGGTCAGAGTTATTAGAATAGTAATTTCCTTGTACTACCAAACATTGGTCTCACGCGGTTTCGGGCGAGTAGATGCTCTTTTGGTGCTTCGTTCAAAATTTTGAAACACAAGCATTCATGTTTAGAGTACTCTTGAACTTTGAGGATTGACCTAAATAGACAACGTTAAATTTGACCTTGTATGTTTGAAAACCTCATTAAATTATCCGCTTCTTTTTGAAATTTTGACACTTGAAAATCATATAACTACGATTATTTTGGAATGGAGGAGCTAAATTTGAATCTATTTTGTACACGACTACATATGCTATTATGTGCAAAATCAGAGCAAAGATTGGTGCCCCCATAATTTAGATATGATTTACAAATGCCATGATATCAAATTCAAATAATTGAATGGACTTCATGTTGAATTCGATTTTTTTAAACCACCTTTAGTTGAATTCAAATGTATGCTAGTTCATAGGTAGCTATTTGTAATGTTCATTGTGTAACTTTCGTATGTATAATGTGCTTTACACACACAACATGAACTATACTCACATTTATATTCGATTGCTAAAGCGATGCATTGTCTGGAGTTCAAAATACTAACTATGTGGATCAATTGTGTCAAATAATAACATAGACATGCTCAAATTCGATAGAATCTAGATGTCTCATGGATCAATGACCGTTCCTTACGCGAATTGCAAATATCATGATCCCATCCTAATATTTGGATACAATTTATATCTTTAATCAATGTGTACAACTGTCCTTTACGTGTAGTTTCACTCTCCATCAGTGGTCTCTCACACATGCTCACACACTCTCTCCCGAGGTGTCTTTCTCGCACACATGCTCTCGGTATAACCCTCCCTCCCTCTCGTAACCATTTACGACTGTTTTCACTAACCTTTATCACAAGCACTCTTCCTCTCGCAAGCATACACATGCACAATCCCCATCGACCCTTTCCATATACATAGACCTGCCTACGTGTCTCCTATACGCACATTATCTTTAGGCCTATCTCTCACGCATTGTCTCACACCTCTCTTCCTAATCGACGAGTATGATTCTAGCAGAGCATTCTGTAGGATGCCCCTTAAAGTTAGGTTGGATGAATAGTGATATCAAAGCTAAAGGGGTTACCTTAGTCCGAGAACCTAGGGTTACAAATCCTAGCCGGCTTTGTCAGTGGACACAAAGTCATTCACAATTCTGCTATATTTGTCTTGTATGACTAGTCATCCATGGGTCTCCCTAAATGCGTCCCGGGCCGACCAATGTGGCGCGAAACGGAGGGCCTCACCCCGACCCACCAGACCTCACACGGTGACACACCCTCTGCCTCCACGTCTCGTTATCTTATCACACCCACACATACCAAGACAGGCACCACACACAAAAAAATTCTCCTGGTGCCTCTATCCCCTCCCCCCTTGCATATACAAACTCAAGGGAATCTCTCGTCGCGACGTCATATTCATCTCTCTCTCTAGACCACTCTCATTTCTCGTTATATCTCTCCCACTCCCCCCTCCCCCCCCGTCGGCCCCTCTATCCATGCCTCTCTCGAATACATCATACACACACATACCTCTCTAGGCCCTGCCAAATGCATCAACTACACATTCACACATGTTACATCACGTACCCCATTGATTGGAGGAGTATGAACGCTAATTTGCATTGCATGGTGCCCACAATGATATTTATTCCGCACTCTGAATTCATATATTTTTATATTATATATAAAGTTAGTCATAATAAAGAGAAACAAAGAGCATCTCTCTCTCCATCGCATACCCCCCTCTACGCCCCTTTTACGTACGCACATAGCACATTCACGCATGTTTCATCTTTCTCTCGCGATATATACAGTGACGATCATTGTATTTGAAGCGAAAGCATGATACATACATTGGACTTCAGAATCCACTGATTACGGTCACCATTTATGTTTTGTGGTTATTATACAGTCACGGGCTCACGTACAACTCTGTATTTGCTCAAGACACGAATAGTTGACCAGTTAAACGCTCCACATGGCACCTCTAGTGTTGCATCACATTATCTCACTACCATTGGGCCCACCTGTCGGCTTGTATCAACTCTACATCTACACTATAATAAAATACACTCTTATAACAAACAGAGTTGGTGATGATGGTGTGCCTGCCATCCTGCAATATAGGGCGTCCGATTTATATCTAACAGATAGGAAAGCAACTATGATAATTTTGCAAAAAGGTACCCACACACCTCTCCACATTTGTAAATAAGGCCTTCCCTCATTCATCCTTTTCTCTGTCACAACCCCAGTTCAGGCCTTGCTTGTCTTTGCACTAGGCTCCATGCATCATGTCTAAATTTTATAAAACTTTGAAATGGGGGCTGATAAACCCTAGCAGTAAATGAAATTCAACTAGGGTCCAAATGAAATCATTTTCACTGAACCCAAAATGCCCTTCTAAAATGTTCGTCATCTTTGCCTTGGTCTAGAACCTCTAACAAAAATGGTGTACACTTTTCTAGGACAACAGAGGGTCACTGGATTAAATCATATAGTATTTGCATTTGGGCATTTAAATGCTAAATAATATTATAAATGTCCAAATAATCATAAACTGAAATGTTTAATGTAGGATATATTCCCAACAACGGTCATGGGCAGTTTCATGATTTTTGAGTGTGCCTAAGTATTCTTAATAAAGCCATCAAGTTACATAAGAATTAGAAAACCGAAATAAAAAGAAAAGGATAGAAACCCACCTAACTTACCTGCAAACACCTGGCAGGCCCAGCTGGCAGCCCAGCTCGCTAGCCCAGCCCACTACCACCTCCTCCCTCGTCGTCTTCCTCCCCTGCCGGGAGGACGGAGGCACGTGCTCACCCCGCGCCGGCCACCTCCTCCCTCCCTGCTTGCCTGGCTGCCCCCTCGTCGCCCTAGACTCCCTCCGCGACGCCACGCAAACCCCCGACTCCTCTCACTCTCCCTATGCTCCTCCCATCCACTGTTTTCCCTCTCCCGCGGATGCCCGAGCACGCCGTCGCCGCTGACGAGCACCACCACGGACTCCGGCCACCCCACGCCTCGCTGACGCGCCAAGAAGCTCCGCCTGGTCCCCCTCTTCCTTCTCACCAAGCCGCACGGCGCCAGAAGCCTCTCGACGCCACCAGCTCCGCCGTTCCCCTCCTCGGACACCAAAGACCGCCTCCGCCGCATCCCCGAGCTCGCTGAGACCATCCTCGACCCTGCTGTGAGCTCCGCCATTGTTTTCTCCTCTCCCCGTGCTCTACTTCCATCTCTAGCCGCCGTATGCAACGAGCCCGAGAGCTCTTCGCCATCGGCCATGTGACCGCCGTGGCTACGGCTGCTGAAGCTCGCAGCCAAGCACACCACTGCGCTCAGTGCCTCCCCACAAGCTAGCAGCACGCCCCAGCTCGCCTTCCCGTGCCCCTAGCTCTCGCTCGCGTCTCGGCCGAGCTCCGGCCACCGTCGAGGTTGATTCCGCGCTCGGCTCCGATCACCCCAGCCGCTAACTCTGGTCCCGTTGAATGCGGAGGAGCGCCGGCAACACGTAGAGCCCCTCAGCCGCTGATTTGGTCGCCGAAGAAACGTTACCGACGCCCTCAGCCGCTAATTTGGTCGCCGAAGAAACATTTCCGATGCCCTCCGCCGTCACTGGCGTCGCCAGCGACGAGCCGCGGGTCAACTCCGGCGAGTTTGACCCCGGGTTTGACCGCAGTTTGACTGCTCAAGCTCACTGACGTGTGGGCCAGGCCCTGTTTAATTAGGTGTTAGATTAGTTAGCGCTAGTTAATTTAGTTAAATAGTTAAGCCACTGACATGTGGGCCCAGGGCCTTAACTAGTCTTTTTTAGTATTAGTTTAGAGCTAATTAACCTAGGTTAATTAGTTTAGTCACTCACTAGTGTGCCCCACTGGTCAGCTTTGACCTGGACCGGATCAGTTGACCTGCAGACGTCACACTAACGTCAGGCTGACGTAGTAAGTCATTTTCTGGATTTAATTTAATTCAGTAAATTCCAGAAAATAGTTAAAACTTCCAATATTCATAGAAAATTATCTATAACTCCAAATAAGATAAATTACATATGAAAAATGATCAGAAAGATCCAATCTATCCTTCTGTACTGGTTTCGTGCATTGTTTGTGAAACCCCCTTGATTGCAGGAAAATGATCAGAAAAATGATCAGAAAGATACAATTATATATGAAAAATGATCAAAAAAATTATCATATTGTTGCATTGCATTGATTGTGTTCTTCCTTGTTTGCCGGTATTTGTCCCCCTCTCAGTAGATGATGTTCTGACGATGAGTTCGATGACACCGATGAAGAACTATACTATCTTCAGAAGTGCCAGGCAAGCAAAACCCCCTTGTTCATTCCGATATAATCCCACTCTCTCGCTCATACTGCATTAGGACAACAACAATTCACCTGTTGCATGCTGCGGTAGCTGAACCCCTTTCCTCTGCATGACATGTCATTGCCATAGTAAATAGATGAAACCCACTAGTATGAGTAGGAGTTGTTTGAGCCCTGATGTGCCTAATCATTCATGCTTGTTCGTCATGCCTGCTACTGCTTAGAGTTGAGTCAGATCTGGTTCATCGGGGATGAATTGGAACGTTGTGAACATGTCCTACTGTGTGTGAGATAAGTGTGTGAACACGATTTGGTCAAGGTAGCGGTGTGAGGCCATGTAGGAGTACATGGTGGGTTGTCTCATAGAAGTCATCTCAGGAACTGAGTTCTGTGTTTATGATCCATGAAACAGTTACTACCATGCATTGGGCCCGAAACCAATGGACCCTCTCGGCTTCTTAACCACCCTTGTCCTCTGTCCAGGAGTTGCAAGTAGTTTCTGGTGTTTGTGGTATGCCGGAGGCCGTGCATAGCGCTGACCCGAGGGGTGGGCTGTGATGCGGTAGGCACGTGGCACGGTGTACCGGGCGCCCGTTTGGTGTCTCGGGAACCCTATACACATCGTCCGTAGGTGGAAACCTCGGCCGGACTCCCTGTGGATGGAACCTGAATAGGCTATAAACCTGGACTAGAGACTTGAGTGTTTAGGTAGGCTGTGGCCATAACCCACGTTGGGCTTCCGCTTGAAGGTTGCCGAGTACATGTCGTGTAAACGACGGTAAGTGGTGAGAGCGTGTGTGAAGAAGTACACCCCTGCAGGGTTAACATCATCTATTCGAATAGTCGCGTCTGCGGTAAAGGACCTCTAGGTTGCCTATACAGTTCATAGACAAGTGAAAGTGGATACTCTAAAATACGCAAGATAAGTGTGAGTGCTATGGATGGCGTTCTCTTAGGGAGACGGGAGCGGGTCCATAGTGGTGTATTGATATGGTGAATATGTGGACTCGTGTGCGCCACCTCAAAAGAGTTACATTGTAGTCGTAGTTTAGGATAGCCACTGAGTCAAAGCTGGCATGCTGCAGTTAAACCCCACCATCCTTCGTTGATAATGATGCATATGTAGTTAGTTCTGATGTAAGTCTTGCTAGGTACATTTGTACTCATGTTTGGTTAATTTATGTTTTTGCAAAGAGACTTCAGTCTAGCTAGTAGTTCCGCTTGGACTTCGATGTTTAGCTTGCCAACTCAGCTACGATCTCGTGCCCTCGGCAGGATTTGGTAGATATTTAGGCTTCTCAGCCTTTTTCATTTGTAGATGTCTGTACCCAGACATGTCAAGCTTTCGCATGTGCTTTGACTTGTATGCTCTGAATGTTGGGTCATGAGACCCATGCTTGTAATATCCCTCTTTATGTAGGGCGGAACCCTAGGGGCCGATCTTTCATGTTTAGAGAGGATCCCTACGAAGAACACGAAGAACGTGCAGAGGGGAACGAGGGAAATCATAGGGAAATGCAATAGAAAACACTCAACCAACACGAATATGATCACACATGTGCTAGATCCAATAAACACAAAGAGATACATGGTCCAAATCCAACAAAGGATGATACAAGTGGCGGTAGTTCATCTCCGAGAGGAGGTCTTGAATCCACGAGGGATCTTCCCGTAAAGGGGTCTTGAATCCATGGTGGATCTTCTCCGAAGAGGCCGCGGTCTCTCACGAGGAGGAGATCCGTATGGATCAGCAAAACCCTATCTCAAATGAGCTAATCCTTTGCTAACCCTAAAATGTAAGTGGAGGGGGAGTATATATAGTCTAAGGGGTGAAGGGGTACATGGGCCTCGGCCCAGATGCGCTGCACGCAGGCAGGGGAGGCCGGATGTCCGAGCGTCGGGCCGGACGTCCGGGCCTTCGCGAGGTGCCGGATGTCCGGGCTAGCGGGCCGAATGTCCGGGCTGGAGTGGCTGGTCTCGGAGCTCTCTGGATAGGCGGGGTACGGAAGTTCGGGCTGGAGGCCGGATGTCCGGTGGCTCGGGAAGAGCCGGATGTCCGGTCCTCTGGCCGGATGTCCAGGCTGACGGGGTTCAGTTTCGGGTGCGTTCTGTGATGGGCGACGGATTTCCGGGGTAGGGCCGGATGTCCGGGTCGGTCCAGATGTCCGGGCTGGGGCCGGATGTCCAGGGCCTGTAGCAGCTGGCTCTTCTTCCTTCTCCTCTTCCATGCTTGGCCTTGATCCTTTGATTCTCCATGGTCATCTCAGTTGTACCTGAGTATAGGCAAGGTCCATGCATGAGGTAGTAGCCATGTCTCACATGTGGAAAGTGACGGTTCGAAGAGGAGAGAATTCACCTTGTGTCCAATGGCATATATTTGAGGTCTCGTCATATGTCCTCTTGGGGCTTGGAGAGTAGTCGGAGTGTACATGGGGATTAACGTGGGATGCTCCGCATCATCTCCCCCCCCCCCCCCCGGGAAAGATCTGACCTCGGATCGTGATCCTCACCACCATGGAAACGGTTGTCGTGGACGGACTTTTAGTTGGACATGGCGCAATCCAAGTACTCCAAGGTGTCTCCGGAGTGATAGTCATGCAAAAAGAGCAAACACAAGCGACACTCGAAAATACAATGGTTAGCGCACACAAAGTGTCCATCATGTAAGAATGAGTCCATTCGGCAAGAATGTGCATGACAAAGCGCATGAAGCTTATCAAGATGTTCTAGGAAGGTATGCAAAGCGTTCATGGGAACAAAAGCATGGTGCACAAATTGACAAATTCTACCATGATGCAAAATGATGTCATAGAGGGATGGTTCATCAATAGCATGAATATGGCAATGGATGCTCAATATGTGTAAGCTATCATGCAATTGATGGTGGGCAATATGATCATGATGTATGAGTATGCCATCAAGAAAGATCACAACAAATTTGCTAAGGAAATGCACAAGCTCATATATCATGGATGACATGGAAATAGACGCAACAAGTATAATGTGAGTCAATCCATGCATACGGTGCAAACTTGTGGTGAGTATGAAATGTCCATCGAGCATGACATGTGGGAGGACAATCAAAAAATATGGAGGTGTGAGTGCAATGTGCCAAAGGGAGTGTTGATGTACCAATGCTCGATGTCGTGGCATGAGTGCAAATCCGAAGGTGCATCCAAGAAGTCCGAGCGCTCCTCAATGTGAAGGTCCATAGAGCCAATCTCCAATGTCGCTCCTCCATCCAATAGAAGTAACATGTACACAACAAGAAGGAAACAACAATGAAAGAGTGACCCGTCCAATATGCGTATTTGAGGATGGCTCAAAGAGAAGGAGTTCACCTTTATGAGAATGTCGAAAATTTTGGTGTCGCACATCGTGTATGCCTTCACATAACCAATATGTCTCATGATGGTAATGCCTTGTGAAACCTTCAAAACGAAAGAACATGGCAAACACTCGGAAAAACAAATGAGGTTAGCGGAAGTGCAAAACCTATCATTCATGTGGTAAGATACCCAACAAGTGTATGCATCATGCTCATCATAAGAAAGTACAAGGGAGTATTGCATAGTATGGATGCATATGATACAAGAACAACCAAATGCAATAGGCTCAATCAAACAAGCATGCATCACAAGTAGGGTGTCAAAGTCTCCAAGATCAATAAGCATAGTATGGTTGCACTCAATGCAAGTGGATACGAAAGAGGCAACTAATGGACACAGGAGACAATGATCAAGATATATCATGTGAGAGGCATGAGCATATATGTCATCAACCCAAGAAAGCAAGTAATAGTGGAACATGAGTGATGCAACATAGCAAGCAATCATAGCGATCAAGTCAAGCAAGCTAGTAGTGCGAAGATGCAACATACTAGAGGAAATCATGGCAAGCATGTTATGTTTGCAAATAGTGGGCATGAATAATGCACTTGACATATGACAAGCATGAAAGCAAGAAATGAGAAAAATATCATCAATGAACTGGCGAGAGGCCATATGTGAATAACAATGGTACATCATGACTCTCCCAACACAACAAGCATCAATAGCATGGGGCACTAAGAAATCATGGCCATAGCAACAAGGATCTCCACCAAGCATGCAAATACACATAGAAGAAGCATAATGGTTAATCATGGGTAGATGCAAGCAAGGGTCACAATTGCATGGCAAGGGCATAGGAGCAAAAATAACATGAAAAGTGAACACGAGAAAATGAGCATAAGGAGACAAGTCGTAAATAGTCCATAGCCGTGTGAGAGCCAAGTAAAAGAGATGCGCGTAGTTGTTGCGCAAATAGAACGGTGGTAAGGACAATTCACGTGATCCCAAAGCATCGTTGCTCTCAAGAGCTCGTTTCGTCAACTCTTGGGATTGAGAGGTTGACGAGTATACATGAGTACCTACACAAAACAAAGACAAAGGGAAAATTGTGTGTGTGGTATATGTACACATCATCCATCATGATGCGCACGTGCATGTGTCGGTTAGAACAAAATATCCAATGCTCAAATAAATGAGATGCGTGGTATAGAAACATGTCATCCATCATGAGAGGTTTGTTATTATGTATGCCATAATGGAGACTCAAAGGATGTAATGCATCATGAGAAATATCTAGAGCATTGTTATTCATGGAATGCATATGCTGCACACAATTATGGGAATCATGCAAAGTATGAAATGCATCAAGATCTCCTAATATGTATGAGGAAACTATGGGGGTCTCCTCATGAGCATGAGTAGCAACATCACATGGAGAATATTTACAACATCCAAAACAAAGCTGTGATCATGGCATGGCATAGTAGATGAATGGCGCAAATCATGTAAAGGAAGCAAGGCAATATCATCACAAGAGAAGCAAAAGCCAATGACCATCATCTCGTCATCTATGCCATAAGTGCAAATGGGATTGATTTTAATGGGCATGCATAGTTACTATGTTGAGATTGTAATGATGCAATATGGGAGATCTCACTCATAGCATATGACAAGTTCAATGGGTTGTCAAACATGATGTGACCAAAAGAATTTTCACATGATATCCTATGAAGCATAGCATCACAACTAGGCAACTCAACATGCTCATCATCATATTCATCATAAATAGGTAAGTCAAGGCATGAAGAAGTCTCACTAGGATGAAGCATGGGAATAGGTGGGTCAACATCATGGGAGGAATCGATGTCAAGAGATTCCACTAGTGGGACAAGAGAAGCACCATCACCTATGTTACCTTTGGATCATGGCTCATGTATTGTAGGTGAGGTGTTGGAGATCAAGTCGTGGTCAACTGCATCTTGATGGAACCATGTGGGGGTGCATCATTGTCCACCATGGCCATCGTCATCTCCATTGGAGGGATGGACTCATCGAGGATAGGCATGTCGTCATGTAGGAGACCTAGCACCAAAGAGGAAAACACACTAGGGGTAGAGGTTAAGTCGTTAGAAATCAAAGTGGCCTCACATGCCATGTCAACTACCTCACATGCCATGTCGGAGAGATGTAGGTGCAAATGTCTCCATGTGCAGTCGCGTAGCTTGACTCGGAGTATGAGTACAATATGGGTGCCGTCTTCATGTTGTTGAAGAGGTTCGCGCTCGTTGCCGTGGTCGAAGGGGATGGCCCTTGCTCGACATTCTTGCCTCTGTCTTGTTGTTGGGGTCCCATATGATGTGGCACCTCATAGCTCGTCTCCATGACTGAAGGGAATTTCCCATGCTCGGCCATCTTCCTTGAGGGGCTTTCGAAGATGGAAGTGTCGCCCTCGCTCGTAGGTGGTCGCCTTGGAATTGATGAAGTCGTTGAAGGCGTACTCGTGGGAAGTAGGCGAAGATGCCGTACGTCTAAAGGCGAAGATGCCTTGATAGCACTTGGCGAGGATGCTAAAATGGTGGTGGTATCCATAGCTCCGTCTTGGTGGGGCTCGTTGATACGTCTCCGTCGTATCTATTTTTCCAAACACTTTTGCCCTTGTTTTGGACTCTAACTTGTATGATTTGAATGGAACTAACCCAGACTGACGCTGTTTTCAGCAGAATTGCCATGGTGTTGTTTTATGTGCAGAAACACAAAGTTCTCGGAATGACCTGAAACTCCACGGAACATATTAGAAAAAACAATAAAAAAATCCTCGCCAAAGATGAAGACCAGGGGGGCCACACCCTTCTCATGAGGGTGGGGGGCGCCCCCCCCCCCACCCTGGGCGCGCCTCCCTACCTCGTCGGCCCCCTGGTGGCCCTCCGACGCCAACTCCAACTCCATATATTGGCCTTCGAGGAGAAAAAAATCAAAGAGAAGAAATCATTGCGTTTTACGATACGGAGCCGCCGCCAAACCCTAATCTCTCTCGGGAGGGCTGATCTGGAGTCCGTTCGGGGCTCCGGAGAGGGGGATTCGTCGCCGTCGTCATCATCAACCATCCTCCATCACCAATTTCATGATGCTCACCGCCGTGCGTGAGTAATTCCATCGTAGGCTTGCTGGACGGTGATGGGTTGGATGAGACTTATCATGTAATCGAGTTAGTTTTGTTAGGGTTTGATCCCTAGTATCCACTATGTTCTGAGATTGATGTTGCTATGACTTTGCTATGCTTAATGCTTGTCACTAGGGCCCGGGTGCCATGATTTCAGATCTGAACCTATTATGTTTTCATGAATATATGTGTGTTCTTGATCCTATCTTGCAAGTCTATAGTCACCTACTATGTGTTATGATCCGCAACCTCAAGTGACAATAATCGGGACCACTCCGGTGATGACCATAGTTTGAGGAGTTCATGTATTCACTATGTGCTAATGCTTTGTTCCGGTTCTCTATTAAAAGGAGGCCTTAATATCCCTTAGTTTCAATAGGACCCGCTGCCACGGGAGGGTAGGACGAAAGATGTCGTAAGTTCTTTTCCATAAGCACGCATGACTATATACGGAATACATGCCTACATTACATTGATGAATTGGAGCTAGTTCGTGTCACCCTATGTTATGGTGTTACATGACAAACCGCATCCAAAGATAATTATCCATCACTAATCCGGTGCCTACGAGTTTTCCATATACTAGTTCTCGCTTATTTACTTTTCCGTTGCTACTGTTACAATCACTACAAAATACCAAAAACATTACTTTTGCTATCTTTACTTTTGTTACCGTTACCACCACTATCATATTACTTTGCTACTAAACACTTTGCTGCAGATACTAAGTTTCCAGGTGTGGTTGAATTGACAACTCAGCTGCTAATACTTGAGAATATTCTTTGGCTCCCCTTGTGTCGAATCAATATATTTGGGTTGAATACTCTACCCTCAAAAACTGTTGCGATCCCCTATACTTGTGGGTTATCAAGACCTTTTTCTGGCGCCGTTGCCGGGGAGCATAGCTCTATTCTTTGAGTCACTTGGGATTTATATCTGCTGGACACTATGAAGAACTTGAAAGATGATCGAACTACTATTTTGCCCTCAACTACGAGGGGAGGTAAGGAACTACCATCTAGCCTTGCACTAGATTCTCCTTCTTTTATAAGTAAGCTTGCGACACCTAAACCTGCTACTTCTATGAATTCTAATATGTCACATGTTATTGATGATGCCACTTCTGCTATGCATGATACTTATGATGAAACTACTTCTATGCTTGATACTACTGTGCCCCTTGGTGAATTTATTGATGAGCAAATTGCTAGGTCTAGAGAAAGAGAAAATATTGCACCTGAATACGATGATGATAGTGATGATGAAAATATGCCTTCTATTCCTGAGGGTTATCTTTTTGATGCATAATCTTCTGCCGCTATTTTTGCTTGCCAGGATAGATATGAACTTAAGAGGTTGCTAGTTAAATGAGAGTAAAGAATCTTTTAGAGATAGAATGAGACCCGACCCTGCTTTTGCTACTTCACCTATTTGTGTTCCTGATAAGGATTATTATGATTTTTCTGTTGATCCAGATATAATTACTTTGGTTGAATATGATCCTTTTTATGGCTATGAATCTGAAACTGTTGTGGCACATCTTACTAAGTTAAATGATATAGCTGCCCTGTTTACTAATAATGAGAGATCGCGCTACCTTTATTTACTCAAAATATTTCCGTTCTCATTAAAGGGTGATGCTAAGATATGGTTTAATACTCTTGGTCCTGGTTGTGTGCAAAGTCCCCAGGATATGATTTATTACTTCTCTGCTAAATATTTCCCTGCTCATAAGAAACAAGCTGCCTTGAGGGAAATATACAATTTCGTGTAAATTGAAGAAGAGAGTCTCCCACAAGCTTGGGGGAGGCTTCTCAAGTTACTTAATGCTTTGTGTCGGTGTCAAAACTGGCGGATCTCGGGTAGGGGGTCCCGAACTGTGCGTCTAAGTGGATGGTAACAGGAGACGAGGGACACAATGTTTTTACCCAGGTTCAGGCCCTCTCGATGGAGGTAATACCCTACGTCCTGCTTGATTAATATTGATGATATGGGTAGTACAAGAGTAGATCTACCACGAGATCAAGGAGGCTAAACCCTAGAAGCTAGCCTATGGTATGATTGTTGAGATGTAATGTTGTCCTACGGACTAAAGCCCTCCGGTTTATATAGACACCGGAGAGGCTAGGGTTACACAGAGTCGGTTACAATGGTAGGAGATCTACATATCCGTATTGCCAAGCTTGCCTTCCACGCCAAGTAAAGTACCTTCCGGACACGAGCCGAAGTCTTCAATCTTCTATCTTCGTAGTCTGGGAGTCCGGCGGATATCGATAGTCCTGCTGTCCGGACACCCCCTAGTCCAGGACTCCCTCAGTAGCCCCTGAACCAGTCTTCAATGGTGATAAGTCCGGCGTGCATCATATTCGGCATTGCAAGGCGGGTTCCTCCCTTGAGTAATCCGGAGAAGATAATGAACACCAGGATAGTGTTCGACTCTGCAAAATAAATTCCACATTCCAACGTAGAGAGAATAAAACATATACACCGATCCAATCTGGCCGACGATTATGCAGCGTGACATCACACCGCAGCCAAGTCCAAGTTTGGGTCGTTTTATTATTCCGCCAAAGACGCTTAGCGGCGGTTTCCTTGGCACGCCCCGTCAAGCAGTAGATCGTGTTCCCTTTTATTCCGGGATCCTCATCAATACGTGCGTGGGTAACCCAACCGTCCCTGTCACCACGCCTCGTCCATCGAAGGGGAATCTCAAACGGTCACGGAGACGGCCCTTGGTATTTCTTCCCCCTTATAAGAGGACCAAGGCATGTCCTTGTCTTTCAACCTCGTGATCGAATCTTTCCTCCGCTCCCGCCCAACACCAAGAGCTTAAGACTCGAGCGCCTTGGATTTACAGCAATGTCCGGCCCGACCTCGGGGCGGTGGGTGCCCTCCTCCGCCACGGAGGAGGACATTTTGAAGTTGCGTGAGGCCAAGCACAGCCCACGGTTTCAAGACAGGTTGCCTGCCCTGGGCAGGCCGTGCCAGCCCCCGAGCCCGTGAATACGTTGTTTTCAGATCTCACCTCCATCGGGATTGGGCTTCCGACGGATCCTTTCGTGAGGGGGCTCTGTTCTTCTACGGGCTGGACTTCCACGACTTGGCCCGAGTCCATCCTCCATATCTCCGCATTTATCATTGTCTGCGAAGCCTTCCTCCGTCATCCCCCACTTCGCTTGTGGCTGAAAACATTCAAGGTGGAGCCAAGATGATCGGGGGGCATCAAGCGGAGTGTGGCGGGGCGACCATAAGCAAGAAGGTCGATGCCCCGTGGCTCAAGGTTTCTTCCAAGAGGAACAGGATTGTGGCAGCAGGAGTGGTTCTACATCACCGCCCAAGGGGCAGCAAATGAAGCCGCCGCTTCTTCCGCCCGGGACCTCCACAAAGAATCGATGTCGTGGGTCAACCAAGGGCTCAACTGCACCGCAGGGCGGATTCGAGACCTCCAAACAAGGGAGATCGGACTGGTCAAGGTGATGCAAGTCATGCTAGTCGTGCACCTCCTACCTCCAAACGCCGCCCCTCTCCGCTATGGGAGTTCAACCCGAGGGACCTCGTATTCTCCAGATTTTATGGGCGCGACACCCATGGAGATGTACAAGCTGTTCTTCGGACCGCAGTAGCGTGTCCGGATTCGCCGAGGACGCAGGCTTAAGCCGCGATCGCCCGGATACTCAGTAAGTAGCTCAAAGCTCGGACGCCCCATTCAGATGCCTTTCAAAAGATCATCTCGACCCTTTTTTATTCTCTACAGGAATGGGTGGCGCGATCAAGGCTGATAAGGTGTCCGCCCCTCCCAGAGACCGTGACTGGAGCCCGTGGCTGGTCGAGAATGTTGGAGGTTGCGCCCACAGAGGGGGGCGACGGGAGATAAAGGAGCTAATACGCCGTCCAGTGGGCGATCAAGAGGAGGGAACCAAGGATCCCTCCCTTCAGAAGGAGAAGAGGACCACCTCCGAAGATCCGGAGGTCCCAGCCCCTAAGCGTGGGAAGAAATCCCCACCGGGGGATCCGACGTCCGGAGAGAATCCGGACGCGTAATCATCGCCCAAGGATCAGCCCTCCAACGAGCCGTGAGTATGAAAGAGAAAGTTTAATGAGGAAGTACCTTCGTTTATGCTTCTGTAGGTAACCGAAATATTTATATCGCAGTTCGGATCTGCAGCCGTCTCAGATGAGTTCGTCCTCGGGGGATCTTCTTCCGGAGATGATGGAGAGCGATACGCCTCCGTCTGCCGCGCCGCCAGATGAGGCAGGCGAGCCCGAAGTGTCGTCACGGAGGGCATCCCTGAGTCCGGAGGGGCCAAAGAGTTCAACACCCACCAGAGTCCGGCCGGGAGAACTGAAGAGTTTGCTTGAGAGGGCGTCCATTTCATAAGATCATCGTGCGTTAATGCGTATGGTGATTGGAAGGATTTCGTCCGCTGAAAGCGGATTATGTGAGGCCGCCATGAGCTTGTCAAGGGATTTGAGGTATGCGAAAATGGCGCACTTTTTTTTTTTTAACAGCCAGTATATAAAAGATGCGCTCAGATAGATAGTAGCCCTCGAGACTCGTAGGTTGTCGAAGACGATAGCGCATCGAGGATCAAAAATCTAAATGTCTCATGTAATGAATACCGCCGTTCGCATGTGGCGGATAGTCCAGGCCACCGGATCGATCGGTTTGCCGAATCGAAGTCGGCAATGGACATGGCGATGCCGACATCGCACTTGTCAATCAGCGACTTGACGAGTCGCAAGGTAAATAAATTCTCCGCAGCTGCTTTATTGAGTGGGTTAAAGCCCTCTTCGATAAGTTATATGCTGTTTATACGCATGCTGCTGCTTGTGGAGAGACTTCGCCAAGCTTACACAAGCTAAGGAGCAAGCCCGAAGGAGTGATGCGTTGCCGCCAAGGCGGCCAAGAGTTGAAGGTCGAAAAGGTGCGCGACCGCCAAGCAGGCGGAGGTGGCTGAATTGGCCAAGAGTTTAAAGGATGCTACCGACCGTAGCGAGGCTCTTGAAAAGGAGCGCCTATCGGAGCGGGAAGACCTGAAGAAGGCCACCGCCGAAGCCAAGGATGCCCGCTCTGCAATGCGGGCTATGAAGGAGGAGCTGCGCCAAGCCGGAGAAATCACGGCTGGCAAGCCGTTTCTTATGCGTCGCCGGTTTATGGATGCCAAGTATGCTAAATTTGAAAAGCAGTGGAGTTCGGAGGATCCTTACATGGACTTGGCTGCGAGTGCGGCTGACGCCGTTAAGCACTTCCGGAGCCAGGGGGATCACGAGGTGGAAGAGTTATATTGGACTCAATTCCACAGTCCGGATCACCCTCTTCATTGTCCGACAGAGTTGGCGAATGGGCCGAACTGAATAGACTGTCGGGCTGGCTATGATCGACATCGTGGCACATGTGTGGCCAGAGAGGTCCAAGGCGACGAGCTATTTCGGCCTACTGCAGCAGTTCCTTGGGGCGGTGCCGCATATCAAGGAGATGAAACGGTCGGCCTGCATCGAGGGCGCGCGGATGGCTCGCCCGTAAAGGCGCAGTTGTCCGGAGATGGATGCCGCCGTTGTCGCCCAGGTTCGATGGGAACCGCTTCCGCCGAGCATTATTTCGGGAAGTTATGCGCGCCTTTCAGATAATAGGGTCGCAGTTGCTCAAAGAATGTAACGCTCCATTGAACATTAACGTATATCAATGATTATAGTATGAATGCTTTTTATACTTGTGCTTCCAAGTAGTAATACTTCTCCTTGCGGCCGTTTAAGTATACTTGTGTATAACCCGAAAGATGCGATCTTTGGCTTCAGCCCCTTGCACAAGGTGTGGGGTGTTTGCAAAATAGCGCTTTTTCACACTTTAATCCGACGCCTTGGTCCTGTTATAAGGAGGTGGTAGCGAGCTTAACGAGGCAATCCGGACTATAGTGCTTTATCTCTTTCACTTAACCAATGGAGCTCGAGGGTGGGGCTACGATATAGCCTCGATGACACCGCACATCTCCGGATTCGGGTGCGTATGTGCTGACCGAAGCGCCCTTCACAAAGCGGGAATTCTAAACATTCCGGTAGTCGATCAAGTGGTGACTGACTCTCGCTATATCATGATGCCGGCCGCTTTCATCGAGGCGCCGCCCAATGAACTGGGGCACAATCGCAGAGTTCTCCGGTGCCGCGTTAGCCGGGTGATATGGAACGAAGGCAGCAAAACACGTGAGCCGCAAACCCAACATTTGACCAAAGACATGATTCGAGCTGATGCATATAATGCCCAACTTGAGACGCCGAACACTCCCGAAGGTGTTCAGACTTTATGATAACGGGCAGAATTATGCCCTAAACCCCTTGTGTCCAGGTACGGGCATTGTCTTCCAACGCGCCAATGCCAAAGCGCGGGCCCGCTTTGGCTATAGGAGGAAGCCAAGGAGATTAACAACAAGAGACGAGAATAAGAAGGTCTACGAGGGTCTTAATCGAAAAGAATCCTTGCGACGGGTCCCTACCGCACGCCTCTGCGCTGTGTCTCCGCTGCGCCGTTATCCGGGGGTACGCACGCGTTTTGTTCATCTCAGAGAAAAGAGGAACATTTTAGTTTTAGAAACAGTTCGTGCGAAAATAATGTAAAAGAATAAGTGCAAATAATTAAAGCTAGGTTTATATGAAATCGCGGTTAGTTGTGCGCGCAGCCCCTTATGAAAGGGTATGCGGCTAGGGAGCCCCTATCCTGCTGAGTCCGGATTCGTCTATCCGAATCCGGGGTCTTTAAGTGACCCTCGCACTGAAATGGTGCCATGTGGACCGGCATCTTAAGTGTAAGAGACGCGTAATGCAGTATGGCGCTGAAGCGACAAAAGCCTTCGTCCCAATAGTGCTTGATGTTCACTTTTAAATGGGACGATATGGAAAATTAACTTTTCTCGTCGAAAATTGTTCGGTGATCCGAACACTACTTGAGTAATATCGAGCTGTGCACTTGGCGAAGGGCTGCGCGAACTCCTTTGAAGGAAGTGCGGCTGTGTCGAATTTTGGTAGGGTCTATCCCCATCCGACGGACTGTGTTTGAATATAGCAGGTTTAAGTCACTGCCTCCGTCCATTGGGACGTTTGTGAATTGTAGTCCGTCTATTATCGGATTCAATACCAGGGGAGTCCGTCCCGCGGTTCGAACACTTTTGGAATAATCCCGGTGGTCGAAAGTGATTGGTTTTGATATCCAATCTCTACGTTTTGCTGGGCTGGACCGTGCGAAGCTCTTTTTAGAAAGTGCCGCACTGTTTTTCCGTGTCCTCACATGAAGTGAGTTTACTGCTTTGACCCCTTGTGGGAAAGTCTTTTGTTTTTCGTGCCCTCTTTGGCGGGTTTATCTTCTTCGCTGACGCGCCGAGCCCCTTGCGTTCAGCGTTTAGTCGGCGGACTGTTTGAAAACCCAACAATCCTCGTGGGTGTGATTTGCGAGCCTTCGAGGTACCGTGGATTTGACATATCCGACCCGAATTTTGTGTAGGTTAGACAGTTCGTCATTGTCGTCCTTGATGGGTTGAGCTTTATTATTCGCCGTGCGCTTTTAAATCCAGCGTTGACCGCCGTGCTTTTGGGCTTTTTCTTTATTCCGTATTTGTTCTTTTCGCTACCGTGACTTTCCGTTCCATCTCTTATTTCGAATACTTGGGTCGCTGGTGCTGCTTCTTGCCAACCAGCTGTCCTCTCGCGCAAAAGCGGTCATGAGGCTTGTTAATGCGGTCATTGTCCTCGGTTTCTCTTGACCGAGGTGTCAAGCGAGCCATTCATCTCGGACATTGTGCTTAAAAGCTGCTAAGGCTTGGCGTCCGGACAATGACTATTTGGTTCTTTTTGGTAAGGAACCTGTTCTGCAATTCCGCCACGACTCTCCGGGCTGTTGAGTTATGTGACTTAGGTCATCGCAGATCCGGAGGCGGACATAAGTCCCTTGAAAATTTGCTCAAACGCTTCCTCGAGCTCTTCCCAACTTCCAACAAGTGTTTTCGGGAGGCTTTTGAGCCAATGACGGCTGGCCCTTTGAGCTTGAGGGGTAGATATTTTATGGCGTGAGATCGCCTCCTCCGCCATATGTATATGTAGTATATAGTCTTCTATCCGACTCTGTGGTCTGTTGTTCCATCGTAGGCTTCTATGTTTATGGGTTTAAACCCTGCTGGGAATTCATGTTCCAAAGACTCGCCTATGAAGCATAGTGGGTGTGCGGCGCTCAGCATTTTATGCGTGTTGCTATCGTCGGACACTTGACGTGTTCCTTTGCTTATTGGGGCTTTCCTTTTGGGCCCGTAGATGGACTGGCTGGGCCATTTGGTGTGGGGGCTTTATGGCCTCTTCGTGGTCTGGGAGCAGCTTGCGCCGGGTAGCTCTTCGATTGGTGGCTGTTGCCGTGTTTGTCTGCGGTTTTGAGTACTTTGCTCCATCTTATCCGGAGCGCATCTTCCGCTGTGTTGAGCTTCCGTTTTTCCTTCTTGAGCTTCTTGTCTGTAGCGATGAGCTGCGCTTGCAGAGATCTTGTTCGACGGGCTCCTCGAGTTAAATCGTCATTGGGGCTTGTTTCGCCTTCGGAGGGAGGTACATAGTTGTGATCCTCAACCTTTTCTTCCGCCGCCCTTTCGTGAGGGCTTGCTTCTACATCCTCCTTTGCTGGGTCTTGTGAAGGGGTTTGTCTTCGCACTCTCTGTGGTGTTATTATCTCCGTGCGGATTCTCCATTCTTGTTGTGGCGGGATTTAGAGCGGCGCGCCGACGCCGGGCGTTTGGGTTGCTTCTTTATAGAATCTTCCCCGCTGCTTTCTCGCCATCCCCTTCTTTTGGGGTATCCACCATGTAGATGTAAATGACGAGGTGGCCTTCCGGTGCCCGTGGCGCTGGGTCTGTTCGTCTCCGGCATCATCGTCCATAGCGTCGATGTCATCGGAGTCATAGTCTAGCATGTCGGTTAGATCCTCGACAGTGGCTACAAAGTGGGTGGTGGGTGGTCTCCGAATTTCTTCGTCGTCCGAACTCCAACCGCCCCGCCATAGTCCGCCAGATTCTCCTGATAGCGAGAGATGCTTCAGGGAATTCAGGATATCGCCAAAAGGCGAGTGTTGAAAGATGTCCGCGGCGGTGAATTCCATGACCGGCGCCCAATCTGGCTTAATTGGCGGGGGCGCGGGAGGCTCGGAGTCCGGCGAGGAGTCCGGCGTCTCAGGATCACGACTTTCACAAGGGACAAATTGGTGTTCGCCCATCGCCAGATGTTGAAGCCCCGGGCGGCGTCTATCCACCAACCCTCGTCATGGGCAATCGGCTCCGGGCAAGCAGCCGGGGCGGATTCAAGTGCGGCCACCAAAGCACTGTCCGGCGGCAGAGCCAGATCATGCCCATCGTCGCAGTGCGGTGCGCTTGGCTGTGGCTCAAGTCCGTCGAAGATCAAGTCTCCGCGGTCATCGGCCGTGAAGTTTAGGCTTCCGAATCTGACCTGACGGCCAGGGCCGTAGCTTTCAATCTGCTCCAGATGGCCGAGAGAGTTGGCCCGCAGTGCAAAGCCGCCGAATACGAAGATCTGTCCGGGGAGAAAAGTCTCACCCTGGACAGCGTTGAAGGTTGAAGAAGCCATCGAGCCTATCGGTGACGACACAGAGGAACTCTCAATGAAAGCACCAATGTCGGTGTCAAACTGGCGGATCTCGTAGGGGTCCCGAACGTGCGCCTAGGTGGATGGTAACAGGAGACGAGGGACACAATGTTTTTACCAGGTTCAGCCCTCTCGATGGAGGTAATACCCACGCCCCGCTTGATTAATATTGATGATATGGTTAGTACAAGAGTAGATCTACCACGAGATCAAGGAGGCTAAACCCTAGAAGCTAACCTATGGTATGATTGTTGAGATGTAATGTTGTCCTACGGACTAAAGCCCTCCGGTTTATATAGACACCGGCGAGGCTAGGGTTACACAGAGTCGGTTACAATGGTAGGAGATCTACATATCCGTATTGCCAAGCTTGCCTTCCACGCCAAGTAAAGTACCTTCCGGACATGAGCCGGAGTCTTCAATCTTCTATCTTCGTAGTCTGGGAGTCCGGCGGATATCGATAGTCCGGCTGTCCGGACACTCCCTAGTCCAGGACTCCCTCACTTTGCCTGTTCATCCTCTTAAGAAACCTGAAATACTTGATATCATTTATAGTGGACTAACTGATGCTTCCAGAGATTACCTGGATAGTTGTGCTGGTTCTCTTTTCAGGGAAAGAACACCGAATGAAGCTGAAATTCTATTGAACAATATGTTGACAAATGAAAATAATTGGGCACTTCCAGAGCCAATTACTAAGCCTATTCATAAACCAACTCCGAAGAAGAGAGGTGTTCTATTTCTCAGACCCGAAGATATGCAAGAGGCAAAGAAATCTATGGAAGAAAAAGGTATTGAAGCTGAAGATGTTAAGAATTTACCTCCTATTGAAGAAATACATGGTCTTAATTTACTGCCTGTTGAAGAAGTATATGATCTCAATTACTTATTTACTGAAGAACCTCCCGATATCCCGACACAGGTAGTAAAGGTAAATTCTCTCTGTAGATATGATAAAGCTGAAGTCCCTACTACTAAAATTGATAGTCAGTGCTTGGATGAGTTTGATGACTTTATGTTTAAGCAAGATGACTTTAATGCTTATTTTGGTAGACAATTAAAACAGAATACTTTTATGATTAAACGCTTGGGTGATTATATGGCTGATATTAGAGGTGAACTTAAACTTGTGAGCAAACATGCTTCTATGGTTACCACTCAAGTAGAACAAGTACTTAAAGCTCAGAAAGAAGTGCTTGATAAAATGAATAGTAAGAAAAATGATTATGCTGTTAGAGTGGCTACTAGAACTGGTAGAATGACTCAGGAACCTTTGTATCCTGAAGGCCACCCTAAGAGAATTGATCAAGATTCTCAGAGAAATAATATTGATGTACCTAGTTCTTCTAAAAGGAAGAAAAAGAAAAATGATAGGACTTTGCAAATTTTAGTGAACCTATTGCTGAACCACCTGAGAATCCAAATGACATCTCTATGTCTGATGCTGAAACAGAATCAGGTGATGAACATGAACCTAGTGATAATGTTAATGATAATGTTCATGTTGATGCTCAACCTAGTAATGATAATGATGTAGAAGTTGAACCTGTTGTTGATCTTGATAACCCACAATCAAAGAATCAACGTTATGATAAAAGAGACTTCGTTGCTAGGAAACATGGTAAAGAAAGGGAACCATGGGTTCAAAAACCCATGCCTTTTCCTCCGAAACCATCCAAGAAAAAGGATGATGAGGATTTTGAGCGCTTTGCTGAAATGATTAGACCCATCTTTTTGCGTATGCGATTAACTGATGTGCTCAAAACAAATCCTTATGCTAACTATATGAAGGACATCATTACTAATAAAAGAAAGATACTTGAAGCTGAAATTTCTACCATGCTTGCTATTATACTTTTAAGGGTGGAATACCAAAGAAACTTGGAGATCCCGGAGTACCTACTATACCATGCTCCATTAAGAGAAATTATGTTAAAACTGCTTTATGTGATCATGGAGCCGGTGTCAGCGTTATGCCTCTCTCTTTATATCGTAGACTTGACTTGAATAAGTTGACACCTACTGAAATATCTTTGCAAATGGCTGATAAATCAACTGCTATACCTGTCGGTATTTGTGAGGATGTGCCTGTTGTAGTTGTGAACGTTACTATTCTAACGCACGTTGTTATTCTTGATATTCCCGAGGATGATAGTATGTCTATTATTCTTGGAAGACCTGTACTTAATACTGCAGGGGCTGTTATTGATTGCACCAAAGGCAATGTCACTTTTCATGTTAATGGCAATGAGCACACGGTACATTTTCTGAGGAAACAACCTCAAGTTTATAGTATCAACTCTATTGGAAAAATTCCATCGATTCTATTTGGAGGTTTTGAATTCCTCTCCCTACTGTCAAGAAAAAGTATGATATTCTTATTGTTGGGGATTTTCATATCCCCGTTGAGGTAACTTAGTGTTATTCGAAATTTCTCCGGTTCCGTGATTATTCGGAATGAGTTTGTTAACAAGACCTGATCAACCTTGTTAGTGGGTTCATTTTGATGATCACGAGATGGATGAAACTAGAAGCACAACCTTCTGTACCCTCTTTATATTTTCTGTTATTTAGTAGAAATAAAGTAAAATAGTATTTTTCTGTCTGTCTCGTGACTTATCCGTGCAATATAAAAATATCCCGAAAATAAAAGTCATCAGAATGCCATGCCAATTTAATATGATTTTTTCGGGAATATTTGAGGATTTACTTTGCAAAAATTACCACGGGGGGAGCTGCCACCTGGTCACGAGGGTGGAGGGCGCGCCCTACCCCCCTGGGCGCGCCCCCTGCCTCGTGGTCCCATGGTGGTCCTCTTCAACTTATCCCTGCACCCATCTTCTTCCTCTGCTTCACATAACACGAAAAACCAACTCAAGCACGAGTTCCAGCCCCCGTAGCTGTGATTTTCGATCTCCTTGCTCAAAGCACCTCTCGCAAAACTGCTTGGGGAGATTGTTCCTTGGTATGTGACTCCTCTGTTGGTCCAATTAGTTTTTGTTCTAGTGCTTTACTCATTGCAAATTTGTGCTGCATAGGTGACCATGTTCTTTTGCTTGCATGTCAAATTTATATGGTTCCAAGTAGTTCCAATGCTTTATATAGGCCCTAGGCACTTATGGGAGTTGTTGCTATCAATTTTATTGAAGTTGGTTCACTTTTATTAGAAGTTACTAAAAAATTTCAGATTGTTTCAGAAATAATGAAGAGACTTTTGAGGGGCTCGTCGAGCCGAAGCTCGAAGGAAAAACAAAAGGAAGAAGAGCAGAAGCCCAAATTTAATTTGCCTCGCACCGCGGAGGTTCGGCCGTGTGAATGGCCTTCCGATGACTTCTTAAGGAGAGCTGGGATTTATGAGGATTTCTATTTATTTTTTGAGAATGCTGGCCTCACCAACTTCCTCCACGACCAACATCATCAGTATCTCTTACTCACAAATACTTTTGTGCAAAACTTCTACTTTTTCCCTAAGAAATCACCTCCAACAGTAGAGTTCCATTTATATGATGTTGTTAAAGAGATGACATTAGCTGAATTCTGCGAGGTTTGCAGAATACCATTTGAGGGCACCTTAGATGAACCCCACTGTAATGAAGTAGAAGCTTTTATTAACACTATCACTGTGGGAGAAACCAGAAAGGTTTCTGATGCAAGGATCACTAGCATACATTTTCCTGTTTTACGCTACTTTGCCTTATTTGCTAGTCGTTGCTTGATTGGATGCGGGAACTGTGGGAACCTTAGTATTCCTGATATTATTATTTTGTTCCATGGTTTATACCGCAATAACTCCGTTAGTATGGGTGGAATTGTTGCTAGACGGTTAAGTCTGAACAGTACTAAGGGCCCCATCTTTGGAGGCATTTATGCTTCACGCCTAGCTGAACATTTTGAAATACCTATTAGGCATGAGGAGAAAGAACAAACAGCGCTGCCCCGTGCTCATTTAGATTATAAGAGTATGATAGCACATGACTTTCTTGTTAAGAGTCGCGAAGGGGAGCTCAAATACAAATTATACTTTGATAAACATCACCCTGAGACTATTACTTTGCCTGCCCCATCTTTGTTTAACTTATCTGCAAGTCCTCACATCGTTTCGTGGTCGGCCGTTCAAGCCTATCGGAATCCTGCACCAGCCCCGGAACCGGAGCCACAATATGAGCCTCCACGACTATCTGTTTATTCTTGGGATCCAGAGGAGGTTGCCAGCCAGTGGCAGTCGGAGCCTTCTTCGTCGAAGATGACTCGGCTTCACCTACGGGTATCCGCCAGCTATCCTCGAATAGACCAACTTAGGCCAAAAGCCTAAGCTTGGGGGAGTACGTATTTCCCACCGACATTACATTCATGTTCACACACACACTCATTGCTAGATGTCGGTGCTCATACTCTTTCACTGTATTATCCATGCTAGTTTATTTTCTTTTTCCTACTTTCTTCTTGTGTGTTTGATAAACCTTGAGAAAAACCAAAAAAAGTTAGTAGTAGTTTATTTCCTTGCTGCAGTAATTAAAAAGAAAAACCCAAAAATATTTCCCGTTCTTCTTTTGCTTGTTGGGAGCTTTCCCGTGTAAATAGTTTTTATTTCTTTTCCTTTCTTTGGGGGTTGAGAAGACCATATTGAAAATGCTTAGTGGCTCTTATATGCATGATTGTTTATTTAACTTTGAGCCCATATTACTTGTCCTCTCTCTTGAATTGAATGCTTGCAGATTCCAGCTTAGTCCAATGCACGTGCACTCTTATTATTATACACACCGTTCGGTCGTGCAAGTGAAAGGCAATAATGATGATATATGATGGACTTATTGGGATGAGAAAAGCTGGTATGAACTCGACCACTCTTGTTTTTGTAAATATGATGATTCATCGTTCCTGAGTTAGCTATTATGAAGTAAACATATTTGCAATGACATTTAGAGATTATAGTTGCTTGTGCCATGCTTGATTAGCTATGAGTTATAATGGTTTACCTTGCGTGCCAACATGCTATTAGAATGATTATGATGCGGTATGATGGGATGGTATCCTCCTTTAAATGAATTGAGTGACTCGACTTGGCACATGTTCACACATGTAGTTGAATCAAATCAACATAGCCTTCATGATATTTATGTTCATGGTGGATTATATCCTACTCATGCTTGTATTCAGTGTAAATTAATTTTAATGCATGTTTACGACTGTTGTCGCTCTCTCAGTTGGTCGCTTCCCAGTCTTTTGCTAGCCTTCACCTCTACTAAACGGGAATACTGCTTGTGCATCCAAACTCCTTAAACCCCAAAGTTGTTCCATATGAGTCCACTATACCTACCTATATGCGGTATTTACTTGCCGTTCCAAGTAAATTTGTATGTGCCAAACTCTAAACCTTCAAATAAACATTCTAGTTTGCATGCTCGAATAGCTCATATGTCAACTAGAGCTGCCCTTATCTTCCGTGTTAGGCGGGTTATTCTCAAGAGGAGTGGACTCCGCTCCTCATTCACGAGAAAATGGCTGGTATCCGGGATGCCCAGTCCCATGCTTTATGCAAACTAAATCAAAATAACTGCAAACAAAACTCCCCCTGGGACCCGTTGAATGTTGGAGGCACTCGTTGTTTTGAGCAAGCCATGGATTGATGCTTGTGGAGGAGGGGGAGTATAAACTTTACCATTCTGTTTGGGAACCTCCTATAATCTGTTTAGCATGGAAGATATCGTCGTCTTTTAGTTGTTATGTTGACAATGAAAGTATGCTGCTTAAAATATAATTTATCTCTATTTCAAAACCGAGCTCTGGCACCTCTACAAATCCCTGCTTCCCTCTGCGAAGGGCCTATCTATTTTACTTTTACGTTGAGTCATCACCCTTCTCATTAAAAAGCACCCGCTGGAGAGCACACTGTCATTTGCATTCATTATAATTGGTTTATATTGGGTATGACTTGACTGGATCTCTTTTACCATGAATTACAATGTTTAGTCAGTCCTTGATCTAAAAAGGTGCTTTGCATTTATGTTTTGCGGTCTCAGAAAGGGCTAGCGAGATACCATTTTGTTATATCATGTTATGATTATTTTGAGAAAGTGTTGTCATCCGAGTTTTATTATTATGGCTCGCTAGCTGATTATGTTATTGATATGAGTAATTGTGAGACCTATGTGTCATTGTGAGTATGGTTAGTTCATAATATTTGTTGAAACTTGAATGCTGAATTTTCATGTTTACAACATCAAGAGCAAACAGAGTTTGTAAAAGTTTTTCTTTTTCTCTTTCAGTTTGTCAACTAAATTGCTTCAGGACAAGCAAGGGTTTAAGCTTGGGGGAGTTGATACGTCTCCGTCGTATCTACTTTTTCGAACACTTTTGCCCTTGTTTTGGACTCTAACTTGTATGATTTGAATGGAACTAACCCGGACTGACGCTGTTTTCAGTAGAATTGCCATGGTGTTATTTTATGTGCAGAAAATAAAAGTTCTCGGAATGACCTGAAACTCCACGGAACACCTTAGAAAAAAATAAAAAAATCCTCGCCAAAGATGAAGACCAGGGGGCCCACACCCTGCTCACGAGGGTGGGGGCGCCCCTGGGCACGCCCCCTACCTCGTGGGCCCCTTGGTGGCCCTCCGACGCCAACTCCAACTCCATATATTGGCTTCCGGGGAGAAAAAAATCAGAGAGAAGAAATCATCGCGTTTTACGATACAGAGCCGCCGCCAAGCCCTAATCTCTCTCAAGAGGGCCGATCTGGAGTCTGTTCGGGGCTCCGGAGAGGGGGATTCGTCGCTGTCGTCATCATCAACCATCCTCCATCACCAATTTCATGATGCTCACCGCCGTGCGTGAGTAATTCCATCATAGGCTTGCTGGACGGTGATGGGTTGGATGAGATTTATCATGTAATCGAGTTAGTTTTGTTAGGGTTTGATCCCTAGTATCCACTATGTTGTGAGATTGATGTTGCTATGACTTTGCTATGCTTAATGCTTGTCACTAGGGCCCGAGTGCCATGATTTCAGATCTAAACCTATTATGTTTTCATGAATATATGTGTGTTCTTGATCCTATCTTGCAAGTCTATAGTCACCTACTATGTGTTATGATCCAGCAACCCCGAAGTGACAATAATCGGGACCACTCCCGGTGATGACCATAGTTTGAGGAGTTCATGTATTCACTATGTGCTAATGCTTTGTTCCGGTTCTCTATTAAAAGGAGGCCTTAATATACCTTAGTTTCCAATAGGACCCCGCTGCCACGGGAGGGTAGGACAAAAGATGTCATGCAAGTTCTTTTCCATAAGCACGTATGACAATATACGGAATACATGCCTACATTACATTGATGAATTGGAGCTAGTTCCGTGTCACCCTATGTTATGACTGTTACATGACGAATCACATCCGGCATAATTATCCATCACTAATCCGGTGCCTACGAGTTTTCCATATACTGGTTCTCGCTTATTTACTTTTACGTTGCTACTGTTACAATCACTACAAAATACCAAAAACATTACTTTTGTTGTCTTTACTTTTGTTACCGTTACCACCACTATCATATTACTTTGCTACTAAACACTTTGCTACAGATACTAAGTTTCCAGGTGTGGTTGAATTAACAACTCAGCTGCTAATACTTGAGAATATTCTTTGGCTCCCCTTGTGTCGAATCAATAAATTTGGGTTGAATACTCTACCCTCGAAAACTGTTGCGATCCCCTATACTTGTGGGTTATCACTCGTCTTCCAGTCTTCTCTTTTGCTCATGAAGCTTCGACTTGGCGTGAAGTAGGGCTTGTTGGGACTTGTGCATTTGCGCTTGTGGAGCATCTTCATGATGATGATGTCGTTGTCGTGCTTGAGCTCGTAGTAGATGTCGTTCGTCATCGTCGTGCACATGTTGCTTAGAGGTGACTTGCCCTTCATGATGATGTTGATCACGATTGTGACTGTGGTCATCATGAGGTTGTGGACGTGGACGAATTGCGCTTGCATCATTTTCACGCTCCGAAGACTTGTGGATTGAACGTCGCCGCCTTGAAGATGACGAAGGGGAAGAAGACTTGATCAAGGCCTGAATCTCCTCCATCCTTGCATCTTGCTCTTCTTTATGTGCGGAAAGCTTCTTGTCGATGTAGTCCCTTTTCCTTGCTTCGGAGTGAAAAATGTCGATGGAGATGTTCTCGATGCGCTCTCGCAATCTTGATTGTGCGCCTTGAATTTGTCGTTGTAGATCGAAGATGGACGCTTTGGAGATGTAGTTGTTCACGCCGTTGTTGTTGTCGTAGACCCGAGAGGAAATGCCTTGCCTATCCATCACAAGACTCGAGCAAATATGAGTGGGAGAAAAATAAGAACTATACCAAATGTACCTTGACAAACGTTGAAGATGGATAAATGATCACTCAAATGTGTAACAAGGAAATAGCACAATTGGTACCAATTCCTGTCAGTTCTCACACCTACACAAGTAAAGCTTATGGTGGAGCTTGGTGAGGATAGTGGCACAAAAAATTTGATGCAAAATGTTAGCAAGAGTCAATAATGTTGAAAGAGATTCACAAATTTGCAAGTGAAACAAGTAGACTAATAGCAATGAATGGTACACGGAAACACACACATGGATAGATAAATGGGGTCGTGCAACCAAGGAATGAGCACAAAATGTGGAATCCACGGAAAATGCTCGTGTTGCACAACTCAAGAGAGACGCTAGCACGATTGCTCTATAGGCGGATACGACACTTGTGCACAACCTATAAGATGCAAAATATATGGACTTTTATCCCAAGTATGCTATGTATGTATGGTTCCCGGTGTTTCTCTCAAGATGATCCAAGATGATCGGATATGACAATCTTATATGCAATGTGGTATGATGCTATGGCACTTTCATACAAGCTCTTTGCTCTCTTTCTTTTGCTTAAAAGCTTTATTTCTTTTTTTTGTATGGCCACTTTGCACAATGCACAAACCAAGATAGCAATTTTGTATATGCGGGAACAAACTTGTGACACAAGCTATGATACCAATATATGCACCACGATGATATGGTATGTATGCTATGGGAAGTATGATCACTAATGTGCACAAGTAACGTTCCCGGTAATACTCAAATGGCTAGTCTCAATAGGCAAGTAACGCAAAATGGGCTAGGGGTTAACAATGCAATGGCAAGGGGAATATACAATGGAGGGATACCACGATACCAAGATGATATGGAGGTACCGTCGAAGGTTTCTCGTATGTACACCACAGACGGATGATGGTGAAGTGGTCAAAGTCGATGACGACCTCGGGGCGATGATGAGAGGCGGTGTTGTCGATGTCGACCCGTTCCTAGTTAACCGAAACACCCTAGGAAACGGAAAAACCGCAAACTCAAAATCTCAAACGTCAAATGTCAAAATGGTGGTAGCGGAAAGCGGTGGTGGTTTGCACTTGGCAATGCGGAAGTGGAGTGATGGATATACACGTGTCGGAGTTGAAGTTGCCATCCCTAAGTAGCTGAAACACCTTAGGAGACACAAGCCACAACTCAAACAAGCTCAAACAACAATTGGGTTAAGTTGGGTTGTCGGAAGTGTATGGTGGGCAAGGTTATGCGGAAATGGTGGTGGTGGTTGACGAAGAAGTAATCGTCCCTAAGTAGCTGACACACCTTAGGAGACTCGAATCACTACTCAAGCAACTACTAAAGCTATATGGAACAAAATGGGTTAGGTTGCGGAAGCCGGTGGTGGCTATGCAGATGATATGGTGGAGGGCCTAGGCACACTTGCGGAATTTTCAAAAATTTGATGAAGTCAAATGGTGATGGTGGTATTTTTGTGGGATGGAGGATGTCAATAGCTTCAAAACGAGCTAAAGAACGTCAAAATCGGACTCCGCATGAATTAGTTATGGTCAAAACGGTGAAACGGGGAAAGCTGAAATGACAGCGGGCGGACATCCGGGGGTTTGGCCGGATGTCCGGGACCTGATGTCCAGAACCTTGCACGAAAATGCGCTCCAGGAGCCGGATGTCCGGGCTCCAAATCCGAGGATGAACTCGAGGAACTCGATTTTGGGGCGGAAATTAATGATTTCGGGGGCAAAATTGGAGAGATTTCATGGATGGATGGTGGGGAAACTTGGGGAGATTCTAGATCCACTCGAAACCAAGCAAATCCATGGATGAAAATCAACAAAACATCATCAAACCAATAAATCACAAAAAAATTGGAGGCTATTTTTGGTGGGGACTTTTGGATTTAGGGCGAAATCAACAAAATCAAGCTAGAAAACAAAGGGTAGGGGCTCCAAAAACGTGATCAACGTGGCTCATGATACCAAGATGATGTAGGGCGGAACCCTAGGGGCCGATCTTTCATGTTTGGAGAGGATCCCTACAAAGAACACGAAGAACGCGTGGAGGGGGACGAGGGAAATCACGGGGAAACGCAAGAGAAAACACTCAACCAACACGAATATGATCACACATGTGCTAGATCCAAGAAACACAAAGAGATACATGGTCCAAATCCAACAAAGGACGATACAAGTGGTGGTAGTTCATCTCCGAGAGGAGGTCTTGAATCCACGAGGGATCTTCCCGTAAAGGGGTCTTGAATCCATGGTGGATCTTCTCCGAAGAGGTCGCGGTCTCTCACGAGGAGGAGATCCGTATGGATAAGCGAAACTCTATCTCAAATGAGCTAATCCTTTGCTAACCCTAAAATGTAGGTGGAGGGGGAGTATATATAGTCTGAGGGGTGAAGGGGTACATGGGCCTCGGCCCAGATGCGCTGCACGCAGGCAGGGGAGGCCAGATGTCCGAGCGTCGGGCCGGATGTCCGGGCCTTCGCGAGGTGCTGGATGTCCGGGCTAGCGGGCCGGATGTCCGGGCTGGAGTAGCCGGTCTCGAAGCTCTCTGGATAGGCGGGGTACGGATGTCCAGGCTGGGGGCGGATGTCCGGCAGCTCGGGAAGATCCGGATGTCCGGGCCTCTGGCCGGATGTCCGGACTGACGGGGTTCAGTTTCGGGTGCGTTCTGTGATGGGCGCCGGATTTCCGGGGTCGGGCCGGATGTCCGGGCTGGTCTGGATGTCCGGGGCCTGTAGCAGCTGGCTCTTCTTCCTTCTCCTCTTCCATGCTTGGCCTTGGTCCTTTGATTCTCCATGGTCATCTCGGTTGTACCTGAGTATAGGCAAGGTCCATGCATGAGGTATTAGCCATGTCTCACATGTGGAAAGTGACGGTTCGAAGAGGAGAGAATTCACCTTGTGTCCAATGGTGTATGTTTGAGGTCTCTTCATATGTCCTCTTGGGGCTTGGAGAGTAGTCGGAGTGTACATGGGGATGAACGTGGGATGCTCCGCATCATCACTCCTCGGAGCCTGTTGAATAAAATACTTTGAGTCATAGAGTTATGTTGTGATGTCGTGTTGTATTTGCACATATCGAGCGTATTGTGTGTATGATTTGAAATGCTTGGTATGTGTGGGATCCGACAACCTAGTTGTTTATTCTAGGTAGCCTCTCTTATGGGGAAATGTCTCCTAGTGTTTCCACTGAGCCATGGTAGCTTGCTACTGCTCCGGAACACTTAGGTTGGCTGGCATGTGTCCTTCTTCATTCCTGTGTCTGTCCCTATGGGGAAATGTCACGCGGTGTCTACCGGAGTCCTGCTAGCCTGCTAAAGCCTGGATTCTTCGGAGTCCTGTTAGCCCAGCTGCTACAGCCCGGATTCACTCGCTGATGACCTACACGTTCGTTGCTGGGTCATGCATGCCTGTCCCTGTAAGTTAGTGCCACCTTGGGTTTACGACTAGTCATGTCAGCCGGGGTTCTTTGTCATATGGATGCTAGCAACACTATCATATACGTGTGCCAAAAGGTGCAAATGGTCCCGGGCCAGGTAAGGTGGCACCCATGGGAATACCGTGCGTGAGGCCGCAAAGCAATATGATGTGTTACATGCTAGGTCGGTGTGACTTAGGATCGGAGTCCTGACAGCTATGGTATCAGAGCCTGACTGCCTGTAGGATTACCAAGCCAAACTAGTCGAAGTTGAGTCTAGAAATGCTTTAGATATATGTAGGGGAATTAATTGTGGGAGGGAACGTAAGGCTCTTTTACTCCTTTATCTTATGCCCTTCTGATCCGAGTCATCTTATCTTTCCTACGGGGTTAAGGAACTAGGCTATCTCTTCTTTCTATCAGGATCACGTGTTACTAATCTGTAGACTTATAAGATTGTTGGATCTAAGCCTTAGTTCAGTTTCTACTACTTCTGTGTATTCATAGATGACCTCAGATTCTTGATATTGTGCTTCTGAGTGGTTATGCCAGCATTTTCCAGGATGTCTCAAAACCTTTGAGCATTTACGGCCATTATGTTGTCCGAGTCATCCAAGGTCTCTAAATAGTCTAATGCATTTGCAAATCCCTTCTTTCTGTTCCCGATGTTCCTTTGGCCAGATTAACCACACTAGCTAGTGTGTTGAGGTACTTCATTACCTCGGTATATATGTTGGAGTTATTATTATGACCCTGGGTGTCCTAGGGGATTATTTAGCAATCTAGCCATGTTGTGTGTTCCCAGTGTGATGATTCTGGCCTTCATTCTCGAAAGCATCCCGTGATGCCACTTAGCTAGTAGGCATTCTACTCCTGGGTTTCTGAACCCGAGATTCACCCTACTTACTTCATGTTGATAGTGTTTTCTCGTTCCTTTAGGTTATTAGTAACCTTTGTGATAGTCCTCGAGGTTCGTGGTGTATCCTTCTTCCAAATACCATGAACTGCTTGTGGCAGAAGATCTTGACTAAAAGATCACAACAAGAGTGCTCTCGATGAGTTTCCTATCCTATGTTGTGAATCTACCAGTCCTACCTTTCTGCATGGGTTATCCAGAAGAAATGTTGAGCTTTGCACGACATACTAATCTATGCATCCACAACTTAGAAAATCGTATGTTCCTTTGAATTGTCCCTCTTTAGTTGTCTTCTGACCTTTGTCTATGAATTGATAGTCAAGAGTATACGTGCATTCGTTCATCGATGCCTATTACTCTTGTGGTTTGTCAAGCCGTTCTATTCTGGAATAACCAGGAGAATCAAACTCCAGTATCTCATCCATTTCCAGGATTGGATCAAAGTAGCTGTACTTCACAGATCAAAATGCCAATCCAACTTTTGTTCTGTTCCACCTTGGAGTATTACCATATTTATATCAAGAATATCATGGGAATTGCACACCATCCTATGAACTCTTGATACAGTGATACCTCTCGCCCTCATTATTCATTTCTCGGTTCCCGTGTTGTTGCAACCGGAGTGCCGAAAGTGAACTATGATGTGTGAAATCAATACTCCTGGCAACTTTGCTGCTTGGTAGTTAAAGGACAATAATTTCATTCTTAGCGTGTTGGTTCTTGAATCATCATTCTAAGATAGATTGTGCTACCTACTCCTTATTTCCAGTGCACTCCCTGATCAATGAGTTAGGATTGTGTTAATCCCTTGCTCTTTCAATCCTATCGTCTTGCCCTGAAAAGCAAGATTGTTCTTGTGCTTAGTAACATATAGGTGGTTCATGATTTTTTCCGAATATCTTCTCGGAAGTATCACCAGGTGGTTACCTGACCGCTATGTTGAGCTCGTGACCAAGTTGGTTTTCTTGTAAACCACCCTTTCTCCAAGAATCCGTGTTGGGTAGCCCTGAGCTAGTTGGTTAGGCTAAAAGAACAACTTGAAGAGTTGGAAGATAAAAGCTTGTCCGACTTAGTTCGTTTCAAGGGATATCTTGTATGTGTGTTGAAGAAGGATGGTATTTCCATCGATTGACCCTCGTGAACAGTTAATGGACATATCATCTTATCCAATCCTTGATTTGAGTATGGGTTATTGTCAAATCAAATCAGAACCAACGATGTTCGTAATGTTGTCTTACTCGTGGTTTTTCCTCGAGCATACACCGTTATATCTTTTGGTTTTCACCAATGCTATCACTTGTTCACATAATTATGGAATTCCATCTTCATGGAAACCTGGATGAATTGTTGTTGATCCCATCAGTAACATTTTTATCTTCTCCATGATTCGTGCTAAACATCCAGCTAGTATTGGAAACTGTTATAAGCATTATCTTCATGACCCATTCATGAAGCATATGTTCGGATGTAAGAAGTGACTTCCTCCAGTTCATGTGCATTTGATGCAAGTTGCCGCCGTGAATTCGAGAAAGTTAGTTTTGCTTCCTCTGGAATCATCCCAAGTCAGTCATGCACGTGCGAAGTATACCATGGCTTGAGAGATTAGCTACCTCCACCCCACCAGTATTTCCTAGCACACCAAGCCACTAATTGATCTGTTCAAAGAAAAGAAGTTCATGCGCTAATCCTGAAGGGTCCAGACGGACATGCACAAGACTTCGTTGTCGTAATGATGGTTCTTCGCCTTGAACTCGGTAGTGTTTTATTGTAAGACTACTATGTGGTCATGCTTGTCTCGGACAACATGTTCACATGTTGTAGCAGAACCAACTCATGTTTTGGAGCTTACTACTGCAATCCGTTTCACAAGAATCTCGCAACATCATCTCATCGATTTGCATTGCAAACTTTCATTTTTCTCTCTAGACTTGATGAGTCTGGAATACTCTGGCACCAACCAGATTTGAATTTCAGGCAGATATGATGGTTGGAACGTATTCCAAGAACTATAATATTGGTCTCTCTGTAACCCAGTAAAGTTGATGTCGTGGCCAACACACCCAGCTGGAAGACCTATTATTGTAGTATCTCGATTGAAGAAAGTTGGTCGCCTCCCCATAAGGATTTCGTAGGATTTACTCCATAGTTGTTCCTTATGGATTTTTGTGTGTTCCCGAAGTCCGACCTTTTACTTGATGTTCTAGATACCAAACCTTTTCAATGAATAGGTTACACTAGCACATCAAGGAGAACATTAGAAGTGAAGTGCTAAATGTCTCTCGGTCAATCATCCAGATTCTGTTTCCTTGGCCTCACTAAGGTGAAACCTAAGAAGGTGTTATCTTCCTTTGCATCTGCATCATCCATCACCATTCAACATGATAGTATGTTGTGTTGCCAGGATCCCTGACACGGATATTGGTAAAACCTTGATGAATATGGAAGTGCTCAAGTTCTTGAGAGCACGCGCAAGCACCAGGTGATATCTTTGGCACTAACTGGGATTGCTCTTAGTTTCCTTGGTTATGCTATAACTTTTCAACGATGGACCCACTCTCTACTGTTGAGTTTCTTCCAGTTACTAGAATCGTCCCAGCATTTGCATTTGTTCCCATCTTGCACCGCCATTGTGCCATCCTACCATGGGTTCCATCCATTTCCGATGATAAGCAAATCATCCATTGCGTAGTCTTCAACAAGGTAATACACATCATCCATACTAGTCCGAGTATGCCATTCCTTCGAACTCCGTCAAACGATCGTATGTGAATTACCTCAGCCTGGTATAGAGAGTTTGAATGATCTATGTATCAAAAGTAATTCTTTTGCCACTTAAGGTAACAACTCTATGAGTCACCTCCTCTATGGTGTCTCGTTATGGTATCATGACAATTCAACTCCTCGCTATGTTGAAAACCGTTCACCACCTTCTTAAGTGCGGAATTGTTTGCCTACCTAATGAACCTTCGTCATCTGTCTCACTCCATCCCTCTAGTTGTATGTTCCATGTATCAGCTCCAGAGAGGTTTCAATGACTCAACCCGTGAGTTGATCCTGAGTTGTTCGATCTTCAAGGAGATTGGTCCTTCTAGAGTTTTCCATTTCCTCTTGTTGTCATGTTGGTTGGAGTTCTCGCAGCAAGACATCGAGACGAAGATGGTGATCGAATGAACGTTCCTATGAGGTTCAACCTGGATCATGAAGATTATGTTAGTTTACGTTCCCCCTTCATCTTACCCTACGATTGAATCTTGGGACGAGATTCTTGTTTAGTGGGGGTGAGTTGTCACAACCCAGTTTAGGCCTTGCTTGTCTTTGCACTAGCGTCCATGCATCATGTCTAAATTTTATAAAACTTTGAAATGGGCGCTGATAAACCCTAGCAGTAAATGAAATTCAACTAGGGTCCAAATGAAATCATTTTCACTGAACCCAAAATGCCCTTCTAAAATGTTCATCATCTTTGCCTTGGTCTAGAACCTCTGACAAAAATGGTCCACACTTTTATAGGACAACAGAGGGTCACTGGGTTAAATCATATAGTATTTGCATTTGGGCATTTAAATGCTAAATAATATTATAAATGTCCAAATAATCATAAACTCAAATGTTTACTCTAGGATATATTCCCAATAGTGGTCATGGGCAGTTTCAAGATTTTTTAGTGTGCCTAACTATTTTTAATAAAGCCATCAAGTTACAGAAGAATAAGAAAACAGAAATAAAAAGAAAAGGACAGAAACCCACCTAACTTTACCTGCAGCCACCTGGTCGGCCCAGCTGGCAGCCCAGCTCGCTGGCCCAGCCCACCACCGCATCCTCCCTGTCGTTTTCCTCTCCTGCCAGGAGGACGGAGGAGCGTGCCCGCCCCGTGCCGGCCACCTCCTCCCTCCTTGTCTGCCTCGCTGCCCCTCGTCGCCCTGGACTCCCTCCGCGACACCACGCAACCTCCCGAGCCCTCTCAATCTCCCTGTGCTCCTCCCCCTCCTCTGTTTTCCCTCTCCCGTGAATGCCCGAGCGCGCCGTCGCCGCCGACGAGCACCACCAAAGACTCCGGCCACCCCACGCCTCGCTGACACGCCAAGAAGCTCTGGCTGGTCCCCCTCTTCCTTCTCACCAAGCCGCACGGCACCGGAAGCCTCTGGACGCCGCCAGCTCCGCTGTTCCCCTCCTCAGCCACCGAAGACCGCCGTCGTCGATTCACCGCCTCCGCCGCATCCCCGAGCTTGCTGAGACCGTCCTCGACCCCGCTGTGAGCTCCGCCATCGTTTTCCCCTCTCCCCGTGCTCTACTTCCCTCTCTAGCCGCCGTTCGCAATGAGCCCAAGAGCTCTTCGGCGCCGGCCATGTCGCCGCCGTGGCTATGGCTGCTGAAGCTCTCAGCCGAGCACACCACTGCGCTCAGTGCCTCCCCATGAGCTCGCAGCACGTCCCAGCTCGCCTTCCCATGCCCCCTAGCTCTCGCTCGCGTCTCGCCCGAGCTCCGGCCGACGCCGAGGTCCATGCCGCGCTCGGCTCCGGTCACCCCAGCCGCTAACTCCGGTCCCGTTGGATGCGGAGGAGCGCCGGCAACGCGTAGAGCCCCTCAGCCGCCGATTTGGTCACTGGAGAAGCGTTTCTGACGCCCTCCACCGTCGCTGGCGTCGCCGGCGACGAGCCACGGGTCAACTCCGGCGAGTTTGACCCGGGTTTGATCGCAGTTTGACTGCTCTGGCTCACTGACATGTGGGCCAGGCCCTGTTTAATTAGGTGTTAGATTAGTTAGCGCTAGTTAATTTAGTTAAATAGTTAAGCCACTGACATGTGGGCCCAGGGCCTTAACTAGTCTAATTTTGTATTAGTTAGAGCTAATTAATTAACTTAGGTTAATTAGTTTAGTCACTGACAAGTGGGCCCCACTAGTCAGGTTTGACCTGGACCGGATCAACTGACATGCTGACGTCACACTGACGTCAGGCTGACGTAGTAATTCATTTTCTAGATTTAATTTAATTTAGGAAATTCCAGAAAATAGTTAAAACTTCCAAAATTCATAGAAAATTATCTGTAACTCCAAATAAGATAAATTATATATGAAAAATGATCAGAAAAATCCAATCTTTCCATCTGTACTGGTTTCATGCATGATAGAACAACTTATAGTTGTTGTTTAGGAAAAATCATATAAATGGCATTTGAATATCCACATATGGAGTTTGAATTTGAATCTTGGATCCAAACCAACTTCATTTAACCTGTTGCTAGTTGTATTAGCTCAAATAACATCATATTGCCATGTCATGATCATGCATCATATTGTTGCATTGCATTGATTGTGTTCTTCCTTGTTTGCCGGCATTTGTCCCCCTCTCAATAGACGACGTTTCGACGATGAGTTCAATGACACCGATGAAGAACTATACTATCTTCAGAAGTGCTAGGCAAGTAGAACCCCCTTGTTCATTCTGATATAATCCCACTCTCTCGCTCCTGCTCTCTTTTACTGCATCAGGGCAACAATGATTCAATTGTTGCATGCTGCGGTAGCTGAACCCCTTTCCTCTACATGACCTGTCATTGCCAGTAAATAGATGAAAACCACTAGTATGAGTAGGAGTTGTTTGAGCCCTGATGTGCCTACTCATTCATGCTTGTTTGTCATGACTACTACTGCTTAGAGTTGAGTCAGGTCTGGTTCATCGGGGATGAATTGGAATGTTGTGAACATGTCCTATTGTGTGTGAGCTAAGTGTGTGAACACGATTTGGTAAAGGTAGAAGTGAGAGGCCTTGTAGGAGTACATGGTGGGTTGTCTCATTGATGCCGTCCTCAGGAACTAAGTTCTGTGTTTGTGATCCATGAAACAGTTACTACCACGCATTAGGCCTGAAACCAATGGACCCTCTCGGCTTCTTAACCACCCTTGTCCTCTATCCAGGAGTTCCAAGTAGTTTCTTGTGTTTGTAGTATGCTAGAGGCTGTGCGCAGCGCTGACCCGAGGGGTGGGCTGTGATGCGGTAGGCACGTGGCACGATGTACCGGGCGCCCGTTTGGTGTCTCGGGAACCCTGTACACATTGTTTGGGGCTGTATGTGGAAACCTTGGCCGGACTCCCTGCAGATGGAACCTGAATAGGCAATAAACTTGGACTAGAGACTTGAGTGTTTAGGTAGGCTGTGGCCGACACCCATGTTGGGCTTCTGCTTGAAGGTTGCCGAGTACATGTCGTGTAAACGGCGGTAAGTGGTGAGAGCGTGTGTGAAGAAGTACACCCCTACAGGGTTAACATCATCTATTCGAATAGCCGCATCCACGGTAAAGGACCTCTGGGTTGCCTATACAGTTCATAGAAACTGAAAGTGGATACTCTAAAATCAGCAAGATAAGCGTGAGTTCTATCGATGGCGTTCTCGTAGGGAGACGGGAGCGGATCCATAGTGGTGTATTGATATGGTGAATATGTGGACTCGTGTGCGCCACCTCAAAAGAGTTACATTGCAGTCGTACTTCAGGATAGCCACTAAGTCAAAGCTGGCTTGCTGCAGTGTGTCGGTGTACTAAGGTAGGGGTACCTCAGTACCCCAACTTGTGCAGGCGATTCTGACTTCAGCAGCAGGTCTACCACGTGCTTGCGGAGACCTTCCGCTTCATATCAAGCCATTCAAAGACAAAGTATACAAGGCAGAATGAGCCCCGACAGCGGAGCTTGCTTGGAAGGCCATCCTGTGCTCAAGGTTATATCACTCGCGCAAGGCCCGGCGAGAGGAGCTCGCCGGGAAGACAAGAAGATCACATCATAGAAGACACGCCTCGGCGCTATGTGCGTCGGCGAGGGCCCGGGAGCGGCAAATTCTGAGCCCGGCAAGCTCCCGGCCCGACTAGGTCAAGGCCCGGCAAGGTACTTGCCGGAGGATCGCTGTTGTGTGCTGCGCTCCAGCTCATCCGCCCGCCACATACAGGGCCTCTCCAGGACGCGTGGCGGATGGTCTGTGCAACCGGGGACACGGTGGCACTTCACGGTGGTGGATCCATCGCCGTGGCAGACGGAGACGCCCGAGGCGGGAGCTTTTGGGGTCGACGCGACGGGCATTAAATGCCCTTGTCCCCTCTGTCAAAAGTAGGTAGAGACCACTGTTCACGCACTGTAGCTGCACTGTTCCCGCACTGTTCCAACTACCACCTCTTTTACGCTTTTACCCCTTTCTCCTACGCTGCCACCTGTTGGCGCCCCCTTTCGACTATAAAAGGGAGGCCCATGCGCACGTAGAGGGGGGTTCGGCTGGTTCGACTCATTCGACGCTACAACACCACCGTACGCTCGCTCTCTCGAGCAAGATCAAATACAAACACAAAGCAGCAGTAAGGGTTTTATCTCTCGGAGAGCTCCGGCTGGGTAAAAACCCGCCAGCGTGCTGCTCGCCTCGATCTGCTCTCCGTGCCTCCTCCGCCTCGCATCCGCACTCACAAGGGCCCGGCCCCATAGGTGCCAGGGCGGCAGGATCCCCGGCATCTTTGGTGCGCCAGGTAGGGGGCGTCGAGATTGTGCGGACCTGATCCGGCGTCCGCGCGGGCGCACTCGTCATCAACCTCTCCAATTTCGTCGGCATCTTTTCAACAATCGCGCCATGGCCCCGAAGAAGAAGGCTTCGGGGGCTGCAGGCCCGTCTGCGTCTCTTCCGCCGCCACCGGAGCCAACGGTGGGCGGAGGAGACGCCGACGGAAGGGTGGTCGCTGGCGAGGACACACGCGGCGCCACCAGATCCAAGGACAAGACGGATGACCGCGCCTCGGTCTCCGTGGACATTCGCGTCCATCTCGGCAAGACGGCGACCCAGCAGCGCCATACCACGGGAGGTGGTACCCGCTTTGGGCAAGGACACACCGAGGCTCGCGGGATGCTCCGCCAACGTCCGAACGAAAGCAAAGCGAAGGCGCCGGCAGGACCCGCTCCTTCTAACACTGTTAGGAGTCCGAGCCTACCCCCGCCTCGCACCGCCGCGCTCCGCTCCCTCCACTCCGCGAAGCGCTCGTAAGGGCGAAGCGCTCGACTTCCCTCCAAAGAGCGGACAAGGCGGCGGAGGGCTACCATCAAGAGCTCGTCGCGCCGCTAACAACGACCCTTCACAGCAGCCGGCGACCTCGCGGCGCGCAAGCTGAGAAGACGAGGGCCGACGGCGACAAGGCTACCGGGTGCAACCACCGAGCACTCCCCGCCGCGAAGCAAAAAGACGCCGCCCAGCTGGAACAACGCCGACGACGGCTCCACGGCGTCGTGCCGGATCCGCGGGCTCGTCGGGATCAACGCCAGTCTCGACGACCGGCGACAAGAAGACGCCGGACCACGATAGAGCGCCGCCGCCAAACTTCGGCGACAATCAGACCAGAGCTGAACGCTGTCGACGCAGACGCCGGGTGAACCAGGCGACTTGCCGTATCGCGGCGAGCTGCCTGCGTTCACCCGCGAGCTGCGGCGCGTCGGTGGCTCAAAGATGAAGAACTTCAAGCCCGACGCATCGGAGAAGTACGACGGCAAGACGCACCCTCGGAGTTCCTCGGTGTCTACACCATCGCGGTGCAAGCTGCCGGGCGCGACGAGAAGATTTCGGCGAACTACTTCCGCAGGCTTAAGCCGAACGCTCGTTCTTGGCTTATGCACTTGCCGAAGGCTCCATTTCTTCTTGGGCGATCTTTGCCATCAGTTTGTTGGCGCCTTCCTTTGGCGGCCACAAACCCCACGCCAGAGAGCGATCTCCACATTTTGGCCCGAAGGAAGGAGAATCCTGCGCAAGTATATCCAACGCTTCACCGTGTGCAGCACAACATCCTCGATGTCCACTTCGCCGCGGTTATCGGCTGCGTTCCACCGAGCGTCGTAACCGCCGCATGCGTGAAGAGATGGCGATGACCAAGATTCGGGATGTCAGCGAGCTCTATGCTCTGGCTGATAAGTGCGCACGCGCGGAAGAGGGGAGGAGACTCCCCGGGGAGGATGCTGGCGCAGGAGGAAGCGATAGCGACGACACCGCCCCGACAAACAAGAGCCGGCGGCGGAACAACCGAAGGAAGAATAAGAAAGAGGTGCTTGCCGTCGAGAAGTCCGGCAAGGAGGCTCCCGCCAAGCAAACGCAGGGTTGCTTCTCCGGCAAGGAGCTCGCCTCAGAAGCGGCAGCCGACAAGCGAGGCGGCTCCGACAAGCAATACTGCAAAATCCACCGCACCAAGGGCCACGATCTCACCGACTGCAAGCGCGTCGAGTACCTTGTCGAGCAGCAAAAAGCTGAGTACGAGAGGCGCGACAAGGAGAAGGCCCAAGGTGGCGGGGGAGAGCCGAGCAAGAAGCGGCCGTTCAATGGCCGGGGAGGACGCCGTGACAAGGCCAAGCAGCGGCAAGGCGATTGACCTCCCCGGGGCCGCGACAAGGATGAGGAAGACGATGACGAAGATATGGAGGATGAGGATGGCAGCGAGCAGGAGTTCCAGAAAGCCACGGAGGTCCTGTGAAGAGGACGAAGACCAAGTCCGGCAAGTGCTCTGGTGCCTGGTCCGGCAAGCGCACCTCTCCGGAGTGCTGCGCCGCCGTCGAGGACGTACCATCGAGCTCCGGCAACAGACTAAGCCCGCAAGAACAGCTCGGTGCTCTGCTCGACAAACGCACTCGCCCGAGTGCTGCGCCGCCGCCGAGGACGTGCCATTGAGCTCCACCTGCCAAGAGGGCAAGGAAAAAGAAGAACAGCTCGGTGCCTACTCCGCAAGCGCACCTCTCCGAGTGCCGCCCCGAGGACGTGCCATCGAGCTCCACCAGCCAGTTTCAAACTTTTGAGTTGTACTCCTGAAATTTCAGACCTTGTATGGAGAACACTGGCAAGATGGGGGTCGAGTCGTGGCTAAGTTGCCCCGATCCATTTCGAGTCCGCTCAACGATAAAGGCGCGCCGCAACTAGCCCGACAAGTTCTTCTGCCGGAGGCAACACCGCCAGCTGGCTGCTGATGTTCCGTGACTCAAAGAAGCGTGTTTGCACCGGCAGTTCCCAAAGCGTGAGGGTGAAAACATACAAAGGTGGAAATCAAGGAGAAGTGCGGCCTTGCCGGATCGCAGGAGGCGGAAAAGCTAAGTCACCCGAGCTTTTGTACAGAGCACTCCGTAGTTCCATGTTTTTTATGTTATGTCCTCGTCGTTCGTCCTTTGTGCGCAATACCATCTTGTGGAGGAACCTACCGTGGAAAGCCGCACCTTACCTTGCTTCCGAGCACGCTCAGCGATTTAAGTGAGCAGCGACAAGTGTTGCGCCCTTGTTTCGTTTCCGAGTCCGCTCAGCAGAGCTAAGGCGTCGCGATTAGTCATGACAAGGTTGCTTTTGCCGGTAAGACCTTGGCCAGCAGGGTTGCTGCCGAGTTCAGCACTCGGCGCTCGCGACAAGGGCCCCTTTACCGCAAGTTTCCTAGAAGCGAGGGTAAAAGCTGTTGGGGAACGAGTAATTTCAAAAATTTTCCTACGCACACGCAAGATCATGGTGATGTATAGCAACGAGAGGGAGAGTGTTGTCCACATACCCTTGTAGACCCGGCGAAGCGATCACAACGTAGAGGAAGTAGTCGACGTTCTCCTCGCGATCCAACCGATCCCGCGCCGTTATCCGACGCCCCGAGTTCTTGACACACGACAGCTCGATGGCGTCCCTCGTACTCCGATCCAGCCGAGTGTCGAGGAGAGTTCCACAAGACGACGGTGTGGTGACAATCTTGATGTTTCACGGCAAGCAGGCTTCGCTTAAGCTTCATGACGGTATAACCGAGGTGGAATATGGTGGAGGGGGCACCGACACGGCTAAGGAACGATCTCACGATCAACTTGTGTGTTTCAAGGTGCCCCCTGCCCCGTATATAAAGGAGCCAGGGGGAGGGGCCATGCCTAAGGAGGTGCGCCTGGGAGTCCTACTCCTCCGGGAGTAGGATTCCCCAATCCTAGTTGGACTAGGATTCCTGAGGGAGGAAAGAGAGAGGGGCGGCCCCTTCTCCTAGTCCTAGTAGGACTAGGGAAGGGGGGAGGCGCGCCTCCTAGGGCTGCCCTTCTCCTTTCCACTAAGGCCCATCGAGGCCCATTTACCTCCGGGGGTTCCAGTAACCTCCGGTACTCGATAAATTCCGTTTTCGCCGAACCATTCGAACTCCAAACATAGGCTTCCAATATATTAATCTTTATGTCTCGACCATTCCGAGACTCCTCGTCATGTCCGTGATCACATCCGGGACTCGAACTCCTTGGTACATCAAAATACATAAACTCATAGTAAGCATCATCGAAACCTTAAGCGTGCGGACCCTACGGTTCGAGAACAATGTAGACATGACCTAGAACTATTCACGGTCAATAACCAACAGCGGGACCTGGATGCCCATATTGGTTCCTACATATTCTACGAAGATCTTTGTCGGTCGGACCGCATAACAACATCGTTGTTCCTTTGTCATCGGTATGTTACTTGCCCGAGATTCGATCGTCGGTATCCAATACCTAGTTCAATCTCGTTATCGCAAGTCTCTTTACTCGTTCCGTAATACATCATCTCACAACTAACTCATTAGTTGTAGTGCTTGCAAGGCTTGATGATGTGCATTACCGAGAGGGCCAGAGATACCTCTCCGACTATCGGAGTGACAAAACCTAATCTCGAATACGCCAACCCAACATCTGCCTTTGGAGACACCTGTAGTACTCCTTTATAATCACCCAGTTACGTTGTGACGTTTGGTAGCACCCAAAGTGTTCCTCCGGCAAACGGGAGTTGCATAATCTCATAGTTACAGGAACATGTATATGTCATGGATAAGAGCAGTAGCAACATACTAAACGATCGTGTGCTAAGCTAACGGAATGGGTCATGTCAATCAGATCATTCAACTAATGATGTGACCTTGTTAATCAAATAACAACTCCTTGTTCATGGTTAGGAAACATAACCATCTTTGATTAACAAGCTAGTCAAGTAGAGGCATACTAGTGACATTCTGTTTGTCTATATATTCACACATGTATTATGTTTCCGGTTAATACAATTCTAGCATGAATAATAAACATTTATCATGAAATAAGGAAATAAATAATAACTTTATTATTGCCTCTAGGGCATATTTCCTTCAGTCTCCCACTTGCACTAGAGTCAATAATCTAGATCACATCACCATGTGATTAACATCGATAGTTCACATCATCATGTGACCAACACCCAAAGGGTTTACTAGATTCAGTAATCTAGTTCACATCGCTATGTGATTAACACCCAAAGAGTACTAAGGTGTGATCATGTTTTGCTTGTGAGAGAGTCTTAGTCAACGGGTCTTTCACATTCAGATCCGTTATGTATTTTGCAATTTTTCTATGTCTACAATGCTCTGCACGAAGCTACTCTAGCTAATTGCTCCCATTTTCAATATGTATCTAGATCGAGACTTTAGAGTCATCGGATCGGTGTCAAAACTTGCATCGACGTAACCCTTACTACCTAACCTTTTGTCACTTCCATAATCGAGAAACATATCCTTATTCCACTAAGGATAATTTTGACCGCTGTCGATGATCTACTCCTAGATCACTATTGTATTCCTTCATAAACTCGGTCAGGGGTATACAATAGATCAGTACACAAGATGGCATACTTTATAGAAACTATGGCCAAGGCATAGTGAATGACTTTCATTCTCTTTCTATCTTCTCATTGTGGTCGGGTTTTGAGTCTTACTCAATTTCACACCTTGTAACACGTGCAAGAACTCTTTCTTTGATCTGTTTCATTTTGAACTACTTCAAAATTTTGTCAAGGTATGTACTCATTGAAAAAACTTATCAAGCATCTTGATCTATCTCTATAGATCTTGATGCTCAATATGTAAGTAGCTTTACCGAGGTCTTTCTTTGAAAAACTCCTTTCAAAACACTTCTTTTATGCTTTGCGAATAATTCTACATTATTTCCGATCTACAATATGTCATTCACATATACTTATCGAAATCTTGTAGTGCTCCCACTCACTTTTTAGTAAATCTGAGCTTCACCGTAAGTCTCAGATAAAACTATATGCTTTGATCAACTCATCAAAGCGTATATTCCAACTCCGAGATGCTTGCACCAGTCCATAGATGGATCATTGGAGCTTGCACACTTTGTTAGCTCCTTTGGATCGATAAAACCTTCCGTTGCATCATATACAACTCTTCCTCCTAAAACCCATTCAGAATGCAGTTTTACATCCATTTGCCAAATTTCATAAATTGTGGCAATTGCTAACATGATTCGGATAGACTTAAGCATCGCTACAGCTTGAGAAAAACTCATTGTAGTCAACACCTTGAACTTTGTCAAAAACCTTTTTGCGACAAGTCGAGCTTTGTAGATAGTAACACTACTATCGGCGTCCGTCTTCCTCTTGAAGATCCATTTATTTTCTATGGCTTGCCGATCATCGGCAACGCCACCAAAGTCCACACTTTGTTCTCATACATGGATCTCATCTCGATTTCATGGCCTCAAGCCATTTCGCGGAATCTGGGCTCATCATCGCTTCCTCATAGTTCGTAGGTTCATCATGGTCTAGTTACATGACTTCCGAACAGGATTACCGCACCACTTTGGTGCGGATCTCACTGGTTTACCTACGAGATTCGGTAGTAACTTGATCTGAAGTTACATGATCATCATCATTAGCTTCCTCACTAATTGGTGTAGTAGTCACAGAACAGATTTCGTGATGAACTACTTTCCAATAAGGGAGAAGGTACAATTACCTCATCAAGTTCTACTTTCCTCCCACTCACTTCTTTCGAGAGAAACTCCTTCTCTAGAAAGGATCCATTTATTAGCAACGAATGTTTTGCCTTCGGATCTGTGATAGAAGGTGTACCCAACAGTTTCCTTTGGGTATTCTATGAAGACGCTTCTCCGATTTGGGTTCGAGCTTATCAGATGAAACTTTTTCACATAAGCATCGCAGCCCCAAACTTTAAGAAACGACAACTTTGGTTTCTTGCTAAACCACAGTTCATATAGTGTCGCCTCAACGGATTTAGATGGTGCCCTATTTAACGTGAATGCAGCTGTCTCTAATGCATGATCCCAAAATGATATTGGTAAATCGGTAAGAAACATCATAGATTGTACTATATCCAATAAAGTACGGTTATGACGTTCGGACACACCATTATGATGTGGTGTTCGGTGGCATGAATTTGTGAAACTTTTCCACATTGTTTTAATTGAAGACCAAACTCAGAACTCAAATATTCATCTCCACGATCAGATCGCAGAAACTTTATTTTCTTGTCACGATGATTTTCTACTTCACTCTGAAATTCTTTGAACATTTCAACTATTTCAGACTTATGTTTCATCAAGTAGATATACCCATATCTGCTCAAATCATCTTGTGAAGGTCGAAAATAACGATACTTGCCATAAGCATCAACACTCATTGGATCGCATACATCGGTATGTATTATTTCCAATAAGTCAAGAGCTTGTTCCATTGTTCCGGAGAACGGAGTTTTAGTCATCTTGCCCATGAGGCACGGTTCGCAAGTGCCAAGTGATTCATAATCAAGTGACTCCAAAAGTCCATCAGTATGGAGTTTCTTCATGCGCTTTACACCGATATGACCTAAACGGCAGTGCCACAAATAAGTTGCACTATCATTATTAACTTTGCATGTTTTGGTTTCAATATTATGAATATGTGTATCACTACGATCGAGATCCCATGAACCATTTTCATTGGGTGTGTAACCATATAAGGTTTTATTCATGTAAACAGAATAACAGTTTATTCTCTTACTTAAATGAATAACCGTATTGCAATAAACATGATCAAATCATATTCATGCTCAACGCAAACACCAAATAACATTTATTTAGGTTCAACACTAATCCCGAAAGTATAGGGAGTGTGCGATGATGATTATATCAATCTTGAAACTACTTTCAACACACATCGTCACTTCACTCTTAACTAGTTTTTGTTTATTCGCAACTCCTGCTTTGAGTTACTACTCTTAGCAACTGAACCAGTACCAAATACCGAGGGGTTGCTATAAACACTAGTAAAGCACACATAAAACACCTGTATATCAAATATACCTTTTTTCACTTTGCCATCCTTCTTATCCACCAAATATTTAGGGCAGTTCGCTTCAAAGGACCATTTCCTTTGCGCAGTAAGCACTCGGTTTGTGCTTTGGTTCAGCTTTGGGTTTCTTCGTGGGAGTGACAACTTGCTTGTCAATCTACTTGAAGTTCCCCTTTCTTTCCCTTTGCCCTTTTCTTGAAACTAGTGATCTTGTCAACCATCAACACTTGATGTTCTTTCTTGATTTCTACCTTCGTCGATTTCAACATCACGAAGAGCTCGGGAATCATTTTCGTCATCCCTTGCATACTATAGTTCATCACGAAGTTCTACTAACTTGGTGATAGTGACTAGAGAATTCTGTCAATCACTATCTTATCTGGAAGATTAACTCCCACTTGATTCAAGCGATTGAAGTACCCAGACAATCTGAGTACATGCTCACTAGTTGAGCGATTCTCCTCCATCTTTTAGCTATAGAACTTGTTGGAGACTTTCATATCTCTCAACTCGGTATTTGCTTGAAATATTAACTTCAATTCTGGAACATCTCATATGGTCCATGATGTTCAAAACATCTTTGAAGTCCCGATTCTAAGCCATAAAGCATGGTGCACAAAACTATCAAGTAGTCATCATATTGAGCTAGCCAAACGCTCATAACGTCGTGATCCGCTCCTGCAATAGGTCATCTACCTAGCGGTGCATTAAGGACATAATTCTTACATGCGGCAATGAGGATAAACCTCGGATCACGGATCAAATCCGCATCATTGCTACTAACATTTTTCAACACAATTTTCTAGGAACATATCAAAATAAACATATGAAAACAACAACGCAAGCTATTGATCTTACAACATAATTTGCAAAATACTACCGGGACTAAGTTCATGATAAATTTAAGTTCAATTAATCATATTACTTAAGAACTCCCACTTAGATAGACATCTCTAGTCATCTAAGTGATCACGTGACCCAAATCAACTAAACCATAACCGATCATCACGTGAGATGGAGTAGTTTTCAATGGTGAACATCTTATGTTGATCATATCTACTATATGATTCACGCCGACCTTTCGGTCTCCGTGTTCCGAGGCCATATCTGCATATGCTAGGCTCGTCAAGTATAACTCGAGTATTCTGCGTGTGCAAAACTGGCTTGCACCCGTTGTAGATGGACGAGAGCTTATCACACCCGATCATCACGTGGTGTCCGGGCACGATTTAACTTTGGCAACGGTGCATACTCGGGAGAACACTTCTTGATAATTTAGTGAGAGATCATCTTATAATGCTACCGTCAATCAAAGCAAGATAAGATGCATAAAAGATAAACATCACATGCAAATCAATATAAGTGATATGATATGGTCATCATCATCTTGTGCTTCATGATCTCCATCTCGCAGCACCACCATGATCACCATCGCCACGGGCGCGACACCTTGATCTCCATCGTAGCATCGTTGTCGCCTCGCCAAACTTATGCTTCTACGACTATCGCTACCGCTTAGTGATAAAGTAAAGCATTACGAAGCGATTGCATTGCATACAATAAAGCGACAACCATATGGCTCCTGCCGATTGCCGATAACCGGTTACAAAACATGATCATCTCATACAATAAAATATAGCATCACGTTTTGACCATATCACATCACAACATGCCCTGCAAAAACAAGTTAGACGTCCTCTACTTTGTTGTTGCAAATTTTACGTGGCTGCTACGGGCTTAAGCAAGAACCAGTCTCACCCACGCATCAAAACCACAACGACTATTTCAAATAGACTCGTTTTAACCTTCTCAAGGACGGGCGAGCCACACTTGTTCAACTAAAGTGAGAGAGACAGACACCCACCAGTCACCTTTAAGCAACGAGTGCTCGTGGCGGTGAAACCAGTCTCGCGTGAAGCGCACGCGTAATGTCGGTCCGGGCCGCTTCATCTCACAATACCGCTGAACCAAAGTATGACATGCTGGTAGGTAGTATGACTTGTATCGCCCACAACTCACTTGTGTTCTACTCGTGCAAAACATCAAACCATAGAAAAACCTAGGCTCGGATGCCATGTTGGGGAACGAGTAATTTCAAAAATTTCCTACGCACACGCAAGATCATGGTGATGTATAGCAACGAGAGGGAGAGTGTTGTCCACATACCCTTGTAGACCCAAGCGAAGCGATCACAACGTAGAGGAAGTAGTCGACGTTCTCCTCGCGATCCAACCGATCCGGCGCCGTTACTCTCGACGCCCCGAAGTTCTTGACACACGACAGCTCGATGACGCCCTCGACTCGATCCAGCCGAGTGTCGAGGGAGAGTTCCACAAGACGACGGCGTGGTGACAATCTTGATGTTTCACGGCAGCAGGCTTCGCCTAAGCTTCATGACGGTATAACCGAGGTGGAATATGGTGGAGGGGGCACCGACACGGCTAAGGAACGATCTCACGATCAACTTGTGTGTTCAAGGTGCCCCCTGCCCTCAGATATAAAGGAGCAGGGGGAGGGGCCATGCCTAAGGAGGTGCGCCGGGAGTCCTACTCCTCCGGGAGTAGGATTCCCCAATCCTAGTTGGACTAGGATTCTGGGGGGAAAGAGAGAGAGGGGCGGCCCCTTCTCCTAGTCCTAGTAGGACTAGGGAAGGGGAGGGCGCCCTCCTAGGGCTGCCCTTCTCCTTTCCACTAAGGCCCATCGAGGCCCATTTACCTCCCGGGGTTCCAGTAACCTCCCGGTACTCAGAATTCCGTTTTCGCCGGAACCATTCCAACTCCAAACATAGGCTTCCAATATATTAATCTTTATGTCTCGACCATTCCGAGACTCCTCGTCATGTCCGTGATCACATCCGGACTCGAACTCCTTGGTACATCAAAATACATAAACTCATAGTAACCGCCATCGAAACCTTAAGCGTGCGGACCCTACGGTTCGAGAACAATGTAGACATGACCTAGAACTATTCACGGTCAATAACCAACAGCGGACCTGGATGCCCATATTGGTTCCTACATATTCTACGAAGATCTTTGTCGGTCAGACCGCATAACAACATACGTTGTTCCCTTTGTCATCGGTATGTTACTTGCCCGAGATTCGATCGTCGGTATCCAATACCTAGTTCAATCTCGTTATCGGCAAGTCTCTTTACTCGTTCCGTAATACATCATCTCACAACTAACTCATTAGTTGTAGTGCTTGCAAGGCTTGATGATGTGCATTACCGAGAGGGCCAGAGATACCTCTCCGACTATCGGAGTGACAAAACCTAATCTCGAATACGCCAACCCAACATCCGCCTTTGGAGACACCTGTAGTACTCCTTTATAATCACCCGATTACGTTGTGACGCTTGGTAGCACCCAAAGTGTTCCTCCGCAAACGGAGTTGCATAATCTCATAGTTACAGGAACATGTATATGTCATGGATAAGAGCAGTAGCAACATACTAAACGATCGTGTGCTAAGCTAACGGAATGGGTCATGTCAATCGATCATTCAACTAATGATGTGACCTTGTTAATCAAATAACAACTCCTTGTTCATGGTTAGGAAACATAACCATCTTTGATTAACAAGCTAGTCAAGTAGAGGCATACTAGTGACATTCTGTTTGTCTATATATTCACACATGTATTATGTTTCCGGTTAATACAATTCTAGCATGAATAATAAACATTTATCATGAAATAAGGAAATAAATAATAACTTTATTATTGCCTCTAGGGCATATTTCCTTCAAAAGCGCACAAAGGGAGTAAAGTAGAGGGCGTAACATAGCAAGCCCTGCCGCAAGATGCCCTTCGTATGAGAAACTTGTGCGCGGAGGAGCCAAGTCGTGGCCCAGTTGCGCCCTTTGTTTCGTTTCCGAGTCCGCTCAACAAACACAAGTCGGCCAGAATCGCCCGCAAGGTTTGCTTGCGGAAGCAACACCGCCAGTGGTTGTTGATGTTCCGCACTCAGCAAGCGTGTTCGCGCCGGCAAGCTCCCCGAGAGCGTAGAGTATAAACATACGAAGGGCAAGGCACGGCATCGCATTGCAAAGTTGCACAGAAAGGATTTATATACATATACATGTGAATAATGAAACTGTTGCAGAACTAGCTCAGCTGTTTTCATGGCTGAAATTACAGCAACAAGGAGAAACCAGAAGAGCACACCAACATTCGGATTTCGGCGAGCCAGATTTGCCGGGCTGCGAAAGTGCCAAGGTTCCTTCCGGCAAGTTAGAGTCGCCGGGGCTGCGAAATCGATAAGTTTTTCATCCCTCGTCATGCATCCTCTCATGGACCGGGAAAGCGGAGCTGCGTCTTTGAACGAAGCGTGTCTTGTAAAACCCATGCGCGGAGGAGCCAAGTCGTGGCCCAGTTGCGCCCTTGGTTTGTTTCCGAGCCCGCTCAACGATTTAAGTGAGCTGCGACAAGTGTCGCGCCCTTGTTTCGTTTCCGAGTCCGCTCAACAAACACAAGTGCGCTGCAATTGGCCCGGCAAGGTTGCTTGCCGGAAGCAACACCGCCAGCGGGCTGCTGATGTCCCGCACTCAGCAAGCGTGTTCGCGCCGGCAAGCTCCCCGAAAGCGCAGGATGAACATATAAGACGCGAAGTCAAGTAAAGGACGCGCTCCGACAAGCTTTCCCCTCTTTTCATTAAAAACATCCTAGTTTAGTACAAGTCCATAGAGGATGAAAAACATGATAGAGAGGATTACATATTTTAGATGCAACTAAGGCCCGAGGGCTTACAAATTGAAAGATAAGATGCCGTAATCCTCTCCTGTTTCTCTGCTCAGAGTTCAGGAGGTAGGTCAAGGAGTCCTCGGCAAGAGAAGCTTGCCGGGAGGGCAAAGGGCGCCTAGGTGAGCTACAGGCGCAGAAGACACCAAGAGAACACCCGGGAGCCGCCAGAGCTTGGCGGAGACGGAGGCGCCGGAGGCGAGCTTGAAGACGGGTGCTGGGACGTCGGATACTGACGAGGGCTCCTCGCCAGATTACGACGGAACGGCCTTGCCGTCACCCCTCTTCCTCTTCCGCAGCCTCCCACGCCGGCCGCCCAAGGAGACGGCCCGGGGAGTTGTAAGGCAGCGACCGGATGATGGGGTCGCCCGGTGCGCCTGGGCAGCGCGTCCGGCGCCTAGTCGGACCCGCCATCCCTCGTCGCGCTGTCGCTCCCCTCCTCGTCACTCTCGCCGAGGAGGGACCTTCGCTATCGGAGGAGCTGTCCACACAAAGATCTCGCCCGGGTCCCGGAGTCCCCGAAGACCTTGACGGCGAGGAGGTCGCCCTCCATTGACTTGAAATGGAGGGTAAACCCCGCCGTCAAGCTATGGATCCGGGCGAACGTCTTCCACCCTCGATCGAAGTACATGACGCCGGGCTGGGGACACGACACTCACTCGAAAGTGCCGCTGATCCCACACCCCTCATCGCAACTCCATCATCTCGGGCGGATCCGGTTCCATCGCGCTGGCGAACGGGGCCGGCAGCCGGAGGCGACGTCGAGGCGCTCGGCGCAGCTTGATGAAGAATTCCCAGGGATCGTCTCCAGTATGGACCGCCTCGAGGACAGGAGCCGCCGGAGGAGATGGGGAGGCGCGTCGCCACGACCGCCTCTCCCCGACCGCCTCGACCTCGCCTCGCCCGCCGGCCTCGCCCCCTCCCTCTCCCCCTCGTGGCCGGCTCCGCCTCCACGGGAGCGGGATAGGGAGAGGTGCGCTGCCTGGAGGCGACCCTCGCTGCCACCGTTGAAGAACTGGGATTTCCCCCTTCCATGGCAGAAAGGAGAACGGAAGCTGAAGACGAAGAGAGAAGAGGAAGTGTGAAGCCATTGTGCTCCCTTTCCGCCCCTTTTAAAGGGCGAGGTGGGGGCTCAACCGCCCTGCCCGACCAATCAGGAAGCGAGGAGGGCAGAGGAGCGGGGCCGACTCACCATCTCCACCCGTGACGGCTCGGTCTCCCACCTTCGCTGCCCACGACCCCCGTGCATGAGGGCCGCGTGGCGAAAAAGCGGAGCCGGAGCGACGGGTGAAGTGACCTCGCTCTGCACCACAATCACGGGTGTGGATGCCATAAAGACCGCATGCGCCGCCCACGTCTCCCACGACGCCGCAATCGACGCGTGCCGTTACAGGGAGGGGATGCGGCAGATGTGGAAGTGGATTCGACGCACCATGGGCCGCGTGTGCCCGTGCACTGTTTTGGGCCTGGCCCAACAGCGCTCGGCACCGTGTGTGGCCCAGCCGGGGCTCTGCCGGTGTACTAAGGTAGGGGTACCTCAAGACCCCAACTTGTGCACGGCACAGCAGCTTCCAGCGGCGCAGGTCTACCACGTGCTTGCCGGAGACCTTCCTGCTTCATATCAAGCCATTCAAAGACAAAGTATACAAGACAGAAGATCGAGCCCCCGGCAAGCGGAGCTTGCCGGGAAGGCCATCCCAGGCTCAAGGTTATATCACTCGCGCAAGGCCCCGGCGAGAGGAGCTCGCCGGGAAGACAAGAAGATCACATCATAGAAGACACGCCTCGGCGCTATGTGCGTCCCGGCGAGGGCCCGGGGAGCGGCAAGTTACAGAGCCCGGCAAGCTCCCGGGCCCGACTAGGTCAAGGCCCCGGCAAGGTACTTGCCGGGAGGACTGCGCTGTGTGCCTGCGCTCCAGCTCATCCGCCACGCGTGCCGCCTGGGCCTCTCCGGGACGCTGCGTGGCGGATGGTCAGGCAACTGGGGACACGGTGGCACTTCACAGTGGTGGATCCATCGCCCGTGGCGAGCGGAGACGCCAGGCGGGAGCTTTTGGGGTCGACGGCGACGGGCATTAAATGCCCTTGTCCCCCTCTGTCAAAAGTAGGTAGAGACCACTGTTCACGCACTGTAGCTACACTGTTCCCGCACTGTTCCAACTACCACCTCTTTTACGCTTTTACCCCTTTCTCCTACGCTGCCACCTGTTGGCGCCCCCTTTCGACTATAAAAGGGAGGCCCATGCGCACGTAGAGGGGGGTTCGGCTGGTTCGACTCATTCGACGCTACAACACCACCGTACGCTCGCTCTCTCGAGCAAGATCAAATACAAACACAAAGCAGCGATGGGGTTTTATCTCCAGGAGAGCTCCGAAGCTGGGTAAAAAACCCGCCCGCGTGCTCGCCTCGATCTGCTCTCCGTGCCTCCTCCGCCCTCGTACCGCACTCACAAGGGGCCCCGGCCCCATAGGTGCCCGCGGCGGGCAGGATCCCCCCGGCACAGTGAAACCCCACCATCCTTTGTCGATAATGATGCATTTGTAGTTAGTTCTGATGTAAGTCTTGTTGGGTACATTTGTACTCACGTTTGCTTAATTTATGTTTTTGCAGAGAGACTTCAGGCTCGCTAGTAGTTCCGCTTGGACTTCAATGTTTAGCTTCTTACCTCAGCTACGATCTTGTGCCGTCGGCATGATCTGGTAGATAGTCAGGCTTCTCGGCTTTTTTCCTCTATAGATGTCTGTACCCAGACATGTTAAGCTTTCGCATGTGTTTTGACTTGTATGCTCGGAATGTTGGGTCATGAGACCCTTGCTTGTAATATCTCGCTCCTCGGAGCCTATTGAATAAAATACTTTGAGTCATAGAGTTATGTTGTGATGCCATGCTGTATTTTCACATATCGAGCATATTGTGTGTATGATTTGAAATGATTGGTATGTGTGGGATCCAACAACCTAGTTGTTTATTCTTGGTAGCCTCTCTTATGGGAAATGTCTACTAGTGTTTCCACTGAGCCATGGTAGCTTGCTACTGCTCCGGAACACTTAGGCTGGTCGGCATGTGTCCTTCGTTCCTGTGTCTGTCCCTACAGGGAAATGTCACATGGTGTCTACCGGAGTCCTGCTAGCCTGCTACAGCCCGGACCCTCCGGAGTCCTGTTAGCCCAGCTGCTACAGCCCGGATTCACTCGCTGATGACCGACACGTTCGTTGCTAGGTCATGTATGCATGTCCCTGTAAGTTAGTGCCACCTTGGGTTTACGACTAGTCATGTCGGCCCGGGTTCTTTGTCATATGGATGCTAGCGACAATATCATATACATGAGCCAAAAGGTGCAAACGGTCCGGGGCCAGGTAAGGTGGCACCCGTGGGAATACCGTGTGCGAGGTCGCAAAGCGATATGATGTGTTACATGCTAGGTCGGTGTGACTTAGGATCGGGGTCCTGACATTCTCTCACAAGATAAACTAGTCATACAAATGCATCTTGATGTTACGTGCAATGCCACGGGCATCTTGCTAGTAAGAATGAAAACAAATGACAAAAAAATATTGGACGGTGGTTCAAAGTCAAGACTGCAGACACAACGGACAAGGTGGCCTTGTATTGGTATGCTGAGCCGTCTGTTTAACACACAGGAGCTGGTGTGGTCATTATACACACACGCACGCATGCACACGAACTGCATGCACGCAACACTCACACGAACACATGCACCCACGCATGCACGCAACACTCACACGTACACATGCAGCCACGCACGCACGCAACACTCACACGCACACACGCATGCATGCATGCACACACCAGTACACCACACGACCAACACACACTCTCACGCTCAAGTGCTCAACCTACACGTGCATGCGCACACACATCAGCCCCAGATGCACACATACACAACCAGGTGATTCCAGCGCATGGGTTGGAGTCTTGTCGTGCCTAACGTAAATTTGTGTTTATCTGACCTTTTCCCTATGCGAACTGACAGGTGGGACCCACAAGGAACGTGGTCAATTTAACTAGTCAACATGGTGCCACGCAGAATATTTGGCCGGTCAACAGAGTGCATTCCGATGCTGAACCATGAGCAAGTGATCGTATAATCACCGCAAAATGTATATAGTGACTGTAATCAGCTTATTCTGAAGTTCGGTGACCATATTACACTTTTCTCTCTGTAGGCCCTCCAAAACTACATCTCTACACGCTCTCGCATGTTACATCTAACATCTATGCAATAGAGCACTACTACTACACTCTAACATAATAAATTATATGTGTTTTTAGTTTTACTAGATATCATATTGTTACTTAATTATTCAGTTTGCATACATTAAAAATTGCCTTTGAAAAGTATGGCCAGTATCATCTACCGCGCGGGGGAAAATCCCGCCCTTTCCTATTTAATCGGGTTTGTATCGATGGATCGTGCGAAACAGTAAAACTATAGTACTATGCAGTACAAGTGACAGTTCACTGGCCGTCGTGTCGTGTACTCTTCCGTCGTAAGAGTGGAGCGCTCGCTTTCATAAATCTTCTAGTCCCTTTTGCCGACATGTGGGACATCAAGCTACCGGGTCCACGTGCCATACCGAAATACGGTGCAGAGTAGCCGGGGTGAAGCACCCCAGTCATGGCGCCGGCATAGTAATGAGAAATGAGGCGTCAAATCACAAAGCTGCACCTTCCCCGTAGTTAAGTTGGAGGGACAAAGTAATATTGCTAGAAAAAGAAGTTGGAGGGACGAAGCAACCATCATTTCACTCGTTGCTGAATCCGCTTCTCCCTCATCTTCTTCAAGTTAACCACGTGTTGCTTTTGCCGTTGTTCTGCCTCATATGGGACGCGGTCAGCTTGGTAAAGCACTGACACGTAGGACCGCATGTTAGCAAACCGCCAGAACAAACGTCCTCTAAAAATAAGAAACCTCCCCCGCCATCCGCATGGCAAAATCACCTCCTTTTTACTAATCTTGATTCTATAGTTTTTTTAGATTAATATAACTGAGATTTGTATAGATAGCACATAGGAGTAAAACCAAGTGGTACGGTTAAGGGCATCCACAATGTGCAGCCAAATGTGAAAATAGCTTTTGGCATCATGGGAACCATTGTGGATGTGCTGTTGTCGGTGTCAAAACTGGCGGATCTCGGGTAGGGGGTCCCGAACTATGCGTCTAAGGCTAAAGGTAACAGGAGGCAGGGGACACAATGTTTTACCCAGGTTCGGGCCCTCTCGATGGAGGTAATACCCTACTTCCTGCTTGATTGATCTTGATGATATGAGTATTACAAGAGTTGATCTACCACGATATCGTAGAGGCTAAACCCTAGAAGCTAGCCTATGATTATGATTGTTGTTGTCCTACGGACTAAACCCTCCAATTTATATAGACACCGGAGGGGGCTAGGGTTACATAGAGTCGGTTACAGAGAAGGAGATTTATATATCCCAATTGCCAAGCTTGCCTTCCACGCAAAGGAGAGTCCCATCCGGACACGTGACGAAGTCTTCAATCTTGCATCTTCATAGTCCAACAGTCCGGCCAAAGTATATAGTCCGGCTATCCGAGGACCCCTTAATCCCAGACTCCCTCAGTAGCCCCTGAACCAGGCTTCAATGACGATGAGTCCGGCGTGCAGATTGTCTTCGGCATTGCAAGGCGGGTTCCTTCTCCGAATACTCCATAGAAGATTTTGAACACGAGGATCATGTCCTGCTCTGCAAAACAAATTCCACATACCACCGTAGAGAGCACAATATTCCACAAATCTAATCCGCCGACAGCTTTTTTTTTTCATAGCGCGACATCACGCCACGGCTCGATCCTCATTCAAACCTTTTTCACAACCAGCCACTACACGTGCTGCGAGGCGGTTTTATTGGCACGTCTTGTCGAAGCAGAGATCGTGTTCCCCTTATCCGGGGATTCTCATCAATACAGGTGTGGGTAACCCAACCGTGTTTGTTTAATATGACTCCTCGATTTTAGGCAAGTCCCAAACGGCCACGCGGGGGACGCTTGATATTCGTCCTCTTTATAAAGGGGGCCAAGGCATGTCCTTTTTTCCCACGTTTGATCCTTCCCCTCCCACACCTCGAGTTCCAACACCCAAGGCTCAAGCTAAGTGCTTCGGACCTTCAACCATGTCCGGATCCATCCTTCAAGGCCGGTGGATGGCCTCCTCCGTCACAGAGGAGGATGTCAGGAAGCTTAGGGAGGCCAGGTATCTTACCACCGAGATTCCGCACAGGCTGCCTGCTCAAGGGTAGGTCATCCCCACTCCCGAACCCAACGAGAGTGTCATATTTATTTCCCACTTTCTCCGAGGGCTAGGTTTTAGTCTTGATCCCTTCGTGAGAGGGCTCATGTTCTACTACGGGCTAGATTTCCACGATCTAGCTCCGGATTCCATCCTTCACATCTCGTCGTTTATCGTCGTGTGTGAAGCCTTCCTCGGATCAAGACCTTCAACATGAGGCCGAGGGTGATTGACGGGCGTCACGCGGAGTGCGGAGGCGCTATAATAAGCAAATGCGCTGACGCCCCATGGCCAAAGGGTTCCTTCACAGAAACTTCTGTCTTATGGCAACAGGAGTGGTTTTACATTATAGATCCCCGAGGTACAAAGTGGGCGGCCGCTCCAGCGTTCTGCTCGGGCCCTCTGCCGCAACTGGCGTCATGGGTCAACAAGGGGCTGGAATGGGGGCCAATTAACGACGTGCTAACACTGCAAAACCACATCTGGGACCTCCTTAAGAAGGATGTCAGTCTTGTTAAGATAATGCAAGTAATGCTGGTTCGTCGGGTCCTGCCCTGCCAACGTCGACCTCTCCGTATGTGGGAGTTCAACCCGGAAGGACTGCGAACCATCCAACAATTCTTCGGCATGACGCTCAAAGAGATGTATGGGTCATTCTTCGGGTCACGAATAAAGTGTCCGGATACCACTGAGGATGTGGGTCTCAACTGCAACCGCCTGGATACCCAAGTAAGTAATTCCGCTACCGATCACACCGTCCTTTATATTTATTATAACATCATTCTGAAAATTGCTCTCTGCCAGGGCTGGATAAGGAAGGCGAAGAGGATTACGTGTTCGGGCCCTCTTCCCGAAGGCTCGCCGGATCCTTTATTGACCTGGATGCTTGAGCGCGTGCCGTATCAGGTGCCATCAGGAGAAGACAAGGGGAGGAATAGAGAAGCCACAGGTGGGCCTCATACTTTACACATCCAAATCAGGGGAGTAAGTGCCTCCAAGAAGGAGGATAATCGGGGAGGTGAACCTAAAATCCCCTCTCCTCAAGGTAAGAAAAGGGCAGCTGTAACGCCCCGGATTTGATGCGCCAGGTGTCTGCCAGTTATTCGCCATCCTTGCCATGTCATGTGCTTGCGAGTTACATTTTGCCATGTCATCATCTGCATTTCATATCATGTCATCATGTGCATCTCTTTTTGCATATGTGTTCGTCTCATGCATCCGAGCATTTTCCCCGTTGTCCGTTTTGCAATCCGGCACTCCTATGTCCTCCAGCGTCCCCCTTTTGTCTCTTGTTGTGAGCGGGTGTTAAACGTTCTTGGAATGGACCGAGGTTTGCCAAGCGGCCTTGTTATAGCACCGGTAGACCACCTGTCAAGTTTCATGCCATTTGGAGGTCGTTTGATACTCCAAAGGTTAACCGGGTAACCGTAAAACGCCTTTCTCTTTGCAGCCCAACACCCCTTCAAAGTGGCCCAAAACCCATCTAAGTCATCTCCATGCTCTCGGTCGTTCGATCACGATCGCGTGGCCGAAAACCGCACTCCATTTGAAGTCTCCTAGCTCCCTCTACCTATAAATATGTGCTCCTCCAGGATTTTCGCGCAGTCCAAACCCTAGCCCCTTCTCCTCGCCCCGCCAGACGTGTCCGCCGGACACGTCGCCTCGACCAACCACAGGCCGCCATGTCACCCCCGCCGCATCCTGGACCAACCATCGCCCGCCACCTCACTCGCGCCCACACAGACGCCCGCCATGGCTCATGGAGCCATCGCGCACGCAGGCGAGCCCGCCCGCCGGCCGGTAGCCGCGCCCGGCCGGCTCCTCTGCGCCGAACGCTCGCCGCCGCCCGTCCGCCCGGCGACCTCGCCTCCCGCCGCCACCCGATCCGCGCCATCCACGAGCCCTCCCCCCTCATGCGCCGCCGGACCCGCCGCCTTTTCGCTCGGGCGCCGTACCCACACGCCGCCCTGTGTTTCCTCCCTCCGACGCTGCCGCCCCAGCGCCGCCCTGCCTCATGACTATCTCCGCGGCGCCGTCCGCGTCCGGCGCCGCCCACGCCACCTGCCGCGCCGCCCGTGCCCAGATTCGGCCGGCCCCCGCTCCGTCCGTCCTCCTCCGGCCTCTTCCTCGTCTCCGGCAACTTCTCCGGCGACATCTCCGGCGGTCCTGGAAAAGCGTGCAAACCCTAGATCTATCTTTTGAGGTAGTTTTCTGCCAAGTCCCTAACATTTTCATGCCCTGTTCATTGCATCATAACTTCGTGCATATTGCTCCGTTTCATGCGCATGATATATCAAAATGTTCACTGTGAGATACTCTTCATCTCATTCAATTATGCCGTGCTTGTTTGAGTCCATCTTGATGCCCAAATCATCGTTGCAAGAGTGCTATATAATGTTGTCTGCTGTCTGTTAACAGAACATGCTCATTTGTCATTTTTGCCATGTTTGATGTGTGCATCCTATGAGCATGAGCTCTACACGTGTGTTGAACTACATCATGCGATCTTTAAAGGGGTGCAATCCACGTTTTTTGTGAGTTGTGTAGTGAGTGTATCAAGCTTGTTAAGTGGGGTACTTGCTGTTACTATTTTGCTAGGCTGAATCTGCTACATCATGATGCTATGTAAACCTGCTGCTACAAGTTATTCTATGCATAATCTGGAGATGTTCACTAAGGATGTTTTGTTATACATGTCATGATCTATCCATTCATGCCCCTGTTTGCATTTATAGCCTGCTGTAACTTGTTGTTATCCTGCTCCAAACTTGCTAAATAATGTTGCTGTCAGCCAGATTAACATTAAGTTCAGTTTTGCCATGAGATTTGCTAGTGATCCATGCATCCTATGAACATGTTGTTGCCATGCTTAGCTTCATGAACATGTATTCTTACAGTTGGTTGTCTTTCCATGCCATGTATTGCTCTGTGGTGAGTGGTTCAAGCTCACCAACATGCCTACTTATTGTTGGTCCTGCCATGTGTTAATCTGTCATATAACTTGTCATGTTTACATGGGTGCCATCATATTTTCTGTATCCTTTTGGCTCATGGTCAGTAAGGGACTTTTGTTATATGCAATTAGTAGATTCACGCCATGCCTTTGTTTGCCATGATAGCTTCCTGTGGCAAGTTGTTTGATACCTCTAAAAATTGCAACCTGATGTTATTTCTGCCAAGTCTGTAGCTGTTATTATTTGCAATCTTGCCATGTCCTTTTGAGCATGTTATATTGCTTTCTCGAGATAGCTTAGTGTTCTTGTTTTGTCATGCTTTACCTGTAATTCATGCCCATGCCTTTTGTTATTATGTTGAGGTGCTGTAGCTTGTTTTTTTTATGCTTGCTATATGCCTAGTTGCTGTTCTGGACAACTTGTCCTTTAAACTTGTTTAGAGTATGTGTTGAACCGTTGCTCCGTTTTGAGTGTGCTCTATATGAAACTTGCTTAGATTTGCATGTAGTTTCATATTATCATGTAGCATCCTTGTTTTGAGTTGTTTGCTTGATGTTTGAGTGCCTTTTGCACCAATGCCATGCTTAACTTGTTTTGCTCATATATTCTAGGCCGTAGTTTCGAATTAAATGAACTTCATATGTAACTTGACTAGAATCTCATGTAGATAATCTTGGTGCATCTTAACTTGCTGTTTAACAACTTGAACTTAAGGTTTATTCAGTTCTGGACCAATTTCGAAACTTGCATATGAGGACTTACCGGAATTGTTATACGTTGTTTCCGGCCTCATTTACACTTGTGTTGATGTGTTGCTCTTGTTTGCATCATCTCTTGCCATGAGTAGCTCCATGTAGCTTTGTCATGCATCATGCTTGTTGTGCATCATGTCTTGTATATGTGTGGTGTGTTTACCATGTTGTGTGCTTCTTCTCGATAGTTCACGTTTCGTTGCGATCGTGACGATTCGTTCGTCTACGCTTGGTTCGTCTTTGTGGCTTCATCTTCTTCATGGACTCGTTCTTCTTCCTTGCGGGATTTCAGGCAAGATGACCGTCACCTTGGATCTCACTACTATCATTGCTATGCTAGAGCCTCGTTCCATCGCTATGTTGTGCTACCTATCACTTGTTTACCATGCCTCCCAAATTGCCATGTCAGCCTCTAACCTTTTCACCCTTCCTAGCAAACCGTTGCTTGGCTATGTTACCGCTTTGCTCAGCCCCTCTTATAGCGTTATTAGTTGCAGGTGAAGTTGAAGATTGCTCCATGGTGGACAGGATTATGGTTGGGATATCACAATATTTTTTATTTAATTAATGCATCTATATACTTGGTAAAGGGTGGAAGGCTTGGCCTTATGCCTGGTGTTTTGTTCCACTCTTGCCGCCCTAGTTTCCGTCATACCGGTGTTATGTTCCCGGATTTTGCATTCCTTACACGGTTGGGTAATTTGTGTGACCCCCTTGACAGTTCGCTTTGAATAAAACTCCTCCAGCAAGGCCCAACCTTGGTTTTACCATTTGCCTCACCACCACCTATACCCTTCCCTTGGGTCGGCCAACCCAAGGGTCATCTTTATAGCCCCTCGGGCGGTTGCTTGTCTAAGTGCTGGTCCGAACCAGAGCCACTTGCAGCGCCACCTCGGGGAAACTTGAGGTCTTGTTTTAGTTGTACGTAGTGTTCATCCGGTGTTGCCCTGAGAACGAGATATGTGCAGCTCCTATCGGGATTATCGGCGCATCGGGCGACTTTGCTTGTTTTGTTTTACCATTGTCGAAAGTCTTGTAAACCGGGATTCCGAGACTGGTCGGGTCTTCCTGGGAGAAGGAATATCCTTCGTTGATCGCGAGAGCTTATCATGGGCTAAGTTGGGACACCGCTGCAGGGTATAAACTTTCGAGAGCCGTGCCCGCGGTTATGTGGCAGATGGGAATTTGTTAATGTCCGGTTGTAGATAACTTGACACCAGATCCGAATTAAAACGCATCAACCGCGTGTGTAGCTGTGATGGTCTCTTTTCGGCAGAGTCCGGGAAGTGAACACGGTTTTTGGGTTATGTTTGACGTAAGTAGGAGTTCAGGATCACCTCTTGATCATTGCTAGCTTCACGACCGTTCCCTTTGGTCTCTTCTCGCTCTTATTGGCATATGTTAGCCACCATATCATGCTTAGTCGCTGCTGCAACCTCACCACTTTACCCCTTCCTTTCCCATTAAGCTTTGCTAGTCTTGCTACCCATGGTAATGGGATTGCTAAGTCCTCGTGGCTCACAGATTACTACAACAACAGTTGCAGGTACAGGTTACGCGATGATCATGACGCGAGAGTGATGTTTGCTCATTTGGAGTTCTCCTTCTGCTTCTTCTTTGATCAGGGGATAGGTTCCAGGTCGACAGCCTGGGCTAGAAGGGTGGATGTCGTTTGAATTTCTGTTTGTGTTTCATCCGTAGTCGGATGGTGCTCTTTTGTAAGATGATGTTGTATTCGTGTGGCTTTGTATGCCTTTTGTATGTATCCCCATCTATTATGTAATGTTGATGTAATGATATCCACCTTGCAAAAGCATCTTCAAGATGCCCTTCTATCCTTGGTGGGACCTTCGAGTTCCTTTAGGATAGGGTCGCATCTTGGGCATGACAAGTTGGTATCAGAGCCCCGACCTACCGTAGGAGCCCCCTTGATTGATCATGTAGTTTGGCCGTTGTTGAGTCTAGAAGAAAACTGTTTTCGGAGTCTAGTTATATCGGAGAGTAGGAATTCTTTTTACTCCTCAGCCCCTTCGTCGCTCTGGTGAGGAATCTTGACGTAGGTGTTTTGAATTACTTCTCTTCCCATTCAAATTTTTCTTTAGGTTCATGCAGTTGGTTTTTCGGGCGTTTGTTCTCAGCTCTTTTCATCCGGTGCATTTCTCGTCAAGTTGACTCGAGCCTCTTCATCTTTGCCAAGTTCAATCCTCAGTTGTTTTCTTTTCCCACCCGCCCACCCTTTTCCTTCAAGGAGCCGGAGTCCGTAATCGAGTATACATCCTACTCGTGTGAAGCCTTTGTTTTCTTTCCTCAATGATTTCAGCCAGTGTTTTCTCTTCAAGATATTCATCGGTTCCCCTTCCAAGTTGCCTTTGTTTTTTTCCCTCCCTCCCACCCTTTTTCTTCCCGGAGTCTGAGTCTCTCTCGACCACCAATTTCATTTGTGTGGAACTTCTTCAGTCTTTCGCCAATTGTTTCAACTGGTGAATTCTCGTCTTGGCAGACATTCTTCATCTCTTTTTCTTCTCTGGTGGATTCAATTCCAATTTTCGGGTTGATTATATTCTTTCCCTCGGCTCAAGTGTTTTCCCTGCTCGTTTGCCTCTCGCCATTCAATCATTCCAGAGTTCGGAAGACATCTCAGGAGATTCGTCTATGTTCCAATTTATTCGAGGTTGTCACCTCATTCAAATATTTCAATTGTTCCGGTGCATCATCTGTTTGTTCAACATCCCTTTCCAACGGTGTTATCTCTTCAGTGGGCCCTAACCCACAGGTCTTTTCCCAGGATCTTACCTTACTCTTCTAATCCCCCTGGAGTTTTTCACAATTCTTTTCATTTGTAACGTAAGAATGGATCCCATCAGTCACATGCCTTCTCCAAGATCTCTTTCAAATTCTTTTCATTGTCGGCTTAACCCCCCCTTCGCTTTTCATTCTCCCAGAGTATCTTAGTAATTTTGGTGGTGTTTCTCGTCATCATTTGAAGACCAAAGAATAAGATTTCTCTTAAATCTTGTCCATTCTCCCGGAGATTCACGGTGCTAGCTCGATGTTATCCTATCAAATTGTTTCAAGTCATGCAAATTCTTTTCATCCATCCGGAGCATTTCAGGAGTTGCTTTCTCTCTCGATCATCCGGAGGCCATCTTTTCGGAAGATTTCTTCGTTCTAAGTTTTCAGATTCGTTCTCCAATTATTCTATATCTGTGCCCTTTCGTTTGTCTAAATATTCTTCCGGTGCTTCGTTCAAGTATTCTTCAATTAGTTCGCGATCTCTTCGTTCTTTTGCATCTAAATCCCCTCAAGCATATTGGTTCTTCTAATTCTTCCCGGTGATTCTTTCTCTTTCATCAGTCATTTTCGAATTCTTACGGTGGTTCGTTCAAGATTCTTTTCTTGGTTTATCATATTAATTCATTCGTTCTTTCCAAATCCTACCGGTGGTTCATGAAGACTTTCTCAAGTTTTGTGCTATACCCCCTTTAATCCTTTTCAACAAGAATAAGTAGTATGCAAAATCCATTGCTTGTCATCAATTTAATTTGGTGAAGGATAAGCATACAATAAAGCTTGTTCTTATTTCATCCAAGTGAGTAATCCTTTCCTTCAGAGTTTGTTCGTGAGGAATAAATGCTAGTTCCAAGTGTTTTCATCTTTTCTTTTCCGGAGTTCAAATTTCCTCGGCCATCTCGTCGGAACCTCCATCTAAATCACCGTAAGCTTTAATCTTATTCTTTCATCCTTCATTTTTATCTCATCATCCTTTTTTCACCGAAGTTCTTCATGGTGGTTCTTCATGATTTAATCCATTCTTCAAGAGTTCATCAAGATTCTTGTTGGAGGAGTTCAAGCATATTTTCTTCTCACGTCTCGAAGTGCAATTAATTCTTCGTCTTCTTTTGAAGTGGAGTTTGGCATTTCTTCTTTCTTCCCAGTTATTTAATCTTTTCCGCTCGTGGCCGGTTGTCACCTCAAAAATTTTGAGATATTATCCATAAGACCACAACAAGCTTATTCTTTTTGTTGTTGATTTTCTCAACAACTCCGTTTAAACCTTCCTTCTAAAGATGCTTTCAATTTCATTCGTGGCACAAGTTGTCATTTTCTTCTCCGTTCATTTCATTCAACTATTTCAAGTCTTTCCGGAGGTTTTGTGTCATGTCTTCATCAAGTATCGTTCCATCCTCTCAAGCTCGTGTTCTATTCTTTCCATTTTCAGCCGGAGTGCTGCCTAAATTCTTCCATTATTATTCCTTTCCTATCTTGTTCTATTCGGAGTGCTTTCAGAGTCTATCTTATTTCCATGAGATTTTGATTGTTGTCATATTCGCCGTTCCTCTTTTCTACCCGAGTTCTGTCGACTTTGTTCATCTTCTTTCTTGTGGTTTTATTTCACCTCTTCCTTTTTCCCCTCCGTCTCGGTCCTAAGATCTCGGGACAAGATCTCTTGTTAGTGGAGGAGTGTTGTAACGCCTCGGATTCAATGCGCCAGGTGTCTACCAGTTATTCGCCGTCCTTGCCATGTCATGTGCTTGCGTGTTGCATTTTGCATGTCATCATCTGCATTTCATATCATGTCATCATGTGCATCTCCTAAGATCTCGGGACAAGATCTCTTGTTAGTGGAGGAGTGTTGTAACGCCCAGGATTCGATGCGCCAGGTGTCTGCTAGTTATTCGCCATCCTTGCCATGTCATGTGCTTGCGTGTTGCATTTTGCCATGTCATCATCTGCATTTCATATCATGTCATCATGTGCATCTCTTTTTGCATACGTGTTCGTCTCATGCATCCGAGCATTTTCCCCGTTGTCCGTTTTGAAATCCGGCACTCCTATGTCCTCCGGCGTCCCATTTTGTCTCTTGTTGTGAGCGGGTGTTAAACGTTCTTGGAATGGACCGAGGTTTGCCAAGCGGCCTTGGTATAGCACCGGTAGACCGCCTGGCATGTTTCGTGCCATTTGGAGGTCATTTGATACTCCAACGGTTAACCGGGTAACCGTAAAACGCCTTTCTCTTTGCAGGCCAACACCCCTTCAAAGTGGCCCAAAACCCATCTAAGTCATCTCCATGCTCTCGGTCGTTCGATCACGATCGCGTGGCCGAAAACCGCACTCCATTTGAAGTCTTCTAGCTCCCTCTACCTATAAATATGTGCCCCTCCCGGATTTTCGCGCAGTCCAAACCCTAGCCCCTTCTCCTCGCGCTGCCGGACGAAATCGCCGCCGCAAGACGTGTCCACCGGACACGTCGCCTCGACCAACCACAGGCCGCCACGTCACCCCCGCCGCCTCCTGTACCAACCACCGCCTGCCACCTCACCCGCGCCACGCGCCCGTCGCCGCCATGTTCAAGACAGCCCATCGCGGGCCCACGCAGCCCGCCCGCCGCTGGCCGGCCGCGCTAGCTTAGCTCCCTCGCCGCCGGGCCGCTGCCGCCGCCGCCCGTCCGTCGGCGACCTCGCCTCCGCCGCCGCCCGCGCGCCATCTCGAGCCCCGAGCGCGCGCAGACCAGCCGCCTTTCGCCGGCGCCGTCCCCACGTGATGCCGCCCTCTGCGTCTCCTCCTCCTCCGACGCTGCCGGCCCAGCAGCGCCGCCCGGCCTCAGACCATCTCCGCGGCGCCGTCCCTCGCAGATCCGCGCCGCCCACGCCCTTGCGCCGCCCGCGCCAGATCCGGCCGGCCCCCGCTCCGTTCGTCCTCCTCCGGCCTCTTCCTCGTCTCCGGCAACTTCTCCGGCGACATCTCTGGCGGTCCTGGAAAAGCGTGCAAACCCTAGATCTATCTTTTGAGGCAGTTTTCTGCCAAGTCCCTAACATTTTCATGCCCTGTTCATCGCATAATAACTCCGTGCATATTGCTCCGTTTCATGCGCATGATATATCAAAATGTTCGTTGTGAGATGCTATTCATTTCATTCAATTATGCTATGCTTGTTTGAGTCCATCTTGATACCCAAATCATCGTTGCAAGAGTGCTATATAATGTTGTCTGTTGTCTGTTAACAGAACATGCTCATTTGTCATTTTTGCCACTACATGTGTTTTGAACTAAATCATGCCATATTTAGAGAGGTGCAATGCATGTTTTTTGTGAGTTGTGTAGTGAGTGAATCAAGCTTGTTAAGTGGGGTACTTGCTGTTACTATTTTGCTTGGCTGAATCTGCTACATCATGATGCTATGTAAACCTGCTACTACAAGTCATTCTATGCATAATCTGGAGATGTTCACTAAGGATGTTTTGTTATACATGTCATGATCTATCCATTCATGCCCCTGTTTGCATTTATAGCCTGCTGTAACTTGTTGTTATCTGGCTCCAAACTTGCTAAATGATGTTGCTGTCAGCCTGATTAACATCAAGTTCAGTTTTGCCATGAGCTTTGCTAGTGATCCATGCACCCTATGAACTTGCTATTGCCAATCTTAGCTTCATGAACATGTATTCTTGCTGTTGGTTGTCTTTCCATGCCACGTATTGCTCTGTGGTGAGTGGTTCAAGCTCACCAACATGCCTACTTATTGTTGTTCCTGCCATGTGTGAATCTGTCATATACCTTGCCATGTTTACATGGGTGCCATCATATTTTCTGTGCCCTTTTGGCTCATGGTCAGTAAGGGACTTTTGTTATATGAAATTAGTAGATTCATGCCATGCCTTTGTTTTCCATGATAGCTTCCTGTAGCATGTTGTTTGATAGCTATAAACATTGCAACCTGATGTTATTTCTGCCAAGTCTGTAACTGGTATTATTTGCAAACTTTCCATGTCCTTTTGAGCATGTTATAGTGTTTTCTGGAGATAGCTCAGTGTTCATGTTTTGTCATGCTTTACCTGTACTTCATGACCATGCCTTCTGTTATTATGTTGAGGTGCTGTAGCTTGTTGTTTTGATGCTTGCTATATGCCTAGTTGCTGTTCTGGAGAACTTGTCCTTTAAACTTGTTTAGAGTGTATGTGTTGAACCGTTGCTCCGTTTTGAGTGTGCTCTATATGAAACTTTCTTAGATTTGCATGTAGTTTCATATTATCATGTTGCATCCTTGTTTTGAGTTGTTTGCTTGATGTTTGAGTGCCTTTTGCACCAATGCCATGCTTAACTTGTTTTGCTCATATCTTCTAGGCCGTAGTTCCGAATTAAATGAACTTTATATGTAACTTGACTAGAATCTCGTGTAGATCATCTTGGTGCATCTTAACTTGCTGTTTAACAACTTGAACATAAGGTTTATTCAGTTCTGGACCAATTTCGAAACTTGCATATGAGGACTTACCGGAATTGTTATACGTTGTTTCCGGCCTCATTTACACTTGCGTTGATGTGTTGCTCTTGTTTGCATCATCTCTTGCCATGAGTAGCTCCATGTAGCTTTGTCATGCATCATGCTTGTTGTGCATCATGTCTTGTATATGTGTGCTGTGTTTACCATGTTGTGTGCTTCTTCTCGATAGTTCACGTTTCGTTGCGATCGTGAGGATTCGTTCGTCTACGCTTGGTTCGTCTTCGTGGCTTCATCTTCTTCATGGACTCGTTCTTCTTCCTTCCGGGATTTCAGGCAAGATGACCGTCACCTTGGATCTCACTACTATCATTGCTATGCTAGTTGCCTTGTTCTATCGCTATGCTGCGCTACCTATCACTTGTTTACCATGCCTCCCAAATTGCCATGTCAGCCTCTAACCTTTTCACCCTTCCTAGCAAACCGTTGCTTGGCTATGTTACTGCTTTGCTCAGCCCCTCTTATACCGTTGTTAGTTGTAGGTGAAGTTGTAGATTGCTCCATGGTGGACAGGATTATGGTTGGGATATCACAATATCTCTTATTTAATTAATGCATCTATATACTTGGTAAAGGGTGGAAGGCTCGGCCTTATGCCTGGTGTTTTGTTCCACTCTTGCCGCCCTAGTTTCTGTCATACCGGTGTTATGTTCCCGGATTTTGCGTTCCTTACGCGGTTGGGTGATTTATGGGACCCCCTTGACAGTTCGCTTTGAATAAAACTCCTCCAGCAAGGCCCAACCTTGGTTTTACCATTTGCTTCACCACCACCTATACCCTTCCCTTGGGTCGGCCAACCCGAGGGTCATCTTTATTTTAGCCCCCCCGGGCCAGTGCTTGTCTAAGTGTTGGTCCGAACCAGAGCCACTTGCAGCACCACCTCGGAGAAACTTGAGGTCTGGTTTTAGTTGTACGTAGTGTTCATCCGGTGTTGCCCTGAGAACGAGATATGTGCAGCTCCTATCGGGATTGTCGGCGCATCGGGCGGCTTTGCTGATTTTGTTTTACCATTGTCGAAATGTCTTGTAAACCAGGATTCCTAGACTGATCGGGTCTTCCTGGGAGAAGGAATATCCTTCGTTGATCGCGAGAGCTTATCATGGGCTAAGTTGGGATACCCCTGCATGGTATAAACTTTCGAGAGCCGCGCCCACGGTTATGTGGCAGATGGGAATTTGTTAATGTCCAGTTGTAGATAACTTGACACCAGATCTGAATTAAAACGCATCAACCGCATGTGTAGCCGTGATGGTCTCTTTTCGGCGGAGTCCGGGAAGTGAACACGGTTTTTGGGTTATGTTTGACGTAAGTAGGAGTTTAGGATCACCTCTTGATCATTGCTAGCTTCACGACCATTCTGTTTGCTCTCTTCTCGCTCTTATTGGCGTATGTTGGCCACCATATCATGCTTAGTCGCTGCTGTAACCTCACCACTTTACCCCTTCCTTTCCCATTAAGCTTTCCTAGTCTTGATACCCATGGTAATGGGATTGCTGAGTCCTCGTGGCTCACAGATTACTACAACAACAGTTGCAGGTACAGGTTACGAGATGATCATCACGCGAGAGCGATGTTTGCTCGTTTGGAGTTCTCCTTCTGCTTCTTCTTCGATCAGGGGATAGGTTCCAAGTCGGCAGCCTGGGCTAGCAGGGTGGATGTCGTTTGAGTTTCTGTTTGTGTTTCATCCGTATTCGGATGGTGCTCTTTTGTAAGATGATGTTGTATTCGTGTGGCTTTGTACACCTTTTGTATGTATCCCCATCTATTATGTAATGGTGATGTAATGATATCCACCTTGCAAAAGTGTCTTCAAGATGCGCTTCTATCCTTGGTGGGACCTTCAAGTTCCTTTAGGATAGGGTTGCATCTTGGGCGTGACAGCAGCCTCTGAAGACTTGGAAACAGAGGCCTCCAAACGAGGGAAGAAACCCTTGCCAAGGGGCCCTGCCCCAGAGGGCGTCCTTACCGCACAGCGCCCGCAAGGGGGCCAGCACTCCACCGAGCCGTAAGTAAAAAGAGTACTTTGGTAAATATATCCTGTTTTGTGTCTGAGAATAATAACTGAGACATATCCGGCTCGTATCCCTTCTCCACAGAGTTTGTCTTCGGGGGATCTTCTTCCGGAGGTGATGGAGAGCGAAATGCCTCCCCGCCTCCCCGCCACATGGGGCGGACGACCCTGAGGTGTCATCATGGAGGATTTCTCCTGATCCGTCGAGGCCAGAAGTTGACACTTCGGCTGCCCGAAGTTCGGAATATTTGGCCCCCAAGGAGAGCGATAGAAAGAGTCGGGGATTGTACGGCATACAGCCGGACACACTGATGGGTCTTCTGGAGCGAGCGGCCATCTCAGAGACACATCGTACCTTAATGGGTATGGTGATTGGGAGGATTTCGTCCGCCAAAATCGGTTTGAATTAAGCCTTTACAAGTCTGCTGAGCGGCTTTGAGGTACGCAAAATAATATATGTATTTCTGATGGTAGCACACATGTTAGGTGTGCTCTGTACAGATAGTAGCCCCTGAGACTCTGGTTGCCATCCAGAGGTGGCAAACAGAGGATCATAATCCCAGGTACTAATTGCGCTTCTTTTATGTGCAGGCGGCTGATTGTCTGGCGGCTGACTGACTGCTGAAATTGCCAAACTGAAGCGACAGCTTGACGTGGCGGATGCCGACATCACGCTTGTTAACATGCGGCTTGACGAGGCCCAGGGTATGTATTTTCGGCTTGTCAGTAAATTGTAAGAGGAGCATTATGCTAGTATCTATAATATACTATGACTGCAGATGGAGGTGCTGCCGTAGAGACCCTTCGGGCGGAGCTTGCCCGAGCCAAGGAACAAGCTCGAATAAGTGATGCGGCCGCCCTGAAGGCGGTCGAAGAGTTGAGAGCCGAACAGGCTGCTCATCACCAGAGCGAGGAAAGGATAGCCGAGATGGCTGTTGAGCTGAGAGATGCTGCCGACCGCTATGAGCTCCTTGAAAAGGACAGTCAAGCAAGAGCGGACGACCTGAAGAAGGCCCTGGAGGCAGACAAGGAAACCCGCTCTGAAATGAGAGGGATAAGGGAGGAGCTTCGTGAAGCTGGAGATATCACGGCTGGGAGGCCCTATTTGTTGCGGATGAAGTTCGGAGATCCGAAGTATGCCCCTCTGGATAAGTTGCGGAGTGCTGAAGACGCGTATGCGGACCTGGCAAGGAGTACTGCTGATGCGACTGAGTTTTACAAAGATCGGAAAGACCATAAGGTAGAAAGGTTATTCTGGTTGCAGTTCAGTGCCCCGACGCGTCCGCTGTCGTTGAATGAAAGGATGGCCGCTTGGGACCAGCTCCACAGGTTGTCTGGGCTTGCTATGAGGTCTGTCGTGGATCATCTTTGGCCACGTGGACCAAGGCCGGACAGTTATTTTGGATTAGTGCAACAATTCATTGCTGCTGTGTCGCATATCGATGCTGTCAAGAGGTCGGCGTGCATGTTAAAACATACTAAGCTGGGATGGAAACTACCGCTATTGCAACCCAGGGTCCGGCGGAAGGCCAGGACCCGGCCGAGCACTATTTTGAAGAAGTCTTAGAAGACATCTATTTAATAGAGGCTCGGTGCTCGAAGAGTGCCATGTTCGAGTGACATGTATCTCAATTGTAAAAACAATGCTATTTTGATTATAAAGGCTGTGTTTATACTTTTGCCCGAAAGTATTATAGTGCCTCCTGTGCGGCCGTTTATGTATGTATATAACCTGAAAGTTTGCAGTCGTCGGCTTCAGCCCCACGCCTATAATGCGGGGGTGTTCGAGAAAACGTGTAGTCACACTTTATCCAACGTCTTGGTACGTTAAGGAGGTGGTAGCGCGGCGAACCAGGCAATCGGACTATATAGCTTTAACACTTTCACTTAGCCATAGGAGTTTGACAGTGGGGCTACTATATAGCCCCTGGTACTTCCGCGTTCATCCGAATATGGTGCGCATACATACATGACCGGGAAACCGGTCCTTCGTTAATGCGGAGGAATCACGAAGATTCCGTTGAGTCATCGAGTGGTTGACCAGTCTCGCGTTGTATCAGGACAGTTAGTTTTTGGCTATCTCTACTAAGGTGCTCATCCAGATGAACCAGGGCACAATCCCAGTAGTTCTCCCAGAGTCGCCTTAGCCGATAGAGCGGAACGTAAGGTAGCAAAACACGGGATCCGGGCAAACCCAACATTTGACCAAAGACATGATTCGAAGGTGATGCATATAAGGCCAAACTCACGACGCCGAACACTCCCTAAGGTATTCGGACTTTACAACATATACTGGGCTAAATAACGCCCTCGATAATAAGCCCTGAGTTTCCAGGTATGTGCATTAGTCCGGTGTGACAAAAATGCCAACAATGCTAGTATCCGTCCCGGTTGTGTTAAGTTTCCGGAGGGGAAGAAGCAACAAGAGACATTAAAGAGGTTTACGCAGGGTCTTAATCTAAAGAGAAACCTTTGAGCGGGGCCCTGCTGCACGTCTGCGCCTTTGTCTCCGTTGTGCCATATCCTGGAAGGGTGTAGCACGATGATCATCTGTAAAAAGGAAAAACCCAGGTGAAAGACTTCGTGCGAAGGGTTGGTTAATCTGAATGAACCATGAAAATGCGATATGTTATTGTATTAATAGGGTCGAGCCAAACTATGGGCTTCTTTTTTTTTGCGAGCAGCCCTTAGCACCACTTATGGGGGTATCCCCGCTGGGCTGTTACATCTGGTGGAGTGCCGGACTTGTCTAACTGTGTCTGTGGTCTTGACAACCGACCGTTTATTCTGGTTGGAGGGGCCGCTCAGTGTTCGGCTGCTAGAGCCGCCACATATTCTTCCACATGTAAGGAACGCTCTGTGTTTCCGCTAACTGTGATGACGCCACTTGGACCGGGCATCTTAAGTTTAAGATAGGCGTAGTACGATACTGCATTAAAATGAGCAAAGGCCGTTCTTCCGAGTAGTGCATGATAGCCGCTTCGGAATGGAGCAATGTTGAAGATTAGTTCTTCGCTTCTGAAGTTGTCGGGAGAACCGAATACAACCTCTAGTACTAGAGAGCCCGTGTAGTGGGCCTCGACGCCTCGTATCACTCCCTTAAAGGTAGTGTTGCTTTGGTTGCTTCTTGACGGGTCTATCCCCATTTTGCGGACAGTGTCCTGACATATTAGGTTAAGACTACTGCCGCTGTCCATAAGGACTCGAGTGAGATGGTATCCATCAATTATTGGGTCGAGCACCAGGGCAGCCGATCCTCCGTGCCGGATACTAGTTGGATGATCCCTGCGATCAAAAGTGATCGGGCATGCCGACCAGGGATTGAATTTGGGGGCGACGGGCTCCACAACGTATACGTCTCGGAGTGCGCGTTTGCGCCTTCTCTTTGGAATGTGAGTTGCGTAAATCATATTCACTGTTTTGACTTCTGGTGGGAATTTTTTCTGTCCCCCAGTGTTCGGATAGCGAGACTCATCCTCGTCTTCGCCTAGCCTCTCCCTCCCCTTGTGTTCGGCATCTAGCTTGCCGGCTTGCTTGAAAACCCAGCACTCTCTGTGGGTGTGATTTGCAGGTTTTTCGGGGGAGCCACGAATCTGACATAATTTGTCTAGAATTTTATTTAGGCTGGATGGTCCATCTCTGCTGCCTTTAAATGGCTTCTTCCGTCGACCGGGTCGAGAGCCCCTGAATCCGGCGTTGACCGTCGTGTTATCTAGGTTGTCTTCATTATTTCGACGCTTGTTTGTATTGTGTCGCGGCTTCTCGTTGACATCTCTGACTTCGGATGTGCCTGGGTCGCTGGTGCCACTACGGGCCAGCCAACTGTCCTCGCCCGCGCAAAAGCGGGTCATGAGGCTTGCTAAGGCTGCCGTTGTCCTTGGCTTTTCTTGGCCGAGGTATCTGGCAATCCATTCGTCCCGGACACTGTACTTGAAGGCTGCTAGGGCCTGGGCATCCGGGCAGTCAATGATTTGATTCTTCTTAGTAAGAAATATGTTCCAAAGTTTTCACGCGGACTCTCCGGGCTGTTGAATTATGTGACTTAGGTCGTCTGCATCCGGAGGTCGGACATAAAAGCGTCCTCAAGTTCTTCCCAACTTCCAATTGAGTTTTGAAGGAGGCTTTTCAACCAGTGCCGAGCTGGTCCTTTCAACTTGAGGGGTAGGTATTTAATGGCATGGAGATCGTCTCCGCGGGCCATGTGGATGTGAAGAATGAAGTCTTCGATCCAGACCCCAGGGTCTGTCGTTCCGTCGTATGCCTCTATATTCACGGGTTTAAATCCGTCTGGAAATTCATGGTCCAGCACCTCATCGGTGAAGCACTGGGGGTGTGCAGCACCCCTATATTTGGACATGTCGTGGCATGCTGTCGATGGTTGTTGTGTTCGGTTCTGATTCCTAGCTGGTATTCGATCAATGTGATCGTTTTGGTAGCTCTGATCCTGTGCCGAAGCGTGCTTCCTAGATCCATAGATGGACCTGGCCATACCGGACTTTTTGTCCAAGAGCTCACGTAAATCGTGTGCTGACTTGTGCGCGGCATCATTAGCCGTCCTATCGTGGCCACGAGGTGGTCGGTCCGGCTGATCAGCCGTTTTCGGTTGAATGAGCTCTATGGCCTCGTCGTCGAATTCGGGCAGCAGCTTGCGCTTTTGATAGCTCTTTGTGTGGCGATTGTCACTGTATTTCTCTTCAGTGTCAAGCACTTTGTTCCATCTGCGGTTGAGCGTGTCGTGCGCGGCCTTAAGCCTTTGCTTCTGCTTCTTTAGGCTCCTCGCGGTGGCAATGAGCCTTCTGTGGAATTTCTCTTGTTCCAAGTGTTTTTCTAGGATGATGAGTGCATCATCGTCCGGACTGTTCTCCTCTCCGGAGACACGTTGATGAATTTTACCCTCGGGGTCGGCGTCATCTGACGTCGGCTCCGGACTATGTTCACCGTCGCTTGGCTCATCCTGCTCCATCGCTGGGTCCATGGGGTCGTCGTTTCCTTTCGAGTCCACCAGGGTATTATCCTTTCTTGTGCTGTTGTCGCTGTTTTTACTGTGGCGGGATTTAGAGCGGCGCCTACGGCGTCACTTTGGTGGCTTATCGAGGGGATTATCCTTCGTTGCATCATCACCATCGCCTTCTTTTGGTGTGTCCACCATATATATATCATATGATGAGGTGGCAGTCCAGCGCCCAATGGGCGGTGGTTCCTATTCTTCTCCTGCATCGTCGTAAATACCGTCGACGTCTTCGGGGTCGAAATCAAGCGTGTTGGTTAAGTCATCGACGGTGGCTATGAAGTGGGTGGTGTGTGGGGAACGAATTTCTTCGTTGTCCGCTTCCCACTCGAGTCGTACATAGTTCGGGCAAGAGTCTCCTGACAAGGAGAGATACCTTAGTGAATTTAGCATGTCATCCAAGGGCGAGTGCTGAAAGATATCCGCGGAGGTGAACTCCATGACCGCTGCCCAATCAGATTCAATAGGCACGGTCGTACGCGGTTCGGATCCTGTAGCCAGAGTCGAGCCCGAGGGTCCGATGATACCGGCCTCATAGGAGGTGAGGTCAGTGTTCGGCTCCAAGGCCGAGGAGTGTGCAGCCTCTGTGGCGGGGTCCATCCACCCGTCCTCGGATGGCACGATCTGCTCCGGATTGATTCCTGGCGCCGCCGCAGGCGCAATCTCCCGAACACTGTCCGATGGCAGATCTAAGTCATGCTCGTCGTGACTGTTCGGCGCACCTGACATGAGCTCGAATACGCCAAAGATCAAGTCTCCGCGGATGTCGGCAGTATAGTTCAAGCTTCCAAGCCTGACCTGATGGCCAGGGGCGTAGCTATCGATCTGCTCCAGATGGCCAAGCGAGTTGGCCCACAGTACGAAGCCACCGAATACGAAGATCTGTCCGGGAAGGAAAACATCTCCATGGACCGCGTCGTTGAAGATGATTGAAGGAGCCACCAAGCCTTATCGCGACGGCACAGTGGAACTCTCAATGAAATCACCAATGTCGGTGTCAAAACCGGCGGGTAGGGGGTCCCGAACTGTGCGTCTAAGGCTAAATGTAACAGGAGGCAGCGGACACGATGTTTTACCCAGGTTCGGGCCCTCTCGATGGAGGTAATACCCTACTTCCTGCTTGATTGATCTTGATGATATGAGTATTACAAGAGTTGATCTACCACGAGATCATAGAGGCTAAACCCTAGAAGCTAGCCTATGATTATGATTGTTGTTGTCCTACGGACTAAACCCTCCGGTTTATATAGACTACGGAGCCGGCTAGGGTTACACAGAGTCGGTTACAGAGAAGGAGATCTATATATCCGAATTGGCAAGCTTGCCTTCCATGCAAAGGAGAGTCCCATCCGGACACGGGACGAAGTCTTCAATCTTGTATCTTCATAGTCCAATAGTCCGGCCAAAGTATATAGTCCGGTTGTTCGAGGACCCCTTAATCCCGGACTCCCTCAGTTGCCAAAGCCAAAAAGATGGAACCGAAGCTCCCTGATTGATTGATTGAAGGAATAGAAAAAATGCAACGTCTCTCCTCTTTCTCTCGTGCTTGGATGCATGTACAGTATAGAGCATAGAATCTACTCCCCTATCCCTTCTATCACAAATCACAAAGCAGTGAGGCGTCAAATCACAAAGCACGGACAAAGAAACCATCGTTTCACTCTTCGTTGACTCTGCCTCTCCATCGTCTTCTTCGAGAAACCACCTCACCGCACTAAGCTGGACGGACGACGCTATTGTGTACTAGTAGTACTAGTACATTTACGCGTCCTTTGGTTCAACGGACTTCCTCGATGCAAATAAGGCGGTTGTCTTGGCTTGCAGGCGGCACTTGCGAACGACTTACTGTGGCTTCCCTCAATGGTGTTCTCTCTGTCGAACGCACTTCACCAAACCACAATGTTCGAGATATCATCGACGTCACTGCAATGGGGAAGGAAGTCAAATATAGTTACTACCTCCATTTTTTGTACACAAGGCCAGTATATCAAAATTACAATTTGCAAAAGGCCACTAACACTAATCGAGGCAAAATTGATGGGGTTTGCCTCGTACTAGCAACCAAGGACATTAATATACCATGCATGCATGCCAAAGTGAGAAGGTTGGTTTGCATGGCGCTGCATTAATCAAGCGATGAGGAGTGAGATGGTTAGCTCTTTGGGCTTTGGAGAAAAAAATACGCATTAATTGACATGTCAAACGAAGATTTGTATCGATTAATCCCGTGAAGGAAAACCCCACCTTTCTTTTTTAACACTAGTACTCCTAGTACGTGCGTACTTATCCTATTTGGATCTAGGCCTTGCATTGCCATACTTTGCCACACATTTTTGCCAATCTTGCCTAAAGTTTTCAAAATGAAAAGGAGGTACCCTTGTGCACGGCTGTCTCGGTCGGACCGCACCCTCACACGGTCGCTCCTGCATGTCGCGGTCGCACCACACCCTCACACAGTCGCTCCTGCACGCCGCAAACCCAACCAAGGGAACGCACCCTCACTGACACGTGCTGTCGCATGTGAACAAACCAAACTTAGCCATCCTACCGCTGACACATAATTTTCGTTCATAGAGTATGTTTATCCAACCGCATGTTGGGGAGTATCCATACGACCCGTGCGGTGGTCTGTTGGGGAAGAAGAAGAGGTGAGGAAGAATGGTTAGGCGGCGTAGGATATTCATCCAACCGCCTGAAATGGTAGACTGACCCAAGTTAAGCGATTTGCATAACAATATATGTTTTTACACAGCAAAATATCCATAAAAACAACAACATAAAGAAAAACTATCACTGTTCGCGGAACGAGACGGCCCTGTCGTCTTTGGCTGCCAGCGCGAACCAGCCGTTGTTGCCGACGTGTGTCTCCGCACCGTGGTTGTCCTCGGCCTCCAGCTACTCGTTCATGCGGAGCGTGCGGGTGCTCTACACGAACAAGAGCACCGCCCAGTTCAAGTCGAGGACGTCTGGTTCTGCCTCCAGGAGGGCCTCGATGGCAGCGGCATCCGCGCGCTCCGCGTCGAGTCGAGCCTCCGCCGCCCGGTTCAAGTCCAGGACGTCCGATTCCGCCTACAGGAGGGCCTTGATGAGAGCTACATCCACGCGCTCCATGTCGAGTTGAGCCTCTGCCGCTCGGTTCAAGTCCAGGACATCCGGTTCCGCCTGCAGGAGGGCCTCGATGGTAGCGGCATCCGTGCGCTCCGCCTCAAGCCTCCGCCGCCCGGTTCACATCCACGACATTCAGTTCCGCCTGCAGGTGAGCCTCAATGGCAGTGGCATGCGCGTGCTCCACGTCGAGTTGAGCCTCTGCCTCCCGGTCCTCCTTTAGTATCGCTAGGTTGAACAGCTCGTCCACCTACACCATGGGGGACTCGGACGCCGGCACGAAGTCGATGTCCATCGGCTCATACCCATAAGGGGCCTTCTGCGTCGCAACCTCTGCCATGAACATTGGATCGGCTTCCTCCTCCTTGTAGCTTGGCTCCAGAGAACTCGGGGATTGACCCGCCGCAAAGCGATCTTGGGAACGGAGGTCTGTGGCGCCGACCACCACCATGATTTCTGCGCGGCGCTCCGACATCAGCATCTTGTAGTACGTGATCTTGCGGCGCACCATGGCTTTCCGGAAAACTAGGGGACGCTTGATGCGGGCTAGGGGATAGAAAGGTGGGGGAATGGGCTGGAGATTAGGTCTGGTTTTAGGGCAGTGGCTGGCATAGGCCAAGCAGCGAAGGTTCTGGTGTGAATAGTGGTTTCGATGACGATCGGTCAATCGGTTTTGTCTGTACGTCGCTCTTGTCGCGTTCGCAGTGCAGCCCGGCACGCTGGACCCTCCACGTCGCTCACCGAATGGAATGCGCTCCGTCTTGAGTTTTCGCTCGCTTGTGGGACCGCAGTTGAGAGCAAACCGACGTCCATCCCCCTCCCCCGCCCGCGTCATTTATACTACCACTCTCTCCGTTTTATGTGGAGTAAATAAAAACTGAGGGAGTATACTACAGATGAGGATCCCCTGACGTGGCCGAACCCATTGACGAACTGACATGCGGGGCCTAGCAAGCATGGGGTCCACTAGTAAGTGACCGAAAGGGAGGGTTAGGAAGCGATACCTATGTCAGAGGATCGACTTCCACTACTACTCCCTCCTTCCATTTACTATACAGGGCCTAATGCATTTTTCGAGGCTAACTTTGACCAAATGTTAAAGTAATAATATATGACATGCAACTTCCACAAAGGATACGGTCAAATTCGTATGTGAAAGGAGCTTCCAATGATATAATTTTCACATTATACATCTCATGTACTATTAATCTTGTCAATAGTCAAATGTGGTTTTGAAAAATGCATTAGAGCATGGTTAATAATATAGCCAGTCGATGGCTATAAGGAACTGCCATGTCATCTATAGCCATCATCTATTATATGCACTCATACAGTAGTGTGGGCTATAAGGTTGGCTATTGCCCGCAAAACAAATTAGAAGGTTGGCTATTGTATTAGTACTTTTTCCATCTCCTCTCTATCTCTTTCTTCATATTTATTGTATTTAACTAGGAATGTGTATATAGCTAGGCTCTTGCATGAGAGCTCACTCCCCTTACATTTTCACATCTCTCTCCTCCACATCGACCCTATATAAATGGAAGGAGGGAGTACTACTATCAGCACTGCATACTCTACTACAGATGTTGTCAATACTCGACTAGTACTATTGGACAGAGACCTTAAAAAGTTACTATTGGAATGGCTATACGTGGCAAAATCCTAGTAGGAAGAGCATGCGCGGGAACAAGCACATTCACGTGGTTGAAAACAAATTGGAAACCATCTCGAGTACAAACCTAGGAGTACGTACGAATCTAACAATATTGATTGGGCGTTGTTGAATGTTGATACTTTTTTCTGTAAGTTTAATCAAAGTAGAGATACTTTGACTATACATAAAACTTATATGTAGAGTATATTGTACGTTCAAAAATGAAACGAACATTGAATACCTTTATATATGATTTGCGGATACTATGATCACTGGTTCAAAATTTTGAATCTGCCTTAGGTATCACACATGCCCCCACTCGTTCTCTCTCGATTTCATCTCGGGGTCCGAAGATCGATTGCAAGAGGACTAGGGTGGGTACAATACGTTTGTTTCGCTTATGAAAGTACAATATACTCCCTCTGATCCCAACAACCCCCCGCGGGTCATTTCTATCATAGAAACAGACCAAACCTTTATCTCCTTGCACGACATGCAATTAAGGTCTCAACATCAATCGATCTCGTCAACATGTGTCGGGGCATGAACCGAATGGGATGTCAAAACTAAGACGCGAAGCGACACGTAGTGGAGGCAAAGTGAAACTTTAAACGAACCGTTTGTTTGTATGCATGTTGGACAAATTAACATTGAAAATACAAACATGATCTAGGCCCACATGCGAATGATACTCGGCAGAATGTTCAAACGAGGCCTGCGGGAGGATGGACTCGACCGGAGGGTGACATAATTGATGGAGAAGAGGGTTGGAGAGGAATGAGAAATAAGCAAACACCACAAGATTATACTTGGACGGCTCAAATAAACAATAAGTTGTCTCGCTTGGCCTACATAGTGAAAGGCCTAATGCGAAACGCGGAGCACTGACGCTCGAATATGGCCGGGAAAACAGGGAAACCAACATGTGGGGCACACCTGTCGGGATGACGTAGCGCAGACTAGTCTAATGGAGGAGTTGGCCCACGACCTCCTCGCCACCGGCAACCGTTCATGTGGGTCGTGGGGACCAAGAACGTGGCGCAGCTCCAGCACCGCCTCTGGAGACGGCGACCGCGGTGAGCGACATGCTCATCGTTGCTAGACATGATCGGTTTCAGTGTGCCAAGGCTGGCGTTAGTGTTGTGGCACGACCAACAGTATGTTTGGTTTGTGCCCAAGGTTGCCCCATCAAAGCATTGGGTAGCCAAAATTTTAGTTGAGGTTTTGGTTGCCCATGATTTGGCCGACATTGGCAAGAAAAATGAACTAGAGTTGGCTAGAGTTCATTGGCATGCCAAAAAAATGGAAACAATCCAAACAAAGACCAATCTTTGGTTCATGACCAAAATTTTGGTAAGGTGCGCTTTGGCCACAATCCAAACACACCCCAACACCCGGCTCGTCGAGGATGCACGGGGCGCTGCGACGCGTCCGTGGACTGGTGTAGCGCGGCCAACTGCATCCTCCAGACCTGAGACCATGCCAGGTCGTCTTGCTTTTTCAATGACACGTGGGGATTGCATGTGAGCAAAGGGCATCTCCAACGTTGCCACGACCGCAGCTGACTACCCTGGCACACCAAAAACCCTCGTCCCTCATGCCATCGCACGGTGCATTCCCAGACAGCGCCAGCTGCCCGCATTCATGCCGTCCGTCCATATGCCATTGTTAAGAGGCTCGGTGCCCGAGGAACCAACTCCAGTGACTTAATGACGCACCCGGACGCTTGGCCTCACCGGAATGCGCTACTTAAAGCGGCAACGCCTAGCTAACCTCCACACCATAGAGCATCGTCCTCCTACCTGGCACCACATCCTCCATGACCGCAAGCGCGAATGCTTTATGGGAGAGCTTGTCTTCGGGGATGAAGCTCGAGGTCTCCGCCCTCGCACAAGTCGCCTCTCACGACAAAATAGCGGCGTAGCCGAACGCGGACATGACCGCACAAGCGGTGGCCATGCTGGCGGCCGACGACGGGAGCACCATCAGCCACGTGTCCTACTTGTCGCCGTCCAATGTCCGGCACCACCGAGGTCGGGGACTCCTCCGAGGATGAGTAGAGCATGGGAGGCGGAAGGGCATGGTGTGCCAACTTGCCGAAGACCGCACCTTCACTTCACGGTTCTTGAACCCCGCCCCCGTACATAGAGATCGCAGATGGAGGACATCGGTCACCACCGTAGAATAGGTTTAGGGTCGGGTTTCTTTTATTTTCTGTCCTATAAAAGTTCAAAATGTAATGAAAATCTGCCGTGTTTCCATTAATCTCGGCCGGTGTATATGAACTTTCACAATAATATAGTATATTGTAGGAGTACTAGCAAGATGCTCGTGTTACCTAAACATCAAGATCTTGTGGGAGAAAAGGATGAATGAGGGAAGGCCTTATCGCAAATGTGGAAGGAGTGCGGGTAAATTGTCATAGTTTCCTTCCTATCCGTTAGATATAGATCGGACGGCCTATATTACAGGATGACAGGCACACCATCATCACCAACTCTGCTTTTTATTGAACCGAGACAAAGCTAACATGTGAAGTAAATAAACACATAGGGTCTATACATACACAATTTATCTTAGGCACTGCAATAGTACGTCCACTACACATTCACGCATTTAACATCTTTCTACATCTACGAGAACCTACGAAAGGGTTAATGTAAATTGCCTCTCTCTCTCTCCTCCCCGGATTTTCATGGTGGTGGGCCCCTCCCTCGCCCCAATCTACAATCAACAGCTCACACGTTTCACATTACGTTAATTACGTAACTGGGATTACGTAGGTGTAGCATTACTCATCCTAAAAAACACAACTAAGCCAACCTCCCAGCATATCGCGCGGGAAAAGACCCGGCCATGCCGTTTTAGTCAGCATTACCGGATTACTAGTAGTAGTATCGATGGATCGCGCGAAGTACCATGTCTTTTTTGAGGGGGCGAAGAACCTAGTTTAAAAGGAAAAAAGGTGGTACACTCACAGCACCCCTGTCGCGGTCGCATTGCACCCTACACACGTTCGGTCCTGCACACGGCTCACCCAAACAGAATGCACTTCGGCTTGCCTCTTCACTAACACGTGGGACTGCACTTGGAGAAACTGACCATGCACGAAACTCCCCCCGCCCACCGCGCGAAAATCCTCCCCCCCCCCCAAAAAAAAATTCCCCCCAAATCCTAAATTCAATCGCCCTTCGGCGAACTAGCCAATAATATTCCCCAAACCCCCCTTCCCCCGTCCCCTCCACTCCATTCGCTCCGCTAAAGACGCCCCCCCGCCGGCCGATACATCGGGCGCCATGTTCGCCGAGGGACGATGGAGATCCTCTCGCTCCCACAGTACGCTCTCATAGACGGCCGTCCACTAGCCGCGCCGCCACCGCTGGCGACGTTCATGTGGAGGCGCGCGGCGGTCAGCGCCCCCACCGCTAGTGACGTTCGTGTGGAGATGCACGGCGGTCAACTTCTCCCACGGTACGCGCATTCTAGACTGAGGCCCCGTGCATGTCGGTGTAGCGTTGAATGTTAGCTAATAGACGCTGTTAATCTCACTGTTTGCCAAAGTAGTTTACAGTCAATATGCTCTGCTTAAGCTTGCCCTATTCTGCACTCAATCTGCTTAGCTGACATGGCATGCCAAGGCCGGTTAGTTGCTAAAATATCCTGCCATATATTTATTTTGACGTAGATTGCCATGGTCTAGTAGCTAATCTATTAGGTGAAATAGCTGTACACCATTTTATACTCGATCTTTGTTGTTGCGATGGCCTTCGATAGTTCGATGGCTATGTGCTCGGCCTCATTGACTGCTGAAACAGCCTGCCATAATTTAGCACTCAAATCTGTTTGCTGAATTAGCTTTACATATATTTCGTTACTTAGATCTGCTCGTCCAAATATCTTGCCATAGCTTTAGACATCGACCTAGGTATTTTTTTTTCTGGACTTCATAAAAAAGCATATATGTTTCTCCTGTAATATCTAGTAGAAGAACTAATCTATATGTCTAATAGATGGACAGACTTGATAACTTCGTCGAAGATTCTTTGTCTGCATATGTCGAGGGGTGGAAAACTTCATGAACTTTATCGTAACCGAGTACGGTGGTCGAAATCAGATGTGCTCGCCTGTAGCGCTTATATGAACTCGCCATAAGACCCCGACCAACTATGCAAAATCATCTACACTTGTATGGGATGTCAGTCAAATATACTAGGTGGGTTCATCATGGTGAAGCTGTGAACGTCAATGTTATTGACTACGTGGAAGCAGCATATCACCATCTTGATCTGCCTGATGCTCAGGTGGAAGAGGAGGAGGTGGTGGTGGTGGCGGAGCCAGTGAGTTTGGCCAACATTGAAACAATGCTACGAAATGCTCGTGCATTCCGTGAACTTTCACCTACAGAAGAAAAACGGTGGGCCCGCATGTTGGAACAATGCAACGTGGCTGTCACCCCAGTAAATAAGCTATCAGTATTCTCAGCTATGGTCACCTTTCTTCAGGTGAAGACATCTGAGCGGATGACCAACAAATCATTCGATGGGATGTTGGTTACTTTCCGCAAATCTTTCCCAGATGCGTCTAAGCTGCCACACACCTACAGTAAAATGAAGAATTTCCTTCGTGCAGTTGGAATTGGATATGATATGATCCATGTTTGTAAGAATAACTGTGTTCTGTTCTAGAAGGATTATGCTAACTTAAGTGAATGCCCAAAATGCAAATCATCAAGATGGAAAGATGGCGATGCTGTGAAGAGGATTCCTCATAATGTTCTGAGGCATTTTCCAATTATACCAAGATTGCAGAGGTTGTTTCATGATGTTAAAAGAAGAGAGGATGTACTGTGGCATTCTAGGAACCAGGAGTATAGAGCTCAAAATGTAATGAGCCATCCATCTCATGGTAGTGAGTGGAAAAGCTTCAATCATAAACACAAAAAGTTTGCTGCTGACCCGAGAAAGATTAGACTTGGCTTAGCTTCAGATGGATTTAACCCATTTGGCCACCAGAGCGCCACATATAGCATGTAGCCAGTGCTTGTTATCCCTTACAACATGCCTCCAATTGTCTGCACCAAAGAATCAAACTACATGATGGCCTTGCTTATAACAGGTCCAAAAAGTCCTGGAAAGGATTTTGATTTGTTCATGGAGCCTCTTGTGGAGGAACTTCAACAGCTATGGAGGGGTGTTCTCACTCGAGACCTATATAGCAGCCCACCAGCTGATTTCTTTCTGCATGCTGTTATAATTTGGTGCATCCATGATTATCCGGTTTTGGGCACTATGTTAGGGCGAACCACATGGTTACAATGCATGTGTTCGCTGTGACAGGAATCCGCTATCATACGCAATACTTAGCAAGATCTATTACATTGGACACCGTCGTTTCCTTGCAAGGACAAGCCGCATCCTAGAAAATACCGAAGACATGTGTTCAATGCAAAGCATGAAAACCATGATGCGCCAAAGAGGCTCACCGCCGATGAGTTGCAAGTGGAATTAGAGAAGGTTGGGCATATTACACCAGGAAACCATCCTAGTAATGGTAGAGGGAGAAGGAAGCGTGGCAGGGTAGAAGAGAGATTACTGTTTACCCACGGGTCCACTTTGTGGGACTTGGAGTATTGGAAAGATTCGGATCCGCGGCATAATCTTGATGTGATGCACATCAAGAAAAATATATGTGACAGCATTATCGGCACACTTCCTAATATTGAAGGCAAGACGAAAGATATCTTAAAATCTAGGATTGATTTGACACACCTGGGTATCAGACAGGATTTGCAGGTGCAAAATGAAGGTAAACCACGGGATATGGCACCAGCTGTGTACATCTTAGACAAGGTAAAAAGAAAAGAATTCTGCGAGGTCCTATCACATGTGAGATTCCCACATGGATTTGCTTCCAACCCTAAAAGGAGAGTCAGTGCAGATGGAAACAAGGTACGAGGGTTGAAAACTCATGACTGCCACGTCCTACTTCAAAGGATTATACCTGTTATCCTTAGAGGATTGGGCCGCCCTGACTTATACAGAGCAGTTGCAGAGTTGGGACAATTCTTCGGGGAACTCTTTAGTAGAAATATCAGGATAGATGCTTTGGAATGTCTTAGAGACAAGATACCAACTATCATATGCGACCTTGAGAAGATATATCCTCCAGCCTTCTTTGATGTGATGGTGCATTTGGCTGTTCATCTACCTGATGAGGCACTACTTAGAGGTCCAGTACAGTATAGCTGGATGTACCCTATTGAAAGGCGGCTAGGCACTTTCAAGGGCTATGTTAGGAACAGAGCTAGACCCGAGGGTCCCATTGTAGAGGCCTACATTGCTACAGAAGTGTTGACATTCTGCTCAAAATACATTGAAACAGCTGATCAGCTTAGCAAAGAGGTGGGTGAAGACAATCTCGGGCTCAATGTTTTCAATTATTCTGTTCGAGTTACAAGGAAGAGTAGATAAGAGGACAAACCTAAAGATTTGGAAAAAATGGTTTGGTATGTGTTGAATAACTGTCCTGAGGTACCACCTTATATCAAGGAAGTGCTAGGTACTGCAGCTTATACATCGTAATCTACTAAACTTGCAGCACATTCTTATCAATTTAGATGTTTGACGCGATCACTATGTTGTGCAGCATCTACAAAAAGGAGTTACTGCCGCAAAATCCAAGAAACATTGACAAACTGGTTATGGCAGGATTTGCGAAATGGTTCAAGAGTGATGTAAGCTTTTGAATTGCACTATTAGTTTTTTTAATATATTGAGTACATAAGATGATTAGCTTGTCTATTTTCTAACCATAGACTAAGAAGATGCAGGAGGATGGGCAGGCAGTTGATGATGCCCTTTACTCACTAGCAATGGTTCCTGATACTCGGGTAAGACATTATGAATCTTGTGTTGTTGGATATGTGCGCTACAACACCCTTGCACGAGACGAAGGTAGGAAGACAGAAAACAGTGCCATCATGAGCACGGATACGTATGACAAAGAGACAACTGAAATGTATGCTAACATAACAGACATTGGTCAGCTGTAGTATATCTCTAGTTTCGAGGATCATCGGTGTGTGGTTACATTGTCTTTGTCGTTGGTATAACCTGTTTTCCGTGATCGCAAAACCCGAGCTGATGTTTACTTCAAATCCATCAATGTCAAGGCGGCGTATCGCACCAACGAGCCTTTTATTTTGGCAAATCAAGCAACACAGATATTTTTCTTGGAAGACACATTTGCACGTAGCGATGATCGGAGAGTATTGCAAAGGTTTGAGCAGAGGAATTCGCTTAATGAAGTTACACAACAAGATGATGCTTACATCGCCCTCGATGTACAAGTTAACATAGATGTTCCTAATATCTTTGAGAACCATCACGTCAATGACGCCGGCGAAAAGATTGCCTGTCATGCTATGGACATACAAGAATTGATCAAGAAGAAGCCAACGTTCGAGGACGTTGAGGACGAAGAAGAAGATGACACCATGGGGAATTACGAATCAGACTGATACACATGGCGAAGATGTTGACGCTACTGCTGCGGATGATGATTACATTGCTTTTGTCGTATTTTCCTATCAGAAGACGTTTTTTATCTACTATGTAAAATTGTGTTTGCTATGACAACTGAAACCTGATGAACGTGTTGTTCAGTATTTTGATGTGAGAACATCACTTGTTATGTATGCTGATTTGTGTTTGGTGATTGTATGACGACTAAAACATGATGACATTGTTGTTTAGTTGTACTCATATTTGGCTGTGAAATTTGAATTTGATGACATAGTTTGTTGTTGGACTGCAATTTTCTCGACGTCTTTGAATGAGAACAAAGCTGACCTGACAGGGCCTCTGCTAATTTATTTATTTATTACCAAAAGGGCCTCTGATATTTATTTATTTATTAGCAAAAGGGGATACCCCCTGATTTCCGTTAACAGAAATCATTAGATGTTCACAACACTACGCCGAGCCTTCTACACAAGTTTCATTCCAAAGGGCTCATGTCATAGCCACTGAATACATCACGAGTGCTACATACACTGCAAGTAAAGAGACAATCATCCTACAGAGCACATCGATTTTGCCCATTATCTTCACAAGCTCTTTCATCTCCTCATTGCTGTAAAGGCCGTTCAGCAGCTGTTGCTTGGCCATGATCAGAGGAAGTGCATCTTTAACCATCTGCTCTACATCTTCCACTTCTGTCGTTTCAGTTACTTGTCCAACACCCCAACCTGCTGGTATTGGGATTCCTTGGCTAACCAAATAATCATCGTAGTTGCATTCCCCCACATCAGCAACTTCCCAAAAATACAAATCACACGAATCTTCCCTTTTCTGCATGAATCAAATTGGAAGATCATCAACCAAACTATTAAAAAAATCAGCAACTGAAAGCAGCAGAACAACACTTAAACATATTATTACCCCATGATTCGGGCATTTGTAGAAGACTCGGCCCGGGTTGAGGATTGTGGTTGAGACGCAACGAATGACTCTGCATGATTTGCAGTAGTGGCACCACACCAACGGCAGCAGGTTGCGATGAGCAACCGGCTGCGATGCACATGCCGGCGGGGGTGTGATGAGACCCATAGGCGATGGTATGGGTGGTGACTTGGCGCATATCTGGTTGTTGCCTGCTGAAGAGCAGGTGGACGAGCAGCCAACGGACATGGTTGCTGCGGCCAGAGCTTTTGATGCTAGGCAGAGTAAGTAGAGAAGAGGAGAAGAAAACGTTGGATATGTCAGTTTCATTACTTGCAGAGTAGCATAGCACCATATATAGTCATAGTCTAGGTTTGGATTTGAACAAGCTACAGGAGCACGTCTCTCTTTTTTCTAAAACTCAGCAACGTCTCTTTACTAGTACACTAGCTTGTTCCGTATGCCTTCTCAAGTCTATTATTTTCTTTCCCTTTTTGTGAGGAAGGAAGGAGGACAAAATTGAGAGTTCCTGGGACTTGAACCCAAGACCTCTCGGTTGAAAACCAAGGGTGCTAGTCACTTATGTGGCGAATGTTCCCTGGGAGGGGGACGGCAGACGAACGCATTTTCCTCACAGTTTTAGTTGCGACACAAGATCGAACGGTCGCAGTTTTGGGGATGTTATCAGGCGAACGAGCCTAGTTTTTCTTTTCTTCCTATATATAAAAAAGTATGCTACTTGGTGTCAGCTTAGTTAAAAAACGATTGTGCCAACATTGACCGTTGGATTGACATTCAACGTCTGTCGTGTTTCTTAAGTCTCTTCTTCCTCGAGCCGCCAAAGCCAAACCAGCACCGCCGGGACCACCTGCTCCCGCCTCCCACGGCTGGATGTCCTGGCACGCACGCATCGTGGCCACATCGCACCATAAAACTCTGTGCATCTTCCCCGGCTCCTATTCGTTCCCGTCCGAGGCCTCACCATCATCCTCCGCCTTGGTTCGCTTGCCAAAGTGCCACCATCCGGTGTTGTCAACATGGTCAACAACTGAGAAGAATAAGGAGATGATTGTACATGGTGAGGATGACAGCAGGGACCCAGCAACGCGCAGTAATTTTGTTTTTTCGGGACGGAGAAGGGTATCAACTGGGTTGTGCGGGAGTTGTGGCCCGTCTAGCCCAGGCTTTTATTTCATATGTTCAGCACATGACCAGCCCAGTTTGTTTTTTTCCTTTGCGAAAATGGCTAGCCAGCTATTTTGTTTTTTGCAGAATAACCAACGTAGGCCTACTTGCTTTTCTACGACCTGCTCGGCCGGAAATCTTTCAAGACGAGGAGGGATGCATTTTGCCCAGAAAATGGGCTATAAGTAATAAGAAATGGGCTATAAGTAATAATAAATGGGCTGTAAAATGAAAAAATACAGCAAGCAGGCAATTAGTTCCAAAATACATTTTTCTTTCGGATTTTGATATTTTAAATTTCATTGTTTTTGTGCGGGTAAAATTTCATTGAATTTAAATTAAGGTATATTTAGTTTTAAAATTAATTTGAATCTGGCTAGAAATTTTGGGCTGTATGTTGTTTGGCATAGATTTGGAGGCTGACTTGTGGGTCTACTAGGTTAACGTGTACGAAAGGCTTTGTCAACTTAGTCCACAAACGATTCTAGCAGCAGTGACCTTTGGATGTTAATCCAACGGCTGTGCTGCTTCTTCAATATCTGATCTTCTTGCTCCAGCCGCCCAAACCAGCGCCGGTGGGACTGCCTGCTCCCGCCTCCCATGACCGGCTGTGCTGCCGCACAGGCCGCACCGCCCCACCCTACTCCATTGTTGGACAGGCCATTCTTCTACTCACCCACACCTCCTGTTATTTTCCGGCGACGGCAGCCGGACCAAGAAACCTCAGATTCCCCATCGCAGGCAACCATTGCCGAGTCTTCCCCGGCTCCATGTCGTTCCCTTCCTAGGCCTCGCCGTCGTCCACCGCTATGGTGCTCTCGACGTGGCCTGGTCGACATGGTCAACGAACGACATCCATCGGACGTGCACTGTACGTGGAGAGGCTGACAGCTGGGTCCACGGCTGCAAATAAGGAAATGCCTCCTTATTACGTGCAAAATAATGATTCCTCCACCTGACATCTGGGAACCACCGGAAGGGCCTCTGCATTTCGCGAAAAAAATGTGCCCCTCGCTGACAGGTCGGACCCACCAGCTATCTTTGCACGCAAGGAAGTGCCTCCTTATTACGCACAAAAAAATGAATACTCCCCTGCCAGCTGGAACCCAGCATAGTGGGAGGCTGACTTGTGGGCCTACCAAGTTGACGGGGATGGAGGGCTTTGTCAACTTAGTCAATATGAACGATTCTAGCTCCAGTTACCGTACGATGTTCATCTAACGGCCATAGTGCTTCTTCAACCTCTAGTCTTCTTGCTCCAGCCGCCCAAACCAGCGTCGGTCGTGCCGCATGCTCTTGCCTCTCGTGGCCGGCTGTGATGCCACGGAGGCCTCACCGCCCCATATTACTCCCACCACTGGCCAGGCCATCCCTCTACTCACCCACACACCCCTGTTATTCTGCGGTGACGGCAGCCTCACACCACAACCGAACCAGTGAACCCTTGTACTCCTCTCCACGTGGGCATCCACTGCCGCATCTTCCCCGGCTCCCCGTCGTCCCCTTCCCAGGCCTCGTCGTCGTCCACCACCTTGGTGCTCTCGGCGCGGCGTGGTCAATGTGGTCAACGACCAACTTCCATCAAAAGAGTACTACACTGGAGAGGCTGACAGCTGGGTCCACGGCCGCAGCAAGGAAGTGCCTCCTTATTACGAGGAAAATAATAATTCCTCCACCTGACAGCAGGGACCCACCGGACGGGCAACCGTATTTCACAAAAAAAATGTTTCCCCCTGACTGCTGGGATCCACCAACTACATCTTCGCACGCAAGGAAGTGCGTCCGGGCAAAAAAAATGATTCGCCCCCTAACTACTGGGACCCACCGGCCTCATCTTCACACGCAAGGAAGTGCCTGACAGTCGGGACCCACCTGGTCGAAGCGTACGTAGCGTTGTCATTCTGGTCGCAAAAGTGTACGTACATACTGGTCGATGTAGAGGCGTGCACGTGTCGTAGCACAGGCGCACACGTAGCATGTACATGTACGTACAACGGCCAGGGTGCAAGAAAGTGAATACGGCCACGTACATACATATGGGCGGGGTCTCGAATGCCTACTCGCGCATACGTACGGCCAGGGCTCGTGTACATGGCTGGGTTGGAACGGAGAAATTGCCGTCGTCGTGTTCATGGGGAGGCAACGGAATGCGTCGTGTTCATCAGGAGGCAACGAAACGCGTGGGAGCCAACCGGCTTGGATGGAACAGCCAATGGAAACAAGGCCTAGCGTACCGCACAATGGAGGAAACACCCTTGTCTTTGACCGGCCACGTTCAAAACGGGATCATGTTCCTAAGGAGGGGTCTGGCGTACCGCAAAACGGAGGAAACGGACTTGTGTTGGACCTCCTACGGTCGAAACGGGGTCCTATTGATCGGGAGGGGTGTGGCGTACCGCAAAACGGAGGAAATGGACTTGTGTTGGAGCGCTACGGTCGAAACGGGAGTCCTGTTCATCGGAAGGGGTGTGGCATACTACAAAACGGAACTCCACGACATACTGTTCATCTCCACCGTCGACCTCCTCCAACCTCCACGGGCTACTGTTCATCCACCGTCGACCTCCTCCAGCCTCCACCTGTGACTGTTCATCCACGGGCTCCTGTTCATCCAGCCACCACCGCGCTACTCCACCGGCCATCGCTCAACCAGCCCTCTCCACGGGCTCTGCTCAACCACCCTCCACGGGCTACTGCTCATCCAGCCTCCATCGCATCGCTCAACCAGCCCTCCACGGGGTTGTCCTGTTCATCCAGCCCTCCATAGGGTCCTACTCGTCCAACCCAACCGGCTTGATTGATCGGGGTCCTACTCATCTAGAGGAAACACCACGGGGTCCTGTTCATCCACCCCCACTGGGAACTGTTCATCCAAAACCCCAGCAACGCTCACTGTTCATCCAAACCCCCCAGCAACACTCACTGTTCATCCAGAGGCAGCATTGATCGGCTTCAGTTAGCAGTAGTAGCGGCGAATCGCCGATCGCTCAGTTCAAGAACACGAGCTCGCTGCGGTAATCGCCGGATTGATTAGGCGACGCCGCCGGGTTTAGTTAGAGCTCAACGCCGCACTCCACGCGCGCATTTGCACAAGAGAAACGCGCATCGCTCGGCCCCCGACCACCCACCGTAACCCGGAACATCCCGATATTTTCCTCGCCCTCGCTTCTACCATGGTTTTTTCCGTCATGGACGGCCCAAAGAATGTCATACGATTGCGTCTCTAGCCCGCCCAGGAAGAAAAGCCCATTTTCTATCATGATTTTTTGTCATAGAAGTAGGAGCCCACCATATCTATGATGATACCGGGTTTTGTCACAATTATCATCATAGATGTGTCATAATTATGACTGGAAAAAAATCTGTTCGGCCCAAAATGTCACGGATGTGTCTTTTTTTGTAGTGAGTACTACCATGCTATAATTAAGTGCAAACCTACTCACACCTACTACCTCCGTCCTGGTTTATTAGTCCTCTTTGTAATTTGTGCTAATTTTTTACCAGCGATTTAACTGATGAAATGTTAGTGCATGTTAATAAAATTATATCATTGGATTCGTATTTGAACATAATTTTTAATGATATAATTTTTATGACATGCATGAATATTTTGTTAGTTAAATTTATGGTCAAACTTTGGCACAGCTTACAATGGAGACCAATAAACCAGGACATAGGTAGTAGTACGTATCAAACCTGAACGTGTTCCCACTGTGCAGGTTTTAGTACTAGTTCTAATACTAGATATTAAAAAGGGGAACTACCTAGCCAGAAATTACTCTACCTTCCTCCTCATAATTAAGTCTTTCTTGTTCGTCCGACCTTGCCATGGCCAGTGTGCAGAGCTCTAGATCGAGTACTACTTATAACAAGCCAGCGGCGATGAAGGCCGCAGAAAAAAGAGGGCTCGCCACCTCACAGAGACCTTGAAAGATCCCTCACGGGCAGGCATGGGCTCCCATGAGCACCCTAGTCGCAGAGGCGAAGATGCCGAGCTGGCGGCGCAGGAGTCGTTATCCCTCGACAACATGCCTGATCAGCTCAATAAGCAGAAGGAGTTCATCAACGGCTCGGTGGAGCTGCCAAAGGAGAGCCTCGACGACATGCCCACTAAGCTCAATGAGTAGGGGGAGTTGACCGTCGTCTTGGTGATGCTGCTGAAGAAGAGCATTGCCTTGGATAAGAAGGCGACCGGCGAAATCCTGCAACTTCAGGAGGACAACACGAAGCTCCGCCATGAGCTCAACCTTGTGAAGGAGGAGAACGCCGGCTAGAAGAAGCTGCATGAGAAGAGTGGTTCCTCGGTGAATATGCTGCATGCCCTCGTCATGGAACAGAAGAAGGAGTTGGCAAAGCTCCGCATCGAGCACTCGGCTACTGTCAAGGTATGTAATGCGGCCGTGGAAGATATTATGAAGGCTCCCGTCGAGAAATCCCGCGTCATGGACAGAATGAAGAAGATGGCAGAGGAGATGCATGAGCAAATGGAGGTTGTGGAGGTAATAAATAAGCAGTTATGACTCCGTGGCCAGCAACCCTTCATGTAGTAGAGAGCAGCGCCCTAGACTTTGTGTGTGTGTATTCCTTCTTTTTTGGGGGAGATAATCTTCCTTCTTCTTTTGCTCATGTGTTTCTTATTTTGCTTCAGGTGTTTCACCACACGTGTCATGTTCTCTGCGAGGCATGAATAGAACAATGCTAAAGATGAGCGGCGCCGTTGGATTGATGACTAGCAAATTAGATCATTTTTTATCGCCATATCGCACTGGGCTGCCATGTTTTGTGCTGCTCCGCCATACTAGTACTCTAGTGGAAAAGTTGAGTATGCGGCACGGTTCTTTGCTCCTCCTCAGGTCGTCGGCAACATTTATACAAGCAGCCAAATCACAAGACCCCGCCTTCCAGCAGTAATGAGCCATCAAATCACAAAGGCCCTTGTCTCTCGTGAAACCAACCAAGCGAGACTGCCCCGCCCTCTAGCCTTTTAAATGTATACTTTTGTACAGTAGTAGTATCGATGGATTGCGCCACGGAGCAAAACTAACAAGATGAAATGAAAGAAAAAAGGTGGTACATATAGAGAGCGCTCGTCGCCAAATTATGCATATAGTACTATTGAAAAAAGCTAGTAAGTGCTTAGATGGGGTGCTAAATTCTATTAAAGAAATTAGCATACCTATTTAATTCTTGGGTTTTTATTATTTATGCAACTAGTTGTGTCTCACTACTCAGTATTGCCATTAGAAGTTACAACTACTCAAAAATGCCATCGGTCCATGAGATGCCTGCTCAAAAATGCAATTAGATAACTCAAAAATGCCATCGCTCCGTTAGATGTTTGCTCAGAAATGTCATTAGACATTGTTATTTTCGCGTCAAACCCATTGACCATGTTATATGACAAAAATAAGCCTAGACCCACATGCCGAGTCTCTCTATCTCACAATGATAAGTGTGGTCCCACTTGTCAGGAGTAACCAAGCGAATAATTTTACAAGAAAATAAGAACGTTGTTGGGATCAAGTAGGCCCCACACTTTATTGTGCTGTAGTGAGATAGAGGGAGAGCTGGCATGTTGGTACATAGGTATTTATGTCATTATAACATGGCAAAAGAGATTTGAGTCACAATAATGGTGTCCAGCACAACACACCCCTCAAATAAAACTAAGGACCCTGAAATTTTTTGACAACTAAACTGCTGGCTATATGATGTTGGCCATATATATTGTACGTATATAATGTGAAGAAACGAGTGGTAGTACTACCAACTACAAGATGAACTATAAGAAATACTAGTATGTACGTACTGATGAGTTAAAGTAACGAGAAGGAACATAACGTAGTTCTGCTGGGGGCTCAGCTCAACACACCTCTCAAATAAAACTAAGCACCCTTAAATTAAACTAAGCAACTAATCTGGTAGACATTGTGTTACAACCACCATGAGCAACTGTCACTGCCACCTTACTTGGACTCCTCGTCCACGTGCTCGACTTCGTCCTTGTCCCTCTTCCTCTTGGCCGATACTTCTTTGCTTGAACCGCACACTTGGCTCTCGCTCTTCATCCAACCCTTGTAGATATTGAGACAAAGGTATGCATCCATTGCAGCATAATTGATGTGGTCTCTATCTAGTACATTCCACTGCCCTGCAAGATTAAACTTGGGTGGAGGTTTCGTATGTTTACCGTATGAAGGATCAACCATGGCTGCTGCCAGGGTCAGCATTGAAGGCTGATGGGAGGACACCAGACCATTCCTCTGGAGGTCGAAGGACTAGCCTACAACGAGGCCTATCCTACCCAGGACTTCTTTGTCATTCTAAAAGTCTACAGAAACGAATTTGACTTTGCCGCCCCCGAGGAAGTTCTTAAAACCCTCGCACTCAACATCGGCATGGCATAAGTGGTAGACCAAGCACAAGTTATGCACGCAAACCTGGATCACAACAGGCTTCTTCTTCTCTTCCTCCTTTAGATTCTTCTCTTTTCCCATGACTGTGGTGTACTCAACATCTAGCCCAGCGACCCACTCATCACCCTTTGAGTTTTCGAACATGCGTATGAAGCGAGCAAGGCATCCTTTCACCGTCGCGGAAGAATGGGTGTAGATGACGTCGAACTAATCGTCGGTGATGGTTCTAACCTTGTACTCACTTCTAATCGTGGAGATTTGGGACGCCATGGATTTGGGATGAGGGTTAGGATTAGTGAAACTGCTATAATGTGAATGGATGGGACGACTAGCAGCAAACTGTCGTAATGTTAAAGGACGGCCGGGGACGAGTAGAGCGAACTGCTAGCGGTTTTCTGATTGTAAAATTGTTGACTGGGGTGTGCGAACGGCAGGGCTTTCCATGCTCCCATGATACGGGCTTTCGAGAGCCCTTGGATGTGAGATCGAACGATTGCATGGCGTGATTCTAGACCTATGGGTGAATATCCTATCCTGGAGGCTTATTCTGCAATTTTTCAGCAACTTAGCATTCAACCGTTCGATCTCAGATCCAAGGGTGTCAGCGGTCCGTATCATGGTCGCGCCTACCACGACCGTCGCCTCGCTCACGCTGTCGCGCCCTTGGAGATTTTAGATGGCTATAAATGAGCATTTTTTCCCTACTTCGCATGCATGAAACTACTTCCTCCGTCCGGGTGTGTTAGGCTATCTGATGTTGGCATGTCATACATAGTCATCACTTAGTCACTCATACAACAAGGTTAGTTGTAAGGTTGGCTATAAGAGTAATTTTTTTTACTTCTCTCTATCTCTTTCTTCGTACTCCCTCCATTTCAGTTTACAAGTCCTGCGCGTATACCTCGGTTGTCAATTTTATCACCATACTATAAACTATATAACACAAAAATTATACGGTTTGAAAATAGAGCATCTGAAGTTTATAATGGTATGTTTTTGGTAATACTGTATATGACTTCTATTAGGTTGGTCAAATTGACGATCTAGGGGTACGCGCACGCCTTGTAAACAGAGAGAGAGGGGGTAGTATTTATTGCATTTGCCAAAAGGAGTAAGAGACTCACGCCGCTCGTAGCGCCGCAGTTAAAATGATAATGGCAATTCAAATCACAGGGCCCCACATGTCCAGCAGTAACTTGTCATCAAATCACACAGCCCTACGTTTGCAGCAGCCTACTCCCTCATCTTCTTGCCTCTCTATCGAACCGACTAGGCGGAACTGCCCCTCCTATTGCGCAGGAAAATCCCCGCCCTCGACTTTTAAATATAATTTTGTATCAATGGATTGCACCATGGAGCAAAGCCTCAAGAAAACGGTGGCACACATGTATACAGCACGCTGTCGCGTTCGCGTCGCACCCGAGACGGTCGGTCGGTCTGGCACGCTGCTCTCTGAATGGAGCGCGCGTCATATTGCGTTTGCACACACATGTGGGACCACAATTGAGAACCGACCATAGGCACACTCCCCGGCCCCGCAAGTCGGCTGAGTTAATAGAAGAGAGAGACGAGCGATAGTACTGGAGCAGTGTTGTACAGATGTCGGTGCCCGGATGATCTCTGCATGACATGGAAGATCAGTTCGTCCATGTAGAACAGACTCCAGCAAACGGCTGGATTGGCTATCGTCTACATATCGTGCAAGCTGTGTTGTACAGGGCTGTAGTTCTGATGAGAAATCTAAAAAAAGGTTTATTGTCATCTCGCAATATTAGGTGTCATGTGCTTCGGATCACTGCGAGGGTTAAACAGCGACAACTGAGTTCCTCCAAGGATCTAGTCATTGGGGGCACATGCACGAAGACTATCTCGGCTACCATCTAGGTCAAGCCAGCTATGTTAATTAGGACATCTATCGATGGACCCCTTTTCTATGAGTTTATCTTTAATTTGAGCTTTGATCCTCGTCTAGTTTGTCCATCGGGATTCATCTTGTCTCCTTGGGGCAGTGAGGTTATGGTTTCTTGTATGTGGAATTTTTTGTTTTATATGTTAATCCGGTGCTTCAGATCAAAATGACGACAACTGCGCCTCCAGGGCACATGCATGAAGACTTCTCGATAGTCATTGACGAGGTCAAGCCGGCTCCGATAGATAAAGGAAAACTACTCCACTATATAGGCAGGAGCCTCCGCGCTTGCTTGCTAGTGTTGCTCTCTTCACACTGTCTCGTCCTCCCCAGATCTAAACACGACAGCGGTGGCCACACACTCTCTCTGCTCAGCGCTGGTCACAGATGCCGGATCCTCTTCACTCGGGAAGGTGAGAAGGTGCAATGTTCACGCGGTCGTCCTCGGCGACAACTCTTACCCACTGCCGGCGCGTCCTGATCAGCGTGCCTTGCCGTTCTCTCCCATGCAGCACCGGCTAAGGAGGGCCTCTGACCCCTTCTTCCTCACTGCCGTGGTGTGGGTAGATCCGGCCTCCGGCCGCCCACCTAGCGACATCCCGGCGACCCTCAGGTATAACTTCCTTCGAAATCGGCCTTGCTCTACTTCCCCAGCTCCTACATCACTGCATTTGTATCTTTTACTATTTGTCAGGCCCCCTCATAGATAGGATCGATCGGCTGTTTGAAAGCCACCTAATTTTTAATAGTTAAGAGGTAAAACTATTTCATGCAGTCGAATCTAGTACTACTTGGTTCAAACAGGGAAGAAAGGGGGTGGGGTGGGGGAAGATTTGTTACCTGAATCTAGGACTTGGTCGAAAGAGGAAATAATGGGGGCAAAAAGTAGCAGAGACTGGCTATCCAACTGGTCACTTGGTCTAATAGGGAAATAAAGGGAAACGCAGTAAAACTCAATATAAACTGATCTATTGGTTGAAAAAGGAAAGAAAGTGGGGACTGGAGGACAAGTCAACAGTGTATCTCCACCACTAGGTTTGCTAGCCTCACACAGTATAAGGTGGCTATACCGAACAAAAATGGGACAAACCCAGATATCATGTTCTGATGTTTGTTGCCCCGAGCCCCTCTTATGTAATGCCACTAGTAAAATGTAGCAGTCGCATTGTTAAAAGTAAGGACACGTTAAACCAAGTAATGCCGTATTTAACGGTTGTCATATTTAATCCTAATGCCCACACTAATATCTAGCAATGCTGCTGCTTTAGAAATTGCTACTGTCCTTGTAGGATCGCCATTCAGATAAGGAACATGCTTCTTTTCATTTGATATATGTTTCATCACTTGTTAGTCAGCCTCCTTTCCACCTTTTTGTGCAAACAGAGATATACATTTCACGCTTGATCTTAGTTGAACTGCACAAATGATATCCAAATTATAGTTGAACATTCCACGAGCTTCACAACCAACCTTGATGTTGCTCAATTTTATTGCAACTAATGAAGAAGAAGCTGCTAGCTCATGGGACATTGCTTCATTTTAGGTGAACTGCACAAAAAAGTCCCATGAATTGAATCATCCATGTTGGTGACTAGTGTCATCCCTTCTACAATGGCGTTGACTGCAGATATGGATCCCATCACGAGGTATGTTCCTTTTTGGTCCGACCGTTTCCAAAGATCCTGCATGTTGAGTCTGCTCTTGTGTTACTGTTTTGGCATTGCCATGATAAAGCAGTAATGTTATTATTTTGCACCTTAATCTAGTGGAACTATTAATTTGAGGCAATGTTTTGGCACTTCCACTAATTTTTTTTATATATGAAAGAGGGGGTTTCCTCCGATTTCATTAAAGAAACCCAACCATAGAGAACCATTATTCGACAACATCTCAGTGTAAACGGGCAGTTATGCAACTACTACTAGAACGGACTGAGTACTAGCAGGAGACAAGTTTGGCACATAAGCTAGGCGGGTAGGGGGGCGCAGCACCAACTCAACCAAGTTTGGATTACAACCCAAATGCTACCACAGAAACATCAGGGGGAAGACAGGGACTAAAAGAGCCAGCTTCTGCATCCCAGTCTAAGCACCCCCACCCTCCATCCTTGCGACGCACGGTACACCTCGCTTGCCACCTGCACGACCCTAGTGCCGCTAATAAAATGAAGTAATAATATAGTTAAAATAGAGCGAGTGTCCTCTCTATCATTTCATTTCCAATGTAGATAAAGAAAGTGTTTCTCTTTGTTAGTATATGTTTCGTCAACTAGTCCCATTGTTAATGTTTAAGTGTTTCTACAAACTGGGGTGCATAATTTTAGTTGATCTGCACAAAAATAGAGATTGGAATGTCTCAAGGCTCCTCCTTGTACTACCTATGTACATTGATGCTCATCACTGGCAGAAGGTGTATCAGGGAGAATTGGGTAGATTTCCAGTATGAGGCCTATCGTATGAGCCTTCGCAGGGCCCATCTCGTCCTCGCATCATGGCATACTATGATATTATCGCAATAATTTCTTCTATTTATTAGTGTATGTAGTGCCACTATAATGTAATGAAGCTTTTTCATTATCTGTGCAAACAGGGTTATTCAGCTGCATTTTGGTGGAACTGCACAAATGTACGGATGGAACCGACATATATACAGAGTGTCAGGTGTCCCAAGTAAAAATTAACGACACTAACCATGCTCCATGTAAGCATTTGCATCCACCAACACCAGTGGGACATGTGGCGCTCTCTATGGACGAATCTTTCTCCGCAGCAAATCCTCTAACCAAATACTAGTAGCTTATATTCGCACTTTTCTAGGGAGTACTCTTTTCTGAAAGACGCACCAATCTATTTTTATTTATTTGTACATAGTGTCACAACTTTGTTTTTGGTCCAGAGCTATTTTAGGGTGATTGGCGTAGTACTCGGAGACTGATTGTAAGCAGGATTTTCATTAGTCGTCACACTGATTGTAAGCATGAGCAGATGGAAGAATAGGTTAGTGCGAAGCTTACCTTAAACCTTAACGCCGCCATTGAAACGAGGCGAGCGTCGAGGGAACTGTGTAGAATGGCAGGGAAGCGACGTCGCGCCATCCGGCCTCCTCTTGTGATGAGGACATGGCTACCAAAGTTACACACATATCCCCTGCTGTTTTACCTCTTGGAACAATTGTTATAGCTCGCATACGCCAATTAAATTATCAGGTACTTTCGTTTCTTGGTGGTGTTTCGAGTGTTCATGAGAATATGATGCTGGCTAACTTAGATACATTTGTGTTGCTTGCAGTTGAAGGGCCTAGCATGGACAAGAAGGATGAACATTGGAGCATGGTCAAGCACGGAGATGAAGGTGCGTGTGAAGAGAACAAGAACGGAGGTTCAAGTGGAGATTTTTGGACTTTGAAGCCACCATGATGTCAGACAAGAAGATGGACGAAATATACAAGATGGCCTTTCATAAATTTCATTTATACCTTATTATTGGTGTTGCACCATCTTACTTTGGGCCAGGCCCATGTAATCTATTTTTAGAGTCCATATTGTAGGGGAAACGACTTAGGAGGTGTTTTAGTCCCACCTTGCCTAGGGTGGACGAAATCCCCTCTCTTTTCCCTATAAATATAGCCTTAAAGGCACCGCTTAGACTTGGGTTTTATTTAGTTAAAAGTTAGCCATCGCTGCAACTTCGTGCACTTCGTTTGTGTCCAACGACGAGGCCAAGACCGCTTATGAAACCCCACTTTTCTCAATACTTCATTCATATTCGCAATATTCAGATTGCATTATCATATTCTTGCTTGTTCTTCGATTGCTTGCAGGAATAGACCTTTGTGGTCAGGTTGATCGTGCTCCAGCGTGGTCAATAACCTTCCGAAGTTGATTTAGCGATTGCTAATGCGCAACATCGTTGCACGTTTGTAGTTGGATCGTCAAAGTCATCTCCACCAAATCGATAGTTATCATCTCATCGAAAGATCGGGACACCCCGCCTCTATCAAGTGGTATCAGTTTTCAGGTTGCTCGATGAGATTTTCCAGTTTTTCATAGTCTAGATTGCATTTGTTCTTCATACCTAGAGTCCAAGAAAAATCCACAAAAAAGTTATATTAGTTCATCATGTATCCCAGATAGTCTGAGCCTTTTCGCCATTGCCACTTAGGTTTTGCATTGTTAAATTTTCGGTTGCATCGTGTGTCGAGTGGCTGGTTTTGGTGTCTAGTCTTTTAGAGTTTTAAGTTCTAGTCATGTTTTGTTCACGCCGCATCCACATATAACATCACCCACCTTATTGTCATATTCCGCTGCCACTGCCGCCATCACCATCATCCATTCATTGTTGTCGTTCGTCCAATATTGTTTCATCTTGAAGAGAGAAGAAATATTATGGTGGTTGTTTGCCGTATGAGAAAAAGGACAGAGATTTAAAGAAAAAGACAACAGATTGATCACATGAGGAGAGAGAAGAGATATTGCTATATTTCAGGAAGTTTGGATTCGGCCAAGGATAACACTGCAAATTTGAAAACAGAAGCGTGGTTCTTACCTTTTTGTAAGGAGAGAGAGAATATAGATACAAGGAAATTGCCGATCTTGTGGAGATAGCGTTAAAAAAGTGGCCGCATCATTACTTGCTGGTTTGTGCATTGAGCTCTAAGACAGAAAAAAAACAGATTTGTTTCCATCGACTTGGAGTACTAGTTGGCTGGTTCGGTTGGGTTTCCTAACAAAAAAAGGTGAAAAAGAGAGTTAGTTGGAAACTTTGGATATTCCTTTATTTGGGATCACGTTTTGGGAAAAGATCTGACCGAATCCTCCAAGTTTGGTAACTTTGGATCAGCAAAAAAACATCTTGGTCTATCGTGGTTGTTTGATCGTTAAAAAAACAGTGGAGGAAAGTGCAGGTGGTTTTTTGCCTCCACATTTGAAAAAAAAAAGGAAGTCTTACTAGTTGGCTGATTTGGGTGGTTGCCACATTCTAGAAGTCCCCTAGCGAAAATTAAGGAGAGAAAAAAAATCAAAGAAGAATAGGAGCAGCCAACTTTGGAGCTAAAGAGGCAAGTTTTGATCAGCGAAAAAAAAGGGGGTCGGTTGCTTTTTGAGTGACATCTCGGCAGAATTGAAGGAAAGAAATCACGTGAGCTTCCAAGAGAGAGAGGGGAAATAGGCAAGTCGGATAAAAAACAAGATTCGGTTGGAGGTTTCCATATTCTCGACGTGTCCTTGGAGAAAAATAAATATAGCAAAAAAAGACAGATTAGTTGGGCTTTGGGAAGTATCCTGTGTAAGGTATTTGTCATTGGAAGGAGACAAATTAATTGCACAACAAATTTGCACGCAAATCAAAGGTACTCTTGTAAGGAAAGATTCTGTTTTGGAGAGAGAGAACAAGGAAAGATTAAAAAAATACACTGATCCATATTTGAGCATGTCCTACTACTAGCATCCAACGTGATCTGGGTAAAGAAGATAAAAAAAGGTGCAGATTGCTTGGATTCAAGCGTGAAGCTTTTGGACTTAATTAAAAAAGATTGGAAGTAAGGATTTGGGTTGTTCCAAGAAGGCTTTCACGTGTGTTTGTTTGGGATAAAAAAACATTGTGAAAAGTACGCTGATTTGTTTGGTGATTTGGGCAGTTTGGTTCTGTGCCTACTACAGGGAAGGTAGTTCAAGATTTATTTGCTTTGCGTCCGCTCTTATTCGTTCGCCACCGCAATATTGTTGATGCCTTCTCTCGCTCCATCGCTTCACGTTATACAATATCTTCAAGAGTTTTTCTTTTGCAGTTGTCCTTTCGCGTTGCCGCGTGATTTCACTTGTGTCTTAGGCTCGCGTATCTAGTACAGTCTAGCCTAGGCCTAGCACTCGACCACTTTGAGTGTTTTTTCAACTTGCATTAATTAACGTGATTATAGCATTTTTCCCCACATATATAAAGCCAATCAGCTCCACATATTTCTACACCGTGCATACATACGTTTACCTTGCAATCGCTTTACCCAATCTTTGGAGTTATTTGACACCGCCGGTTGATGATCACCACCTGCTGCATGGTAAGAACCTGCAAGACTTTGATTTTTGTTCTAATGTGAGCATTTTACCACCACACCCAATAGTTATAGGAACGTTATATTTGGATTTTGTTTCTTGTTTCTACTAATGATGACGGATCCAGAGTCAATTCATGGGCTTTGTCGATCGCGGGAGACGTGCCAGCACCTATGCAAATACCACAACCGTCACGAGAGGTGCACAAACATCCAAATGCACATGATCAGGTTCATGTTTCAATACCATCATTTAATGGCCATTTTAGACCTGCTTTATATATTAAATGGGAGTTTGACATAAATAATATATTTGCTTCCCATAATTTTGATGAACGTAAAAAATTACGGTTGTGGTTGGTTCTTTCATTGGTTATGCTTTAGTTTGGTGGAGTGAATATTGTCGGTTACACCCTGATTATGTACCTAATACTTGGGATGATTTAAAACTTGTCATGAGAGATAGATTTGTCGATGTATATTATACTCGTGGCATGATTAAGAAACTACAACATTTAAAACAAGGTAGTGACACCATAACAAAATATTATGATGATTTACAAACTACCTTGTTGCACTCTTTTTTAGAGGAAACTGAAGATGATTTATTGGATAGATTTTGGGGAGGGTAAAACCATGATATTCAGGAGATACTAATGCATGAAGAGTGTTATCCTATGGACCGTTTGTTTCATCTTGCTTGCACGGCTGAACAGGAAATAAAACGACGTGTTGGCCACAAGGAGAACAATCACAAGGTGCACATTCCAAGAGTTGATACAGTTGTCCCTTCAACTACTAGGCATACTACGACAACCACATCCGTTGTTGTGAGGACTACATCACCTCCACCATGTGACACATCACCACCGAGAGTGCCTACATCATCTGAGTTGATCATAAGAGGTAATGACAAAGGTACTGATCTTCCACCTCCACATGAGTATGATGAATGTCTTGCCAATTTAAATGCACCATGCGATGAGCTACCTACTATTTTGATCACACCAGCTATTTTAGAGGACTATGTTGATGATTTGACTTTGCCATGTGATCAAACAATTTTGAGTGAGCCCATTGAATTAACTATTGATGTGAAAGAACCATGTGAATCAGAGAATAAATCAGATTGGGATCAAATACATTTGGAAATAATTTTGTCAATGTTTAATCATTTTAATATGACCTCCGATCTTGGTGACGATTCTGTGTCGAATAAATTGTTGCATGTTTGATTATTTAAGCATGTTATAGCGTGTAATTTTGAATCAATTAACGTTTATTCACCAATGTTGGGATGGTTTAATGATAAGCATTGTCAATCTTTTGATATGAATAAGAGCTTCCCTTATATGTGCAAACTGAGTTGCAATATTTTCATGCCTTTCACTTCTTGTGATAATATATTGGCTTTATATTTCACGGCTTTTGAAGGGTGCTCTTGTATAACTGTGTCACATGTGCCCCAACTAAGATCAGTAAAAATGGATGACATATACATATACAATATGTACACCTAATCTCTTTTGTTAGCCACATTTCAGATTAAGCAATGCAGAGGACGGCTTTGTTTTCAAGAAGGGGAGGATGATGAGGACATGGCTACCAAAGTTACACACATATCCCGTGTTGTTTTACCTCTTGGAACAATTGCTATAGCTCGCATACGCCAATTAAATTATCAAGTACTTTCGTTTCTTGGTGGTGTTTCGAGTGTTCATGAGAATATGATGCTGCCTAACTTACATATATTTGTGTTGCTTGCAGTTGAAGGGCCTGGCACGGACAAGAAGGATGAACATTGGAGCATGGTCAAGCACGGAGATGAAGGTGCGTGCGAAGAGAACAAGAACGGAGGTTCAAGTGGAGATTTTCGGACTTTGAAGCCACCATGATGACATACAAGAAGATGGATGAAATATACAAGATGGCCTTTCATAATTTTCGCCCATACCTTATTATTGGTGTTGCACCATCTTATTTTGGGCCAGACCCATGTAATCTATTTTTAGAGTCCATATTGTAGGGGAAACGACTTAGGAGGTGTTTTAGTCCCACCTTGCCTAGGGTGGACGAAATCCCCTCTCTTTTCCCTATAAATATAGCCCTTAAGGCACCGCTTAGCTTGGGCTTTATTTAGTTAAAAGTTAGCCATCGCTGCAACTTCGTGTACTTCGTTTGTGTCCAACAACCAGACCAAGACCGCTTATGAAACCCCACTTTTCTCAATACTTCATTCATATTCGCAATATTCTTATTGCTTTATCATATTCTTGCTTGTTCTTCGATTGCTTGCAGGAATAGACTTTTGTGGTCAGGTTGATCATGCTCCGGCGTGGTCAATAACCATCCGGAGTTGGTTTAGCGATTGCTAAGGCGCAACGTCGTTGCACGTTTGTAGTCGGATCGTCAAAGTCATCTCCATCAAATCAATAGTTATCATCTCATTGAAAGATCGGGACACCTCGCCTCTATCATCTTGCGAATACTCCTGTGGCCTCGGCTGGCTCTGCACCCTCGCGAACGGCACACCATACTCGATCAATTCGTTATCCTCTGGATGCTTGACCCTGGACCTGTACACCCACCACCTCCGCCTGACTTTCGCCTCGAGGGGGTGGTTTTGCAATGCAGAAGAGGGAGAGGCGAGATGGTGGTCTTGCAATGGAGAAGAGGGAGAGGCGAGATGGTGGTTTTGCAATGGAGAAGATGGAGAGGAGAGGGGGTGTTTTTGCAATGGAGAACAGGGAGAGGCGAGACAGTGCTTTTGGAATGGAGAGGAGAGGAGGTGGTTTTGCAATGGAGAAGAGGGAGAGGAGCGTGCGATAGCGATTTAGGATTGGATGAGAGGGCCGGCTCGCTGTGACTGGACCAAAATCAAAATCAATTTACCCTCCAATTAAGAAAGCGACCCCAAATTAACTAGTCTCCCTTTTATTCTGGGTCATAATTGACCATGATTTTCACAAATAAAATATATGTTATACATTGCAAAAATAATATAATTTGAAGGTACATTCAGATACGAACCAAATGATACAACTTTTGGTGACATGCATTCACATTTTGCTTCAAATACAGTACATGGTCAAACTTTGACCCAAAATACGCAAAACAAAAAAATACTTCCAAGGCCAGCGCCACTCCTCTCCTCTTAAACCACAGCCGCTCCTCTCCTGTTCCAATCTAAATCCAGCACCGCTCCTCTCCTATTCCATTTCAAAACCACTGCCCCTCCTCTCCTGTTCCAATCCAAAACCAACACCGTTCCTCTCCCGTTCTAATCCAAAACCAGTGCTGCTCCTCTCCTCTTCCAATCAAAAACCACCACCGGCGAGTGAAGTTGTTGTGGAGAAGTAGATCGATGGAGGTGTACAACCGATACGTGAGGATCGCGTATGGCGACCCTGTGAAGCTAGCTATGATGTTGGAGATATAGCCTTGGTTTGACAACAAGGAACAACTAGCGGCAACGGCGACATCCATGGCCAAATATCTACAACAAAGCGAAAAGGCAACGATACTCCCGAAGGGAGTCACGCGGGAGTACATAGAGTTGCTCCTCTGGGCCATGGAGCAAACAGATTCACCGAATCCGATCGTGAGGCGGCGGTGGTGGGAGTATTGATCCAAGATGGAGCATCCACTAGAGATTGAAGGATCGAGCATCTACAGGGTGCCATTTGTGAGGGTGCCGTGCCAGAGCGAGCTGGTGGAGTCTTTCTCGACCGAATCCAACTACAAGAGGAGAAAAGCAGTTGGCTTGACGATGCTTCCCTGCCATCCTCTCCCTCGTCGTTCACATCATCTCACGGGGCGGCTGTCTGCCGCTGAAGAATAGGACGGGACTGCCCCCAACCCAATAGTTGGGCAGGTTGTGAATTGTCAAGAGGAGCTTAGGGTTGTCAGTGCAGGTTGTGAATTGTGTTTTGTGTTGAGAGTACTTTCAGATATGAATGTCTTTTGAATTTCAGAAATGAAGTATTGAGCATATAAAGTATTTTATGAATTCTAGAAATCTATTTTTAGCACTTAAAAAAATGTAGTTTCATATAAAAGTGTGGTCAATGTGATTCTCAGAGAAGAAACTGCAAGTTTCAGTTTTAGATAAGAAACTGCAAGTTTCAGAGGCAGATGATTTATATTAACACGCCCTTTTCAAACAGGGATAACAGCATGTTGGAAGTTTTATTCATGGTCGGAAATGGAACTACCAGCCAGTTAACATCATGCTGATCAACATTCATGCATTGCACATCTTCATATGATGCACAGTCAAAAAGATATGCTATTTTCAAAATGCCCACATAATGTCGAGTATGCAAAAATAGAGAAAACGAGGGACAAAGTTTTGGCAAGTGTTAGACGTGGTGTGCGTAGATGACAATGGGGACCCACATGTCAATAAAGGCAGAGGCCAAAAAATTGGAGATATTTTCACTTCATCAGGTGGAATCGAACCTGGGCGGAACAACGGTCGGGTAGTGTCACTTGGCCATTGGGCTGGTTCAGTTGTTTTGGTAGAAATAAGGCACACCATCTACCATTACTCTAGCATGCCTTCCCTGGCTCCGGTGGTTCGTTCTCGTCCTCTGCCTTTGTGCGCTCGCACGGCACCGCTGCCTGCCATTGTGAACCTGCTGAACAAACGAGAGGAATCTGGAGAGAACTATACATGGAGAGGCGGACAGTCGGGACCCACCAGGTCTATGGCCGTACGCAAGCAAGTGCCTCATTGAAAAATTACTTCCTCCTAATGCTATACTAACGTTGGGGCCCATGGGTTTGTCAATATAGTTACATTTTTTAGGTGCTTGAACGTAGTTACTAAAGGAGATAAATTTACAATGAAGCCGATGAGCTGGCGGGTATCATTTATTATTAGTGGTCCAGCAAGTACCAGCTGGGTTGTGGGATGCCCTGTTTAGGCTTTCTTTTTTAAGATGTGCAACCCATGACATGCAGGTTTGTATTTTCTTGAGAGTTGTCATGTATCGACCGGCTTATGGACCGCCCATCCTAGGTTTTATTTTTCCTGAAACATCCGCAGCTTAACTTATGTATGGTTTTGAAGAAAACGCAGAGGTCTGTTCTATTTTTCTATATAAGAATAGGAACGCCAGGTCCAACATATGTTTCCCTTCTAACTATATTATATATATTTATATTATTTTATACGTTATTATATATTATTGTTATTGTCATCATATATTTAACAGATACTTACATATGCAAGGAAACAATACCTCACATCTTATTAACTTATAAAAATAATCTTTTAATAAAAAATCCTGGATTTTTTTACATTAAGGCAATGAAAATCCTTATGATTGTGTGCAAAAGCTTGGTAAGATTTGAGGACCAATGTAATAATAAAGCACTTATTATTTAAATATATTTATAACAAAATGCTCAGCCCCTTTTTTTTGATAAAATTGTCGCGCCCAACCCAACATTATAATTAGAACCAGCCCAGCAAAATCATGTATTTCGAGAAAGTGCAAATGGGCTGTAATTATTTAGGGAAAAATAAATGAGCCGCATGGACGCTACGTTATTTGTTCATCTAGCCATGCAAATTCGTGTATTTCGAGAAAGTGAAAATGGTTTGTAGTTTTAAAAAAAGGGCCGCATGGACGCTACATTATTTATTCACCCAGCCCAGCAAATGGACTGTAATTCCCAAAAAATATCAACTGTACTGTAAATTCTTTAAAAATGGGTTGAATATGTGCCACATTTTTGGAGGCTGAATGTGGGCCAATAGGTCGAAGCCAACGCAAGTCATTGTCAACTTAGTCAACAAATGATTCTGACATCGATAGCCTTTGGATTTACATCCAATGACCGGCATCCATCTTCAATCTCTCATCCTCTTCCTCCAGTGCCACCGTTACCACCTGCTCCCGCCTCCTGCTGCTAGCAGCTCTGCTTAGCATGCTTCACTATGAAGCGCTACCCCACCGCTGGCCAAGCCATCCCTCCACCACTCCACACCTCCTGTTCTTCTCCACAGACTACCGAACCATGCCGCACAAGAACCAGCTAACCCTCATACACCTCTTCGTCTGCGACTCCACTCCCGCGTCTTCCCATCTCCGGATCATTGTTGTTCGGGGCCTCGCTGTCGTCCACCACCTTGGATGCGCTCAGCGTGGCGTGGTCATTACACAAAAAAATGAATACTTCCCTGCTAGCTGGGACCCACCATAGTGGGAGGCTGACTTGTGGGCCTACTAAGTTGATGCGGACGAAGAGCTTTGTCAACTTTATGAATGATTCTAGCTCCAGTGACCGTATGATGTACATCCGACGGCCGTAGTGCTTCTTCAACCTCTGGTCTTCTTGCTCCAGCCGCCCAAACCAGTGCCGGTCGTGCCCCTGCTCCTGCCTCTTGTTTCCGTCTCTGCTGCCACACAGGCCTCACCGCCCCACTCTACTCCAACCTCTGGCCAGGTGTTGTAGGGTCAAACCCTAGGTGGGATCTTTTCACACTTGGAGGGGGGAAAAGGAGGAAAAACTCAAGAACACCAAGAACAAAAATCTCAAACAAACCCAAATATCACATCCACTAGAGTAGCATACATGAGATCCACAAGATTACAAGATCAATCGAAGGATAATAGCACTAGGTAAGTTCTTCCCACTAGGTGAGGTCTTGATGATGATCTTCTCCAAGAGGAGGCCTTGACAATCCAAAGGATTCTTCCCTAGGTGGGGGCTTGATCTCCAAAGAGGAGGGGATACAAGGAGCAAAGCTCACAATGTTTAATCTAATACTTTGCTAACCTTCCAAATGGCCTAGGAGATAAGTATATAAAGGCTAGGAACGAAACTTAGGGCAAGGGGGTACAAAGGACTAAAATGTCCCTAAAATGCATAGCCACGGTGGAAGGGTCCGCACTGGGAGGAACCGACGGGCACCCGGACTGTCAGAGAGCAGTGGCTCAGCGGGACCGGCACCCGAGGCGAGTGGCGGGCACCCGCCAGTCGGGCTGGCGGGCGAGTGGCCGGGCACCCGGGGTCCCAAGCCTGGGCACCCGTGGTGGCTCAGCGGCTAGCGGTGCATGGGCCGGGCACCCGGGTCCGGTTGGCCGGGCACCCGGGGCGGGCTAGGCGAATCCCAGGTGGAGGGCCGGGCACCCAGGGCCTTGGGGTCGGGCCCCTGGCCGACTGGGAGCAGCCAGCAGAGGCCGGCACCTGGATCGCGATCTCCGGCACCCGGTGTCCAGGGGGTCGGGCCTCCCTGTCTCCAGAACCGCACCGGGTCCTTCCTACCGGGCACCCGGGGTGTCCAGGAGATTCTCTCCTTCGTTCTTCTTGTTCTCCTCTCCCTTTCCTTGCTCCATGGACGCTCGCACCTCCATCATCTCCTTCTCACGATCGTCTTCTTGGTGCCTAAGAATGCATAGTGAGTCTCTTTGAGGTAGAATCCAATTCTCATGTGAAATTGAACGAAACTCGAAGAGGAGAGAGTCAACCTTGTTCTCGATGGCGCGTGCACATGCTCTTGTCATTGGTCCAATTGGTGCTTGCGATGGTGATGGAGTGTTGGCGCGAGTAGTCGAGGGATGCTCCACATCATATTCCCCCCCTTGGGAAAGATCCGTCCACAGATCGTGCTCTTCATCACCATGGTACTTGGCCAAGTCTTTAACGTTGAAGATGTCGCTAACGTTGTACTTGTCGCATGGCATGTCGACCTTGTAGGTGTTGTCGTTGTAGCGTGCGATCACCTTGAATGGTCCATCGGCTCTTGGGAGTATCTTGGACTTGTGTTCCTTGGGGAAGCGGTCTTTGCAGAGATGTATCCATACTTGATCACCCGGTTGGAACACCATAGGAGACTTGTTGAGGTTGAGCTTGGAAGCGAGTCGTTATACTTGGCGCTTGATCGTGGAATGTGTTTCTTCATGCATCTTCTTGAGGTAGGCGGCTCTTGCACTTGCGTCCATGTTTGCTCGTTCTTGAAGCGGTAGAGGAAGGATGTCCAATGGCGACAAAGGGTTGAAACCGTAGACAAACTCGAAGGGGGACTTGTCGGTTGTAGAGTGTCTTGCACAATTGTAGGCGTACTAGGCCATGGGTAGGCACTCCTCCCACTCCTTGATGTTCTTCTTGATCAACACACGTAGGAGAGATGCAAGCGTCCGGTTGGTGACTTCCGTTTGGCCGTCGGTTTGAGGATGATAAGCCGTGGAGAATAGTAGCTTGATCCCGAGCTTGGCGCATAGCGTCTTCCAAAAGTATCTTAAGAACTTGACGTCTCGATCCGGCACAATTTTCTTTGGTACACCGTGCAACCGCAAGATTTCCCTACAAAAGAGATTGGCAACATGTGAAGCGTCGTCTGTCTTATCGCATGGGATAAAATGAGCCATTTTAGAGAATCGGTCCACAACAACAAAAACGGAGTCCTTGCCATTTTGAGTCCTAGGTAATCCAAGCACAAAATCCATGCTAATGTCTTCCCAAGGTTGATGTGGAATAGGTAAAGGCATATGTAAACCATGGGATTGAGAGTGTGACTTAGCTTTGCAACATGTGGAGCACCGGTTGGTGAAGCGGGCGACATCGCGAAACATCTTGGGCCAATAATAGTTCTTGGAGAGCGTGGCGAAAGTCTTGTCGCGTCTAAAGTGTCCCATGAGTCTGCCTCCATGAGCCTCTTGCAAAAGGAGCAAAAGAAGAGAAGACTCGGGAATGCATAGTTTGTTAGCTCTCATAAGGTAACCATCTTTGATATAATAGCTTTCCTAAGAAGTATGCGTCACACACTTAGCATAAGGAGTAGCAAAAGTCACATCACCCTCATACAAATCTTTGATATGATCAAATCCAACTACATTCAATTCAAGTTGAGTAAGTAACATGCATTTGCGGGAAAGGGCATCCGCCACCACGTTTTCTTTGCCCTTCATGTACTTTATCACATAGAGATTCAATGATTTCACTCGATTTAGCATGTCGTTTATTCAACTTGGTTTGACCTTTGAGGTATTTAAGTGTTTCATGATCGGTATGTATGACAAACTCATGCGGTCTAAGGTAATGCTCCCACACATGTAACACACGCACTAAAGCAAACAATTCTTTGTCATAGATGGGATAGTTAAGTTGAGCACTGGAAAGTTTTTCACTAAAATATGAAATAGCTCGTTTTTCTTGCATCAAAACTCCACCAATTCCGGTACCACGGCATCGCAATGAACATCAAAAGTTTTGTCAAAGTTTGGTAAAGCAAGAATCGGAGCATGGGTAAGCAAAGACTTGAGCTCATCAAAAGCGGTTGATTGCAAAGGTCCCCAAACAAAAGGAGCGTTCTTCTTACTCAAATCATGCAAAGGAGCGGCAATAGTGCTAAAATCTTTCACAAAGCAACGATAAAAACCCGCAACGCCAAGAAAACTTCGCACTTGTTGCAAATTGGTGGGTTGGGGCCAAGTTTTAATTGCTTCAATTTTAGATTAATCAACATGTACACCCTTGGAAGAGACAACGAATCCTAAGAAAACAAGCTTGCCAACACCAAACGTGCACTTTTTCATGTTGGCATAAAGACGTTCCTTGCGAAGAGTTTGTAAAACAGCCCTAACATGACTTAGATGCTCTTTCATTGATTTGTTGAAGACAAGAATATCATCAAAGTAAACCACAACAAAAACTCCAATGTAAGGTCGAAGCACAAAATGCATAAGACGCATGAAAGTACAGGGAGCTTCCGATAAACCCATAGGCATAACCAACCACTCGTACAAGCCAAATTTAGTTTTGAAAGCGGTTTTCCATTCATCACCTTCTTGTATGCGGATTTGATAATAACCACTTTTAAGATCAATTTTTGAGAAAATGGTGGCACCGCTAAGTTCATCAAGCATATCATCTAAGCGAGGAATGGGATGCCTATAACGAACGGCAATAGCATTGATAGGTCTACAATCCGAGCACATGCGAAAACTACTGTCTTGCTTGGGCACAAGTATAACGGGAACGACACAAGGGCTTAAGCTTTCACGTACATGACCGTTGTCGATGAGTTGTTGTACTAGCCGTTGGATCTCCTTTGTTTCTTCGGGGTTGACGCAGTAGGGAGCCATGTTTGGAAGAGGTGCACCGGGGATGAGGTCGATTCGATGCTCAATGCCTCGAAGAGGAGGAAGACCCGGAGGTAGCTCATCGGGGAAAACATCTTGAAATTCCTGCAAAAGAGATTGAAACACCAAAGGTAGCTCGTGAGAAGTGTTAGTTTTTGGTTCTCCATCCTTGCACACAAGGACAAAGTGCATCACACTCGATGGGTTCTCACATTCTCACACACTTCTCTCATCTCACTTTTTGTGGCAAATAGTATGAGGTTTTTCTCTCTAGGCGAAGAGGCGCTCAAGTTTGGCTTGTGGCTCTCACTCACGTTTGGGTAGATCACTTTCTCACTATTCTCTCCATGATGGGTTGCTTGCTTGTCGGCTATCACTTGACTAGGAGACATAGGTCGTAGCACATATTCCTTCCCTTTCATCTTGAAGCTATAGTGATTGGTACGCCCATTGTGGATGACACCATGGTCGAATTTCCATGGTCGACCAAGAAGGAGGTGGCAAATGGTCATTGGGACCACATCACACTCCAAATTGTCCTCATATGCACCAATTTTGAAGGAGACTTGGATAGTATGCGCAACTCGGTCACTTAGTCATTGAACCTTGTAAGGGTGCGGATGCTTCCTCTTGACCAATTGAAGCTTGGAGCATAGTTCTTCACTTGCCAAATTGTGGCAAACCTCCATCGATGATGACCTTGACGGACCTTCCATTGATGCCGGCCTTGGTGTGGAAGATGTGGCACCGTTGGTCTTCATCTTGGTGGTGTTGGAGCGTCAAGACCTTGGAGACCACGAGAGAGGGGCTTGAATCATTGTCACAAAAGACTTGATCATCTTCATCTTCGTTCACGCGCCGGTGCATGGCCACGTGCTCAATGGCTTCCATTTCTTCTTCACTCGTTGAGTCATATGTGCCGTCATGTTGAAGATCATTGTTCGCTTGTTGGTGCATTGGAAGGACTTGTGTCCTAGGCCACCACATGTGAAGAACTTGATTGACCTTGTCTTGACGGGGTCATCGAGAGGCGCCGAAGATGGAGGAGGCTTGGATTTGTAGGTGCTTGCTGGAGGACGAGTCGAGGAAGGTGCCACTTGCTTGGAACTTGACTTGTCACCGGTATTTGGTGATGCTCGAGTTGATGTAGGAGGTGCCGAAGCCGCGGGAGCTTGAGAGTAGGAGCCGTAGGTCTTGGACGAGTACTTGGTGTATTTGAAGTCATTTTGCACTTGTCGCTCGGCCTTGGTCGCTTGATGAACTAGCTCAAGAAGGTTGGAGTATGGTTGGAAGTCGGCGATCCACTTGATTGGGTGGTTGAGGCCATTCAAGAAGCGTGCCATTGTTTGCTCGTCATCTTCTTTGACATTGGCTCGTATCATGGCAATCTCCATTTCTTGGTAGTATTCTTCCACCGTCTTTGTGCCTTGCTTGAGGAGTTGCAACTTCTTGAAAAGATCTCGAGTGTAGTGAGTAGCACAAAGCGGGCTCTCATGACTTCCTTCATTGCTTCCCAAGTTGTGATTGGTGGTTTGCCTCTTGTATGTCATCGCTCGATCACTTGTTCCCACCAAATGAGGACGTAGTCTAGGAACTCGAGGAAGGCTATGGCGATCTTCTTTTCTTCATCATATTTGTGGAGGCGAAAAATCTTGTCCACCTTCAATGCCCAAGAGAGGTATTATTAGGGATCATTGCTTCCGGAGAACTTTGGCATGGTGAACTTGAGCTTGCCGTAGCGGAGTTCTTCATCTTGATAGCGGTTGTGATATCGCTCTTGCCTTGGAAAATCCTCAAATGCTCGTTCCTCGTGATGTCGCTCTTGGCGTGGAGGAGGGTCTTGAAGCACTTGTTCCACTTGGTGTCGCTCTTGTCTTGGAGGAGGGCGAGGAATGTGCGCTTGATTGCGCCTTTCTTGTTGCTCTTCACGTCGGGCTGCTTCTTCTTGTATCTCGCGACGAAGAGCTTCTTCTTGTTCTTGCACTTGGCGGTTGCGATCTTCAACGGCTCTAGTGGCCTCGCGTAGAGCTTGTTGTGCTTCAAGTGCTTGAGCTTCACGTTCGAGGGCTTGTGTTTCACGGCGCTCTGATGCTTGTCGAAGTGCATAGGGGCTTGATGTGGTACTTGTGGAGGTATTTTCTCTTACTCCATTGCTCCTTGAGGGACTTGGTGTCGCATCCGTTCACGTGCTCGAACTCGGTCTTGTAAGCCATTGCCATGGAATGGATTTTCTTGAGCTTGGTGATCTTCAAGATGATCACGTCGAGGAAGGCGAGCTCGTGGCGGACTTGCATCATAAGAGGAGTAGTCTGAAGATTGCCGACTTGTACGATGACTTGAGTGGCGCCGTCTTGAAGAAGCGGATGAGGAAGACGGGCGTCGCACGATCATGTTGCGGAGCTCTTCCATTTGTATGTTGAATTTGTCGTCGATGTTTTGACGAAGGTCGGAGGCGAGTTGCTCCAAGCGTTCACCCAATGCGACGTTTTCTTGATGAAGCGCTTGTTGCGCGATGAAGAAGTGGTTCTTGGAGACAAAGCCGGAATCATCACCTTGCTCCTCGAAAAGTGGGTTCGATGACAAGTTTGGCCTATACATCATAACCAAGTGGGGTGAGTAGGAAAATGAGAGAACAATACCAAAGTTACCTTCTCCGAGGATTGAGGATGTAACAAGTGTCACTCAATGTAATGCCACAATAGAAGAACTGGAACCGGGTTTGTTTCTCACACCTACAAGTAAGAGGCTTATGGAGTAGCTCGGTTAGCATGGTGGCAAAAATTTCAAGCAAATGTTAGTCAAGATATCTATAAGGTTGAGAAGGTTCACAAAAATGCAAGTAAAGCAAATAGATCAAACCCAAAGGTATCACTAGGTACACACGCACGGAAGATAGATGGGATCCGCACAACCAAGGAGTGAGATCAAAATGTGCAACCACGGAAAATGCTCTTGTTGTGCGAATGCTCGAGAGACACTAGCTCGATTGCTCAAATGGGCAAGATACGCTTGTCCACCTACCTATGAGAGAACCGTGCCATCTTCAATCCCAACTATGGTATATATGCGATGACCAAGATGATATAACTATGCAAATGGCTCAACTCTATTGCTTACAAGATCTTTATTGCTCCTCTTTTGCTTAAAAGCTTTTCTTCTCTTTTTTTCTCTCTATGCTTGGTGCTCGAGCCGAGTATGATATGAGACAAGTATAGTGATATGCATGGGAGATACTTATGGCACAAGGATGATGACACGATCACTACGGTGCACAATAGTGTGGCCCGGCAATTCTCAACTTGCTAGTCTCAATGGGTAAGCAACGCAAAGTGGCTCGGGCTATCAATGAAAAAAGCAAGGTAAGAAGTAAGTGTTGTCGAGGTTACCGTCCTTTCTCACGGTTAGCGGTGAAGATGGCTCCGAGCCGATGATGGTGATGACGATGGCACACGCTCCTAAGTAGCCAAAACACCTTAGGAAATGCAAATGGCAACACAAAATCGGTCAAATGCAGAAGGTGGGTGTTTTTGTGATGATTTTTTGGATGGGGGCTAATGGTGGTGGTAGTGGGATGAGTGGATGGGGGATGTCAAGAGCTTCTAAACGAGCCAAAGAACACGAAAAACGGACTTGGGAGGTGGAAATTATGGCCAAAATGGTGTTGGTAGTGGGCTGATTTGGGGGGGGGGGTTGCGAGCACCCGGGTGTGAGGTGCGGGTGCCCAGGGGTGGCTGGGCGAAATGTCCCGGGGGTGCGGGTGCCCGGGGGTTCGAGGTGCGGGCACCCGGTGGTCTTCGGGATGGGCGGAAAATTTTGGGGAAATGCAAAATTCCGCGAATTTCGTGGTGGGAAGGGTGGGGATTGTTGGGGAGGGGCTAGATCCACTTGCCAAACATCAAATCCATGGACCAAACAACCAAATCTCACAAGATCCAACAAATTGCAAGAAAAAAATTTGGGGCTATTTTTGTGGGGATTTTTGAATTTGGACGAAAAACAACAAAATCAAGCTAGCAAATGGGGGGATGGGACTCCAAGATGTGAATAAACCTTGCTCATGATACCAAGATGTTGTAGGGTCAAACCCTAGGTGGGATCTTTTCACACTTGAAGGGGGGAAAAGGAGGAAAAACTCAAGAACACCAAGAACAAAAATCTCAAACAAACCCAAATATCACATCCACTAGAGTAGCATACATGAGATCCATAAGATTACAAGATCAATCCAAAGGATAATAGCACTAGGTAAGTTCTTCCCACTAGGTGAGATCTTGATGATTATCTTCTCCAAGAGGAGGCCTTGACAATCCAAAGGATTCTTCCCTAGGTGGGGGCTTGATCTCCAAAGAGGAGGGGATACAAGGAGCAAAGCTCACAATGTTTAATCTAATACTTTGCTAACCTTCCAAATGGCCTAGGAGATAACTATATAAAGGCTAGGGACAAAACTTAGGGAAAGGGGGGTACAAAGGACTAAATGTCCCTAAAATGCATAGCCACGGTGGAAGGGTCCGGGCACCCGGGGAGGAACCGGCCGTGCACCCGGACCGGTCAGAGAGAAGCACCGAGGCGGGACCGGGCACCCGGGGAGGAACCGGCCGGGCACCCGGGCCGGTCAGAGAGCAGCGCCGAGGCAGGACCGGGCACCCGGCCAGGTCAGGGGATGGCGGGCGAGTGGCCGGGCACCTGGGTCCCAAGCCCGGCACCCGGTGGCTCTCAGTGGTGGCGGTGCATGGGCAGGGCACCTGGGCGGGTGGGCGCAACCAGCAGAGGCCGGCACCCTGGTTGCGATGGCGGGCACCGGGGCTGCGATGGCCGGGCACCCAGGGTGTCCAGGGGGGTCAGGCCTCCCCATGTCTACGCGTCCGGGAACCCGGGGTCCTTCCGACCGGGCTCCCGGGGTGTCCAGGAGCTTCTCTCCTTCGTTCTTCTTGTTCTCCTCTCCCTTCCCTTGCTCCATGGACGCTTGCATCTCCATCATCTCCTTCTGACGATCGTCTTCTTGGTGCCTAAGAATGCGTAGCGAGTCTCTTTGAGGTAGAATTCAATTCTCATGTGAAACCGAACGAAAACGTGCTCTTGTCATTGGTCCAATTGGTGCTTGCGGTGGTGATGGAGTGTCGGTGCGAGTAGTCGAGGGATGCTCCGCATCACTAGGCCATCACTCTACTCTCCCACGACCCCTGTTATTCTGCGGTCACGGCGGCCTCACGTCATAGCTGAACCAGTCAACCCTCATACTCCTCTCCGCGTGGGCATCCACTGTCGCGTCTTCCCCAGCCCCGCGCCATCCCCTTCCTCGGCCTCGCCCCCGTCCACCGCCTTGGTGCTCTCGGCGCGGCGTGGTCAATGTGGTCAAGAAAAGACTTCCATCGAAAGAGTACTGTACATGGAGATGCTAATAGCTGGGTCCATGGCCGCAGCAAGGAAGTGTAACCTTATTACGCGTAAAATAATTATTCCTCTACCTGACAGCAGGGACCCACCGGACGGGCCACTGTATTTCACGAAAAAAAACATTTCCCCCCTCACTGCTGGGACCCACCAGCTACATCTTCGCACGCAAGGAAGTGCGTCCATATTACGAGGGAAACATGATTCTCCCCTCACATCTGGGACCCACCAGCAATAACTTCGCACGCAAGGAAGTGCCTCTTTGTCCTCCCTGACAGTCAGGACCCACCTGGTCGAAGCATACGTAGCATTGTCATTACGGTCGCAAACGTGTACGTACATACTGGTCGATCGGTCTGTCTGCAGGCTGCAGCAATGAACCGTGACCGAGCAAGGAAGGGCAGGTGTCGTAGTAGAGGCGCGGACGTAGCATGTCACGCAGTCCCGTCAATATCGTGTACACGTACATACAGCCATGGTGGAAGAAAGTAAATACGACCACGTACGTACGGGCGGGGTCTAGAACGCCTACTCACGCATACGTATGGCCAGGGCTCGTGTACATGGAGAGGCAGCGGAGAGCAGCGATGGCGTCCTGTTCATCAGCAGCCAACCGGCTGGGTCGAAACGGAGAAACTGCATCGTCGTGTTCATCGGGAGGCAACGGAATGCGTCGTGTTCATTGGGAGCCAACCAGCTTGGATGGAATAGCCGAAACGAGACCCGGCGTACCGCAGAACGGAGGAAACGGCCTTCTGTTCTACCACCTACGGTCGAAACGGCATCCCGTTCACCGGGAGGGGTGTGGCATACCGCAAAACAGAGGAAACGGACTTCTCTTCGACCTCCTACGGTCGAAACGGGGTCATGTTGATCGGGAGGGGTGTGGCGTACTGGAAAACGGAGGAAACGGACTTCTCTTTGACCTCCTACGGTCGAAACGGGGGTCCTACTCATCGGGAGGGGTGTGGCGTACCGCAAAGCGGGACTCCATGGGCTACTGTTCATCCACCATCTACTGCCTTGCTCCAGCCTCCATGGGGTACTATTCATCCACCGTCGACCTCCTCCAGCCTCCACATGCGACTGTTCATCCACAGCGTCTCCCTCCTGCCTCCACTAGCTACTGTTCATCCACGGGCTCCTGTTCATCCAGCATCCACCGGGTACTATTCAACAACCCCTCCAAGGGATACTGTTCATCCAGCCCTCCACTAGCTACTGTTCAACCAGCCCTCCATGAGGTCCTTTTCATCCACCCCCAACTAGCTCGATCTTGGTCTTGATCATCCAGCGGCAATGGCCTCTACTACCACGGGGTCCTGGTCATCCAACCCCCACCAAGAACTGTTCATCCAACCCCCAACAACGCTCACTGTTCATCAAGAGGCAGCAGGTTCGATCGGCTTGATTAGCAGCGAGAGCGGCGAATCGCCAATCGGGTTCGCTAACAGCCAGGATCAATCGATAGCCGGGTTCAAGAACGCGTGGCTGTGCAATCGCCGGGTTCAAGAGGGCAAACACCTCGCTCGGGTTCAGTTAGAGCCTAACGCCTCGCACCCACGCGCGTATGTGTACGAGAGAAACCTGCAATACCTCCGTGCATCGCTCGGCCCCGACCACCCACCGTAATTGGGAACTCCCCGATATTTTCCTCGCCCTCGATTCTACCTTGGTTTTTTCCATCATGGACGGCCCAAAGAATGTCATGCAGCTGCGTCTCCGGCCTGTGCAGGACGAAAAGCCCATTTTCTGTCATGATTTTTTGTCATAGAAGTAGGAGCCCACAACATCTATGATGATGCAGGGTTTTTTCACAATTAGTGTCATAGAAGTGTCATAAGCATGACAGAAAAAATGTTCGGCCCAAAATGTCACAGTTGTGTCTTTTTTTTGTAGTGCATGTTGTTCTTGAGCCTGAAGTGTCTAATGAACATACTACTAATGAAGGATTTGATGCAAAAAAATTACATGCTCCTGGTCATTAACATATAGTGTCTAATGAGGGATCTAATGCAAGCATTTTGCAAGCTCCCATTGAAGGATTTAGTGTCTAATGATGATCTGCTATGTTGAGAGAGACATATAAATTTGCAGGCATTGATGACAAGCAAACTATAGTACATTTTCATGGCTTGAGGAAACGTCGAGGCCATCTACCAGAAAGTCCCCGTATCATGACAACGTAGCATAAATACTTTTCTAATCTATTGTTTCAAACTATTGGCATGCTTGTGCAGGATAGATATATTGAGATGCAATTTGCGCACTGGTTATAAGTGCAATTAGACCTCGATATTTTCAGCCAGAGAACAAATAATTCAAGTAGGTACAGACCATGTTAGTAGTCCTTGTACACCATGTTGCATTTTGTGTTTTTTGGTGCTTACATCATTCATTGTTTTATAATCTGGAACTACTTTGGATCGTTAGCTGGTTTTCAAAGTGCATGTCGCTTCACATTTCTCAAGTTATGTTGATTTCCGGAGTGCAAGTGCCTTCGTATTTTTTAAGTTAAGTTTTCACCCTGGTAACTTGAATTCCTGGATCCGCCGCTACACACAAATCATACAAGCAGGCTAGTATGAATTAAATGAAATGCAGGGACTTACGCTAGCTCATTGTACAGGCTCACTACAGCTCTGCTTGCGCTTGGGATGTTTCATGTACAAGTCCATGTTACCACTTGCTTGGATGTGTAGGCCATGTGCTCCTTGCATCCCCCTCTGCATTTTTGACATGGCGGATGGTTGATCAAATAAGATGTTGTACCGGAGGACAGGTACTTAAAGGATATACCGGTGTGTAGGATGTGCACAAGATCCTGTAGCACCATCATGCTTTGCTAACAAATGGTTTTGCTTGTTTCAGATGATATCTCTAGAAAAAATAAGAGTTAAAGTCAGAGTTGCATAGGCGTGTAAGCTAAGAAAGAAGTGAAAGGATATCCAAACATCATCGGAACAGTGCACAAGGGAGTGATATGTGGATACCTAGTTCGGGCCGGCGTTTGGGCATGCTTGTCTAGCTAGAGTGCAGGTCACTTTATAGCCGTTGAGGGTGATGCGCTGGCGTTGGCTGGCCGCACACGGATGCAGATCTTGAGTGGCAGCTGAGCACTATGATGCGGTGGACGAGACTATTGGAGAAGCCCAAACGGCCTCGGGGGGCGGAGGTGCGACGATGTGCTCAGTGAAGTAGACCTGCTGAGGTGGGAGATGGTGTCGGTGAACCAAACCTGATGTGGTGGAAGTCGGTGTCTCTGAGGCATGTCGGTTGCAGCGGCCAACATTGTCGGTGGACCATCCGGTGTGGTGGACAAGGGCGTGGATGAGGTAGCTCCGGTGCGGTGCTGAAGCGCGACTGTCGTCTTCATCGTCGTCGTCCGGCACAGAGGTGGGGAAAGAGACGAGACGAGGGGCGATTCGAACTTTGCTTGGGTTGGCGACGAATTAGGGATTTGAGCGCTCTGGGCACAGAAGGGGACGGTGGAGAAGGGAAATTTTGCAGGGATGGGATTTGGGCCGCCAGATATTTCAATACAAAACATGGAAGCGCGAACTTATTTTGGCATCGTTCTTTTTCTTGGGGGCAGGGGGAGGGAGGGAGGGGGTGGGTGGCTCGGTGCTAGCGTCCGTACGACATACGCGACCACCATGACACACCCTGGTCTACGTGGTGCGCCTACATTTGAGAATGCACACAAATCTTCTTTCATTTGCAAATGAATCTGTATGTATTACCATGCCCATGTTTTCCTTGCAAATAATTAGTCATTCAAAACGAGATACTATAAATTAATTAATGGGGAGTTATTTGAATTAGAGTGTGTGTCACACTGTGATCTCCAATTCTAACGTGGATTTCGCATTTCACGCTATCCATGCTACTTTTTAATACAAATTCATATGTATATGATGAACACCATGGTAGTGAGAAAGCTTTGGAAAGTTTCAAACATATGACCTACAAAATAGCACAACAATCGAGTCAATGTCAACTTTTCCAAACCTAGTATGGAACGAATTCGAAATAATTACGGAAGCCATATGCATGGTCCTCAATTCAAATCTTAGAATGTACACTAAATTAAAAGGTCGATATTAAGTCTTGTACTATCTACATTCAAATGTTGTTTTTAGCCACACACCCCCTCGGCACACACGCTACATACTTCCTGTATCAATCTTCCTCTACTAACCACCTTGGGAAGCTATCGGTTTCCGATACATGTCCATTGTTTCTCTCCATGTTTCAATCTCTAACTCTCTCAACTACACAACCCCCTTTTCCCACTCTGTTACCAATTGTATCTACCTCACACACCCGCCATTGCACTCCATGCAGAGCTCTCTCTCTCTCTCTCTCTCTCTCTCTCTCTCTCTCTCTTCCACTCCCACCCTCTCTCGCTAGATACATGAGTTGCCTGTCTAGACCCCCGCTCTCGTGCGCACGCACACACGTTCTCTATCTAGGTCACTCTCTCGAGACTGTCTCACTCTTTCTTCCGCACGGCAGGCCACACTCGCTCAATCTTGCTCTCTTTATCTAAGTCTCAGTTAACCTCGCTTTCTTTCACACACAAATGATATATCTCCCTGTTCGGGCCTCGATCGACACACTCTATACTCTCTCGTGCAGATTGTCTATCTAGGTTAGTCCATCTAAGCTGCCCCCACTCTTTCGACCTCATGGCGGGCCATGCTCGCTCAATCTCTCTCTCTCTCTCTCTCTCTCTCTCTCTCTCTTTGTATGTCTCGATTGACCTCGCTCTTTCTCGGACACAAACGGTATATCTCCATGTTTGAGATGAATTCGACATATTCATATTGTATACTCTCTCATGCACACTGTATATCTAGGTCACTCTCTCCAACCCATCTCACTCTTTCGATTGCACGATGACCCATGCTTGCTCAATCTCTCTCCCTTTATATATGTAATCGATTGACCTTGCTTCCTCCCACGCACAAAATATATCTACATGTCTATGACTGGATCATCTCTCAAGCTCTATCTTACAACCCTCACCCTTCCCAAAAGTTCGATCGGACAATATCTCTCTAGAGCATATATATCTTTTCAACGAATGCCGGACCACACACTGTCTCTATATCTATCCATGTCTCGATTGGCCTAGCTTTCTCATGCTATATCTTCCACACATTGAAGATACCTCTTCATCCCTCGCAGAACCGGAGCTATTTACATTGCAAGGGGACTCCAACCTTGGATTAATTTGTGAAGGCATTTATTCCGGTGGGTTTAGATTATATTTTTGTAGCATTCGGCCCACAACTACTCCAAACACCGTTGCAACCCCCGCACCTCCCCCAACTGATTTCCCTCTAGCTCGATCATCGCTCTCTCGCACGTCCTTTCTCACCTTCAATATCGCACCATGGTATTTTCGCAAAAAATTCTATTGTTCTCTTTAATTATTAGCTACAAAACTACACACCGATAGTCCACCTGTAATGGAACAAATTTCGACACACAAATTAAAGTGCTACAAACTACACACCGAGGGGGCCACCTATCATGGAACAAATTTTACCCATATATAAATTAAAAATTAAAAAGGACGAGGATCCAACATGCGACCAGGGCCTTCAAGCCGCACGTCAATAGGCAACATAGTACAACAACATTTGTTGTACCCCCTTTGTTGATATAATGTTTTTATATTACCACAACCTATTTAATGGATAACATGTTTTAATATTATTTGTAGTACATTAGTGGGACCGGCTCGTTAGCACGTACTATTCACCTTCACTTAGTTGTGGGTTCCATGTATTCTCTCTCCCCCCTTCTACGTTTAGACGCACAGGCAAACATGAAGAACTCGCTGGCGATGTTGCCGTTGACCATATCTGGGCGCGTTCACAAGTTACGGCACCAGTTTCACTGACTAGTAGTACTAGTCAATGTGTGCATGCAATGCACGTTAATTTGGAAGTATATTAAGTGCATGCGGATATTAAGTAGGATATTATTTGCGTGTTATTATGTGATTAGCACTATTTTTGGCATGAAATTAACTGCACGCTAAACATGTTCAGCGCTCGACATTGAAGTAGTCTAGATTGTTGGATTGACATGATTTGATGGCCGAGATTAATTGGATCCGCCCCTTTGGAATAGATGGTATAGATATAGATTATACATGTAACAAGTTTAGGAATAAAAGTGACTATGACGACTATTCATCTACTACTCCATAATAATTAAATGCGTTGATAAATAGATGTATCGCCTAGTGCTCGAACAAGGGAACTGGTCGCGCCCTACAAGTATTTGGAATTGACTTCCGTAAGAAAATATTTGGAATTGACGTGGTATTTAATATGAAATGTTTGCGATGAGAAGGAATACATGTGGCTTGATGACGTTTTATATTTAATTTGATATGGCTCTATAGCAGAACATTCAATCGATCAGACCATAGATTTCATTCAGTCTAACTCCGACTTTACGTTCATACGACGATTGATCTAAAATAAACGGAAATGATAAATGTTTGGATTTTAAGCATGGCAATCCGAACGTTTTTCATGGCAAATTTAGATTACGCGGCGGTAGCGGGGGTGTCTTGCGGTGGGAAGCGGCTCCCCTACCATGCTCTGTGTGTCGTCGGGCCACTGACGGTGACGGGGACGGCGGTGTCTTGCGCCATTGTTGGCATACTCCTGGATGTTGGCCCTAGCTTCAAGGAAGGCCAGAATGTTCTGGACTTTGGTCTCCAGGAGTGAGTCAACTGGCGGGAGGAGGTGACTCACGTTGGTGCAAGGAAGCGGTCGACGGCGGCCATCCATGCTGCCGAGGGGGGCACTGGCACCTGCGCGGGGACAGGCATTGGCAACAGCACAGCAGAGACATTCATATGCACGGACACCGGCACGGGCGCGCGCGTTAGTGCATGCGCAGGCGCATGCGCTGGCAGGTGCATGGGCACGTGAAAGTCGATGGGGACCTCGTGGAACCCCGTGGCATCAAGCTCAGCAACAATGTGCAGCTTCCGGCCCATCAATGCCACGGGGATAGGCGTTGGCGCAGCGGAGGTGACGGGAGACGGAACGGGAGCGGGGATAGGCGCGGCGTCTTCCCGCAAGGCCAGTTCAAGCTCGTCCCAACTCATCTTATGTTCTCAAGACTCCAGCTGGGTGTCTTCCTCAGGAAACTGGAAGAATAAGGGCAGACCATCGTGATGCGGCATGGCGTACGGTTAGGTCAGGCTACTTGGAGGTGGACGACAGGAGAATCGAAGAGGAAGAGAGAAGATTGTAGCGATACAGGGTAGTGCGGGGGTGATTTTGAACTGTGGCGCCGACGCCATTAAAAGTGGGGGCAGTTGGGATGAAGGTGGGCGGCAGAGCCTGGTCAAAGGGCTCGCCTCCCAGTGAGCTGCGCAGCGGCCTGCTCGCACGCCTCCCGGTTAGCAGGCACAGCGGTATGCTCGCACGCCTCCCGTTGACTCACACGCTTGCTCGGACGGCACCTGCCGATGAGAAGCGAGACTCAAGGCGGCACGTAAACGCCCACGGTTTGAATAGTGAAAGTGTTCGCGTTAATGTGATAGGTCTTTGTTCCAAAATACCTTGGCTCTTCATTTGTGCAACTTCTCATAAGTAGCTTGTCTCAAATTGAACAAAAAAATTATGACAGCATATTTGTGCATATCAGGAGACCATGCTCAGTTTCATGAATTTCTGGTCACTTTTGGATTTTCTGAATTTAAAATCCAAGATTCGAAACAATATCATAACCTGCATCATGCAATAAATTATCAAGCGATACATCTTTACTATTGTAGATGTTAATATTCCTTAAGATTTGGTCAAACATTTTGCTTAATTAGACTTCAGACAAGTTATATATGCAGAGTAAAAGGATAATCCCTCCGTACCAGTGCATTGCCTGATATATTAACTCAAGTACTAGGCACGAATAAATGGGGCTCAATTCTGTGCTCATCCTGATGTAGTACTCCTATTAGTACTAGGCAATGGAGTTGACGGGTGACCTTGGGTAGTGGCGACTGAGGGAATTGAACCGTGCTCGGCACGGTAGGTAACGTTGTCTAGTTACTAGAGCATCCCTCCATTGTTCATCGGTAGTCATTATGGACCGGGGACATGAGGGGAATTCCCTAGGGCTGGATTCTGTCCGCCAGATATTTTGACTCGAAACACGAAGGCTCGACTAGTTGGGGTTGGCTAATGTGCGTACCACGCACGCCACCAGAAGGACACGAGCCCAGGTTTTTTTAGGATCAACACGAGCCCAGGTCTGGCTGGCACGCCGTTGGTGCTACCATTCGAGAATACGAAAGGAATCTTTTTAAATTGGTGAACGAATCCATATGTATTACAATGCCCGTATTTTCCTTGCAAATAGTAATCTCAACGTGGTAATTGATTTATGACGAGTTCTTGAATTAGAGTGAGTTTGTGATATAGTGATCTCAACATGGATTTCACATTTCATGGTATCCCTAGTAAGTTTTTCATTGCAAATTCAGATTTAAAAGATGAATGGTATGGTGGTGAGAAAACTTTGTATGTATCAAGCATATGACCACACACACACACACGAATACAACAACAATCCAGTAAGTATAGTGCATCTATTTTTCCAAACCATGCACGTATAACACAAATTCAAAGATACTCCCTCTGTTCCTAAATATTTTTCTTTTAGATATTTCAACAAGTGACTACATACGGACAAAATGAGTGAATCTACACTCTAAAATATGTCTATATACATCCGTATGTGGCAGCCCATATGAAATCTCTAAAAAGACTAATATTCAGGAACGAAGGGAGTAAAATGTAAGACATGCATGGTCCTCAATTCAATATTTAAAACGAAGAGGAAACTGAAACATGAATATTAAGTCTAGTACTACATACATGCAAATGTTGTGTTTAGGCGGAGCTATGTAGGTTGTCGGGAGATAACCCCTCGACCTTAGATAAAATTGTGGAGCTCTATCTAGGATTGTTTAGATTATATTTTTTGAAATTATATTTGTCCCACCCTCCCAAACACCGATTCATTGTGCACCCCCCCGGAGAATATCATGTGCCCCCACACCTTAGATGCTACATGCTGATACGAGTTGCTTGGAGCTTGTAGATCTGAGATATAGCAGCACACAGGGTGTCTTAACATTTTTATAGGAAACCTTAATGAGTTTGAGAATTGCACACAATTTGTACAAAAACTACTCAGATGCCCTTGGATCCCATATCCAACAACCTCGAAGCTCGTATCACCGTATCATCTAATATGAAGGAGGACCTCATATTCTCCTGTATGTAAGAATATCATGTGCTACCACACCTTAGATGCTTTGGTGATACAAGCTCTTCGGAGCCGAATGTTTTTTTTGCAGCAAAGCTCCCAAAGACTTCGCCATCGCCATAAGCACAAAGACCGCCGAGATGCCATTGATCTCGATCGCTTTACCTAGATACTTGTATCACCGTAGCATCCAAGCTGCGAGAGCACCTGATCTTTTCTCGCACGGGAGAATATGAGGTGCTCCCGCACCACAGATTCTATCATGATACGAGTTCCTAGAGATCTAACGGCTCATAGTAGGAGCTTTGAATGTTTTTGCAATATACACCTGAGAGAGTTTGGGAATTGCACAAAAAGTACAAGTACTACACATGTGGCATCTGATCACAGATCATATGGCCTAGATGCTCGTATCACCATAGCGACTAATTAAGCTATGGGGAGCACCTAATATGAGCAACTGGGAGCTATTGGATCCAAGATGCAGCTGCACACACGAGGCCTGAATGTTTTATTTGCGAAAAAAACCTTGGAGAGTTTGGAAATTGCGCATAATTACAAAGACTACTCCCAGGCCATTGGATCTCAGTTCCAACGATGTAAAAACTCGTATCACCATAGCATCTAAGCTGCGTGGTGGATGTGATATTATATGTCGCTGTCATTTTTGTTCCTAAACTTGCAAAATACGTGTAACTTGTGCCGTCAATTGTCTAACCGCGCAAAGTGTCTTTGCAAAAAAACATCATACACTGAAATATCGTAACAACACACGGGGGTCCCACTTGTCATTGATCAAATTTGAACCTAAAACTAACAAATCTAAAAGACTAGATTTGATGAGGACATCAATACCATTGATACACCCACAGCCCCTGCTGCTATACATATTGGACCAATTACTAGAGCTCGCGCACGCCAATTAAATTACCAGGTACTTTTGTTTCTTGGTAATGATTCTAATGTTCATGAGAATATGATGCTACCTAAATTGGATACATTTGTTTTGCTTACAAATGAAGGGCCTAGCTTGGAGAAGGATGAACATTGGAGCAAGAACAAGCATGGAGATGATGGCATGCGCAAGGGGAACAAGAACAGAGTTACAAGTGATGATTTCAGGACGTTGAAGCCACCATAATGAGTGCATGAAGCCTTGGACGAAATATACAAGATGCTACTTCATAACTTTCGTCCAAAGGCTATTCTAGGTGTTGCATCACCTTATTATTGGGCCAGGCCCATGTATTTTCGAAATACTTGAGTATAGGCTGTTTTTAGAGTCCATATGTGTGGGGAAACAAGAGATAGGGTTGGTTTCAGACCCCTTCCCCAAGGGCCACGAAATTCCCCCCTCTCCCTCCATATATACAGCCCTTAGGGCGTCGTTCAGACTTTGGGTTTTGTTTAGATTAAAAGTTCGCCATAGCTGCAACTTCGCGTTCTTCGTTTGTCTTCAACGACCAAACAAAGGCGTCACAAAACCCCACCTTGGTCAATAAAGCTTTCATCTTATATTCACAATATCCAGATTGCAATCTCAGTTTCTTGCTTGTTCTTCGCTTGCTCCGTGAAATGACCCTCTGGTCGAGTTGATCGTGTTCGGCGTGGTCAATAACCTCTCGGAGTTGGTTTAGCGATTGCTAAGGCGCGACGCCCTCGCACGCTCAGAGTCGGATTGTCAAAGTCGACTTCCACCAAAGCTATATCCATCATCTCATCGAAGACGGACACCTTTGCCTCTATCAAGTGGTATCCGATTTCCAGGTTGCTCGGTGAGATTTTACAGTTTTTCGTAGTTTAGATCGAGTCTGTTCTTCATACCTATAGTCCACGAAAAAGCCAACAAAAAGAAAATTAGGGTTAGTTCATCCTATCCGAACCATTTGAGCCTTTGCATAGTCTTTTCAGTATTTTGCTATGTTGAATTTGCGGTTGCATCGTCGCGTCAAGTTGCTGGTCTTAGCGTCTAGTCTTTTAGAGTTTCGAGTTCTGGTCATAAGTTGTCACGCCGCCACCGCACCATCATCATCGCCCCTGCCACCTACCACCACCGCTCCGAATCTGTATCCATATACCAGCACCAATTCGTATCCATATACCACCACCGATCCATATCCATATACTACCACCGCTACCACCACCGCTGCCATATACCACCACCGCTGCCATATACCACCACCATATATCCACCACCAATCCGAGTTCCTTGCATATTAGGTTTGTTTTCGAGATCCATCTAATTTCCGATTCGTGTTTCCTTGCCTGAGTAGGTTTCGAAAAAAAAAGTCTGGAGACCCTCGGGCAGTTTTTAGGCCAAAATTTTGGCGACCGAAAATATCTTTTCCCTATCCTATTTTTAGGTCCCAGGGAGTGTTTTGAGACACTCGCCATCATAGTGATTTTTTGTCGCACTTTTTCGTCGTCGCTGCCCTGATTTCTGAAAAAAAAAATTGTCAAAAAAATTTCGTGCCCATCCTGTCAGTTTGACCTGGGAAGAGTTTTGAGACACTCGCCATTATAGTGATTTTTCGCAAAAAAAAAGAGGAGCGCAAAAAAAAAGCAGAGCACAAAAAAAAGAGCAAAAAAAATTACAGAGTGTGCTTCCCCCTTGTTTACGTGCAGCGCCGTGATTTTGTTAGTGTTCTAGGCTTGCGTCTCTAGCACGGTCTAGCCTAGGACCAGACAAGATCGTCGTTGAGCGCTTATTCAACTTTGCATCTCTGAATTGATTATTGCTGATCCTTTTGCTACCATATTATAAGCCTTTCCAGCTCCACATACATCTACATCGTGTTTGACTCTCCCGTAATCGCCTATCCAAGCTTTGAGAGTTTTGACTACAACGGTTGCCGATCACCTTTCGCCGGGTAAGAACTGGTAAGAATTAGAGTTTTGCTTGACGGATTTGTGACACCCACTACCACCACTTGTTAGTAGTCTGTAGGATCATATTCTTGTGTGTTTCTATTGCTGCTAACCATGCCAGGATCACAAGCCGACGAGATTGACTGGGAGAACTTAACAAACAAGGAGCTTCATGCTAAGTTTCAGCAAATGATGACTGAACAGGTGCAAGATGTGTTGAACAATTTTGAATAGGCCATGGAGAAGATCACTGGCCTTGAGAAGACGTTCGAAACAAAGCGTGATAACAGATTTAATGAACTGCTTGCACGTCTTCCACCGGCTGCACCTGCCGCACCTCTGCAACAACAACAACTACTACCTCCATGTCGCGAAATAGCCCTCCGCCGAGCGAGCCGTGTCCTTCTTCACCGCCAAACTGTTGGTCGTTGTTGATACTTCGTGGCTCCATTGCTGATGTGGAGGATGATTATGCGGGATATTACGAGGATGAGGTTGATCAAAATCGAACTACGTGCAACCACCAAAGCACCACAACCACCGTGTCGCCCACATGCAAATAATCACAACAAGAGGGCTCTCCTCAGTACGAGATCATGACCATCTTCCTAAACTGAAATTGAATATTCCACCATTTGAGGGTAGATATGTTCCTGATATATATCTTACTTGGGAGTTAGAAACTGAACAACGATTTACATGTTTACAATATCCTGAGGAGAGACGTGTTCTTGCTGCTGTTTGTGCTTTCACTAGCTTTGCATGTGTTTGGTGGTCTGAACATTGTAGATTATATCCTATTCCAGCTACTTGGGCTGCTTTGAAAACTGCTATGCGTACTCGTTGGGTTCCACCATATTATCAACGTGAATTGCTTCAAAAATTGCAGCGTTTGAGACAAGGAAAAAATTATGTAGAAGAATATTATCAAGAATTACAAACTGGCATGATTAGATGTGGTATTGTTGAGGAGAATGAACCTATGCTTGCACGTTTTATGGGTGGTTAAATAGAGAGATTCAGACCATCCTAGAGTATAAGGAGTATACTAATATCACTCGTTTATTCCATCTTGCTTGTAAAGTTGAACGTGAAGTGCAGGATTGACAAGCATTGGCGTGAACTAACTTTTCTGCAGGTCGACCTTCATCATGGACACCGCGTGCCTCATCTACTTCCACTGCACCAGCACCTCCATTAGGTGCCACCTCCAGCCGTGATACAAGAAAGTAGGCACAACCACCACTATCTGCCAAGAGCGCACCTGCCAGGTCTACACAGAGCTCTTCTTCTTCCATGGCATCAACTGGGCACACAAGTGATATTATTTGTCGTCGTTGTAAGGAAAGATGTCATTATGCGAGAGAATGCAAATCTCAGCGTGTGATGCTTGCTACTGAGGATGGTGGGTATGAGTCTGCTAGTGACTATGATGAGGAGATGCTGGCTCTTATTACACGTGAAGAACACGGTGGAGATGATTCTGATCATGAGACGCAATACATGGCCTCAAGACGCCGACAGTATGAATGTTTAGTTGCTCAACATGTTTTGAGTGTGCAGGTCACACAAGTGAGCAAAATCAGAGGCATAATTTGTTCCATACAAAGGAGTTGTGAAGGAACGCTCATGCGCGCCATCATAGACGGAGGGAGATGCAACAACTTGGCTAGCATGGAGATGGTGGAGAAGCTATCTCTCACCACAAGACCACATCCACATCCTTACTACATCCAATGGTTCAACACAGAGCGCAAGGTTAAGGTAACACGATCGCTCGTGTGCATTTTAGTATCTCTACATATGCTGATTTTGGTTATTGTGATGTGGTACCTATGCAAGCCTGTTCCTTATTACTTGGTAGGCCATGGCAATTTGATAAAAATTCTGTATACCATGGTAGAAATAATCTGTATACTCTTGTTCATAAGGATAAAAATATTACTTTGCTTCCTATGACTCCTGATTCCATTTTGAAAGATGATATTAATAGAGCTAATAAAGCAAAATAGGAGCAGAATAAGAGTGAAAATCAGATTGTGGCAAAAGAATTTGAGCAACAAATGAAACCTAATAATAAACCATCTAGTGTTGCTTCTGAAATTAAATTGAAAAGTGCATGTTTATTTGCCACCAAATCTGATACTGATGAGCTAGATTTCAGCAAATCTGTTTGCTATGCTTTTGTGTGCAAAGAGGCATTATTTTCATTCGAGGACGTGCCTTCCTCTTTGCCTCCTGCTGTCACTAACATTTTGCAGAGTTCACGACGTCTTTCCACAAGACGTGCCACCGGGATTACCGCCTATTCGAGGGATTGAGCATCAGATTGACTTAATTCCCGGTGCTTCACTGCCAAACCGTGCTCCATACCGTACAAATCCAGAGGAGACGAAGGACATTATGTGTCAAGTACAAGAGCTTCTCGACAAAGGTTATATACGCGAATCCCTTAGTCCTTGTGCTGTTCCTATTATTCTAGTGTCGAAAAAGGATGGTACATCGCGTATGTGTGTTGATTGTAGAGGCATTAATAATATTACTATTCGTTATCGTCATCCTATTCCTAGGCTATATGATATGCTTGATGAATTGTGTGGCTCTACAATATTCTCCAAAGTTGATTTGCGTAGTGGATACCTTCAAATTCGTATGAAATTGGGGGATGAATGGAAAACGGCATTTAAAACTAACTTTGGATTATATGAGTGGTTAGTCATGTCTTTTGGGTTAACTAATGCACCTAGTACTTTCATGAGATTAATGAACAAAGTTTTGCGTGCTTTCATTGGACGATTTGTGGTAGTTTACTTTGATGACATATTGATTTATAGCAGATCTTTGGAGGAACATTTGGAACATTTACGTGATGTTTTTATTGCTCTACACGATGCACGTTTGTTTGGTAACCTTGGGAAGTGCACCTTTTGCACCGACCGAGTGTCTTTTCTTGGCTATGTTGTTAGTCCACAGGGAATTCAAGTTGATAAATCCAAGATTGAAGCTATTGAGAGTTGGCCGCAGCCCAAAACGGTCACACAAGTGAGGAGTTTTCTTGGCCTCGCTAGATTCTATAGGCGTTTTGTGAGAGATTTCAGCACCATTGCTGCACCTCTCAATGAGCTTACAAAGAAGGTTGTGCCTTTTGTTTGGGGTACCGCACAGGAAGAAGCCTTCACGGTGTTGAAAGATAAGTTGACACATGCTCCTTTACTCCAACTTCCTGATTTTAATAAGACTTTTGAGCTTGAATGTGATGCTAGTGGAATTGGATTAGAGGTGTGTTATTACAAGATGGCAAACCTGTTGTATACTTTTCTCAAAAATTGAGTGGGCCTAGTCTGAATTATTCTACTTATGATAAAGAATTATATGCTCTTGTTCGGACTTTAGAAACATGGCAACATTATTTATGGCCCAAAGAATTTGTTATACATTCTGATCATGAATCTTTGAAACATATTAAAAGTCAAGCTAAACTGAATCGTAGACATGCTAAATGGGTTGAATTCATTGAGACTCTCCCTTATGTCATTAAACACAAGAAGGGTAAAGAAAATGTTATTGCCGATGCATTGTCTCATCGCTATACTGTGCTTTCACAACTTGACTTCAAAATATTTGGTTTGGAGACCATCAAAGATCAATATGTGCATGATGCTGATTTTAAAGATGTATTGCAGAATTGTAAATAAGTAAGAACATGGAACAAGTTCGTCGTTAATGATGGATTTGTGTTCCATGCTAACAAGCTATGCATTCCAGCTAGCTCCGTTCGTATTTTGTTGTTGCAGGAGGCGCATGGAGGAGGACTAATGGGACACTTTGGCGTGAAGAAGACGGAGGACGTACTTGCTACACATTTCTTTTGGCCAAAGATGAGATGGAATGTTGAGCGCTTTGTTGCTCGCTGCACTACATGTCAAAAAGCTAAGTCACGACTCAATCCTCATGGTTTATATATGCCTTTGCCTGTACCTAGTGTTCCTTAGGAGGATATACCTATGGACTTTGTTTTAGGTTTACCTTGAACAAAGAAGGGGAGGGATAGCATATTTGTTGTCGTGGATAGATTCACGAAAATGGCACACTTTATACCATGTCATAAAAGTGATGATGCTGTTAGTGTTGCTGATTTGTTCTTCCGGGAAATTATTCGCTTGCATGGTGTGCCAAATACTATTGTTCCAGATCATGATACTAAATTTCTTAGCCACTTTTGGAGATATTTATGGGCTAAGTTGGGGACTAAACTGCTTTTTAGTACTACTTGTCACCCCCAAACTGATGGACAAAATGAAGTAGTCAATAGAACATTGTCTACTATGCTTAGGGCTGTTTTGAAGAATAATAAGAAAATGTGGGAAGAATGCTTGCCTCATATTGAATTTGCTTATAATCGTTCATTGCATTCTACTACTAAGATGTGCCCTTTTGAAATTGTGTATGGTTTCCTACCTCGTGCACCTATTGATTTGTTGCCTCTTCCATCTTCGGAGAAGGTCAATTTTGATGCTAAACAACGTGTTGAATTGATTTTAAATATGCATGAGTTAACTAAGGAAAACATTGAGCGTATGAATGCTAAATATAAACTTGCTGGAGATAAAGGTAGAAAACATGTTGTGTTTGCACATGGAGATCTTGCTTGGTTACATTTGCGTAAGGATATATTTCCTGATTTGCGCAAATCAAAGCTAATGCCACGTGGTCATGGTCCTTTTAAGGTGTTAGAGAAAATAAATGATAATGCATATAAACTTGAGCTGCCTGCAGATTTTTGGGTTAGTCCCACTTTTAGCAATGCAGATTTGAAGCCTTATTTGGGTGAGGAAGATGAGCTTCCGTCGAGGACGACTTCATTTCAAGAAGGGGAGGATGATGAGGACATCAATACCATTGTTACACCCACAGCCCCTGATGCTATACATACTGGACCAATTACTAGAGCTCGCGCACGCCAATTAAATTACCAGGTACTTTCATTTCTTGGTAATGATTCTAATGTTCATGAGAATATGATGCTACCTAAATTGGATACATTTGTTTTGCTTACAAATGAAGGGCCTACCTTGGAGAAGGATGAACATTGGAGCGAGAACAAGCATGGAGATGATGGCATGCGCAAGGGGAACAAGAACAGAGTTACAAGTGATGATTTCAGGACGTTGAAGCCACCATAATGAGTGCATGAAGCCTTAGACGAAATATACAAGATGCTACTTCATAACTTCCGTCCAGAGGCTATTCTAGGTGCTGTGTCACCTTATTATTGGACCAGGCCCATGTATTTTCGAAATACTTGAGTATAGGCTGTTTTTAGAGTCCGTATGTGTGGGGAAACATGAGATAGGGTTGGTTTCAGACCCATTGCTCAAGGGCCACGAAATTACCCCCTCTTCCACCATATATAGAGCCCTTAGGGCATCGTTTAGACTTTAGGTTTTGTTTAGATTAAAAGTCCGCCATAGCTGCAACTTCGCGTACTTCATTTGTGTTCAACAACTAGACAAAGGCATCACAGAACCCCACCTTGATCAATAAAGCTTTCATCTTATATTCGCAATATCCAGATTGCAATCTCTGTTTCTTGCTTGTTCTTCATTTGCTTGCGAAGAAAGACCCTCGTGGTCGTTGATCGTGTTCGCATGGTCAATAATCTCTCGGTTGGTTTAGCGACATAAGGCGCGACGTCCTCGCACGTTCGTAGTCAGATCATCAAAGTCGACTTCCACCAAAGCGATATCCATCGTCTCATCGAAAGACGGGACACCTTTGCCTCTATCAAGATTCAAACTGGCAACCTGGACTGCAAAGCGTAAGTCGATAGCCTGAAACAACAACCGTTTTTGGCTTTGTCCCATAGCTTGATTTTATAGAGTATTACGTTGAGTAGAATAGAGGGAGTGGCTTGTCAACACATGCATGACCGTTGACTCACTTACTGGTGGGTCCCATGTCTGCAATCTCTCTCTCCTCTCCATCGTCTAACCTTTAGACACACGGGCACACACGAAGAGCGGCACGAGCTTGCCGTGGTGTTATTATAACTAAAAAATCTTGGAAAATAGAAGAATCGCCTAGAACAAGAGACGTTGTGGCTGGTTGTGACGGAGCTAACCACACCTATCCTCTATGCCATGTTAGCATGATGAAGTTGTATGGCTAGTGGGGTGTTTTTGACCGACTGGTTAGGTCCCGAGGTCGAACCATAGGTAGTACGTCTGATACAGTATATTTTTACATGAACATTTTTCCTCCGTGCCGAGACGTGGCACACCCTACCGCGCGGTTTCGGGGTCCTCCTGGGTGGTGCATGCATATTTTCTTTCTTGCCGAGACGTAGGATGCCCTACCGTATGTTTTCTGGGTCCTCCTTGGTCGTAGCGCCGAAGCAAGTAAATGAGTCATCAAATCACGAAAGACTACCTTTCCCACCGGGTACATCAGTGAAGCACGGTGGCTAGCTAGTTAGGCTAGGGCGACCGATTAGCTAGGCCGCTGCCACATTTGTTTTTCACCCCCTTTTTTAATCTCCTTGCCGACAGGTAAATTTAAATATCCACCACAGCGTTACTCTGGTCCTTTTGTGCGGCAGGCATGGCAGGATTTATTTTTTTGATTGAAGGGAGCAAGCGCTGCAGCAATTAGTCAGAATGACTCCGCCTGTAAAACCCACTGCTCCCTGATGTGAAAAGTCATCGTCTGGTGTTTTCCCATGGTGAAACCAAAAGATTCACCCTGCTCCTCGGCTGGCTCCCTCTGCCTCCTCGTAGATTGCATTGCCTTTCAGCCATTTCACACCCTTTGCTTCCTCTCCCCATTGCTTCTACCGGGTTCCATGGCGGCGTACCAGATCACGGAGTCTGAGGTGAGGCGTCTGACACAGGAGCTCCAAGACAAGGATGCGGAGCTCATGGCCAAGGACGTGGAGCTCCGTGAGCTCAAGGAGGAGAGGAGTGCTATGCTTCTCCTTTATGTGCGAGACTTCATGGAGCTTCAAAAGAGGATGGCGTCCACCACAAAGATGCTCGAGGCGTTGGCGGCTTGCTGCAGAAAGCGGGAGATATGATAGGAGGTCAGGCGAGCCGGCTGCAGCGCGAGCGGGCCGATTGTGACGAGGTCCGGGATTGCCTCAGGCACTTGGTGGACTATGTTGCCATGCACGTGTTGCGGCTGCGTGATGCCTACCGTCATGCCAGCGCGACCATGCCGGTCGTCCGGCTAAACCCGTCCGACCACCCCGTTGACTTGAGCGAGTTGTGGCTTCCTGACCTGGTGTCCTTCTTCACCTATATCTCCGAGGATTTGAGCCGTATCCGTGCGATGGTGGGGGCGGAGCTGGACAAGGAGGGGCTGCGGGCTTCCGTCGTCGTTGCCGGGTGAATCCTCTCATGGCTCCGTCACTGGAATCCATTCGTGCCATTGGATGTCATCTTTGACGAGCTGGCTCTTGTCGACTGGGAGCGGGCTCTTCGGGTGGTGGCACCCTGCATCACCAACGTCGTGCACCTCGAGAAGCAGAGGTACTTCGGTGGTGTTTAGGCGTCCTCTGCATGGGCATGTTCATATCTCGGTGCAACATGACCATTGGATCAAACTCAGACGATGCAGATCAGTCACTGTAGCACAAAGCGTGTGGGTGTGTTTGATTGCATTCTCATCTCAATATAGGTGTTCCCTCTTCATGCATGCTCATCTCAGCACCCCTCTCCATGCATGCTCCTAGTGTATTTGTGTTAACATACTAATGTGAACTCAAGCACCCTTCTTGCACTCTGCCAAACACCCAAAAGTGGGTCGAGAAGGGACTTTTGCTCCCATCCCATGCACCCTTCATACACCATGTCTTTCACTTATTCGTGCTTCATATGGTTCATGTTCCGTGGAGTACTATAGCACCATATCTCCGTGTGCTGTAGACCTAGTTCTATTAACATTGATCTCACCGTTCATTCTCGACCGGACTGTCAAAAAGGGGTACTATGTTACATTATTGTTCATATAGTTGACATGCGCACAACATCATTTGTTATCGTCATATCTTAATAAACTAGCAACAAGATTATGTAGTACTGACATATGAACCCTCTGCACATGCCTAGTAGTAGGAGCACTGTGTAAGTTCAAGTGGCTGCCGTGTTTCGCACTCCTCCGTCATAAGAGTGGAAACGCTTGTTGTAATCATTTTTTCAGAAACAATGGACATGCTCTAGCATGTGGATCCTCCTCAGCGGTCGTCGGGAACCTTGCTACTCACTTTCGCCGACGTGCGGGACAGCCAACATTGGGGTCCACTAGCCATGCACTAAATTACTCCGTACTAGAGTGCCCAACTGCACGGTAGACTACCCCGATCGAAGCGCCGCAGTAATGCCCAATGAGCCGTCAAATCACAAAACCCTCACCTTTCCAACAGTAAGTTGGACGGACCAAGCAACCATCATTTCACTCTTCTCCGTCAGCTTCCTCTCTTGAAAAAAACCCCAACTCGCTTCTCCCTTATCTTGTTCCTCATTTCGTCAAGAAAAACCTGACCTGCTGCTGCCATTGTTCTTCTCTCCCAAAGAAGTAAAGGTGAGCGCTTCAATGGTGTTGATTCTGGCCAAGGTCCAGTCTTGCAACCCCGAGATTGATCCTATAACTCCCTCTCTGTTCTTATTTTGGGTTTGTGATTATGGTTTCTTTTCTTTTATTTTTATTTGACAGATTCTTGATGGACCCTGGAGCACCAGCTGAAGTGATGTCTATGGCTCTACCCAAAACCGTCAAGGCTCAGGATATGAAGAAGCGCAAGCACCCCACCGAGACTACCATAGACAAGCTCATGACCATCGCTCTGTCCAAGGCCCCCTCTCCGGGATCCCTCATTAAGCAAGTCCAGGTAATATATCTTCTTGACAATATTTTTCTTGATCTTGATCGTGTTTTTTCATCTAACATGCAATACTGGTACTAGTAGTACAACTTTCTAGGTGTTCTTGCATGTGATTTTTGTGTGCCAAATGACAGTTCTAAATTCCTCTTTTGACCAAAACATGCGAGAGGTTGATACTGATTTCTTATAGATTACTTTCAACTACTTTATGAACATCAATGTTACCATTGAAGAGAGTATACTAGCCTTAGTAACTTGTGTTATGGATATTGCAAGTAATCCCTCTGCTCTCATGCCTTTGAAGACATGTTCTGGTGTCTTTGTTCACTCATTTCTGTGCGTATATGTAGTCTTATATGGAGTAAAATATCAAAAATCATCTTATCTTTCTGAACAGAGGTAGTAATAAAATATTTGGTTTATGTTTGGATTAGAACTAGTTCCGCGGTGGAGATGAAGTTCTCAAAGTCATGTCGTGTGAACTGGAAGACCTAAGGATGAGTTCTACTGCTAAACTATCCAGCTGATGTGTCCTTGTTGCCACGTGTCCTGAACTAGTGTTTTCCTGTAGCATTGTTGTCAGGCGTGTTCTCGAGGGTGTAGTTCACCACAACAATTTCTTGGTTGTGCCTTCAATTACGATGGGTGTGGTTCTTGTAAAGCTTCCCGACAAATCTCATGCGTAGTGTCTTCCTCGTCATGTTTATGAGTGGAAAGACCACTCTGTTAGGTTCTCCAAGGTTGACGAGATGGTGATGGTGCTGGTAGACATCTCTCATGAAGTGCATGGCCTAGTCAGTTATGCGGGGTACATCCCGTAGGTCGGTCACAAGAAATAGTCTGCAGAGTTTAATTAGTGCAACTTTTCTTGTTTGTAGTAAGTACTATTGTTCAGTACTTGCTTTGTGTGTGTGAACCCTGTATTGTTTAGTACTGATGCTTTTGTTGTGTGGTGAGCCCAGAGAACAGTCTATGTTAATGTCTGTCCACTCAATTCAGTTTGTATATTTTGAAGTATCCAGATCATCTTTTTGTGAGGATGGTTTATCAATTATGGTTACACTCCAATATCTGTATGCATTGCAGGGTTTATCGCACCCACCAGGATTTCCAGTCCCATGGATGTTCGGTCCATACGACTTGTCACGACCTTTGGACTGTCCTGCTTGTGGGACTAAGCGGGGGCCCTGCATGCCACGCGTAATTGGACGATATGTCTTCTGTTTAGAACTTGAACATAGTGATTTCCTGGTAAGGATTCACTTGTGTCACATAAAGTAAATCTTATTGATTTACTGTCTAAAACTAATTGATTTAATGTCATGCTTTCTTACTTTTGCTGCAATTTTATGATGCAGGTTTTGCCATGAGACATTCGTCACAGAATAAACTGTTTGGTTTGCTCTATGATGGTTATTTTTGCAGGTTTCACTTATGTCATGTCAACAACGAAGGCACTGTCCAATACTTATATTACTAGACACAATTGGATCAGTCTGTTGTCTGAGTACATTCTGAAGCCCTATGATGAACTGCAGTTTGGTTTAACAAACACGCCACAATTAGTCCTTCTCGTGTTTAAAAGAAATGAAGAAAAAGCCTGGATCAAGGTCACGGAGCCTAGTCAAGTTAGAAAACTGATCATAGCAGACCAGAGACGATCGTTGCTATCTCGCACATCGGTACCACCTTCAGCAACGGATCGAGCACTGGCACCTTCTCCGACGACACTTGCTCTAGAACTGACAGTGGCAGCAGCTCAGTCTGATCCACCTGAGGATTGGGCACCGACCGCGTCAGCGGATCAGGCTGATCTACCGGAGGATCAGGCATCGACACCGGCACCTGCTCCGACACCGGCACCAGCTCCACAAGGAGCACCATCTCTTGCAAAGAAGAAGAAGAAGAAGACTACCAACAGACCAAAGACAGCACCAAAGAACGGTTCCGCACTGCACCAACACTTGAAGTTGCACTTGCATCCGCTCCGGCCCGTCCAGCGGCAACGGAACCAGAAGTTGCACCGGAAACAGACTGGGCTACAGTTCACACTACATATACCAAAGTCCATACAAAAACTGACATCTCCACCTTCTTGGTAAGCAATGGCTGCCCAAGTGCTTCGTTCTTTTTTCTTTCCATGTTGTTTCATATGATTCACTGTGTTGATCTAACTGTTTGTGTATGTCTTCTTGTTTGCAAATAGAGGATTCCTATAGCAACGAGGGAGTCGTTCAACAATCCAGGCGACCGTGGCCAAGTTTCTCTTACCATGCGCAACCTTGGTGTGAATGAACCTGCTCAATATACCGTAATTACAAAGGATGGTCGCATGATGATTGATGCTAAAGGATGGTCAAGGTTCAAATCTAAATCAAATCTTGCGGTAGGGGATGATGTCAAAATCGAACTTTCTCAACAAGGAGAGCTGGTCCAAATCAACTTTGAAATTCTTCAGTAGCAGCACGCCACTGCCAAACTGATCTATCCTCAGAGTGATTTTGATGTAATAATATGGCATGGTGAAACAAGTGCCATGTGCGTATAAGTAGTACGATAGTATTATTTATCACGTAGGATATCGTTGATAGAATTGCAACTCTGATTGCTGGTTAGGAACTGTCGTTCGATTTCATTCTAACAGATGTCGTGCTTTATTCAATTTTCTGTATTCGCCTTGCGATAGCATCTAAAACCAGCACCGTACTGAGTGCTTGCAATTGAAATGCGCTGAGGTAGAACACACGGGCCCCCAAACATGCAGGCCCACTGGCCTGTGGCCCAAAGTCTAGAACCGTAAGCCTGTCTGGGTATTATATTCTCAGCTGGACCCCCATATTTATATATATTCCCCTTGATTTTTCTTATATATAAATTATGATATAAAAGCTTTTTATATTTCTTTACAGAGGGAGTATCTATCTCTCAAAAATATATTTATTGTAACTAGTTACTCCTGCCTTTCTACTTCCTTTCGCTGATATGTGGGGCATCCGGCAACAGGGTCCACGTGCCATGCACCAAATTAGAGTGCACAACTACACGGTCGACTCACCCCGGTCGTAGCACCGCAGTAATGCCCAATGAGTCGTCAAAGCACAAAAAACCCCACCTTTCCAGCTTTAGCAGTAAGCTGGATGGATGAAGCAACAATATTTCACCGGGCCTAAATCCCATTCTCCCTTGTCTACTTGTTTAGAGAAAAACACCTCTCTCACTGGGCCTGAATCCCCTTCTCCCTTGTCTGCTTGTTCAGAGAAAACCACCTCACCAATTGCTTAAGGTTTTCTCATGGAGAACCAGGTACGAATTCTTCATCCATCCCCGATAAATCTAAGTCCCTTGGTCGCGGGTAATCCTAGGATGTCAGCCACCGTAGTTGATGCATTTTTCTTCCTACTGAATATAGTGTGTTTCATTTGCAGTGCCCAAAGTGTGAGGACCCTACAAGTTTCTGCGCCCTCGGCGAGATGCCACACTTGTTCCTTCTCATCCTAACACAAGATTTTAAAACGCTCACAGTATGTTCCTAGAATCCTCTTTTCTATCCGGGAGGGTGGGGGTTTTTGAACATGCTGTCGACTAATTTCGAAATTTGGATTGCTATATTTGGATAAAAGGTACAAGTACCATGGTCAACACTGACGTGAAGGCGGAAATTATTTCTAGATTTGGATAGCTAATACATTGTGTTCTCATATTATTTTTCCTGCAGCACATTCCTTGCTCTACCAGAACACATGTACTCAAGATGGTCGGCCTTGCCATAACTGAATACACCAGTTTAATGGTCACATTGAAGACAAGCCATGGATATAAGTTCCGATTTGGGTTCATGAACCAAGAAGATCGCTGCTTTTTTATGGCCGAACTTGGATAAACTTTCTCAAGTGTTATGCACTGAAAGTTGGCGCATGAATGTTGATGGAAATAGCAGAACCTGGTCTCATCTTCACTGTGATCTTCCACCCCGACATCGTTCTAGTAGTTCATCCATGTTAGTTTTGTATCTGGTTTTTGCTTGTTGCCACGATTACTTGTTAATCCACCTATTTTGTCTAACTAATCACAATTTAACTTTAGAAGTAGCAACGATTTGTGATTCCCTTCTCTCATGAAGATGCTACTTATAACTAATATTTCTTATAATTGGTGGCACGTGTAGGTTATTTCAAAGTTAAGCATGCTACTCATTTGTTATTCTATAAGAACTCGACTATTACTGGTGGCACTAAAGTTGACTGGGACGACATCCACAAGTTCCTACACTTTATTGATCGTCTTGAGGTCCTTGTGGGGTGTTTCAATGGTGGAAGGCCACGTGGGATATGTGTGCCACTACTGCACACGTTGAACAGGTCCAACTGTGTCGAGAAACTTATGGTACGAGCTATTTTCTGTTATATATGTTGTTCATAAACTCTTGCTTATACACGCTTTTTTGAGCCAGAACTTTTGAAATGTAAAGCGCCAGTTCTATTGTTCCTATACAGATGCCTGACCATGGTCGTGTCAGACTTGCGCTTGGTCACAACATGATGTTTATGTCGACCTACTCCATTCCCCTTGGAGATGAAAAGATACTTATTCATGGGTGGCCCCAAATAATGAAGGCCCGTCCATCTTAGAGAATAGGATAGAAGGTTATGTTCATGCTTTTCCATGGCTCTAAAGTGAATATCGTGTTGATTGACCACATTGCGAGATGAAGCCACTTTCAGAAGGTTATGGATGCGCGGGGTGGCGCCTGGGGCTTGGTGACCTCACCCTTGGTTAACTGTAGGCAAAGTAGCACTGTTCCAGGCGCGCTTTGTACGGTTGAACCTGTATAAGTACTCATACTGCTCTCAGCTATGGTTGTTAACTGCCCCTGCTAGTTTCAATTAAGGTTGTTAAGTACTCCTGCTGCTTTTATAGTCTGTCGTGTTTCTTTAGTCCTATCTTCCTCTAGCCGCCAAAACCAAACCAGCACCGGCGGGGCCGCCTGCTTCCGCCTACCATGACTGGCTACTCCTCAGCGAATGCATCGCCGCCCCACCATCTCCTAAATCGTTAACGCCGACGTCCAAGGCATCGTCGTCATCATCCACACACTTTGATCTGCTCGCCGTAGCGCCGCCCTCTCACATTGTCAACATGGTCAACAAACAAGAGGAATCCGTAGAGGATTGTACATGGAGAGGATGACAGTAGGGGTCCACCATGTCCATGGCCGTACACAAGGAAGTTCCTCATTTTTTGTTATATATACTCCATTGTCAGCGTATAGAGAAAGAAAATGCTTCCTCCTAGTGGTTTCCTAACACCTGGGACCCACGACATTGTGAGCGTATATAGTCAATAGACAAGAGAGCAGCATAAGATCGGCTGACACCTGGGACGTAGCTTCTCAAGCAGTATTTTTTTGTTATTGTTGAGACAGAGCAGGGTTTCAACTAGGTTGTGGCCCGTCTAGCCCAGGATTATATTTTACATTCGCCACATGACCAGCCCAGCTATTTTTTCCGTGGGAAAATGAGCCCAGTTTATTTTTGCTGAAGAATACCCAATCCAGGTCTACATATTTTTCTACGCCCTGATGTGCTGCAACTCTTTCAAGACGGCTGCAAATCTTGAAACTAATATGAAAATGGGCTGTGAATATAAAAAATAGATGACAAATTGGCAATTACTTTATATTTTTGAATTTTTTCACAATTTCAGATTCCAATTTCATTGGGCTTTAACCTAATTTAAATATATCTTCGAAGTACTTTAAATCTGGCTCAACATTTCGATATTAAAAATAGTTTGGACCCCATCGAAATATGCAAAATTTCATTTAAAATTTTAACCCTGGCCTTGGCCAACAAAAAACGGACTGCAATAAATTGTATAAGAAGTTGCAATGATCTGTAAATTGTTAAAAAAATAGGGAATGGTCAGACTTGTGGGCCTATTAAGTTGATGTGTATGCAGGATTTTTTTAGTTATTATATACGTCAACAAACGATTCTAGTAGACGTAACTGTTGGATGTCAATCCAACGGCCGTCGTGCTTCTTCAATCTCTGATTTCTTGCTCCAGCTACCAAATCCAACACCGGTGGAACCGCCTGCTCCCTCCTCCCATGGCCGGCTGTTCTGCCGTGCAGGCCTCACCGCCCCCTACTACTCCCACCACTGGCTAGGCCATCCCTCTAGTCACCCACATCCCTCCACTATTGTGGCTTTGCCGCCTCCGGGTCATTCCCTTCCTAGGTCTCATCATCGTCCATCGCGCTGGTGTTCTCGGCACGGCGTGGTCAACGTTGTCAACAAACGACAACATCGGAAGAGGGACGTACATGGAGAGGCTGACAGTTGGGACCCACATGGTCCATGGCCGCACGCAAGCAAGTACCTCTTTATTGCACCAAAAAGAATAAAGCCTCCCAATGACAGTTGGGACCCACCAGCTATATCTTAGCACAGAAGGAAGTGCCTCCTTATTAAGCGAAAAGTAACGAGTGCTCCCCATGATAGCTGGGGCCCACCTTTGGAGGCGGACTTATGGTCCTACTAGGTTGACGCGTACGGAGGGCTTTGTCAACTTAGTCAACAAACGATTCTATCATCAGTGACCGTTGGATTATTAACATCCAACGGTCGTCCTGCTTCTTCAACCTCTGATTTTCTTGCTCCAGCCATCCAAACCACTGTGTGCTCCTGCCTCCTGTGGCCGGCTGTGCTGCTGTGGAGGCCTCATTGCCCCTACTACTCCCACCGCTGGCCAGGCCATCCCTCTACTCACCCACGCACCCTGTTATTCTGCGGTGGCGGTAGCCTCACATAGTAGCCGAACCTGTCAACCCTCATACTACCCTCCGCATGTTCCGAGGCTCTACATCATTCCCTGCCTCACCATCGTCCGTCGCCAGGTGCTGTCTGCGCGGCGTGGTCAACATGGTCAATGAATGACAGCCATTGAAAGAGGACTGTACGCGGTGAGGCTGACAGATGGACCCACCAAGTACATCTTCGCACGCAAGGAAGTGCCTCCTTATTACACGCAAAAAAGAATCACCCCCCTGTCAGCTCAGACCCACCAGCTACATCTTCGCATGCAAGGAAGTGCCTCCTTATCCTCCCTAACAGCCGAGACCCACCTGGTCGAAGCTTCTAGTGTTGTCATTCTGGTTGCAAACGTGTACGTACATACTGGTCCATCGGTCTTTCTGCCATGATGATTGTGGGCCAGTAAGGAGCGGTAGCTGTTCAGGTAGTCTCAACTATATTGTGTACACATATGTACGTATGTACATACGTACATACGGGCAGGGTCTCGAACGCCTATCCGCGCATACGTACGGCCAGGGCTCGTGTACATGGAGAGGCAGCAGAGGGTAGCAACGGCGTCCTGTTCATCGGTAGCCAACCGGTTGGGTCGGAATGGAGATTCTACGTCGTGTTCATCGGGAGGCAATGGAATGCATCTTGTTTATCGGGAGCCAACCGAGTTGGACGGAACAGCCGAAATGAGGCCTGGCGTATCGTAGAATGGAGGAAACGGCCTTCTGTTCGACTGCCTACGGTCAAAACGGGATCCTGTTCAGCGGGAGGTGTCTGGCGTACCGCAAAACAGAGGAAACGGACTTCTCTTTGACCTCCTACGGTCGAAACAGGGTCCTGTTGATCGGGAGGGGTGTGGCGTACCGCAAAATGGAGGAAACGGACTTCTCTTCGACCTCCTACGATCGAAACAGGGGTCCTGATAATCGAGAGGGGTGTGGCGTACCGCAAAATGGGACTCCACGGTCTACTGTTCATCCCCATCTACTGCCTAGCTCCAGCCTCCACGTGCTACTGTTCATCCACCGTCGACCTCCTTCAGCCTCCACCTGTGACTGTTCATCCACGGCGTCTTCCTCCTGCCTCCACCAACTACTATTCATCCACGGGCTCCTGTTCATCCAGCCTCCATCGGCTACTGTTCAACCAGCCCTCCACGGGCTATTGTTCATCCAGCCCTCCACAGGCTACTGTTCAACCAGCCCTCCACGAGGTCTTCACTACTAGGGAAAAGCCTATACATAGAATCTTACCAGCAGCGCTCTTCAAAATACCATGCTACTGCTACTTAGCAAAGCAGCAGCGTGTTCCAAACGCCGCGGCCGACTTGAAATAGCGAGAGCGCGTGCACCGTGCATACTGCGCCATCGCTATAGTTGCCATGACCTTGGCCCCCGCTAGCTATAGCGATAGGCGACTTTACTATAGAGCGCTAATGTTATTCAGTTAACTGAGCACGCTTTGGCAAACGCGCTACAACTATCCCTACCTTATCCCCACGCTTGCAGACCGCCCTCTCACTCACACTCTCACTCGCTCACAAACGTCAGTCGTGCGCGTGCGTCGCCGCCGCCCGTCCGTCTGGCCACCGAGGTACTCCTCCTTCCGTCCCTCCTCCATCCTCCTCAAGATCCTCCCTCACCTGGCCGCCCTCCTCCTCCGCCGCCGCCTCCTCCCTCCCGCCGCCCTCCTCCTCCTCCGCAGCCTCCTCCCACCGCCCTCGACCTCGCCGCCCCTAGCTACCTCTCCGCCGCCCCCACCCCCGCCACTAGTTAGTACTAGATTTAGTAGTAGTAGATGTTAATTTAGGTTAGCTAGTACTAGATGTTGCTTAGTTAGTACTAGATTTTTAGTAGTAGTAGTGGTAGTTGAACTACTTTAGTTGTAGTTGAACTAGTTTAGTAAGTAAATTAATAAACTAGTTGAACTAGTTGAATTAATGTAACTAATCTATTTTTAGTAAGATAATTATTATAACTAGTTGAACTACTTTATTTTTAGAAAGAACTAGTTTTTTTTCTATTTATAGTAAGTTTATATTTAGTAAGAACTAGTTGAATTAATAAAACTAGTTGAACATGTCATATTTGTTGTTAGTGATAACTTATATGGTTTCAGTGACCTCCGTCGTCCCCCGCCACCGACCCCTCCGACATCCCCGCCATCGTCCCCACCACCGAACCCTCCGACATCGAGGTGAGACCAGCCAAATATCCTTGTATATCTTGTGTTGTTGCTCAAATAGGATATGTGGTTGCCCAAGTGGCCGTTCATGTTCAGTTTACATCTCCGAGTGGCCTATGTTTTGCCGGAGTGTTGATTAATTTCCGTTCCAGCAAATTTCAAGAGCTCGATATGTCCTTTTTTAGCAAAGGTCATGCCGGATTTTGTCGTGAATTCTGGCATGACTTGTGCTAGAATATGTACAAGTTTAATCTTTGAATTATGATTGTAGGAAATGTCATACTCGGACGATGACGGTCTCCCGGGGGAGTGTAGCTGGTGCCACGACGATCGAGGTATGTGCGACAGGTTCGTTCGGCTTGACAAAGATCGGCGCTTCAGCATTAAGCTCGAGGATACCTTCGATTGTGAAACGGTACGCAACAACGGCAAGTGTTTTTTTCTCCATTAAGCATGACTTCAACTATTTCAACATCTAATTTTCATATTTTACAATTCGACTAGCTTATCCCATGCCATGCAAGACGCTATGTCTTGGAGAGGACGGGTTTTGAAGACCATGAAAATTTCGAAACAAAGAAAATACACCTAAGGACCCATCATGATATGGATTTTGAAGTAAATCTGTGCAATGCTCAGAGTGTAACCCATTTTGGTTGCAAAAATTGGGAAGCACTTTGCAAAATATATGGTTTTTATGAGGGTATGATTGTCACCATGGATCTTGGTGATCCTGACAGCGAGGAAGACAATATGGACATTTGGGTCCTTGTTGATACGCTTCCGATTGTACCGCTATGTGAGTTTCTCAAACATAGTTATTAACTAATTTATATTATTTATATCAAAATAGTTGATAGCTTATTTCCATTGACAGCTTATTTTGATTCTTCAAAGACTGTGCGGAAAATGGTAGATAAAACCCACTACACCGAAGGCACCCAATTAACGTATAAGGAGAAAAATCATCTGATTGCATTTTGTACTCTTCTTGAGAATTACAATGACTATTATCGAACTCCTCCAAATTATGGTGAATACGTGCCACTAGTGCATGTGTTGAACAACGATAACTTCTCTGGAGATACCTGGTAAGATTTTTTACTATTACGACATCCGCATTTTTGCATACTTCTAAAACTAGTACATCATTGCTAACTACGGTTATTATTATGTTTTTGAACGTAAACTCCCGATGGATTGTGTGCCTCATCCGATGTCTCGCATGGTCGCCTCGTTCTAAACATACCGCTGTAAATCTACTGAGCTCACTGTGCATATCGGATTTCTAAAACCCGTGAACACATGATCATCGAGAATGGAAGAAATGTATGGACATTCGCAAGGAGGTTCTTGGAAGTAACATTCAGCTTAAAGGCAAGAATTGGAGACAGGCTAATCTCCATTCTCCATAATGGAGAGTCAGGGGCTATCTTGTTTTTTGTTATTTTACCTTAGAAAATGTAGTAGGTCTTAATTGAATGTAATAGGTCCTATGAGGTACAATATGTTTATTATGTGGTAATGTGTTAGAGTTGATAATGATGATCTTGAGGAGGTGTTATGTGATGTCAATGATGAAAACAATGATATTGAGGAGGTGTTATATGACAATGATGTATTATGATGCTAAGTTGTTAATGATATGATGATGATGATGATATTATTATATCATTGGGTGAAAGAATCGTGGATTAGTTTCAAGTGGATGGACATCCACTTGAAACTAGTCCACTGATTCTTTCACCCCATGATGTAATAACTCATTATGATGTAAAACAATCTCTAAATTCATGTTGTATGAAAACTTGTGTAAAGGTGTATGAATACAACATGAAAAATAAAAGAAATAAAATACTAAATAATAGTAGTAGCGCGGGTAAGGAGAAGCGCTACTACTAATTACCAGTAGCGGTGTTCTGAGGAAGCACTGCTACTAAGTCAATTTAGCAATGGCGTGGGTCAAGACGCTATTGCTAAGCATTAGTCAGAGCGCTTATCAAGAGCGCTCCCGCCCGCCATCGATAAGCCCAAAACCCGCGCTGCTGCTAGGATTTTCCCTAGTAGTGCTTATTCATCCACCCCCAACCGGCTCGATCGAGGTCCTGCTCATCCAGCGGCAGCGGTCTCTACTACCATAGGGTCCTGTTCATCCAACCCCCGGGGAACTGTTCATCCAACCGCCAATGACGCTCACTGTTCATCAAGAGGCAGCAGGTTCGATCGGCTTCAGTTAGCAGTAGTAGCGAAGGAATTGCTCAATCAGGTTCAACTAACAGCTAGGGATCGATCGATCGATCGGGTTCAGTAACGCGTAGCCAGTGCAATCGCTCGGGGTCAGTAGGCGAACATCTCGCTCGTGTTCAGTTAGAGCCCAACTCCTTGCACCCACGCGCGTACGTGTACGAGAGAAATGCGCAATCCCTCCGTGCATCGCTCGGCCCCGACCACCCACCGTAACCGGGAACTCCCCGATATTTTCCTCGCCCTCGCCTCTACCATGGTTTTTTCCGTCATGGACGGACCAAACAATGTCATGCAGCTGTGTCTCTGTCCAGCCAAGGAAGAAAAACCCATTTTCTGTCATAATTTTTTGTCATAGAAGTAGGAGCCCACCACATCTGTGATGATACCAAGTTTTGTCACAATTATTGTCATAGAAGTGTCATAAGCATGACAAAAAAATTCGTTCGACCCAAAATGTCACGGATGTGTCTTTTTTTTGTGGTAAACATATTGAATCAAGAGACTCAAAATGATAGTGACAAAGGATGTCAACGGAGATTACTAGAAATATGGAATTAACAATAATGCAGGAAGGCAAGGAATTCAGGAGCAATAGGCCGCTGAGGATTTTCAAAATAATTGAATAGTATTTCGGAGAATTTTGTGAAACACATGAACAACTAGAAATTGACAAATCCTTGCTAAGAGTGAGGAATTATTCGTAGAGGTATTCATGCGGCAAAGATCTGTAAGGCAATAGCACAAGGGATTCTTAAAAAGTTGAAGAATAATTCGATGCATCTTGTAATAACAAGAGAAACTAGGAATGAAAGTAAGAACGACAAGTGTATGTATTTATCCATAGGGATATATCGGTGGTAGGAGATTAGAAAAGAAATGGGCACAGATTCTCGAGAGAACATAGAGAGTATCTTTGAAATCTTCTTGCGCACCAAGCGATCATCTGGAGTGAGGGGCTCTCCGAGAGAAAGTATTGACGAGAACCTAGAGTTAGATTTTAGCAAAATCTTTTACCCAAAAAGAAGAGAGATCAGAATCCCAGAGTATAGACTATGAATAAAAGATCCTAATACCACCCAACTATGACGTGGTCCCGTAAGCCACACGGCAATGTTAGTAAGATAGTTTTTTTAAAGACTAGACTCAACTTCGGCCAAGGAGTTGGAAAGGGGGCTACCTACAGGCAATCGGCTCTAATACCAACTTGTGACACCCCTGGTTCAATCATACACGCAAACATGACGATCAGGATCAGGGACTCATGGGAAGATATCACAACACAACTCTAGACACAAATGAAATAATACCAGCTTTATATTACAAGCCAGGGGCCTCGAGGGCTCGAATACATCAGCTCGAATACAAACGAGTCGGTATAAGCAACAATATCTGAGTGCGGACATAAGTTAGACAAGTTTTCCTTCAGGCTAGCACAAACATCAACGTGGATAGAAAAGCTGAGGCCTCCTTCCTGGGAGCCTCCTAACTACTCTTGGTCGTCGGCGACCTGCACGTAGTAGTAGGCACCCTCGCGGTAGTAGTGGTTGTCAAGGGTAGCATCTGGCTCCTGAGATCCGACATCTGGTTGCAGCATCCGAGAAGAAAGGAAAAGGAAGGAAAAGAGGGAGCAAAGAAACTGTGAGTACTCATCCAAAGTACTTGCAAGCAAGGATCTACACTACATATGCACTAGTAGCAAAGGGAAGGGGTTGTATTGTTGGGAAACGTAGCATGCAATTTCAAAAAAATTCCTACGTGCAAGATCTATATAGCAGATGCATAGCAACAAGAGGGGAGAGTGTGTCCATGTACCCTCGTAGACCGAAAGCGGAAGCGTTAACTTAACGCGGTTGATGTAGTCGAACGTCTTCTCGAATCAACCGATCAAGTACCGAACATACGGCACCTCCGAGTTCTACAAACATTCAGCTTGGTGATGTCCCTCGAACTCTTGATCTAGTAAGGTACGAAGGAGTTGATGATTTCCGTCATCACGATAATGCGATGAAGGTGTTGGTGATATGCTCCGCGCAGGGCTTCGCCTAAGCACTACGACAATATGATCGGAGGAGTAAACGGTGGAGGGGGCCACCGCACACGGCTAAACAATTGATGTGCCTTTGGGGTGCCCCCTACCCCCGTATATAAAGGGGGATGGGGAGGAGGCCAGCCACCACGGGCGCCATGGAGGGGGGAGTCCTACTAGGACTCCACTCCTAGTAGGATTCGGCCCCCCTTTATTTTTCCTTTTTACAGATAGGGGGGAGGGGAAAGAGGTGGAGAGGGAGAAGGAAAGGGGGGCCGCCCCCCCCCCACCCCTTGTCCAATTCGGACTGGTAAGGGGGGCGCACGCCACCTCCTGTGGCCTGCCCTCTCCTCTCCACTATGGCCCATGAGGCCCATTAACTTTCCCGGGGGGTTCCGGTAACGTCTCGGTACTCCGAATAATCCCCAAACCTCTTCGGAACAATTCTGCTACCCATATATAACCTTCCAATATATCATTCTTTACCTTTCGACCATTTTGAGAATCCTTGTCATGTCCATGATCTCATCCGGGACTCCGAACAACCTTCGGTCACCAAAACACATAACTCAAATAATATCAATCGTCATCGAACATTAAGTGTGCGGACCCTATGGGTTCGAGAACTATGTACACATGACCGAGACACCTCTCCGGTCAATAACCAATAGCGGAACCTGGATGCTCATATTGGTTCCCACATATTCTACGAAGATCTTTATCGGTCGAACTGCAATGTCAATATAGTTATTCCCTTCGTCATCGATATGTTACTTGCCCGAGATTCGATCGTCGGTATCTTCATACCTAGTTCAATCTCGTTACCGGCAAGTCTCTTTACTCGTTCTGTAGTGCATCATCCCGTGACCAACTCATTAGTCACATTGCTTGCAAGGCTTCATATGATGTGCATTACCGAGAGGGCACAGAGATACCTCTCCGATACTCAGAGTGACAAATCCTAATCCCGATCTATGCCAACCCAACAAACACTGTTGGAGATACCTGTAGAGCATCTTTATAATCACCCAGTTACGTTGTAACGTTTGATAGCACACAGGGCATTCTTGCAGTGTTCGGGAGTTGCATAATCTCATAGTCGGAGGAATATATATTTGACACGAAGAAAGCAGTAGCATTAAAACTAAACAATCATTATGCTAATCTAACGGTGGGTCTTGTCCATCACATCATTCCACTAATGATGTGATCCTGTTATCAAATGACAACTCATGTCCATGGATAGGATACTTAACCACCTTTGATCAACGAGCTAGTCTAGTAGAGGCATACTAGGGATACGTTGTTTTGTCTATGTATTCGCACATGTATCAAATATCCAGTTAATACAATTCTAGCATGAATAATAAACATTATCACGAATAAGGAAATATAAAATAACAACTTTATTATTGTCTCTGGGGCATATATCCTTCAGTCTCCCACTTGGACTAGATTCAATAATCTAGATTACATTGTAATGAATCTAACACCCATGGAGTCTTGGTGATGATCATGTTTTGCTCATGGAAGAGGCTTAGTCAACGGGTCTGCAACATTCAGATCCGTATGTATTTTGCAAATCTCTATGTCTCCCTCCCTGACAAAATCTTGGATGGAGTTGAAGCGTCTCTTGATGTGTTTGGTCTTTTGGTGAAATTTGGACTCCTTTGCCAAGGCAATTGCTCCAGTATTGTAAGAAAAGATTTTCAGTAGACCCGATGCACTAGGTATTACGCCTAGATCGGATATGAACTCCTTAATCTAGACTCCTTCATTTGCTGCTTCCGAAGCAGCTATGTACTCTGCTTCGCACGTAGATCCTGCCACGACGCTCTGCTTGGAACTACACCAACTGACAGCCCCACCATTCAAAAAAAATACGTATCCGGATTGTGACTTCGAGTCATCTGGATTAGTGTCAAAGCTAGCAACGACGTAACTACTTATGACAAGCTCTTTGTCACCTCCATAAACGAGAAATATATCCCTAGTCCTTTTCAGGTACTTCAAGATATTCTTGACCGTTGTCCAGTGATCCACTCCTGGATTACTTTGGTACCTCCCTGCTAAACTTATAGCAAGGCACACATCAAGTTTGGTACACAACATAGCATACATGATAGAACCTATGGCTGAAGCATAGGGAATGACTTTCATTTTCTCTCTATCTTCTGCAGTGGTCGGGCATTGAGTCTGACTCAACTTCACACCTTGTAACACAGGCAAGAACCCTTTCTTTAACTGATCCATTTTGAACTTCTTCAAAACTTTATCAAGGTATGAGCTTTGTGAAAGTCCTATCAAGCGTCTTGATCTATCTCTATAGATCTTGATGCCCAATATGTAAGCAGCTTCACCGAGGTCTTTCATTGAAAAGCTCTTGTTCAAGTATACTTTAATGCTATTTAGAAATTCTACATCATTTCCAATCAACAATATGTCATCCACATGTAATATTAGAAATGCTATAGAGCTCGCACTCACTTTCTTGTAAATACAGGCTTCTCCAAAAGTCTGTATAAAACCATATGCTTTGATCACCTCATCAAAGCGTATATTCCAACTCCAAGATGCTTCCACCAATCTATAAATGGATTGCTGGAGCTTGCACACTTTGTTAGCACCTTTAGGATTGAAAAAACCTTTTGGTTGCATCATATACAACTCTTCTTTAAGAAATCCATTAAGGAATGCAGTTTTGACATCCATTTGCCAGATTTCATAACCATAAAATGCGGCAATTGCTAACATGATTCGGACAGACTTAAGCATCGCTACGGGTGAGAACATCTCATCATAGTCAACTCCTTGAACTTGTCAAAAACCCTTTGCAACAAGTCGAGCTTTGTAGACGGTAACATTACCATTAGCGTCAGTCTTCTTCTTGAAGATCCATTTATTCTCTATGGGTCGCCGATCATCAGGAAGATCCACCAAAGTCCACACTTTGTTCCCATACATGGATTCTATCTCAGATTTCATGGCCTCAAGCCATTTATCAGAATCTGGGCTCATCATCGCTACTTCATAGTTCATAGGTTCGTCATGGTCAAGTAACATGACCTCCATAATAGGATTACCGTACCACTCTGGTGCGGATCGTGCTCTGCCAGACCTATGAGGTTCTGTAGCAACTTGATCTGTAGTTTCATGATCTTTAACATTAGCTTCCTCTCCAGTTAGTGTACGCATCATGGGAACTGATTTCTCGGATGAGCTACCTTCCAAATTGAGAACAGGTACAATTACCTCATCAAGTTCTACTTTCCTCCCACTCACTTCTTTCGAGAGAAACTCCTTCTCTAGAAAGGTTCCATTTCAGCAACAAAAATCTTGCCTTCGGACTTGTGGTAGAAAGTGTACCCAATTGTTTCTTTAGAGTATCCTATGAAGACCCATTTCTCCGATTTGGGTTCGAGCTTATAGGGCTGAAGCCTTTTGACATAAGCATCACATTCCCAAACTTTAAGAAACGACTGCTTAGGTTTGTTGCCAAACCACAGTTTATACGGTGTCATCTCAACGGACTTTGACGGTGTCCTATTTAAAGTGCAGCTATCTCTAATGCATAACCCCAAAATGATAGAGACATCATAGATAGCACCATATCCAATAAAGTGCGGTTACGATGTTCGGACACACCATTACGATGTGGTGTTCCAGGTGGCGTGAGCTGTGAAACTATTCCACATTGTTTTAAATGAAGGCCAAACTCATAACTCAAATATTCTCCTCCACAATCAGATCGTAGAAACTTTATTTTCTTGTTACGATGATTCCCCACTTCACTCTGAAATTCTTTGAACTTTCCAAATGTTTCATACTTGTATTTCATTAAGTAGATATACCCATATCTGCTCAAATCATCTGTGAAGGTCACAAAATAACGATACCCACCACGAGCATCAACACTCATTGGACCACACACATCGGTATGTATTATTTCCAATAAGTCAGTAGCTCGTTCCATTGTAATGGAGAACGGAGTTTTAGTCATCTTGCCCATAAGGCCCGGTTCGCAAGTATCAAATGATTCATAATCAAGTGATTCCAAAAGTCCATCTTTATGGAGTTTCTTCATGCGCTTTACACCGATATGTCCCAAACGGCAGTGCCACAAATAAGTTGCACTATCGTTATCAACTTTGCATCTTTTGGCATGAATATTATGAATATGTGTATCATCATGATCAAGATTCAATAGAAATAGACCACTCTTCAAGGGTGCATGACCATAAAAGATACTACTCATATAAATAGAACAACCATTATTCTCTGATTTAAATGAATAACCGTCTCGCAGTAAACAAGATCCAGATATAATGTTCATGCTCAGCGCTAGCACCAAATAACAATTATTCAGGTCTAAAACTAATCCCGAAGGTAGATGTAGAGGTAGCGTGTCGACGGTGATCACATCAACCTTGGAACCATTTTTGACGCACATCGTCACCTCGTCCTTAGCCAATCTTCGTTTAATCTGTAGTCCCTGCTTCGAGTTACAAATATGAGCAACCGAACCGGTATCAAATACCTAGGCACTACTATGAGAATTAGTAAGGTACACATCAATAACATGTATATCAAATATACCTTTGTTCACATTGCCATCCTTCTTATCCACCAAATACTTTGGGAAGTTCCGCTTCTAATGACCAGTCCCTTTGCAGTAGAAGCACTCAGTTTCAGGCTTGGGTCCAAACTTCGGTTTCTTCCCGGGAGTGACAACTTGCTTGTTAGTCTTTTTGAAGTTCCCCTTCTTTTTACCATTGCCCTTTTTCTTGAAACTAGTGGTCTTGTTAACCATCAACACTTGATGCTCCTTCTTGATTTCTACCTCCGTGGCATTTAGCATCGCGAAGAGCTTGGGAATAATCTTTTCCATCCCTTGCATATTGTAGTTCATCACGAAGCCTTTGTAGCTTGGTGGCAGTGATTGAAGAACTCTGTCAATGACACAATCATCTGGAAGATTAACTCCCAACTGAGTCAAGTGATTATGGTACCCAGACATTTTGAGTATGTGCTCACTAACAGAACTGTTCTCCTCCATCTTGTGGCGATAGAACTTGTTGGAGACTTCATATCTCTCAACTCGGGCATTTGCTTGAAATATCAACTTCAACTCCTGGAACATCTCATATGGTCCATGACGTTCAAAATGTCTTTGAAGTACCAATTCTAAGCCGTAAAGCATGGCACACTGAACTAACGAGTAGTCATCAACACGCGACTGCCAGGCATTCACAATGTCTGTTGGAGATATGCCCTAGAGGCAATCATGTATGATGATATTTCCTATGTGTTTATGAATAAAGATAGTCCTTGGACATTATCAATGATGTGTATCAGAAAGTAGGTGACTTGTTTGTGGGACTATGCATTGTATGATGACTGTCCTAAAAGGTCCCTAGTCGAAAGGGCTGTGTTGACGCGCAGCCGACTAGACTAGCATATGACACGGTCGATGGCTCGGTCTCACTAGACATGGAGCATTGGATGCTAACCGGATAATATGGACTTGGAAAGGTCTGGTCGGATTCGACGTAGCCGGATCCGAGTCGAGATAAGGTCCGAGTCGGACAGAGCCAACTATGAGACGCAGCGATATGTCATCAGTGAGTCTCTAGTACAACATACGTTCTATGTCCTAAGACCTGAGCTGACGCATGTACTCGGGATGGTGACAGACTTACTTTGGGCCGACCAAATGCTACTCTGTGACTGTGTAGTTATAAAGGTAGGTTTCAGGTTTGTCCAGTCCCATGCTGCGAGACATGGTCGAGCAAGATGGGATTTGCCCCTCCAATCAGGAGAGATATACTCTGGGCCCCTCGTGTGATCCGACCAAGATAAGCATGGCCATGCGACAAGGATTATGAGATAATCCAGTTTGTGGTCGGTATCACTGGAACGAGAAAGAGGTCTGGCTACCACAAGGATGACAGACTCGCCTTGAACCCGACAACATATATCATGCGGCAAAGGGAACAGAAGTGTGACACGTTGTACAGGTTCCCCTAACCAGCTTCATAGTCTTCTTGGTGGTCGGCACGCCTTGCTAGAGGCCGCTACGAACCGTGCAAGTCGGAGGTGATCCGAACTGCCAACGAGCCGACTTGAACCTAAGGGGTCGCGCGCTTAAGGGAAGGAACCTACGAGGTCGGATCCGATGACACTGGTCGGATGTGATCTGAGCTGTATTCAGATTGTGGCTGAGTAGACTTGTGGGCTTTAGGGTCCGTGCGAGGCCCAAGTGTTGAGCCCGCGACGGATGCCTATATAAAGTGGAGGTGCGCCACACTCAGGCGGTTGATCACTTCGGCGATGCGACTACGGTTTGCATGTGTTGCGAATAGCCACCTCCACTCGCCACCGGTTGTGTGATCGGACCTAGTAGTCCGCCGGACGACGTTCCTCCTGCACGCGCGAATACCATTAGAGGCAGTGCACTTGCGCCGCTCCGGCGAACCTGTATGAGGGATCCGACGACCGGGTGTTTGAGGGAGATCGGACAAGGAGGAGACGAATCCACGCGGACACGCTGCCCCAACTCTTCTTCCGTTGCAAGGCACTACGCGTCTAGTGGTAACGAACTGTGATCCATCTCCCGTAGCATGTTCCCAGTTGTTCTGCGTGTAGGAAAATTTTAATTTGCAATCGACGCACCCTACCGTAGAACCAACAGTGGTATCAGAGCCTCTGCTATAGGATTTGGATTCAGATCGTATGCATATTAGATATGTGGATGCAGCAAATGAGATATGTTGTTCTTGATGAGATCGGCTATGTGCACGGTTGATGTGATCAACTGCATATGGGATCGTTGAGGCGATGTTTTCTGTCAATCGGGATCGATGAGGTCGTGGCACGCTCTACCCCTACCGGTCGGTTATCCACCATCGGGGTTGACAGTGAAACATAAATCCGAATCGGATTCGCGATGATCGATAAGATCGGTCAGATTAGAGAATTCGGCATGATCGGAGTTCAGATGGGACCGCCGTGTGCGTAGCGCCTTGTATTTCAATCACGATCACACAAACCGGTAGGATGCGATTCTATGCATAACTTTATTTTGCAGGGTTTGATGTGAATAGTATGGCTCATGTGTACATGATGCATGTGTGTAAATTATACATGGCCTGCGTGTCATCTTTGTCAGCCGGCAGGAGCCAAAGTGTTGTCATTATATTGTATAACGACCTGCGTGTCGACTCGTGATTCTCTATGTAAAATTCATTACTAGTTGTAGTAGTTGGATAATAGAGATCAGGTTGGTGGTTTGGCGTCTCGGCATGACAAACAAGATGGAGTTCCTAGATGGTCATCGGAGTCGGAGCCGACCTGGAAGAACATCCATGAAGGAGCCATACTATTTCACAATATGTGTTTATTTGTGATTGGTATGCTTCTTTGTTCCTATGCATGTTAGAATGGTAGAAAGATCCCTCATGAATATCAAGTAAATTGCCATTCCCGATGTTGCACCATCGCACATCAAGTACGTCTAGTAGTGGGCTCATAAAATTGGGGTGCTGCTGGGTGTCCTTGAACTGAAGGGTTCATGTCGGACACGGACATGCACTGCATCAAGTTAACTTGACAAGGCTATCAAAACGGTTTTGGGCCTTGTGGCAAAGAAGGTTGGGAGCCGGGGTATAAGATACCTTCCCGACCGACAGGAGTCGTATAGATATGCGATTAGCAAGGAGTTGCTTACCGGATAGGTATGTTGGCTAGCAGTGATGCTAAAGCTCACTAGTCGCATGCGCTAGTCGGATCCTGAATCACCGAGTCTGTGGAGGGATGCTGACTTCAGTGGGAGTATTTTTGTTTAGGCTAGAATTACTCTACATAAACCCATTGCTTAGTGATTGCATATTTTCTATTGTAGATCAATGGCACCACCTGCTCAACCCAACTTTGCATTGAAATCAATTCTGGAAAAGGATAAACTGAATGGAACAAACTTTACCACCTGGTATAGAAATCTGAGAATTGTTCTCAAGCATGATAAAAAGGAACATGTTCTAGAGGATCCACTTCCAGAGGAACCTGCCGATAATGCTAATGCCACAACTAAGAATGCCTACCAGCTATCTGATGAATCAACAGAGATCAGCTGTCTGATGTTGGCTTGTATGGAGCCTGATTTGCAACAGCATTTCAAAAATGTTGAGGCTTACAATATGATCGAGAGTCTCAAGAGCATGTTTCAGACACAGGCTAGGACCGAAAGGTTCAACGTCTTGCGATCCTTGATGGATTGCAAGCTGAAGGAAGGTGATCCACTGAGCCCACATGTGATCAAGATGATCGGATATGTGCAAGCTTTGGATCGGTTGGGCTTCCCGCCTTGGATGAGCTTGCATGATGCACTTCAGGTTCTCTTCGCCCACTATGGGACGCTCATCCGAACTATCATATGCATGGCATGGATAAGAAGCTCACTGAATTGCATGGGATGCTCAAAGTGGCCGAGCAGGATATTAAGAAAGGCACGCATCAAGTGTTGATAGTGCAGAAATCGGCTAAGTTCAAGAAGAGTTGGTCCAAGAAAAAGGCTAAGGCAAAGGGCACGGGGACGGTAACCTCCGCGGCTGCACCGACGTCTAGACCAGACTCGAAGACCGTTTGCTATCACTGCAAGGAGACTGGTCACTCGAAGAGGAACTGTAGCAAGTGGCTTGTAGAGCATGGCAATAAGGCCGGAAATGCTTCTTCGGGAAAAGGTACACTTGTTGCATATGTTATAGACATTTACCTTGCCGACATACCTAGTAGCTCTTGGGTATTTGATACCGGATCGGTTTTTCATATTTGCAACTCGATGCAGGGGCTGGTAAGAACTAGGCGTGTGGCACAAGGGGAGATTGACATCAGGGTCGACAATAAAGCAAGAGTTGCTGCGTTGGAGGTCGGAACGATGCAGCTCCAGCTTCCGTCCGGATTCATTATGGAATTGAGTAATTGTTATTACATTCCTGTACTTAGTTGGAACATTATTTCTGCCTCATGTTTGATGAGTCAAGGTTATGAATTCAATTTAAAGGACAATGGTTGTTCGATATTTTTGAATGGTATGTTCCACGGCTGTGCACCCATTGTTGATGGGCTATTTATATTGAATCTAGAACAGGAATCGGTCTACAACGTGAATATCAAGAGGCATAAGCCTAATGAGATAAATCGGACATACTTCTGGCATTGCCAGCTTGGACACATTAGTCTGAAACGCATGAAGAAGCTCCATGATGATGGGCTCCTAACTTTGTCCGACTTTGAGTCGTTCGAGACATGTGAATCATCCTTGCTCGGCAAGATGACTAAGTCTCCTTTCACAAAGAGTTGCTAGAGGGCGTCCGAGCTATTGTTACTTATACATAGTGATGTGTGTGGTCCAATGAGCACAACTGCCAGAGGTGGCTATCAGTACTTCGTGACTTTTACCGACGACTTGAGTAGATATGGATATATCTATTTGATGAGGCACAAGTCAGAAACTTTTGAAAAGTTCAAAGAGTTTCAGAACGAGGTTGAGAATCAACTCGGCAAGACTATAAAACTTCTGTGATCTGATCGTGGAGGTGAGTACATGAGCCAGGAGTTTGATGATCATCTGAAAAGTCGAGGTATAGTACCTCAGCTCACACCTCCGGGTACGCCACAGAGAAACGGCGTGTCAGAACAGAGGAATAGGACCTTGTTGAACATGGTCCAGTCTATGATGAGCAAATCAGTTTTACCCTTGTCATTCTGGAGATACACTCTAGAAACTACAGCTTTCACACTTAAAAGGATACCATCAAAATCCGTAGACAAGACACCACATGAGATATGGACCGGGAAGAGTCCCAGTTTGTCTTTTCTAAAGATTTGGGGTTGTGAAGCATTTGTCAAGTAACTTATGTCAGACAAGGTTACACCTAAATCGGATAAATGCATATTCGTGGGATATTCGAGGGAAACCTTGGGATACAGCTTCTACAACTGAGAAGAGAACAAAGTGTTTGTTGCTCGGAACGGCGCTTCCTTGAGAAAGAGTTTCTCAGTCGGGAGGCCAGTGGGAGGACGGTTCGACTCGAAGAAATTCGAGGACCACTCGGGGACGGCTCAGCTGGTGATGAGATCATACCGGAGTCAGTTAGGGAACCCGTAGTGGAAGCGGCATCGGAACCACGGAGGTCGGAAAGATTGCGCAGAGTGCGTGATGTATTGTTGCTAGAAAGCAACAAGCCGGCCATGTATGCGGAAGCGATGGTGAGCCCAGATTCCGAGGCATGGCTGGAGGCCATGAGATCCAAGTTAAAGTCCATGGATGAGAATCAAGTCTGGGACTTGGTTGATCCGCCACCTGGCGTAACTGTCGGTGTCAAAATCGGCGGATCTCGGGTAGGGGGTCCCGATCTGTGCGTCAAGGCTGATGGTAACAGGAAGCAAGGGACACAGATGTTTACCCAGGTTTGGGCCCTCTCGATGGAGGTAAAACCCTACTTCCTGCTTGATTAATATTGATGATATGGGTAGTACAAGAGTAGATCTACCACAAGATCGTAGAGGCTAAACCCTAAGAGCTAGCCTATGATGGTATGATTGTAATTGTGATCGGCCTCCAAAGGACCAACCTCTCCGGTTTATATAGACACCGGAGAGGGCTAGGGTTTACATGGAGTCGGTTACAAGAAAGGAAACACGATATCCGGATCGCCAAGCTTGCCTTCCACGCAAAGGAGAGTCCCATCCGGACACGTTCCGAAGTCTTGAGTCTTGTATCTTCATGCTTCAATAGTCCGGATGGTGCACACAGTCCGGCTGTCCGGATACCCCCTAATCCAGGACTCCCTCAGTAGCCCCTAAACCAGGCTTCAATGACGATGAGTCCGGCGCGCAGTATTGTCTTTGGCATTGCAAGGCGGGTTCCTTCTCTGAATACTCCAAAGTAGTCGTCGAACACTTAAATCATGTCCGGATCCACAAAATGATCTTTACACATCGCTGTAGAGAGAATGATATTTCACAAATGCAATCTGCTAACAACTTTTTCTGATGACGTGACATGCTATTATGGTCGGATCATTATTCGAACCGTTTTCCCACAACCAGCTACAGCGCATATTGCGAGGCAGTTTCTTTGACACGTCTTGTCAAAGCAGAGACCGTGTCCCCATATTACGGGATTCTCATCACTACGGGTATGGGTAACTTAACCGCGCCGCTAATCGCGGCGAGTGGGAGGCAGACGGGTTGCACCAGGTAAGTGGGGAGACGCAAAAAGCATTTTACCGCCTCTATAAAGAGGTCAGGTTTCTTTCTCTTTTACCCACGCCTTCTCCCCCCGCTAGCTCATTCCCCTTTATCCGAGCCCCAACGCCCAAGCACTCTTATTCTCCATCGAAGAGACGCTTTCCAAAGATGTCCGGATCCGGAGCAGGGGGCAGATGGATGGCCTCGACTGTCCAGGAGAAGGACATCAAGAAGCTCCGGGGAGCCGGGTATCTGGCCCAGAAGATCAGCCACCGCCTTCCACCGGCGGGACAGGTCGTCCCCACTCCTGAATCTCATGAGAGAGTCGTGTTCCTTCCCCATTTCGTCTGTGGGCTCGGGTTTCCCCTTAACCCGTTCGTTCGGGGAGTCATGTATTACTATGGGATCGACTTTCATGATCTTTCCCCCAACTCCTTCCTCAATATCTCGACGTTCATCGTCGTGTGCGAGGCTTTTCTCCGGGTCCCACCTCACTTCGGCCTATGGCTGAAAATCTTCAATGTGAAGCCCAAGGTGGTGAGTGGCGAACATGCCAAGTGCGGCGGCGCCATGGTAAGCAAGATGCCCAAGGCTATTTGGCCGAAAGGCGCTTTCAACGACTCCGTCAAGGAGTCGCAGCAGCAGTAGTTCTATATCACCGAACCACGCGGCAAAAAGTGGGCGGCAGCTCCAGAGTTCAGATCCGGAGCTCCGCTACGGTTCACATCCTGGCCCGAGAAGGGCCCGAACTGGTCCTCGTCCGATGAGCTGTCGCTGCTCCAGACGCGCGTTCAGGGTGTGGTCGATAGGGACGTGAAACTTGTCGACGTAGTCCAGGTGATGCTAGTTCTCCTGGTTCTCCCCTGTCAGCGCCGAGCTTGTACTCTATGGGAGTTCGGCCCAGCCAAGCACCAAACCCCTCGGGAGCTTTATGATTCCTCCCACAAGGATATCTGGAAGGTGCTCTTCAAGTCCGGCAAATCGTGGCCGGGCCCCGCCGAGGACCGTGGGTATCAGTTATCCCATTCTCCAAGCTCGGTAAGTCATAGCCACGCTCTGTCTATTCATGCTTCAGCTGGCATGTCATGAGGGAGACATCCTAATCGTGTTTCATCGCGACCTCAGGGATGGATAAAGAAAGTGGAGCGGATACATTGTCCGGCCCCATAGCCGGAGGAACCGGTCGGACCCCTTTTGTCGAAAATGCTGGTCCCCGCGCCTTACGAGGCACCAAAGAAGGAGGCCTCCAAGAAGGTCAAGAAGACACGGAGTGGCCTCCGTCATCGCGAGGCTTTGGACGCAAAATCCGGAGACTCGAGCGACGCTCCTTCTTCGGAGGACGAAGAGGAGGAAGCAGAGGAGGACGAGCCTCACTCTGGATGTGGGAGGAAACGTGCAGCTTCCCCGTCCCTGGAGGCCGAATCGCCCAAGAGGGGGAAAGGTTCCCTCCCAGAGACATCCACCACGGCTGCCGACAAAGAGCCGGAGTTGATCCTGTGGCCCAGCCACGGGAAGTCGTAAAGTATCTGTAATCCAAACTCACGTACGTGTCCGGGATTGTTTTCGGGTTTATCGGCTTTAACTGTTGCCGCATTTTGCATAGCCTGGCGAGGTCTCGCGCCGGACAGTCCTCGTCGGAGGATTCACTGGGCTCAGACGCCTTGGTGAGCGAGACGCCTCCGCGGGGCCCCTCCCCAAAGTCCAGGCACGACACCGAGGTGTCGTCCCGACAGGACCCGGACCGGGGGGACATATCCCCGTTCCCGGGCATGTGGGAGTGGATAAGGCCCCTGGGACATCTAAGGTTCCAGAGTCGAGCGAACAGCCACCTTCGATGGTGGGGGGCCTGCCTACCCCGCCGGCATCCTCTATTCGAGAAGAGCTGCCCGGCAGTCTTTCGATAGCGTTGAAGAACGCATCTATCGTTGATGAGCACCGCACTCTCATGGGCACGGTGGTTGACAAGATTCAGTCCGCCGAGAGAGGGCTGAACGAGTCCTGCTTTGGTCTTATAAAGGCCTTTGAGGTATGTTTCCTAAGAAACCTTGGAGGAATTGTCATAATAGGAGTAGTAGCCCTTGATACGCTGTCCGGCGGAGAAGACAGAGCTGGGCAGGGGATCAAATCTTCCGCTTACGCAGGAGCTTATGTGAGTGACGTATACCCCTTTATGTGAAAACAGGCTTCTGCCGAGAGGACGGCCGCTTATAATGCGGAAGTGTCCGAACTGAAGCGTAACCTTGCACGGGCCGAGGAAGAACTCGGCCTTGTAAAGAAGCAACTGGAAGGCAAGCAAGGTATATTGAAAGCATTTGTCTTGAAGTTGGCACGAACGAATAGTTGTGCATTATGAAAAATATTTGTATTGTATGCTCTAGGAGCGGGTGCCGAATACGAGGCACTAAAGAAAGCTTTGGCTGATGCCAACAACAAGGCTGAGGCTGAACAGGCGCTTCGTGAAAAACACGAGGTCAGGGTTATCGCAGCTGAGCGAGAGCTCCAGGAAGCTGTGAACAAAAGCGAGGGCTTAGAGCAGAGTCTAAAAGGGAAAGAATCCGAACTCGCCCAAGCTCTCGAGGCTGCGAAAGGTGCTCGGGAAGAAGCCCGAGGTGCTGCGCGGGACATTCAGGAGGCCCGGAAAGTTGCGGCTGGTGAGGCCTTCTGTATTCTTAGCTCTTTATATGTGATAATGGGAGGAATCCTAAGTGGCAAGCTGAATTCATATTTTTCCAGGGGCTTTTGCGGATCTTCCTCGCAGCATATCCGATGATGCCCAATTCTACCGCAACGAGGAGAAGAAGTCTGCAGACAGGGATTTCTGGTCGTAGTATTTGGCGCTGAACTATCCGGTGCCCTTTATCGATCAGCTGAAACAGCTGGTCGAACTGCACCAGGCGGCCGAACTAGCCATGAAGGACTTAGTTGTCCGGTTGTGGCCTGCGGAGCCAATTCCAAGCAGTTACTTCGGACTCATTAAGCAGATTGTGGGTGCCTGTCCTCAGCTTGATGCTATCAAGCGCTCAGTCTGTATAGAGGGCGCGTGCATGTCGTTTGCCCGTGAAAAAGTGCATTAGGGGAGGCTTGACGCGGAGAAGCTGATGACTGAGGGGCCACCGGAGGGTAAGGATCATCGCAAGCCCGAGCTTTACTATGAAAGTGTACTGAATGGGGCCCGCCTTGCGGCGGACAAGTGTGCTAAAGACATTATATTTCCCTGAGGGCATTTGTGCCACTTTTTGTAATATGGGATAATGGCATGTTTAGTATATATTGCCTGTTTTGTTTGAACATATGTTCTTCATGTGCGGCTGTTTATTGTATGCAGATCCTGAGAGTTGGCCACTCGTCGGCTTCTGCCCCCTCGTAGAAAGAATACGGGGGTGTTCGGGATATATCTGAACGCTCTTTATCCCATAGTTGGGTCCTTTTAAGGAGGTGTCTCTTTCCGCGAACCAGGCAATCGGACTATAAGGCTTTATTACTCTCACTTAGCCATAGGAATTCAAGTATGGTCGGCGCAACCCCTAGTGTTCGGAAAGCCAAACTAGGGGCTCTATTGGCGCCTGATCAGAAGACTGATCCGTCGCACTCAGCATTTATAATGGTGTTGTGCGGAATAAATCTTTAAGGATTTTTTAACCTCTCGAACAGCTGACCAGCTCTCGCTTCATCATGGCGGTCGGTTTTCGGCTTTCTCTACTGAGGTGCTCGTCCTGTTAAACTGGGACACAATCACAGTAGTTCTCCCAGCGCTACCTTAGCCGACAGAACGGAACATAAGGTACGAAAACATGGGAGCCGGGCAAACCCAACCAATGACCCAAGACATGATTCAGAGCTGATGCATATAGTGCTATAAGTTCGGGGTGCCGAGCGACCGAAAAGGTGGTCAGACTTTATTGCCATACCGTGAAGCCCCTTGTGTAACCGGGTGAACACGAAGCATGGCTGTCATTTTCGGTAAAGAGGCGTCGGTGATAAACGACGGCTGGTAAGTGGTATTTAAGTCTACACATTGTAGTAGGATGATATGTCTATGCATATGAGTATGATGTATAAAAAAGAGGTGCTATTTGGCGGAACCTGTGGTGGCCGGACTGGAGGGGGTTGTGAGTGGACCAAGAGAGAATCCGAACTGCCTTCTACCTGCATGTTCATGCCATAGTTTGTCCGGGCTGATTCCACGCCACCAATCCTGTTTTGTGTCAATTGTTAGTTTATAAAGGCAAATGTTTGAAGGCGGTTGGGCGTCCTCTTGTGGTTGGTCCAAGGGTCCCTGACTGGACCCCGGTGGGCCCAACCGTTATACCGTGAGGTAATGCGGACTCCGCAATGGGTGTCCGGATAGCTGGCCTGAGTGATTTACCACGTGGAATCTAGTCGACGTGGTTTATCTCGTTAGCCTGTGGTAAATTACCTCATGGTGGGAAGGTGCCTTACATCTTTTTAGGAGATGTTATTCGTGGCTTGATACCCGTGTGGGCTTTATGGAGCCTCCGGACTACTAGGTCTGGAGGTACTGCAATTGACTTGCTGTGGTTGATGTGATTATGGGCGATCGGCCGCATTTTTATGCTCTGGGGGGGTCTATTGACTAGATGCCTCTCCTCATTGTTTTCGGCCCGCGACCAACCGCCTTGTTTTGAGGATTCGGCATTCTCTATTGGTGTGCTTTGTCGTCCTTCTAGGAGTTCCATGAATTTCGCATGGTTGGTTGAGCCTGTGGCTCGGGCCGAATAGGCTTGATCTACTCCATGTCTGTTGACCGGACTGGTATTTGCTGGACCTGGCGCCAGTTTCATTGACTTGACGTTTGTTTCCATTGCGCCGAGGCTTGAGGGTGTCTCTTCGCGTATCCTTGTTACTGTCTTGGACCGTAATGATGTGAGGACGTCGAGGTGTGCGCCTTGGGTTCTCCTGCTTGGGTTGAGGTAGCCAGTTTTGCCGTGTATGCCCTTTAATGGGGCTATCGAGTTCCTGCCTTTCAGTGGCCAGTACCTTGGTCCACCTATCCATTAGCAAGTCTTGGTCAGCTTTAAGCTGCTCTTGCCTCTTTTATTGGCTCCTTGCCGTGGCCATGAGCCTTCGCTTGAAGCGAACTTGTTCCACTGGATCTTCAGGTACACCGAATTCGTCATTGCCGAGGCTCACCTCGTCGTCGGAGGGGGGTGTATAGTTGTCCTTCTCCAAGTATCCCATCGTGACCGGTCCGGCCAACTTGAAGGTAGGTTGATCAGGACTGTATTCCTCTTCGGCACCATCCGGGTTGCTTGCGTCTCCGGGTTCGGTGTTGATGTGGCGGGACTTGGAGCGGCGCCGACGAAGCATGGGCTTTGTCTTTCTCCTTGAGGGGTTGACCTCCGTTGCCTCGTCGCCATTGGTTTCCTTTGGAGTGTCCACAGTATATATATCATATGAGGAGGTGGCCGTCCACCGCCCTTTGAGCGGTGGCTCCTGTAAATCTCCTGCATAGTCGTCCATACCGTCGATGTCTTTAGAGTGGAAATCAAGCACGTCGGTTAGATCATCGATCGTGGCAATGAAGTGGGTGGTGGGTGGGCAACGAATTCCATCGTTGTCTTCTTCCCACTCAAGCCGGACATAGTTCGTCCCAGAGTCTCCTGACAAAGAGAGAGACTTCAATAAGTTCAGCATGTCGCCAAAGGGCGAGTGCTGAAAGACGTCCGCCGCGATGAACTCCATCACCGGAGCCCAACCAGGCTCGGCGGGCTCGGGGACGCGTGGACTGGAACCTACATCCGGATATGAATCCGAGGGTCCGGAGTCACAGGCTCCCTCAGAAGTAAGACCTGTCTTTGGCTCCATCGCCGATGAGGGTATGGCCGGCGGGGCGGGGTCCAGCCCTTCGTCCTTAGGCAACGCAACCTGCCCCGGATTTAGATCCGAGGCTTCTGCCGGGGTGATATCTCGAGCATCGTCTAACAGCAGGTCTAAGCCGTGCTCATCATGACTATTTGGCGCTTCTGACGCTGGCCCGAATCCGTTGAAGATCAAGTCCCCGCGAATATCCGCTGTGTAGTTCAAGTTTCCAAATATGACCTGGCGGCCGGGGGCATAGCTATCGATCTGCTCCAGGTGGCCAAGCGAATTGGCCCGCAGTGTGAAGCCGCCGAACACAAAGATCTGTCCGGGGAGGAAAGTCTCGCCCTGGACAGTATCGTTGATGATGATTGAAGCAGCCATCGAGCCTGACAGCGATGACACAAAGGAACTCTCAATGAAAGCACCAATGTCGATTGTCAAACCGGCGGATCTCGGGTAGGGGTCCCAATCGTGCGTCAAGGTGATGGTAACAGAAGCAAGGGACACAGATGTTTACCTGTGTTGGGCCCTCTCGATGGAGGTAAAACCCTACTTCCTGCTTGATTAATATTGATGATATGGGTAGTACAAGAGTAGATCTACCACGAGATCGTAGAGGCTAAACCCTAAGAGCTAGCCTATGATGGTATGATTGTAATTGTGATCGGCCTTCCAAGGACCAACCTCTCCGGTTTATATAGACACCGGAGAGGGCTAGGGTTTACATGGAGTCGGTTACAAGAAAGGAAACACGATATCCGGATCGCCAAGCTTTCCTTCCACGCAAAGGAGAGTCCCATCCGAACACGGGCCGAAGTCTTGAGTCTTGTATCTTCATGCTTCAATAGTCCGGACGGTGCACACAGTCCGGCTGTCCGGATACCCCCTAATCCAGGACTCCCTCAGTAACTGCCATTGGTTGCAAATGGATCTTCAAGAAGAAAACCGATGTGGATGGAAATGTTCAGATCCACAAATCTCGGCTTGTCGCTAAAGGTTATGGACAAGTTCAAGGAATTCACTACGACGAGACTTACTCGCCGGTAGCGATGCTGAAATCGGTGAGGATCGTACTAGCTATAGCTGCATATTTTGATTACGGGATATGGCAGATGGATGTCAAAACGGCTTTCCTTCACCGAAATTTAACCAAGGACGTTTATATGATACAACCCGAGGGTTTTGTCGATCCGACTAGCACTAGTAAGTTATGCAAGCTCAAGAGATCCATCTATGGGTTGAGGCAAGCATCTCGGAGTTGGAACATTCGTTTTGATGAGGTCGTCACTGGTCTCGGTTTCATCAAAAGCGAAGAGGACTCTTGTTTATACAAGAAGTTAAGTGGGAGCTCGATAGTTCTTTTGATCTTGTATGTGGACGACATACTACTGATCGGGAACGATGTTTCGATGCTGAACTCGGTCAAGGAGTCATTGAATGGCAAGTTTTCGATGAAAGACCTTGGTGAGGCAATGTATATTTTAGGCATTAAGATCTATAGAGATAGATCGAGGAGGCTGCTCGGCTTAAGCCAGAACACGTACATAGATAAAGTGTTGAAGCGGTTCAACATGAGTGAGGCGAGGAAACGGTTCTTGCCAATCTCACATGGTATAAGGCTAAGCGAGACTCAGAGTCCTTTGACATCTGATGAGCGAAGCAGGATGAGTAGGATTCCGTATGCCTCAGCAATCGGATCCATCATGTATGCCATGATATGTACAAGGCCTGATGTTGCTTTGTAATAAGCCTAACAAGCAGATACTAGGCCAACCCAGGTGAGAGTCACTGGGCAGCGGTAAAGACTATTTTGAAGTACCTGAAAAGGACTAAAGAGATGTTCCTAGTTTATGGAGGTGAGGAAGAGCTCGTCGTAAGGGGTTATGCCGATGCTAGTTTCCAAACCGACAGAGATGATTGTCGATCACAGTCTAGATTCATGTACGTCCTGAACGGAGGGGGCAGTGCACTGGATGAGTTCCAAGCAGGATACGGTGGTTGATTCTACCACAGAAGACGAATACATTGCGGCTTGTGAAGCAGCAATGGAAGGTGTTTGGATTCGGCATTTTCTGGATGATCTTGGTATTTTCCCGGCCTCGGTGAAATCGTTGGACCTTTTTTGTGATAATACTGGTGCTATCGCACAAGCCAAGGAGCCGAGGAATCACCACAAGGTCTGACACATAGATCGGAAATATCGCCTAATACGAAAGATCGTAAAGAATGGTGATGTAGAGTTATGCAAGATTGACACGGATGCAAATGTTGTAGATCCGTTGACTAAGCCGCTTCCACAACCCAAGCATGAGAGGCACGTTAGAGCTATGGGCATTCGATGTCTATTTGATTGACTCTAGTGCAAGTGGGAGACTGTTGGAGATATGCCCTAGAGGTAATCATGTATGATGATATTTCCTATGTGTTTATGAATAAAGATAGTCCTTGGACATTATCAATGATGTGTATCAGCAAGTACGTGACTTGTTTGTGGGACTATGCATTGTATGATGACTGTCCTAAAAGGTCCCTAGCCGAAAGGGTTGTGTGGACGCGTAGCCGATTAGACTAGCATATGACACGGTCGATGGCTCGGTCTCACTAGCCATGGAGCATTGGATGCTAACCGGATAATATGGACTTGGAAAGGTCTGGTCGGATTCGACGTAGTCGGATCCGAGTCGAGATAAAGTCCGAGTCGGACAGACCCAACTAGGAGACGCAGCGATATGTCATCTGTGAGTCCCTAGTACAACATACGTTCTATGTCCTAAGACCTGAGCTAACGCATGTACTCGGGATGGTGAAAGACTTACTTTGGGCCGACCAAACGCTACTCCGTGCCTGGGTAGTTACAAAGGTAGGTTTCGGGTTTGTCTAGTCCGATGCTGTGAGACATGGTCGAGCAAGATGGGATTTGCCCCTCCAATCAGGAGAGATGTACTCTGGGCCCCTTGTGTGAACCAACCAGGATAAGCATGGCCATGCGACAAGGATTATGAGATAATCCAGTTTGTGGTCGATATCACTGGAACGAGAAAGAGGTCGGGTTACCACAAGGATGACAGACTCGCCTTGAGCCCGACAACATATATCATGCGGCAAAGGGAATAGAAGTGTGACATGTTGTACAGGTTCGCCTAACCAGCTTCATAGTCTGCTTGGTGGTCGGCACGCCTTGCTAGAGGCCGCTACCAACCGTGCAGGTCGGAGGTGATCCGAACTGCGACCGAGCCGACTTGAACCTAAGGGGTCGCGCGCTTAAGGGAAGGAACCTACGAGGTCGGATCCGAGGACACTGGTCGGATGTGATCCGAGCTGTATTCGGATTGTGGCCTAGTAGACTTGTGAGCTTTAGGGTCCGTGCGAGGCCCAAGTGTTGAGCCTACGACGGATGCCTATATAAAGTGGAGGTGCAGCACACTCAGGCGGTTGATCACTTCGGTGCTGCGACTAGGGTTTGCATGTGTTGCGAATAGCCACCTCCACTCGCCACCGGTTGTGTGATCGGACCTAGTAGTCCGCCGCACGACGTTCCTCCTGCACGCGCAGATACCGTTAGAGGCGGTGCACTTGCGCCGCTCTGGCGAACCTGTACGAGGGATCCGAAGACCGGGTGTTCAAGGGAGACCGGACAAGAAGGAGACGATCCACGCGGACATGCTGCCCCAACTCTTCTTCCCCTGCACGACACTGCGCGTCTAGTGGTAACGAACTGTGATCCATCTCCCGTATGTTCCAGGTTGTTATGCACATAGGGAAATTTTAATTTGCAGTCGACGCACCCTACCATAGAATCCAACAATGTCTACAGTTGCTGGGGCAGGTGGTACACCTAGCGGTGCATCAAGGACATAATTCTTCTGTGCAGCAATGAGGATAATCCTCAAGTTACGGACCCAGTCCGTGTAGTTGTTGCCATCATATTTCAACTTAGCTTTCTCTAGAAATGCATTAAAATTCAAAGGAATGGTAGCACGGGCCATTGATCTACCACATAGATATGCAAAAACTATCAGGACTAAGTTCATGATAAATTAAGTTCAATTAATCATATTACTTAAGAACTCCCACTTAGAGACATCCATGTAGTCATCTAAATGACACGTGATCCAAATCAACTAAACCATGTCTGATCATCATGTGAGATGGAGTAGTCTTCAATGGTGAACATCACTATGTCAATCATATCTACCATATGATTCACGTTCGACCTTTCGGTCTCCAGTGTTTCGAGGCCATATCTGTATATGCTAGGCTCGTCAAGTTTAACCCGAGTATTCCGCGTGTGCAAATCTGGCTTGCACCTGTTGTATTTGAACGTATAGCTTATCACACCCGATCATCACGTGGTGCCTCAGCACGAAGAACTTTTGCAACGGTGCATACTCGGGGAGAACACTTATACCTTGAAATTTAGTGAGGGATCATCTTATAATGCCACCACCGTACTAAGCAAAATAAGATGCATAAAATATAAAAATCACATGCAACCAAAATATGTGACATGATATGGCCATCATCATCTTGTGCTCATAATGTCCATCACCGAAGCAACGTCATGATCTCCATTGTCACCGGCTTGACACCTCGATCTCCATTGTAGCGTCATGGTCGTCTCGCCAACCATTGCTTCTACGACTATCGCTACCACTTAGTGATAAAGTAAAGCAATTACATAGCGCTTGTATGTCATACAATAAAGCAACAACCATATGGCTCCTGCCAGTTGCCGATAACTTTTACAAAACATGATCATCTCATACAACAATCTTTATATCACATCATGTCTTGACCATATCACATCACAACATGTCCTGCAAAAAAAAGTTAGACGTCCTCTACTTTGTTTGTTGCAAGTTTTACGTGGCTGCTACAGGCTTCTAGCATGAACCGTACATACCTATGGCACAAAAACCACAACGGTGATTTATCAAGTTTGTTGTTTTAACCTTCACAAGGACCGGCCGCAGTCAAATTCGATTCAACTAAAGTTGGAGAAACAAACACCTGCCAGCCACCTTTACGCAAAACTAGTTGCATGTCTGTCGGTGGAACCGGTCTCATGAACGCAGTCATGTAAGGTTTCTCCGGGCCGCTTCATCCAACAATTCTGCCGAATCAAAATAAGACATTGGTGGTAAGCAGTATGATGATCGCCGCCCACAACTCTTTGTGTACTACTCGTGCATATCATCTACGCATAGACCTGGCTCGGATGCCACTATTGGGAAACGTAGCATGGAATTTCAAAAAAATCCTACACTCATGCAAGATCTTTCTAGCAGATGCATAGCAACGAGAGGGGAGAGTGTGTACACGTACCCTCGTAGACCGAAAGCGGAAGCGTTAACTTAACGCGGTTGATGTAGTCGAACGTCTTCTCGAATCAACCGATCAAGTACCGAACGTATGTCACCTCCGAGTTCTGCACACGTTCAGCTCGATGACGTCCCTCAAACTCTTGAACGATTAGAGGTACGAAGGAGTCGATGAGTTCCGTCAGCACGACGACGTGATGACGATGTTGGTGATGTGATCCACGCACGGCTTCGCCTAAGCACTATGACAATATGATCAGAGGAGTAAACGGTGGAGGGGGGCATCGCACATGGATAAACAATTGATGTGCCTTTGGGGTGCCCCCCTGCCCTCGTATATAAAGGAGGAGGAGGAGGCCGGCCACCAGGGGCATGCCGTGGAGGGGGGAGTCCTACTAGGACTCCACTCCTAGTAGGATTCGCCCCCCCTCTATTTTTCCTTTTTACAGAGAGGGGGGAGGGGAAAGAGGTGGAGAGGGAGAAGGAAAGGGGGGGTCGCCCCCCCCCCCACCCCTTGTCCAATTTGGATTGGCAAAGGGGGCGCCACCTCCTGTGGCCTGCCCTCTCCTCTCCACTATGGCCCATGAGGCCCATTAACTTTCCTGGGGGGTTCCGGTAACCTCCCGGTACTCCGAAAAATCCCCAAACCTCTTTGGAACAATTCCGGTGTCCGTATATAACCCTGCAATATATCAATCTTTACCTGTCGATCATTTCGAGACTCCTCGTCATTTCCGTGATCTCATCCGGGACTCCGAACAACCTTTGGCCACCAAAACACATAACTCATATAATACTAATCGTCATAGAACTGTAGCGACCCGACCTCAAATGGTCAAGTCTCTGTGCTTCCGTGTCATCCCTGGATCGGTAATGCTGACACACACAATACTCGAAGGATTTATAACAGAGTAGCAATCACACACTTATTACATCAAATGTCTCAAAAGAGAACTTATTACAATAATATGGCTTAAGGCCATCTAATACGATAACAGCGGAAGGCTTGGAAGATAAAGTGAGTCCATCAACTCCAACGGCATAGCTGAGCTGCACGGCAACGACCTATCGAACCTTACTCCTCGTCTGAAAAGTCTGCAACATAATATGTTGTAGCCCGAGAACGGGTCAGCACATGGAATATGCTGGCAATGTAACACAAAAGAGCAATAACAGAATAATGCTACCACTACATGCATATTTGGCTGGTGGAAAGCTCTATGGTTATAGTTTTTGCGAAAAGCCAATTTTTCCCTACAACAAAGGAATATATTTTAATTTAACTATCATGGTGGTTGAAACATCATTGAGAAGGTATAACCCCAACTCAATCCCAATTAAGATAATTAACATCCCAGCAATATTAATTTAGAGTGATGAGATACATGTGAATACTCAAGTACTAGATACTCAGAATTGTCCATAACCGGGGACACGGCTAACCATGATTAGATTGTACACTCTACAGAGGTTTGCGCACTTTTCCCCACAAGACTCGATCGCCTCCGTTGGATTTCTCGCACTACATGGTGTTTGAGAAACGGATGACCGAGACATAGTCTTTCAGAAACAATAACTCTCTACTCCGGGTAGACCATACCAAACCTACAAAACCCACTACCTGCTGATCTACCTCTTCAAGAGCTTCACGTAACTTACTCAACTATGCTAGAGCCCATAATAGCTTGTGGCTGCACACGGAAGTTTCTAGCATGAATAAACTCAGTTCCCTTTGAGCCTGGGTGGCGGTCCATAGGAAGATCACACGATAACCCCGGGATTTCCAAAAAACAGGCAATCACTGGATACCCCAGGTGCCTCAATCCACCCAGATGTGTATTAAAGTTGCCACCTTAAGTAAACCATTAATTAACAATCTCACATCTGTCATGGAAACACTCAAACCCAAACCACGTCTACGAGCATAGCATGGCAATATAAGCAACGCGTAGAAGTAACTCCCAAGGGTTTGATAATAAATAGGGCAATAGGTTCTACCTAGCAACTACTTCCCAACCCACAAGTTAAAGACATCCTAATCATGCAATGTTTGAGGATTGAACTAATGCAATGAAAACTGGGTATGGAAAGGGTATGATCAATGTGTTACTTGCCTTGCTGACGATCCGTGAATCCTAGAGACTCGTAGTAACACGCTTCGCACTCCGGGAATTCTATCGCAAACAAACAATAACATACATAAGCAACTAGCAAAGATGCACAAGTAAAACTCCAATAAAAGAGTTTGAGCAGAAGTTCAACTTAAGAACTCTGGTTCACCAAAAGAATCAAATCAAACGGAACAACGCAACTCAAACGGCGAAAGAAATAAGATCCGTTTACTAATCTGAACTAGGGTCAAATTTTACAGAGACAAAAACTTGTTTGAGTTGATTATTCGCAAAGAGGGTTTTGAGATGAAACTCCAGGCGCTTGAATCGCCTGATTCCGATAAACGAGCGAAAAGATAAACAGGTTCGAACATCGGATTAGAAATCGCGATCAGAATAATCGCGGAATAAATCCGATAAAAACAAAAACGACGAACGGCTAAACGAACGAATGTTCGTTAGCAGAAACTAAACGATGAACACGTTCGTTAAAACGAACGAACGAGCGAGCACTTGCTAAGTAGATAAACCGAAGAATAAAACCGATCTAAATAAAAAAAACGAACTAGGGTTTTCTCAAAAAACGAAGGGGTTTTATTAAAAAAACAGCGGCGGGGCGGCTACCTCCGGCGAGGTCGTCCGGTGGGGGGGGGTTCGGGGCTCGGCGAGGGCGGCGGGCTCGGCGAGAGGCGGTGAGGCGGGAGGCGGCGGCGGCAGCTGGGGCAGGCGCGGCGGCGGCTCGGCTCGGGCGCTGCTCGCGGGCGCGGGAGGCGGCGGTGGTGGCGGGTGGTGGTGAGGCGGGCGGCGGTATTTGGGAGGGGGCTCGGCTTGGGAAGGGGCGCCGGGAGGAGTCCGCTCGGACTCCCTCGGCGTCCGTCTGGCGGCTGTGTGGGAGGAGGCGGCAGGCGAGGCCGGCTGGTGGGGCCCTTGGTCCGGTCGGTATGGGTTCTCTTTTAAAAAAAACGTTCCGCCGACTTAGAAAAATCCTAGGAAAATAAATAGAAATCTAAAAATTCCAAAACAAGTTTTCTCCATCTAAATGGGATATTTAGAAAGAGATGAACTTTTCTTGGCCCCTAAAATGCAATGTTTAAAACATGCAAATTTTTCTAGGGCAAATAAAATTCCAAATAAAATCAAATAAAAATCAAATAATGATTTTAACATTTTTCCTCCGATATTTCAATTATTTTGGAGAAGTCATATTATCTCCCCTCATTTATTTATTTAAAATGAAATAGTTTCCGGAGAGAAAAATAATTAAAATCAAAAATCCTCGTATCCAATATTTGATAAAAATCAAATATGAAAATTGAAAAATCCCCAACTCTCTCCGCGGGTCCTTGAATTGCTTAGGATTTCGAGGATTGCAAACGAAAAAGCAGTAAAATATGATATGCATGGATGACCTATGTATAACATGCCAAATAGGAAATTTGGGATGTTACATACCTACCCCCCTTAAGATGAATCTCGCCCTCGAGATTCGGGTTGGCTAGAAAATAGGTGGAGATGGTCCTTGCGAATATCCTCTTCTCGCTCCCAGGTGGCTTCCTCCTCGGTATGGTGACTCCACTGAACTTTACAAAACTTGATAACCTTGTTGCGAGTGACTCGACTGTCAAAATCAAGAATCTTTACTGGCTTCTCCTCATAGGTCAGATTATTATCCAGCTGAATTGCCTCCAAGGGTACTGTATCATTTAACGGTATATCGGCCATCTCAGCATGGCACTTCTTCAGCTGTGATACGTGAAACACATCATGAACTCCTGCCAATCCTTCAGGTAACTCCAGCTTGTAGGCAACTTCTCCCATCCGTTCCAAAATACGGTACGGTCCTACAAATCTCGGGGCTAACTTTCCCTTAACTCCAAAATGTTTTACTCCCCTCAAGGGTGATACTCGCAGATAGGCTCTGTCTCCAATTTCATAGGTTACTTCCTTGCATTTTGAATCTGCATAACTCTTCTGTCTGGACTGAGCAATCTTTAGTATGTCTCTGATCAGTTTAACCTTCTCCTCTGATTCCTTGATCAAATCTGGTCCAAACAGTTGGCGGTCTCCTACCTCATCCCACATCAATGGTGTTCTACATCTGCATCCATACAGAGCTTCGAACGGTGCCATCTTCAAACTGGCCTGGTAGCTGTTGTTATAGGAGAACTCTACGTACAGCAAATTGTCATCCCAACTAGATCCATAATCTAGCGCACAGGCTCTTAACATGTCCTCTAGAATCTGATTGACTCTCTCTGTCTGCCCATCTGTCTGCGGGTGAAAAGCGGTACTGAACTCCAATCGGGTACCCAAAGTCTGGTGTAGTTGATGCCAAAACTTTGAAGTAAACTGTGTTCCTCTATCTGATACGATGCTCCTCGGAACTCCATGCAAACATACGATCCTGGACATATATATCTTGGCCAACTTTGCACTTGTATACGTTGTTTTCACTGGGATGAAGTGAGCTACTTTGGTCAAACGATCCACAACTACCCATATTGAATCATATCCTGCCTTGTTTCTGGGTAATCCGGTAATAAAGTCCATACCAAGTTTGTCCCACTTCCATTCGGGTATTGGCATAGGCTGTAACAGTCCTGCTGGCTTCTGATGCTCTGCCTTCACTCTCTGACATACATCACATACGGCTACATACTCGGCAATATCCTTCTTCATACCAGTCCACCAGAAATGTTCCTTCAAGTCCAAATACATCTTGGTGTTTCCAGGGTGAATCGAGTATGGTGAGTCATGGGCCTCCTCAAGTATTAACTTCCTGATCTCCAAATTGTTGGGCACATAAATCCGGTCCTCAAACCACAAGGTTCGTGCTCATCCTCGCGAAAACCTTTGGCTTTACCTTCGCCCATCTTCTCTCTTATCTCAGCAATCTCTTTGTCCTCTTTCTAAGCTTCTTGAATCTTGTCCAACAATGTCGTCTGAACCTCCATTGTTGCAAGAAAACCTCTTGGAACAATCTCCAATTGAAGTTCCATGATCTCCGCGGCTAACTCCTTTGGCAATCCTTTGCTTTCAAGGATATTAGCGTAACTCTTCCGGCTCAAAGCGTCTGCTACGACGTTGGCCTTTCCTGGATGATAGTGTAGCTTCATATCGTAATCCTTTATAAGTTCCAACCATCTCCTCTATCTAAGGTTTAGCTCCTTCTGTGTGAAAATGTACTTCAAGCTCTTATGATCCGTGTACACATCACAACGGTTTCCAATAAGGTAATGTCTCCAGGTCTTCAACGCATGCACTTCGGCTGCTAACTCCAAATCATGCGTGGCATAGTTCAACTTGTGTGGCTTCAGTCGTCATGAGGCATACGAAACAACTTTTCCATCCTGCATAAGCACACATCCAAGTCCCAAGCGAGAGGCGTCACAATACACTTGAAACTCCTTATGTATATCTGGCAATGTCAGCACTGGGGCTGTAGTCAACCGTTTCTTCAACTCTTGAAATCTTGTCTCGCAATCCTCTGTCCATTTGAACTTAGTATCTTTCTTTAGCAATTCAGTCATTGGCTTAGCAATCTTGGAAAAATTCTCAATGAATCTCCAATAATATCCTACCAGTCCAAGGAAACTGCGGATCTCACCAACTGAAGTGGGTGCCAACCATTCAAATGATTGATTGAACTCATCGATCTATCTCGCTATACCCTCTCATGATATAACATGCCCAAGAAATCCAACTTCTTTCAACCAAAACTCGCACTTGCTGAATTTGGCGTATAACTGGTGTTCCCTGAGTTTCTCGAGAACCAAACGCAAGTGTTCCACGTGCTCCTCTTTGTTCTTCGAGTATATCATAATATCATCAATAAATACCACAACAAACTTGTCCAAATACTCCATGAACACCTTGCTCATCATACTCATGAAATAGGCAGGGGCGTTAGTCAGTCCAAATGACATGACCGTATACTCATATAATCCATACCGTGTGGTAAACGCTGTCTTTGGTATATCCTTCTCTCGGATCTTCAGCTGATGGTATCCTGATCGTAGATCAATCTTCGAAACACCTTAGCTCCTTGCAACTGATCAAACAGATCATTAATCATCGGTAAGGGATACTTGTTCTTTATCGTTACTTCATTCAGAGCTCGGTAATCAACAACCATCCTCAGGGATTTATCCTTCTTGTCCACCAAAAGTACTTGGGCTCCCCAAGGTGATGAACTTCTACGAATGTAACCTTTCTCCAACAACTCTTTGATCTGCTTCTTAATTTCCTCCAGATCATTTGCAGGCATCCGATAGGGTCTCTTGGATATTGGCCCTGTACCTGGCAATAGCTCTATCAAAAACTCGATGTCTCGGTCCGGTGGCATGCCGGGTAACTCTTCGGGGAAAACATCCGGAAAATCCTTTACTACAAGTACTTCCTCCTGTACAACTCTCGTGAGGGCATTTACTTGGCTCCTCCTAGGCACATGCCTAGATACATACTTAATCCTTTTTCCCTCCGGGGTGGTAAGATAAATTGACTTGCTAGCACAGTCAATACTTCCTCCATACTTTGACATCCAGTCCATACCTAATATCACATCCAATCCTTGTGACTCCAAGATGATTAGGTCAGATGGAAAAACATGCGTGCCAATGATTAGAGGTATCTGGGTGCACCATCTGCTAGCCATGTACTCTGCTCCAGGCGAGCTCACTAAAAGAGGGGTTCTAAGGGTTTGGGTTGGTAACTTAAACTTTTCCACAAATCCCCTTGATATGTATGAATGCGATGCACCAGTATCGAAAAGAACAATAGCGGTAAATTACTGAACCAAAAACTTACCTATTACCGCGTCCGGCTGCTCTTCAGCTTCCTCCACGATAACGTGGTTCACTTGTCCTTTGTTGAATGGATTGGGCTTCTTCCCAGCGCTCCCATTTCCATTTCCCTTCTTTCCTTCAGGGCAGTCATTGGCATAGTGCCCTGTCTTCCCGCACTTATAGCAAATAACTTAGCTTAAGTCCCTCTTTGCGGGTGTAGATGGGTTAGAGCGATTCTAATTATTGTTGGCTCCGTTCCCATTCCCGTTCTTCGCACCATTATGGTTATGCGATCCTCCTCCAGTATGGTTATGACCTCCATGGTTATGAACAAGTCCTCTCGAGTTCGGGGTTAAGCGAGGCTTCTGGTGAGCTCCTGAGTTGTATTTCCCTTGTCCATACTTCCTCTTACGGCTCTCAATTTGCTGCTGCTTTCCTTCAATCATTAGATCCATATCTACCAACTCCTGGTAGTTGTTGAAAGTCGCCACCATCAACTGCATACTCATCTCATCATTCAACCCTTCCATAAACTTCTCCTGCTTTGCGGCATCTGTGGCCACATCATCAGGGGCATAGCGTGATAACTTGCTAAACTCATCCGTCATCGTGTGAAGACGGTTCCCTGGCGTAAATTGCGGAACTCACGCTTCTTCATCTGCATAGCTCCAGTCGAGACATGGGCAGTACGAAAAGCCTGCTGAAACTGGGCCCATGTGACAATGTCGATAGGATAGGTGGCTGTGAAATTCTCCCACCATGCTGCCGCAGTCCGTCCGGTTGGTGTGCGGCAAAACGCACCTTCTCAAGACATCAGTGCATCCTGCGTGATTAACTCCCTTCCAATACGGCGTAGCCAATCATTTGCACTATAGACTCGGTGCTACTGGAAAACACCGGCGGCTGTAACCTTAAGAAACGGGCTAGATTATCCACTGGCGGCGGGTTGTTTTTGGCATTGTTGTTGTTGGCATTGCCCTGGTTCTGAACTAGCAATTGCATCAAGGCATTCTACTGCTGGATCAACTGGGTGATCTCCGGTGGAAAAACAAAATCGGGGTCTCTTCTTGGAGGCATTTGAGGGTTTAGATGGAAGAGATTAGAATAGAAAAAGATCTAGGGGAGAAACACTACCCATATGCATATGAGGCAAACAAACATTCATTCAATCAATCAAGCAAGGGCATACAAAACGGTCTAGGACTATCGCAAAAGTGCTCAACTACTACTAGTTACATGGGGGAATACTACTATTATACGATGGTCATCTAAAAAATTTGATCGGTGGAAGACTCCATGATGTCAGCTCCAGCTTCATCTTCGTAGTCATCATCACTTGGATCTGAATCGGTGTCATCGATGATGATGTAGTTGTCCGAACAAGTGGGATCTTCTTCCTCTTCTCCCGGGGTTGGTCCTCCCATGAAGACTCCGATCTTCTTGACTAGGTCGTCATTCTTTTCCAGTAGGGTCTTGATTTTCTCCTCATATCCATCGCGTGTAAACTTGAGTTCTTCCTCCAGCTCGATGATCCTAGTTTTCGCCTTCTTCATCTCCATCATGTCTGCGCACATCTGGTTCTCCTGACGTCGAATGTGCTGGTTTAGCTCCTGGATAAAAGCTGCGACAGATCTATCCTTCCTGGTGTTGATTATCTCCCATTGTTCATCTCGGCGCCCACATATTTGATATGTGGTGTCTTTAAGCTCCCTGTTGTAGACTTCTCCAATCCGTCCCATGGTAATATGAGCTGCCATACTCTTGCCAAGGCTCCAAGTGGGTGCTTCGAAAGAACTCTATGGGTTTGGAAGTTGGCGAGAACGTCCTTCCTGGAACTCGTACTTGAATCATCCAGCGCTCTTCTTCTGGTAAAGTGGCGTTGTACGTCCCGGTGAAGCTTGGTATTCCAATATTCAAGTACCTAGTGACTTCCTTCAAGTGGCGTCCAAAAGGTGTGTCTTCATCCGGTTGTGCAAACTTGTTCTTCATCTCCTTCATCCTAAAGAGTGGAAAATGGAGAGGAGTCAGAAAAGAGTAGAGAAGAGTGACCTATGGTTTATCTTAGTGGTCGTGTCCTACACTCAGCGTGTGCTCTGATACAATCTTGTAGCGACCCGACCTCAGATGGTCAAGTCTCTGTGCTTCCGTTTCATCCCTGGATCGGTAATGCTGACACACATAGTACTCGAAGGATTTATAACAGAGTAGCAATCACACACTTATTACATCGAATGTCTCAAAAGAGAACTTATTACAATAATATGGCTTAAGGCCATCTAATACGATAACAGCGGAAGGCTTGGAAGATAAAGTGAGTCCATCAACTCCAACGGCATAGCTGAGCTGCACGGCAACGACCTATCGAACCTTACTCCTCGTCTAAAAAGTCTGCAACATAATACGTTGCAGCCCGAGAACGGGTCAGCACATGGAATATGCTGGCAATGTAACACAAAAGAGCAATAATAGAATAATGCTACCACTACATGCATATTTGGCTGGTGGAAAGCTCTATGATTACAGCTTTTGTAAAAGCCAATTTTCCCTACAACAAAGGAATATATTTTAATTTAACTATCATGGTGGTTGAAACATCATTGAGAAGGTATAACCCCAACTCAATCCCAATTAAGATAATTAACATCCCAGCAATATTAATTTAGAGTGATGAGATACACGTGAATACTCAAGTATTAGATACTCAGAATTGTCCATAACCGGGGACTCGGCTAACCATGATTAGATTGTACACTCTGCAGAGGTTTGCGCACTTTTCCCCACAAGACTCGATCACCTCTGTTGGATTTCTCGCACTACATGGTGTTTGAGAAACGGATGACCGAGACACAGTCTTTCAGAAACATTAACTCTCTACCCCGGGTAGACCATACCAAACCTACAAAACCCACTACCTGCTGATCTACCTCTTCAAGAGCTTCACGTAACTTACTCAACTATGCTAGAGCCCATAATAGCTTGTGGCTGCACACGGAAGTTTCTAGCATGAATAAACTCAGTTCCCTTTGAGCCTGGGTGGCGGTCCATAGGAAGATTACATGGTAACCCCGGGATTTCCAAAAAATAGGCAATCACTCGATACCCCAGGTGCCCCAATCCACCTAGATGTGTATTAAAGTTGCCACCTTAAGTAAACCATTAATTAACAATCTCACATCTGTCATGGAAACACTCAAACCCAAACCACGTCTACGAGCATAGCATGGCAATATAAGCAACGCGTAGAAGTAACTCCCAAGGGTTTGATAATAAACAGGGCAATAGGTTCTACCTCAGCAACTACTTCCCAACCCACAAGTTAAAGACATCCTAATCATGCAATGTTTGAGGATTGAACTAATGCAATGAAAACTGGGTATGGAAAGGGTATGATCAATTTGTTACTTGCCTTGCTGACGATCCGTGAATCCTAGAGACTCATAGTAACACGCTTCGCACTCCGGGAATTCTATCGCAAACAAACAATAACATACATAGGCAACTAGCAAAGATGCACAAGTAAAACTCCAATAAAAGAGTTTGAGCAGAAGTTCAACTTAAGAACTCTGGTTCACCAAAAGAATCAAATCAAACGAAACAACGCAACTCAAACGGTGAAAGAAATAAGATCCGTTTACTAATCTGAACTAGGGTCAAATTTTAGAGAGACAAAAACTTGTTTGAGTTGTTTATTCGGAAAGAGGGTTTCGAGATGAAACTCCAGGCACTTGAATCGCCTGATTCCGATAAAAGAGCGAAAAGATAAACAGGTTCGAACATCGGATCAGAAATCGCGATCAGAATAATCGCGGAATAAATCCGATAAAAAGAAAAACGACGAATGGCTAAACGAACGAAAGTTCGTTAGCAGAAACTAAACGACGAACACGTTCGTTAAAACGAACGAACGAGCGAACGCTTGCTAAGTAGATAAACCGAAGAATAAAACCGATCTAAATAAAAAAACGAACTAGGGTTTTCTCAAAAAAAGGAAAGGGGTTTATTAAAAAAATGGCGGCGGGGCGGCTACCTCCGGCGAGGTCGTCCGGCGGGACGGGCGGGCTCGGCGGCTCTCGAGGGGCGCCAGGCTCGGCGAGGCGCGTGGCGGGCGGCGGGCGGCGGCGGCAGGCAGGCAGGCGCGCGGCGGCGACTCGGCTCGGGCGCGGAGGCGGCGGTGGTGGCGGTGGTGGCGATGAGGCGGGCGGCGATATTTAGGAGGTGCTCCGGCTATGGAAGGGGCGCCCGGGAGGAGTCGGCTCGGACTCCCCTCGGCGTCCGTCTGTGTGTGAGGGAGGCGGCGAGGCGGGCCGGCCTGGCTGGGCCCTTGGCCCGGTCGGGCGCGGGTTCTCTTTTTTTCTATAAAAAAATGTTCCGCCGACTTAGAAAAATCCTAGGAAAATAAATAGAAATCTAAAAATTCCAAAACAAGTTTTCTCCGTCTAAATGGGATATTTAGAAAGAGATGAACTTTTCTTGGCCCCTAAAATGCAATTTTTAAAACATGCAAATTTTTCTAGGGCAAATAAAATTCCAAATAAAATCAAATAAAAACCAAATAATGATTTTAACATTTTTCTCCGATATTTCAATTATTTTGGAGAAGTGATATTATCTCCCCTCATTTATTTATTTAAAATAAAATATTTTCCAGAGAGAAAAGTAATTAAAATCAAAAATCCTCGTCTCCAATATTTGATAAAAAACAAACATGAAAATCGAAAAATCCTCAACTCTCTCCGCGGGTCCTTGAGTTGCTTAGGATTTCGAGGATTGCAAACGAAATAGCAGTAAAATATGATATGCATGGATGGCCTATGTATAACATGCCAAATAGGAAATTTGGGATGTTACATGAACATTAAGCGTGCGGACCCTATGGGTTCGAGAACTATGTAGACATGACCGATACACCTCTACGGTCAATAACCAATAGCGGAACCTAGATGCTCATATTGGTTCCCACATATTCTACGACGATCTTTATCGGTCGAACCGCAATGTCAATAGAGTTATTCCCTTTGTCATCGGTATGTTACTTGCCCAAGAATCGATTGTCGGTATCTTCATACCTAGTTCAATCTCGTTACCGGCAAGTCTCTTTACTCGTTCTGTAGTGAATCATCCCATGATCAACTCATTAGTCACATTGCTTGCAAGGCTTCATATGATGTGCATTACTGAGAGGGCCCAAAGATACCTCTCCGATACTCGGAGTGACAAATCCTAATCTCGATCTATGCCAACCCAACAAACACCTTCGGAAATACCTGTTGAGCATCTTTATAATCACCCAGTTACGTTGTGACGTTTGATAGCACACAAGGCATTCATCCGGTGTCTGGGAGTTGCATAATCTCATAGTCTTAGGAATATATATTTGACACGAAGAAAGCACTAGCAATAAAACTGAATGATCATTATGCTAAGCTAACAGATGGGTCTTGTCCATCACATCATTCCACTAATGATGTGATCCCATTATCAAATGACAACTCATGTCCATGGCTAGGAAACTTAACCATCTTTGATCAACGAGCTAGTCTAGAAGAGGGATAATAGGGACATGTTGTTTTGTCTATGTATTCACACATGTATCAAATTTCCGGTTAATACAATTCTTGCATGAATAATAAACATTTATCATGAATAAGGAAATATAAAATAACAACTTTATTATAGCCTCTAGGGCATATATACTTCATGTATATGTGGACTATACTGCAGATTGCCAGAATAGAGGGGAAAGCCTAGCCTATCAAAGACTAGCATCTTCTCGAAGCCACAATCTTGCAGCATTTAGAAGAGTAAAGAATAGCATTTTATACTTAGCAAGCATGTTGTACCATTAGCGCCCAGTGATCCTTTCTCGACTGCCTATGAGAAAGCAATTCCGGAGCCATCATATTCATTCCAGATCTCATTATCCAGTTCTAGTTGTAAAGATCGGGATACAACTCCAAGTCGTCATGTTACCGTGGACACGGGTATTCGAATAGATAAACTTCCCTGCAGGGGTGCACCACATTACCCAACACGCTCGATCCCTCTGGTCGGGCACACATTCCTGTGTCATGTCCTGCCTCAGAAGATCAACACGTCGCAGCCCTACCTAGGCTCAACGGAGAAGCCAGCACGCTGGTCCACATCCTAAGCATGCATGGGACTTGGACCCATCACCCTTTGCACTCCTGCATGTTGCGAGGGCGACCAGTGAGCAGACTTGGCAACCTCCATTACAAAGGCGTTTGCTTCATGCGGTCCAACCCGGCGTGTGCCACTCAGTTGCTGACGTTGGAAAGCTTCGGCTGATACTATGATGCCGGTTGCCCATATCTTGTCCCACGTAGCGGTTAGTGCGTATAGGCCAGTGGCCAACTCAGATCAAATACCCAAACCCATTAGTTTCTTGGGAGCGTATGGTAACGAGCAGAGACTCGCGATCATGTGAGCCCGTCGCCCCGTCTCCTGGACCTACAACAAGGGCCCAGAATGCCCAGCCGTGCCACGTAGAAATCTCACGGGTACCCTCCAGGTCAACCCGACTATACATCCACTCGCGGGTACCCCTCAGGGCCGACCCGACTTCAACATGGTCCTGTGGTAAAGTCAAAGTAACCATGTGTCCAAAACACCAAGGGGGAATACCCAAGGAATCACCCTCAATGGACTCCACCTGATGTAATCATCAAGGTGAACTTAGGAGGAATCACCCTCGAGGCTCATGCTTGAGGTGTTGCACGACAGAGTCATATCGGGAGTGTTGAAGGTGGAATCACCCTCGATGACCATGACCAAATAGCTATAGTACATAGTTGTCATCAGGAGTGGGTTACGAGGTATCACCCTCGTCAATGGATAGTAGCTCTGCGGAGCCATACAACTAAAGGGGCGTGAGGTGATGTGTCAGGCCCTGGACGTCGATCACGTCGATCGAGTCACCTGGTAATACAGCGGGGGCAACAGAGACAAGGTGAGGCATCACTGATGGATCACTAACCAACCTATACTAAGCAGTTTGGGATAAGCAGATAAGGTAACAATTGTAGGTTACAAAATCAGGCTATGCATCAGAATATGAGCAATCAAATACAGTAGCAAAATCTAATGCAAGCATGAGAGAGAATGGAATGGGCGATATCGGAATGATGAACGGGGTTTTGCTTGCATGGAAGCTCTGTCGAGAAGGAAGGGTCACCGTCGAGGCAGACGATCATAGTGGCATTGATAGAGGTCTCGGGTTCTACCAGAGAGAAGAGGGGAAGAAACAATAAATATAAAGCAAACAAAGCATAACATGGCAATATGTTGTTCTAGGGTTGACCTAATAGTACTTTTACCGGCGTTTGACAGATTCCGGACAAATGAAAGAGAGGGGACGGCTCCATGTTTAACATGCTAGGGGCATGTGAAAGATGAACGGATTGCATAAACGGGTTCTTTAGATTTTTCTGATCAACTTTCATATATAATTTATTTCCATCCAAGTTATAGATTATTTTATATTAATTTCCAAAGTTTTAAATATTTTCTGAAACTATTATATTAATTAAATTCGAATTAAACAAATAGGCAGAATGGGTTGAGTGCACCCAGTACAGTGCACCCAGAGTTGCACTAGCGGTTGATAGCGGCCGGTCAACTACCCAGTCAGCAGTTGACTGGTTAACCATTGACTTGTCATCGGGCCAGGTAGGACCCGCATGTCAGTGGCACATGTTTATTAATAGAGTTTAATTAGTTGACCTAATTAGGTATGTTAGCACGGGGGCCACATGTCAGTGGGGGGGTCTATCTAATTAAGTAACTAATCTAATCCTAATTAAGTTTAGCCCTAATCTAATTAAGCCGGCCCCACTTGGCAGTGGCACAATCGACCCTTGGTTGTGCAGGCACACGCGCACGCACGGCAGAGAGTGCCGATGGCCACGACTCCCAGCCGGCAGGCAGCGGCAGCTGCGGATGCGGGCAGCAGCAGTGTGGTAGGCTAGTGGCAGCAGCCAGCGCCGGAGCTATCAGCAATAGCAAAGGCCGCGGGCGGAGCGCGACGAGGGCGAGGGGGAGGCGCGACTCATAGCGGTAGCAGCGAGGCCACGGGAGGCCAGAGGTGGCACGACAGGTGAAGCCAGGCCGGAGGTGGCTGCGGGCGGCAATGGGCAGGCGTGTGGGGCGTGCGGCGGCAGTAGAAGCATTAGTAGGCAGCGGCTACGAGCAGAGCAACGGTGTAGACAAGTATACCAATAGCAAGGTGGCACATGGAAACACACACATACATAGATAAATGGGGTCGTGCAACCAAGGAATGAGCACAAAATGTGGAATCCATGGTAAACGCTCGTGTTGCACAACTCAAGAGACGCTAGAACGATTGCTTAATAGGCGGATACGACACTTGTGCACAACCTATAAGATGCAAAATGTATAAACTCTCTATCCCAAGTATGCTATCTATGTATGGTTCCCGGTGTTCTCTCAAGATGATCCAAGATGATCGGATATGACAATCTTATGTGCAATGTGGCATGATGCTATGGCACTTGCTGACAAGCTTCTTTGCTCTCTTTCTTTTGCTTAAAAGCTCTATTCTTTTTTTTTGTATGGCCACTTTTGCACAATGCACAAACCAAGATAGCAATTGTGTATATGCGGGAACAAACTTGTGACACAAGATATGATACCAATATATGCACCACGATGATATGGTATGTATGCTATGGGAAGTATGATCACTAATGTGCACAAGTCACGTTCCCGGCAATACTCAAATGGCTAGTCTCGATAGGCAAGTAACGCAAAATGGGCTAGGGGTTCACAATGCAATTGCAAGGGGAATATACAATGGTGTCGTCGAGGTTACCGTCCTTTGCGATGATGAGTGGCGGTGTACTTGATGTAGATACCAAGATGATGGAGACTCGTCCCTAAGTAGCTGAAACACCTTAGGAAACAGAAAAATCGCGAACTCAAAATCTCAAATGACAAATGTCAAATGGTGGTAGCGGGAAAGCGGTGGTGGTTGCGAAAACTCAATGGGATTGCGGGAATGCAATGATGGGTTTTGAGACGCAATGCGGAAGTGGAGGGTAAGGTGGTGGACTATACACGGTGTCGGAGTTGAAGCAATGGCCCCTAAGTAGCCGAAACACCTTAGGAGACTCGAATCACAACTCAAACAACCTCAAATGCTAAGGGGAACAAAATGGGTTAGGTTGTGGTGATCAGTGGTGGCTATGCGGATGATATGGTGGAGGGCCTAGGCAAACTTTCCAAATTTTGGAAAATTTGATGGAGTCAAATGGTGTTGGAACCTATCTAGATGGATGGGGGATGTCAATAGCTACTCAACGAGCTAAATAAGGCGAAAATCGGACTCCGGATGTAGAAGTTATGGGCAAAACGGTTAAACTCGGAACGCTGAAACTGGGTTGGGCGGTAGTACCGCTTATGGTGCTCAGCGGTAGTACTGCTTGGAGGGTCGGTAGTACCGCTCGTGTCGGGATTCTTCGCATATCGAATCGGGGTGCGGTTTTAGGGCGGAAATGGATGATTTCGGTGGCAAAATTTGACGAATTTCATGGATGGAAGGTGGGGAAACTTGGGGAGATGCTAGATCCACTCGAAACCAAGCAAATCCATGGATCAAAATCAAAAAAACATCATCAAACCAACAAATCATAAAAAAAATTGGGGCTATTTTTGGTGGGGATTTTCGGATTTTAGGACGAAATCAAGCAAAAGAAGGCTAGAAAAAGAGGGGTAGGGGCTCCAAATTCGTGATCAACCTTGCTCTGATCCAAGATGATGTAGGGTAGAACCCTAAAGGCCGATCTTTCACGATTGGAGCGGATCCCTACAAGGAACACGAAGAACACGGGGAAGAATGGAGAGAAATCATAAGGGGAAACACTCAAGAACAAGTCCAATCACACATCCACTAGACAATCAAACACACAAGATCCACAAGGTACATGAACAACAAAGGGAAAGATATAAGGTAAGGTTCATCTCCAAGAGGAGGTCTTGATGGTATCCTAGACGGATCTTCCCGCAAGGGGGTCTTGATGATATCCCGCAGGATCTTCTCACATGGAGGTCTTGAACTCCATGGGAGTGGTAGTCTCTCTCTCTCAAGAGTAGAGGTAGGAGAAAAGCTCACCTAAGAATGAGCTATCATAATTGCTTGCCTAGAAAGGGGGTGGAGGAGGTCTATTTATAGCCCAAGGGGCGAAGGGGTAAGTGAGGGGGCAGAAAGGCTACATGGGCCTTGGCCCGAAACATTGCACGCAGGCAAGGCCTGGATGATCCGGATGGGGGTCTGGATGATCCGGCCGTTGTCCGGATGATCCGGGAGGGGGCCCGGATGATCCGGCTTCACATGAGGCCTTCGGGTGTCTTCGGTTACGAGTTATCCGGACGATCCGGGAGAGGGTCCGGATGATCCGGACGGCGGTCCGGACGTCCGGCCTGGCTCCAGCAGCCGCTCCATCTTCTTCTTCTCCGTTCTTCCGTCTTCTCTTCCATGCTTCCCTCGCGGATGGTGTAGGTGTTCCTTGGCACTTGCACTCCTCCTTGACATCCGTGAAGCTCGGACAATACCTATGCATGCCCACGGGAGAAGTGTCAAGTAGTACACCATCCTCGAAGGGGTCAAGTGAGCACGTGTAAAGGAGATGATTCACCTTTGTGTATGCAAAGTAGATGTCGCACGTGTCACTTGCCAAATGGACTCTTGACATGGTGATGTCCATAGGATGCTCCGCGTCAAGCAATAGAGTGCTAATAAAATCATTATTGTTGGTATTGGAGAAATCGCACAACTTGGTGTTCTCTTGAGTCATTGTGACTACGCAACAAGATTGCACTCAAAAACAGATCTGACGAGAAAACATCGAACGAAAAAGAGGGCGAATAAAATGGCAATTTTTTTGTGAAGTGGGGGAGAGGAAAACAAAAGGCAAAGGGAAAATAATGTAAATTGCAAGGAGATGAGATCTGTGATTAGGAACCTGGTAGATGTTGATGATATCTCACCAGCAACAGCGCCAGAAATTCCTTTTGATGCGGCTTGAACTATGTTGGTATTTCCCCAAAGAGGAAGGGATGATGCAGCACAGCTACGGTAGATATTTCCCTCGGTGATGAGACCAAGGTTAGCGAACCAGTAGGAGAACCACGCAACACCACGTAAATGGCTCCTGCATACAAAGAACAGATACTTGCAACTCGACGTAAGAGAGGGGTTGTCAATCCCTCACGGGTAAAAGGATAGGTAAAATTGTAGTAGATTGGATAAATAGATCTCACGCGAACGCGAGATAAAATAAAAAATAAAAATTGTAGCAAGGTATTTTTGATTGGATAAATAGATCTCGTGGGAACATGAGATAAAATAAATAAATAAATAAATAAAAATTGCAGCAAGGTATTTTGTGCTTTTGGATAAATAGATCTAAAAATAAAAGCAAATAAAAATAGATCTCGAAGGCAAATATGATAAAGAAGAGACCCGGGTGCCGTAGATTTCAATAGTGGCTTCTCTCGAGAAAAATAGCATACGGTGGGTAAACAAATTACTATTGAGCAATTGATAGAACTGCAAATAATCATGACGATATCCAAGCTATGATCATTATATAGGCATCACGTCCAAGATTAGTAGACCGACTCCTGCCTGCATCTACTACTATTACTCCACACATTAACCGCTATCCATCATGCATCTAGTGTATTAAGTTCATGGAAAAATGGAGTAATGCAATAAGAACGATGACATGATGTAGATAAGATCTATTCATGTAGGAATTAGAGCCCATCTTGTTATCCTTCACGTACTTTCTTTGCCAATAGTGTGCCTTCTGGTCCGGAAAAAATCACCAAAAAGTTTCACTGCATTTGGACTCCGTTTGGTATTGATTTCCTGCGAAGTAAAAAAACAAGCAAAAATAGCAACTGGCACTGGGCACTATATCAATAGGTTAGTCCCAAAAAATGATATGAAGTTGCTATAAAATGATTGTGAAACATCCAAGAATGATAATATATTAAAACATGGAACAATAAAAAATTATAGATACCTTGGAGACGTATCAGCGGCGTCCTCTCCTTCTTGATCCAGTAAGTGAGGGAGAGAAGGTAGATGATATCTAAACCAACACGATGGTGGTGGTGGTGGTGGCAGCGAAACTCCGGCAGGGCTTCGCCAAGCGCTGACGAAACATGGAGGAGGAGTAACAGGAAGGAGACGGGGCAAGCCCGGAAGGGTTAGCTACCCCCTGTGTGTCCCCACTATATATAGGGGTGAGGTAGGGGCGTGGGAGCCCTAGCCCCCCTCCCAAGGCAGGGGGCCACCAAGCCAAGTGGAGGCCCTCCCCTTAGGGTTTCCCCTTTCCCATGCGCATGGGCCTTGTAGGGGCTGGTTCCCCTAGCCCATTAAGGCCAGGGTGCCCCCCTACAGCCCATGCTGCTGTATGGGATATGGTCGAACCCTCCGAGGACTTTCGGACCCCTCTAGAACCTTCCGGTGGCTTCCTAGTACAGTACCGAAAAATCGGACTTTTTCCCCGTACCCTGACAACATCTTTCCATATATAAATCTTTACCTCCAGACCATTCCGGAGCTCCTTGTGATGTCTTGGATCCCATTCGTGACTCTGAAAAACCTTCAGAATTTCCACAATTAATAACTCAATACTACCCTAGCACTACCGAATGTTAAGCGTGCAGTCTTCAAGGTCAAAAATTGTTGTGGGGTGCAAGCCATGCAGTCTTCAAGGTCAAAAAACCGAATGTTAAGCGTGCGACCCTACGGGTTCGGAACATGCAGACATGACCGAGACTCCTCTTCGGTCAATAACTAGTAGCAGGACCTTGGTGCCCATATGGATTCCTACATATTCAACGAAGATGTTTATCGGTTGAACCACGATGTCGAGGATTCAGTTAATCCCCTATGCAATTCCCTTTGTCCAGCGATATGCTTACATGCCCAAGATTCGATCGTCGATATCTCCATACCTAGTTCAATCTCATTACCAGCAAGTCTCTTTACTCTTTTCGTAATACAAGATCCCGTGACTAAACTCATTAGTCACATGAAGATTCTTATGATGTTGTATTACCGAGAGGGCCCAGAGATATCTCTCCGTCACACGGAGTGACAAATCCCAGTCTCGATGCATGCAACCCAACAGACACCTTCGGAGATACCTGTAGAGCACCTTTATGATCACCCAGTTACGAAGTGATGTTTGATAGCACACAAGGCTTTCCTCCGGTATCCGTGAGTAGCATGATCTCATGGTCTAAGGAACAGATACTTGACATGAAGAAAGCTATAGCTAATAAACTAAGTGATACGATCTATTGCTAAGCTTATGGTTGGGTGTTGTCCATCACATCATTCTCCTAATGATGTGATCCCATTATCAAATGACAACTCATGTCCATGGTTAGGAAACCTTAACCATCTTTGATCAACGAGTTAGTCAAGTAGAGACTTACTTGGGACACTGTGTTGTTTATGTATCCAAACATGTATATAAATTTCCGGTCAATACAATTCTTGCATGGTAATAAACATTTATCATGAACGGAAAATATGATAATGACCATTTTATTATTACCTCCAAGGCATATTTACAACAGATCGGTGGAAGCCAATCGCCCTAAATCCACCCGCGCGGAGGCACGGCCCTGGAGTTCGATGCCTTCTTCACCTTTGCTCACTCCAGCTTTGTTGTCTTGTCCTTCGCCATCACCGCAGAGTACTCGGGCGCCGAGCGGATTTGTGCAAAGTGCAAGCAGAGGAAAGATTGGAAGGCTGAATGAAATGAGGACAAGTGGATCTGCCTCTCTCTCTCTTCCACTCTATCGCAGCGGCCTTTTATATCGTCGGCCTCTCCACCTGCAAATCCACATCATTGGCTCTTGGGCCCATAGATCCCCCCGAATCCCGCTAGAGGAGATCATGCGATACGTGGCGAAAAGTGGGGTGAAAACTTAGGCATCACACTCCACTTTGCCCACTCACTGCGTCGCAACCATTTGCACGTGCACATCTCTGATTTCAATTCCCGCAAAATCCGGGATCTAGCAATCTGATTGCTCGCCCTTTGAAACCTTGCCAAAAATGCTCGGGACCGGTCTATCACCCGACGCGGGATACGTCTCCAACGTATCTATAATTTCTGAAGTATTCATGCCAAGTTTATAATATTTCCACATGATTTTGGTATGATTTGATTAGAACTAACCTGGACTGATGTTGTTTTCAGCAGAACTATAGTGGTGTTGTTTTTGTGTAGAAATAAAAGTTCTCGGAATGCGCTGAAAATCAACGGAGATTTTTTTTGGAAAATACAGAAAATACTGGAACAAAAATCTACCGGAGGGGAGGAGTCCCGTGGGCCCCACGAGGGTGGGGGCGCGCCCACCCCCTGGGGCGCACCCCAGTGCCTCGTGGACTTCCCGTGGGGCCCCTTGACTTGTTCTCAATGCCAATCTCTCCTATAAATGCCCAAAACCTCCAGAAAATAACCTAGATCGGTAGTTCCACCGCCGCAAGCCTCTGTAGCCACGAGAAATCAATCTAGGCCCTCTCTAGCACCCTGTCGGAGGGGGCCATCATCCCCGGAGGCCATGGGGACAGATCTCGGAGGGCCCATCATCGCCATGAAGGCCAAGAACCAGAGGGGGGAACCTCTCCCCATCCAGGGGGGGAGGCCATGGAGGAGGAAGCACAAGGGGGAGAACCTCTCCACCTCTCTATCGGTGGCGCCGAAATTCCATCGGGAGGGGAAGCATCGTCGCGGTGATCGTCTTCATCAACATCACCATCACCATCACCATCCTCATCCCTTTTACGCGGTCCACTCTCCCGCACCCCACTGTAATCCCTACTTGAACACGGTGCTTTATGCCACATATTATGATCCAATGATGTGTTGCCATCCTCTGATGTTTTGAATAGATATCCTTTGTCTTTGGGTTGGTTGATGATCTAGATTGATATGAGTTGTATGTTTTATTTTGGTGTTGTCCTATTGTGCCCTCCGTGTCGCACAAGCGTGAGGGATTCCCGTTGTAGGGTGTTGCAATACGTTCATGATTCGCTTATAGTGGGTTGCTTGAGTGACAAAAGCATAAACCCGAGTAAGGGGGTTGTTGCGTATGGGATAAAGGGGACTTGATATGTTAATGCTATGTGTCGGTGTCAAAACCGGTGGATCTCGAGTAGGGGGTCCCGAACTGTGCGTCTAGGCGGATGGTAATAGGAGACAAGGGACACAATGTTTTTACCTAGGTTCGGGCCCTCTCGATGGAGGTAAAACCGTACTCCTGCTTGATTGATATTGATGATATGGGTAGTACAAGAGTAGATCTACCACGAGATCAAGGAGGTTACACCCTAGAAGCTAGCCTATGGTATGATTGTTGTTCGTCCTATGGACTAAAACCCTCCAGTTTATATAGACACCGGAGAGGGCTAGGGTTACACAGAGTCGGTTACAATGGTAGGAGATCTACATATCCGTACTGCCAAGCTTGCCTTCCATGCCAAGTAAAGTCCCATCCGTACACGGGACGAAGTCTTCAATCTTCTATCTTCATAGTCTTGGAGTCCAGCCAATGATGATAGTTCGGCTATCCGGACACCCCCTAGTCCAGACTCCTCAAGAGCTCTGAACCAGGCTTCAATGACGACGAGTCCGGCGCGCATATTGTCTTCGGCATTGCAAGGCGGGTTCCTCCTTCGAATAATTCATAGAATATTGTGGACACCGGGATAGTGTCTGGCTCTGCAAAATAAATTCCACATACCTTCGTAGAGAGAATAATATTTACACAAGTTCAATCTGCTGACGTATTTCGTGGCGTGACGTCACACCACGGCCAAGCCTTTACTCGTATCGTTTTTATTATTCCACCTTAGCGCGTTTAGCGAAGCAATTTCCTTGGCACGTCTTGTTGAAGCAGAGATCGTGTCCCCTTATTCCGGGATTCCCATCAATACGGACGTGGGTAACCCAACCGCGCCCGTTGCCACGCCCCCTCCATCGAAGGCGAGTTCCAAACTGTCACGGGGACGGCTCTTGGTATTCTACCCCTTTATAATGAGACCAAGGCCTGTTCCTTTTCTTCGATCCTTAATCGAACCCGCCCCTCGCCCCGAGTTCCAACACCCAAGGCTCCAGATTCAGGCGCTTCGGACCTTCGATAATGTCTGGCTCCGACCTACAGGGCCGGTGGATGCCTTCTTCCGTCACGGGAGAAGATGTGCTAAAGCTGAGAGATGCCAGTGTACCTAACCTCGAGATTTCGTGACAGTTGCCGCCCAAGGGCAAGTCATTCCCACTCCCGAGCTTGGTGAGAGTGTCGTGTTCGTGTCTCACTTCCGTTGGGGTTTAGGCTTCCCGATGGACCCCCTTCGTGAGGGGGCTCATGTTTTATTACGGGCTAGAATTCCATGACTTGGCTTCAGAGTCCATCCTCCACATCTCATTGTTCATCGTCGTCTGCGAAGCCTTCCTCCGCACTACCCCTCACTTCGGTTTGTGGCTCAAGACCTTCAACATGGAGCCAAAGATGATCGAGGGGCGACAGGCAGAGTGCGGAGGGGCAGTTATACGTAAGAGGGCCGATGCTCCATGGCCCGAGGGCTCTTTTCAAGAGGAGCTCGGCTTGTGGCAACAGGAGTGGTTCTATATCACCGCTCCCAGGGGCAGCAGGCAGGCGCCGCCACCCGCCTTTCGCTCGGGTCCTCCACAACGGCTGGCGTCATGGGTCAACAAAGGGCTTGACTGGGGGCCGTCCAAGGACGTGCCACTTTTGCAGGGCCGCATTCGAGACCTCCAAGAAAGGGAGATCAATCTGATCGTAGTGGCGCAGGTTATGCTGATTCAGCGCCTTCTGCCCTGCAAACGTCGCCCCCTCCGCCTGTGGGAATTCAATCCGGAGGGACCGCGAGCTCTTTAACACTTCATGGGTACGACACCCGTGGAGATGTATAAATTGTTCTTCGGATCACAAGAGATGTGTCCGGACTTGACCGAGGACGCCGGCCTAAGCTGCAATCGCCCAGATACTCAAGTAAGTAGTCTTGTGTCCGGTCATACCGTCCGTTTATTTATCATAGATTTGCCTTTTAACCAGCTATCCCTTGAACAGGAGTGGATAGCGAAAGCAAAGCTGATACGGTGTCCGGCCCCCCTCCCTGAGACCATGCCGGATCCCGTGTTAGTCAAGATGCTGGAGGTTATGCCTTCAGAAGAGGGCGAAGGGGAAAACAGGAAAACTACCGCCTCTGCTAAGGAGGCTCTAAAGAAAGGTGGGATCGAGAATCCCTCCCTCCAGGGGGAGAAGAGGACCGCTTCCGAAGATCTGGAGGCCAAGGCCTCAAAGCGGGGGAAGAAATCTTCACCGGAGGGTCCTGCGCCAGCAGAAGCCCCGGCCGCACTATTTCCCCAAGGGAATCAGCCCTCCAGCGAGCCGTAAGTAGAAAAAGGGGAGTTTTGTAGTAAGGGACATCCCTGTTTTTATTTCTGAGGATAACCAAAGTTCTTACCTTGTAGTTTGGATCTCCGCCCTTCTCAGCAGAGCTCATCTTCGGGGGATCTTCGTCCGGAGATGATGGAGAGCGAGACGCCCCCATCTACCGCATTGTCAGGCGGGGCGTATGAGCCTGAGGTGTCGTCGCGGAGGGTCTCCCCGAGTCCGGCGGGGCCGGAGAGTTCGGCATTAACTGGTGTACGGCCGGAGGAGCTGAAGGATCTGCTCGAGAAGGCGTCTATCTCAGAAGATCACCGTACATTAATGGGTACGGTGATTGAAAAGATTTCATCCACTTATGTTAGTTTTGCACATAGAGTGCGCCCTGTATAGATAGTAGCCCCAGAGACTCGGTATGTTGTCGAAAGCGATAGCATGCCGAGGATCATAATCTCAGTTATAAGATGTCGCCCTTCCTATTCAGGTGGCGGAACGTTCGGTGGCCAGCCGGACTGATAGAGTTGCTGAACTAAAGCGGCAACTCGACGTTGCGGATGCGGACACCGCGCTGGTCAATAAACGACTTGACGAGTCACAAGGTAGGTGGTTTCTCCGCGATCACCTGGTAAGGGAGCTGATGCCCACGCCTTACAACATGTATGCTTGATGCAGATGGCGCCGCCGCTATGGAGGACCTTCGGGCAGAGCTTGCTCGAGCCAAGGAGCAAGCCAGAAAGAGTGATGCGGCTGCCTCGAAGGCAGCCGAAGAGCTAAAAGCCGAAAAGGCTGCTCACTCCCGAAGCAGGGAGGAGATGGCCGGAATGGCCGAGAAGCTGAAGGATGCTACCGACCGCGATGAGGTTCTTGAAAGAGAACGCCGAGCGGGGCAAGAGGACCAGAAGAAGGCCACCGCCGAAGCCAAGGATGCCCGCTCTGCGATGAGGGCTATAAAGGAGGAGCTACGTCAGGCCGGAGACATTGCGGCTGGAAAGCCCTTTCTGCTGCGTAGGAAGTCCACGGATCCGAAGTATGCTCAGTTGGGCCAGTTGTGGGGTGCGGAGGATGCTTATCTGAATTTGGCGGCGAGTGCGGCAGACGCAGTCGTGCATTTTTGAAGCCAAAAGGATCACGAAATGGAAGAGCTTTTTTGGTCTCAATTCCATAGTCCAGAGCATCCACTTCCATTAACCGATCGGTTGGCTGAGTGGGCTGAGCTGAATAGGTTGTCTGGACTTGCCATGAAGGATGTCGTGGCTCATCTGTGGCCGGAAAGGCCCAAGCCGAAGAGTTATTTTGGCTTAGTGCAGCAATTCCTTGATGCGGTGCCGCATATCAAGGCGATGAAGCGGTCGGCATGCATAGAGGGTGCACGGATGGCTCTCGCCCGTGTCAAAACATACTGGGCAGAGATGGATGCCACCGACATTGCATCCCGGGATTCGGACAAAAGCCGATTACCCGCCAAGCACTATTTTGAGGAAGTCCTGCAGGGCGCTCGTTTAGTAGAGTCGCAGTGCTCGAAAAACGTTATGTTCAAATGACATGTATGATTTGTAAAACCATGTTTATAATATAAGGTGTTTTTATACTTGTGCGTTCAAGTATTGAAATATCTCATGTGCGGCCGTTGATGTATATGTATATATAACCTGAAAGATGGCAGTCTTCGGCTTCAGCCCCCACGCACATGGTGCGAGGGTGTTTGCAAAAAGGCGCATTTTCACACTTAATCCAACGTCTTGGTCCTGTGAAGGAGGTGGTAGCGTAGCAAACTAGGCAACCAGACTATAATGCTTTATCACTTTCACTTAGCCATAGGAGTTCGAAGGTGGGGCTACGATATAGCCCCTAGGGGCACCGCGCTCTCCGAATTCGGGGCGCGTGTGTGCCTGACCGGGAAACGGTCCTTCGTCAAAGCGGAGGAATTCTAGACATTCCGGTAGTCGATCGAGTGGTTGACCAGTCTCTCGCTATATCATGACAGTCAGTTTTCGGCTTTCTCTACTGAGGTGCTCGCCAGGCCGAACCGGGGCACAATCACAGTAGTTCTCCTGGTGCCGCATTAGCCGATAAAACGGAACGTAAGGCAGCAAAACACAGGAGCCGGGCAAACCCAACATTAGACCAAAGACATGATTCGGAGCTGATGCATATAAGGCCTAACTCGAGACGCCGAACACTCCCTAAGGTATTCGGTCTTTATGAAAACGGGCGTAACGATGCCCTAAGCCCCTAGTGTCCGTGCACGCGAAATCTTCCGACGGCCGATGCCAAACGCGCCACCTCCTCCTTGGTTATGGTAAGAAACCGGGGGATGTGTATCAACAAGAGACAGTAAAAAAGGTTTACGCAGGGTCTTAATCTGAAAAGAATCCTTGCAACGGGTCCCTGCTGCACGTCTGTGCCTGTGTCTCCGTTGTGTTGTATCCTGGACGGGTTTAGCACGTTGTTCATCTGTAAAAGAGAAGAACTTAGTTTGAAAAAGGATCATGCAAAAAATGTATTTAAAACAGAGTATGATTTAAGAAATGAATAAAATTGAGCTTTATTGGCTCTCATTCTTCGTTCGTGCAGCCCCTTGTAAAGGGGTACGCGGCTAGGAAGCCCCTTGTTTATTTATACCAAACTCGCCTAACCGTGTCCGGGGTCTGAATGACCTGTTTTAGGGGCTTTGATCAGCAAGGCCGGATTAGTGTGTGGCTGTCAAGGCAGTCTCACGTTCTTCCGCGGTCGAGGAACACTCGAAGTTTCCCTTCAATGATATGATACCGCGTGGACCTGGCATTTTAAGTCTGAGAGACGCGTAATGCGGTATTGCGTTAAAGCGGGCGAAAGCTTCGCGTCCCAATAGTGCTTGATGGCTACTTTTGAATGGGGCGATATGGAAGATTATCTTTTCGCGAAGGAAGTTGTCGGATGAACCGAACACGACTTCTAGTAGTAAGTAGCCCGTACAATTGGCATAAGGGCCTGGCGTTACTCCTTTAAAGGAAGTGTTGCTATGGCGAATTTTGGTAGGGTCTATCCCCATTCTGCGGATTGTGTCCTGGTATAGCAGGTTTATATTGCTACCGCCATCCATTAGGACTTGTGTAAATTGTAGTCCGCCGATTATAGGATCCAGTATCAAAGCAGTCCATCCTGCATTTCGAATACTTTTGGAGTAATCCTGATGGTCGAAAGTAATTGGTTTTGACATCCAGTTTCGGGACTCCGCTGGGGTGGACCGTGCGGCGCGTACTTTAGTAGGTGCCGCCCTATTTTTTCCTTGTTATCACTTGAAGTGAATTCACTGTTTTGACTTCTTGTGGGAAGTTCTTTTGTTTTCCGGCGCTCTGCTTGTGGGGTTCCTCATCGTCCTCGCTTGGTGTGTCGAGCCCCTTGTGTTCAGCGTTAAGTCGGCCGGACTACTTGAAGACCCAACAATCTCTATGGGTATGGTTTGCAGGCTTCCAGGGGGTACTGTGGATTTGACATATCCTGTCCAAGATTTTGTTTAGGTTGGATAGCTCGTCACTGTTGTCCTAAAGAGGCAGTGTTTTGTTGTTCGGTCGAGAGCTTTTGAACCCGGCATTGACCGCCGTGTTCTTTGGGCCATTTTCCTTAGTCCGGCGCTGGTCTTTTCTGCGTCGTGGCTTCCCATTTCCATCCCTGACTTCGGATGTACTCGGGTCGCTGGTGCTGCATCTTGCCAGCCAGCTATCTTCTCCCGCGCAGAAGCGGGTCATGAGGCTTATTAGTGCGGCCATTGTCCTTGGCTTTTCCTGGCCGAGGTGTCTGGCGAGCCATTCGTCTCAGACGTTATGTTTGAAGGCTGCTAAGGCTTCACGTGCAGACAATCGACTATTTGGTTCTTTTGGTGAGGAACCTGTTCCAGAATTTGGTGACTCTCCGGGCTGTTGAGTTATGTGGCTTAAATAAATCAGATCCGGAGGGCGGACATAAGTCCCCTGAAAATTTGCTCAAACGCATCCTCGAGCTCTTCCCAACTTCAATGGTATTTTTCGGGAGGCTTTTGAGCCAATGCCGAGCTGGCCCTTTGAGCTTGAGGGTAGGTATTTTATGGCATGGTGATCATCTCCTCTAGCCATATGTATGTGTAGGATATAATCCTCAATCCGGACTCGGGGTCTATTGTTCCGTCGTATGCTGTATGTTTACGGGCTTGAATCACTGAAATTCATGATCCAAATTACCTCATCGGTGAAACATAGGGGTGTCTGGCGCCCTGTATTTAGGTGTACCGTTATTTTGAACACTCGGCGTGTTGTGTTGCTCCTGGAGCCTTCTTTCTTGGCCCATATATGGACCTGACCGGGCCATCCTTTTTGCGAGGATCCTTATGTGGATCGTGTGCCGGCTTGTGTGCGGCGCCGCTTGCCGCTCTTTGCTTGTCATGTGGTTGTCTATCGACCAGCGGCCTCTTTGTTCTTTGTTGTGGGGGCTCTACGGCCTCCTCGTCAATTCGAGCAACGACTTGCGCCGGGTAGCTCTTTGCTTGGTGACTATCGCCGTATTTATCTGCGGTCTTGAGTACTTTGCTCCATCTCATTCTGAGTACGTCTTCCGCTGTTTTGAGCTTCCGCTTCTGCTTCTTCAAACTTCTTGCAGTGGCGACGAGCCTTTTGTGGAGGTTCTTATGCTCCGATGATGTGTCCGGCGTGAGATCATCTGGACTATTGTTTTCGCCGGGGATGGATTGCTCGTCCAATTCATCCTGTTCGGACGGTTGCTTTGTGGCATGTCCGTCGTCCACTGGTTCGCCCTGCTCTACGGCTGGGTCTGTATGGGTGCTGTTGTTATCGAGGCGGGACTTCGGGCGGCGCTTGCCTCGCCGTTTTGGCTGTTTTTCGGGGGAATTATCCTTCACCGCGTCCTGTTGTTCCTCGTTATCTCTTCCTTTTGGTGTATCCACCATGTATACATCGTGAGTTGAGGTGGCTTTCCAGTGCCCTGTGGGCGCTAGTTCTTGGTCATCTCCGGCATCATCGTCCATGCCGTCAATGCCTTCGGAGTCGAAGTCTAGCATGTCGGTTAGGTCGTCGATAGTGGCTACAAAGTGGGTCGTGGGTGGGGTTTGAATTTCTTCATTGTCCGCATCCCAACCGTCCTGACCGTAGTTCGGCCAGGGCTCTCCTGATAACAAGAGATACTTTAGCGAATTCAGGATGTCGCCAAAAGGCGAGTGCTGAAAGATGTCTGTAGCGGTGAACTCCATGTTTGGCGCCTAATCGGATTCGATTAGCAGGCGCTGGAGGTTGAGTCCAATGAGGAGTCCGGCACCTCGAGTCACGAGCTTCACAAGGGGCGAGGTCGGTATTGGCTCCATCGCCAGAGGTAGCAGCCCCGAGGCGGTGTCTAGCCACCCATCCTCGTCGGCGCTTGATCGGCTCCGAGTTAAGGGTCGAGCGGACTCTTGTGCGGCCTCGTGGCAGCCTTGTCCGCAGCGAGCTAGATCATGCCCATCGCGATAAAGGCGGGCTTCGGCTGTGGCTCGAATCCGTCGAAGATCAAGTCTCCGCGGATGTCGGCCATGTAGTTCAAACTTCCAAATCTGACGATGGCGGGGTGTAGCTTCGATCTGCTCCAGATGGCCAAGCAAATTGCCCATGGTGCAAAGCTGCGAATCTGAAGATCTGTCCGGGAGAAAAGTCTTACCTGGACCGTGTCGTTGTTGATGATCGAAGGAGCCATCGGGCCTATAGGTGACGACACGGAGGAACTCTCAATGAAAGCACCAACGTCGGTGTCAAAACCGCGGATCTCGGTAGGGGGTCCCGAAGCGTGCGTCTAGGCGGATGGTAACGGGAGACAAGGGACACGATGTTTTTACCCAGTTCGGGCCCTCTCGATGGAGGTAAAACCCTACTCTGCTTGATTGATATTGATGATATGGGTAGTACAAGAGTAGATCTACCACGAGATCAAGGAGGCTAAACCCTAGAAGCTAGCCTATGGTATGATTGTTGTTCGTCCTATGGACTAAAACCCTCCGGTTTATATAGACACCGGAGAGGGCTAGGGTTACACAGAGTCGGTTACAATGGTAGGAGATCTACATATCTGTATTGCCAAGCTTGCCTTCCATGCCAAGTAAAGTCCCATCTGGACACGGGACGAAGTCTTCAATCTTCTATCTTCATAGTCTTGGAGTCCGGCCAATGATGATAGTTCGGCTATCCGGACACCCCCTAGTCCAGGACTCCCTCACTATGGTTGGGTTTTACCTTAATGATCTTTAGTAGTTACGGATGCTTGTTAGAGTTCCAATCATAAGTGCATATGATCCAAGAAGAGAAAGTATGTTAGCTTATGCCTCTCGCTCATAAGAAATTGCAATAGTGATTACCAGTCTTGTTAACAATTGCCAAGGATAATTCCTCACACCGACCCATCATTATTCTACACTCGCTATTTATAATATTTAGTAATATATTCTAACTCTATGATAACAGCACCTACTTTTATATTCTAGCTCTCTGATATCATATAAAGTTATCCTCTTCATACCCACAACATAGTTTTACTTCTTGTTTCTAGTTGGAAGTAAACGTTCGGTGTACGTAGAGTCGTATGATACGTCTCCGTCGTATCTATAATTTTTGATTGTTCCATGCCAATATTCTACAACTTTCATATACTTTTGGCAACTTTTTATATTATTTTTGGGACTAACATATTGATCCAGTGCCCAGTGTCAGTTCATATTTGTCGCATGTTTTATGTTTTGCAGAAACCCAATATCAAACGGAGTCCAAACGGGATAAAAATGGACGGAGATTATTTTTGGAATATTTATAACTTTTGGGAAAAAACAACGCGAGACGGTGCCCGAGAGGGCCACGAGGCAGGGGGCGTGCCCCAAGGGGGCAGGTGCGCCCCTGACCCTCGTGGGCACCCCATAAGGTAGTTGACGCTCTTATTTTTCCGCAAGAAAGCTAATTTTTGGAGAAAAATCTGGGCGAAGGTTTCAATCCAAACGGAGTTACGGATCTCCGGATATATAAGAAACGGTGAAAGGGCAGAATCGGAGAACGCAGAAACAGAGAGAGACAGAGAGACGGATCCAATCTTGGAGGGGCTCTCGCCCCTCCCATATCATGGAGACCATGGACTAGAGGGGAAACCCTTCTCCCATCTAGGTAGAAGGTCAAGGAAGAAGAAGAAGAAGGGGGGCGCTCTCCCCTTGCTTTCGATGGCGCCGGAACGCCACTGGGGGCCATAATCATTACCGCGATCTACACCAACACCGCCGTCATCTTCACCAACATCTCCATCACCTTCCCCCATCTATATTCAGCGGTCCACTCTCCCGCAACCCGCTGTACCCTCTACTTTAACATGGTGCTTTATGCTTCATATTATTATCCAATGATGTGTTGCCATCATATGATGTGTGAGTAGATTTTCGTTGTCCTACCGGTGATTGATGAATTGCTATGATTGGTTTAATTTGCTTGTGGTTATGTTGCTGTCCTATTGTGCCCTCCGTGTCGTGCAAGCGTGAGGGATTCCCGATGTAGGGTGTTGCAATACGTTCATGATTTGCTTATAGTGGGTTGCTTGAGTGACAGAAGCATAAACCCGAGTAAGGGGGTTGTGGCGTATGGGATAAAGGGGACTTGATGCTTTAATGCTATGGTTGGGTTTCACCTTAATGATCTTTAGTAGTTGCGGATGCCTGCTAGAGTTCCAACCATAAGTGCATATGATCCAAGAAGATAAAGTATGTTAGCTTATGCCTCTCCCACATAAAACTTGCTATCGGTCTAGTAAAGTAGTCAATTGCTTAGGGACAATTTCACAACTCCTACCACCACTTTTCCACACTCGCTATATTTACTTTATTGCTTCTTTATCTAAACATCCCCTAGTTTATATTTACGTACTTTTTATATTCTTGCAAACCTATCCAACAACACCTACAAAGTACTTCTAGTTTCATACTTGTTCTAGGTAAAGCGAACGTCAAGCATGCGTAGAGTTGTATCGGTGGTCGATAGAACTTCAGAGAATATTTGTTCTACCTTTAGCTCCTCGTTGGGTTCGACACTTTGTACTTATCGGAAGAGGCTACAATTGATCCCCTATACTTGTGGGTTATCAAGACCTTTTTCTGGCGCCGTTGCCGGGGAGTCATAGCATGGGGTGAACATTCTCGTGTGTGCTTATTTGCTTTATCACTAAGTAATTTTTATTTGCTGTTGTAAGTTGTTATCTATCTTTAGTTATGGATATGGAACACAAAATACCAAAAAAATTAGGTGTACTTGCTACTCATGGAGATGGGGAACCTCCTAAAACCCTCGATGATCATTATGTGAAAGATATTATGTACTACTTTGATAATCCTGAGAAAACCCCATTCAATTATGTAATGGGAGACACGTAGGATCAACGTGAATACTTTAGGGATTATTGCTTGACACAAAAAGGGAAACTATTATGGGATCAAATTCATATGTTGCATTGGTATGCTCGTCAACTATGCTTGAGATATGATTATACTTGTTGCTCTAGGATGAAGGCTCCACACCTTTCCTTTTCATGCAAATTTAACGATAATGAAACCTTACCTTCTTATGCTAATGGTATATATGATTACTATGATGTGGAACAAATAGAAGAATTTGTTGCTTTTATAGGTGCTTATGAAATTGAACCTTTGTTTAAAACTTGTGAAAATCTTGATGATGTTGTTTACAGACCTGAAAATTTTGCTATTCTTAAATATTGCTATGAGAATTATGAATATAATGCCGATATTGATGCATTTATTGAGGAAGTCTCCGCTATCCAAGAAGAGACTAATATTTTGCAGGAGTCTATGGAAGAAGAAATTGATGAAACTGTGAGCTCATTGGATGAAAAAGATGATGAGGAGAGCGAAGAACAAAAGGAGGAAGAGCGGATTAGCTACCCGTGCCCACCTTCTAATGAGAGTAACTCTTCAACTCATACATTGTTTAATTCCCCTTCATGCTTACCGAAGGATGATTGCTATGATAATTGCTATGATCCCTTTAATTCATTTGAAATATCCCTTTTTGATGATGCTTGCTATGCTTCTGGACAAGATGCCAATATGAATGATGCTTATGGAGATGAACTTGATATAGTTCCTTATGTTAAACATGAAATTGATGCTATTGCACCCACACATGATAGTCCTATTATCTTTTTGAATTCTCCCGACTACACTATATCGGAGAAGTGTGTGCTTATTAGGGTGTGTTTGGTTGGAGTCATGGACCGGAATGTCATGGGTCCGACCCATTCCCAAGCAACATTTTCGCGTTCGGCTGAGATTTGGATCGGCACCCGCTCGTTCCTCCGGACCGAATATTCGGCCCAGATGTGGAACGAGGCGAGACCTCAAAAAGGGCCGGACCACGCGGAACCGCTTGCCCTCGCGCTCTCACGCAGCCCTATCGTCTCTCCCCAGGTGCGCCGCCTCCCCCTCCTCTCTCTCCCCCTCCATCGGTCTGAGCTGTGGCGGCGGCCAGTTCTCCCCTTCCCCGCGGCCGGTTCCTGCCTTCCCCGTCGGCTGGCTCCTCCCTTCCCCGCCGCCCGCTAACCCTTCTTTTCCTTCTCGCGATTTGCAGCAGAACAAGGGGGGCTCGATCCGGATCTGGTTGGGGCGGCTTGCAGAGGATTAGCAGCGGGGCGGCGGCGGCTTCCCATGAAGTGGCGGCGGCAGCTTCAGCGAGCTCACACATGGCAGAGACGCAAAGACAGCTCCTCACTCTCAAGGTAAACCATCACTTTCTCTTGTATATGGTGTTCCTGCTCATGCATATTCCCAACCGAGAATGATAGAGAGAGATGGAGACCTTATTGTGTATATGTTGTTGCTGCTCATGCATATTGATGGAGATCTTTATTCCTAATTTGTACCAAAATACATGTTGTCGAGTGTATCTTTGCAATATATATGTTGGTGTAAGCATCATTGGTAGCCATATTTTTGATAGTATGCATCACTTGTAGATGGTCAAGAACATGAACAAAAGAAAAAAGATGGTTAGGGGAGCTGATGTTTTTGTTGCACTGGCTGCAATGGCAGTCATTGTTTGGGTTGTAATAAGGAAAAGAGACCGAATCAGATTTGATTATCTAAACCAAAAAATATGGCAAAGTGATGTGTTGTGTAAAAACATGTTAAGGTTTGAAAGAGTTGTGTTTTTTAATTTGTGTACCATATTGAGGGATCGCAAGTTGCTAGAAGACAGTCCACATCTTAGCGTGGAGCAACAATTGGCGATGTTTTTGCATACAATTGGGCATAATCTTCGGAATAGGGTTGTGTCAGCCAACTTTTGTAGATCATACGGCACAACCAGCATCTATTTTAGAAAGGCTCTTCTCGCCATAGGAGAGCTTCGTAATGGTACGCTTCTCACCCCATAAATCTGATGCCATTTATGTTTGCATTATGCTAATCAATTTGCGCAATGTTTGTAGACCCACAAAGCTGATGCCCCCTTCTTGAATACACCAATTGAACACTATCATGCCATGGCTTCCATTTATGGGACAATGGGGGCCAAGGGGCAGAATGCTAGGTCTGGCACTGATCTTCTTTCTACTGATCTCGAAGAAGAGGAGAATGGTGAGGTGAACACGTCACCAAATGTTGGTGAGTCTTCTGACCCCAAAGCACCACCCAAAAAGAAGGCTAAGGTAAAGCATGTTGTTGATGATCCACTAGTTATCACTCTCAAAGATGGGTTCAAACTTGTGGCTGAAGCGCTTGTGAAGTCTAGTGGAGATGATGATGACATACCCGATGACCTTTGGGATGTACTATCCACATTGCCAGATTTTGATGAAGAGCACCTAGCCCACTACTATGCTCATCTTGTGGACAACCCCAAGACTGCAAGAGCCTTCATGAAACTTACCCAAACCAACAAGTTCGTTTGGGTGAGTAGGTATGTCAAGAAGAACTCTAAATTCGATATGGTTGTATGGTTGCCAAGTATGTGAACTTGACATGTATGGTTGTAGTGCACTTTGATTGCTTTTGGAGATTTCGTATGTGAACTTGACATGTGTGGCTGTCAAGTATGTGAACTTGACATGTATGGCTGCATTGCACTTTGGTTGCTTTTGGGAATTTCGTATGCTGTTAACTATGTGCACTTTGTTCAAAACTTTGTTATATGTGTTGTCATTTATATGTTAAGATTGTCATATATATTTTTATGTCCTCTTTCTTGAAAATACAAACAAAATGCTATCAAAACTTTGAATTTTGGGATTTTTGCATTTGTGCCCCTAGTTGGGTCACGCTCGACTGATTTGCCCCTAGTTTTCCAACAATTGCGGTTTTTCCCAACTCACTTAACTTGCCTTGTGCTTTTGCCCTTTCGGGGTGGTTCCGACCAATCACGGTTCGCCACGTGGCGACTGCTCATTGGTCGGAACCGCCCTGGAAGGGCAAAAACACAAGGCGAGTGAAGTGAGCTGGGCAAAACCGCAATTGTTGAAAACTAGGGGCAAATCAGTCGAGCGTGACACAACTAGGGGCACCAATACAATTGTTCCTTGAATTTTATGTCATTCCATTTTTCATTCTCTGCTTCCAACTAAACAGCGGAACGGAACCAACCCGTTCTGCTCTTTTGCTCCTACCAAACACAGGAATGGAACGGACCCGTTCCCTTGGAATGGAACCATTCCATTCCATGACACTTGGTTCCCCAACCAAACACACCCTTAAGGATTATATTGATGGGTTGCCTTTTACCATTGCACATGATAATTTTGATGAATGTGATATGCATGTGCTTGCTGCTCCTACTTGCAATTATTATGAGAGAGGAACTATATCTCCACCTCTCTATGTTTCCAATATGATAAAATTGCAAGAAACTGCTTATACTATGCTTGGCCTTTACTATGTGTGCATGAATTGTTCTTTTATGACATGCCGATGCATAGAAAGATAGTTATACTTCGTCATTGCTTGGTATATGTTACTTTGTGCTCACTACTAAATTACAAATCATTGTTAATTAAAATTGGATTTGATATACCTTGGGATCCGGGTGGATCCATTACTTGAGCACTATATGCCTAGCTTAATGGATTTAAAGAAAGCGCTGCCAAGGAGACAACCTGGAAGTTTTAGAGAGTCATTTATTTCTGTTGTGTGCTTTCATATAGTCTAAAAACATAAAAATAAAGAGGGGAACCCAAAACTTTTCAGAAAGGAAAGTGAAAGTGAGAAAGACAAGTATTGTTGAAGTGGGAGAGCTCCTTGAACTTTGTTCATGCTCACAGAAACTTTGTGAATCTTAATTACAGAAACTTTTCATCAAAAATAATTATCCTCTTGTACAATTCCATTGTATTATAAAAATAATGTGCCAATGTTCGCCTTTAGGATGTTTACAATGCTTGTTGGTTTGTGCGGTGCAGGACAGAAACTGTGGCTGTAGTGCGCGATTTCACATTTTTTTACTGGAACGCCAAATGGTTCTGATTCTTTTTGGACTGTCTTTCTGTACAATATTTTTATTTTTCCTAATTTTGGTAGAACTTTTGGGGTACCAGAAGTATGCTGAATCTTCAGATTGCTACAGACTGTTCTGTTTTTGACAGATTCTGTTTTTGATGCATAGTTTGCTTGTTTTGATGAATCTGTCAATTTCTATCAGTGGATTAAGCCATGGAAAAGTTATATTACAGTAGACACAATGCAAAAACAAAATATGAATTGGTTTGCAACAGTACTTAGAGTAGTGATTTGCTTTATTATACTAACGGATCTTACCGAGTTTTCTGTTGAAGTTTTGTGTGGATAAAGTGTTTGATCGAGGAGGTCTCGATATGAGTAAAAGGAAGAGAGGCAAGAGCTCAAGCTTGGGGATGCCCAAGGCACCCCATGTAAATATTCAAGGAGACTCAAGCGTCTAAGCTTGGGGATGCCCCGGAAGGCATCCCCTCTTTCTTCAACAAGTATCGGTATGTTTTCGGATTTGTTTTGTTCATGTGATATGTGCAAGTCTTGGAGCGTCTTTTGCATTTAGTTTTAACTTTTATTTTATGCACCATGCTGGTATGAGATAGTCCTTGGTTGATTTATAGAATGCTCATTGCACTTCACTTAAATCTTTTGAGTATGGCTTTATAGAATGCTTCATGTGCTTCACTTATATCATTTGAAGTTTGGATTGCCTGTTTCTCTTCACATAGAAAACCGCCATTTGTAGAATGATCTTTTGCTTCACTTATATTTGTTAGAGCATGGGCATATCTTTTGTAGAAAGAATTAAACTCTCTTGCTTCACTTATATCTATTTAGAGAGATGACAGGAATTGGTCATTCACATGGTTAGTCATAAAGTCCTACATAAACTTGTAGATCGCTGAATATGATATGTTTGATTCCTTGCAATAGTTTTGCGATATAAAGATGTTGATATTAGACTCATGCTGGTGGGTAGTTGTGGATTGTATAAATACTTGTGTTGAGGTTTGTGATTCCTGTAGCATGCACGTATGGTGAACCGTTGTGTAACGAAGTTGGAGCATGAGGTATTTATTGATTGTCTTCCTTATGAGTGGCGGTCGGGGACGAGCGATGGCCTTTTCCTACCAATCTATCCCCCTAGGAGCATGCGCGTAGTACTTTGTTTTGATGACTAATAGATTTTTGCAACAAGTATGTGAGTTCTTTATGACTAATGTTGAGTCCATGGATTATACGCACTCTCACCCTTCCATCATTGCTGGCCTCTTCGGTACCGTGCATGGCCCTTTCTCACCTCGAGAGTTGGTGCAAACTTCGCCGGTGCATCCAAACCTCGTGATACGATACGCTCTATCACACATAAGCCTCCTTATATCTTCCTCAAAACTAGCTTATGCCTCTCCCTCATATGAAATTGAATTAGTGATTATCGGTCTTGTTAACAATTGCCTAGGATAATTCCGCACATCGACCCATCATCATTCCACACTCGCTATTTATAATATTTAGTAATATATTCTAACTCTATGATAACAGCACCTACTTTTATATTCTAGATCTGCGATATCATACAAAGTTATCCTCTTCATACCCACAACATAGTTTTATTTCTCGTTTCTAGTTGGAAGCAAACATTCGGTGTACGTAGAGTCGTATTAGTGGCAGATAGGACTTGAGAGAATATCGATCTTACCTTTAGCTCCTTGTGGGTTCGACACTCCATACTTATCACTTCCATCTTTGGAAATTGCTACGATGATTCACTGCACTTGGGGATTATGAACGCGCTAATGTCTCATTTCACTCGGACATTATGTAGTCCAGAATATGTCGAGGAAGCACACGAGGACAAGACCGGCGGATGACCCGGGGGAGTTAATGAGCGCCTTTGTAGCACTCAACTCACTCAGAAATGCACCTCGACTCGGCCCGCTTAACCTCGACCGAGTCGGGGGCTAATGATGAGGACATTTACTAGGGATAGGGTAACAGGCCTGACCTACAGACCCTACTCAAGGACACCATGCACCGTGTACTAGGCCCATGGGTCAGATCACCGTTCGGACATACTGTACCTGAAGGTCACTCGGAAGCAAACAACCACTCGGAGTAAAGCACTCCACTTGACCATCTTACTTCACTCGAAGTACCTGACTTCACTGAGACGGAGAAGACTAGGAGGCTCCCCGGGACCGCAAAGGTCAGTACGTGCATCCACCCTCATCAAGTGTAATTAATACAGCCATTACCAGTAACTGGCACCCTTAAAACCTCCCTTTAACCCTAGGTTATGGTAGCATTCACAAGGGGTCTCGCAGACTCTATATAAGCCACCTCTGGGCTCCATAACAAGGGTTCGCATCTTCTGTAAACCATGCACTCAATCTAAATAGCTCCAGAGCACCAAGACATAGGGCTATTACCTCCACCATGAGGGGCCTAAACTTGTAAATCCGAGTGTACCAATTGCGCTGTAGCTAGGCTCTGCCCTCTAATTCATACCCCTATACACTATTGTCAATCTTACACCCACGATAGGTCCTCTTGGGCCTTGTCACATGAGACGGAGTCCCGCTCATCCGATCTCGCTCAGAGGCCCTCCTGCTAACGAACCCGGACGTCCAAAATTGGAAGGCGGATGGTTCGATCGTTACCCGAATGGACAAGGTTTGGGTTGGCCCGGATTGTCCGGGTAGGAGTCCGGATGTCTGGCCAGGGGCTAGAGCGCTCTTATATTCTCTTATTCTCCTTTTTCTACTTCTGTCCTAGATTGGCCATGCTCAGTTGCTTCTCCATGGTTGTTTGCTTGGTACCCAAGTATGCACAAAATCTTTGTTTGAGGTAGTAGCCGGTCTAATTTGAATACACATCGAGAGTTCAAAGAGGAGAGAGGTAACCTCTTTTAAATAGCACATGCACGGGCTCTAGTCATTGGTCCACTTGGCGCTTGGGGTGTTGGTGTATAATCCATGGGAATGGTCGTAGGGTGCTCCGCACCATGTCTGGAGTGGATCGGATGACGTCAAGCCATATACATATAGCAAAAGAAATCTAGAATGATGTGGCTGCTTGAGAGTGCACGAATTGAAGAAGTTAATGGTTATTTATGGCAGGCTACATGCGCACGAAGAGTTAGTGGGAGCATGCACATGAAGAGTTAGTGGGAAATATTTTTACATGGTGGACCTACTTGATGATATGGATAGGATGCATGTCAAGATAAATAAGATAGTGGTGATGAATTTCTTAGGTATATAGGTTTAATGAATTGGTTGTGTGCTATATGATCTACATGCGTGCACTTGCACTTAAATGAGGGTTTGAGTATGAGAGGTGTGGTTTTCCAGGGTGGACAGATGAGGGGCGGGCCAATGTTGTCCATGGACAGGGTCACTAGTTCGGTTGTACAAGCTCTTTGGGTAACTACAATGTGATTCACCAAGACGTCCCCAAATGTTTAGACCACGCTGTCTCGACTCTTTTGGACATCCAACTTCATGCAGCATACCTCTGTGGCACGGTCCCAACATCCAAATTCCCCTAATCAAGTACCAAACCTTGGAGAGGTTTGGGTGGGTTGAACATCCGCGTGGCACATTTGTTAGATTACTATTAGGAAACGTAGCATGCAATTTCAAAAAAAATCCTACGCTCACGCAAGATCTATCTAGTAGATTCATAGCAATGAGAGGGGGAGAGTGTGTCTACGTACCCTCGTAGAGCATAAGCGGAAGCATTTGACAATGCGGTTGATGTAGTCAAACTTCTTATAGCTCCGACCGATCAAGTACCGAACGTACGGCACCTCCGAGTTCTGCACATGTTCAGCTCGATGACGTCCCTTGTCCTCTTGATCCATCAAGATGTCGAGGAAGTAGATGAGTACCATCAGCACGACGGCGTGGTGACGGTGATGGTGAAGTGATCCGCGCAGGCTTCGCCTAAGCACTATGAAGATATGACCAGAGGCGTAAACCATGGAGGGGGCACCGCACACGGCTAACAATTGATGTTGTGTGTTCTAGGCACCCCCTCCCCACGTATATATAGGTGGGAGGGGGAGGGGATCAGCAAGGGTGCGCCCCAAGTAGGAGGAATCCTACTTGGGGTCCTCCCCAATTCGGCCTCCCCCCTTCCTTATTTGCCGGAGGGGGAAAAGGGAAGAGGAAGGAGAGAAGGAAAGGGGGGCGAACCCCCCCCTTTCCCTTCCCACACTCAGACTCCTTCAATGGGGGGCGCATCACCCCTTTGTGGGCTGGTGTGCTCCCCTCTTAAGCCCATATGGCCCATATCTTTTCCCCGGGGTTTCGGTGACACCCCCGGTACTCCGATAAATACCTGATACACTCTGGAACACTTCGGCTGTCCGAATACTTACCAAGAAACGAAAGTACCTGGTAATTAGTTGGCGTGCGCGAGCTCTAGTAATTGGTCCAGTATGTATAGCAGCAGGGGCTATGGGTGTAACAATGGTATTGATGTCCTCATCACGTCCTGCGGGCACATTGAGCATGGACATTTGCTTTGTTTTTCTTGGTTGTGATGGTCTCTTTCCCACGGATATGAACGCGAGTCTCCATACTTTTTTTGGGTTTAAATATTGCACGCCTCAACATCTCACGTATGTATCTCTCCCAGTCTCTTGCATATCTTTTTTATGCCTCTATCTCTCATGTTTCACTCACTTCTCATGTACCCTTCTCTTTCATGTGTCTCTCTCAAACTCTTAGATCTCTCTCTCTCCTCTAAAAAGCCTGGATGACCAAATAAAAAACTACGAACATTTTCAAAAAAATCATTTGAGCCTTCCTTCTATTTTATTTAATTGCCTTTTCAAATTCCTTTTGAGCCTTTCAAAAACCCCATGCCTTTTTCTACTTCAAGGTAGACCTCCAAACTTTGCCGATATTTCTTCTATCTTTTCCCCAAGTTCCATTAAAAATCTCAATATTTTTGGACACTTATAAAACCTAGTCCTAGAGTTTGAATTTAAACTTTCAATCATGCCCATTTATATTTTATGGATCATGATCATTTTTGTGAGTCCAGGGAAAATAACCCCATGCCCAAACTCTCTTTTCCTAGAGCTCCTTTTCTTTCTCCAAATCTCTGGGTTCTTTTTCAGAAATAGAAAAAGTGAAAAACTGAAGGAAGAGAGGGAGAGAGAGCGCCAGCCGGCCCTTTTGGCCCAAGGCCCAGCCGCACCTCGTCAACCCTAGCCACCAGGGGAGAGGCTCGCTCGATCCCGATCCCCACTCTTCCAAGCCCCCTCGTCCCGCAGGAGCTCGAGCTCGCCCCGCACCTCCTTCTCGTCGTCCTTCTCGCCGTCGCCTGGCTCCATGCCTCCCCATACCCTGCAAGTACCGCCACGCCACCCTCCTCTGCATCGAGACGCGTCGCCACCTCAAGTGCCTGCCTCGCATCCCCATGCGTGGATTCAGTCGCCCTCGAACCATTCCCGCCGGAATCCGGCGTGATCCGGCCGGAGAATGAACACCACCGCGGCCTGGAACCTCCCCTGCATGCATCTTCGTGGCTGCACGCCGGCGCAGCTGGGACCTCCCCTACTTGCATCTTCGTCGCTGCACGCTTGTTTTTAGTAAAATTGAAACATTTTCCTCAGATTAAAAGAGGACTGTGGGTTAGATAACTAAAACAGCATGGATTTTTGTGTAAAAACACCGCGACGGTGAACCTGGCGACCCAATCCATGCTTTATTATTAGGGATATATATATATATATATATAGATGGAAAAAATTTCCGAGGATGTTAAATTATATATATAATTCTCTAAAAGTGTTTAGAACAAATATATATTTAATTCAATCAATGGGCCTAATAAGGCCAAGAGGTGGAAAAGGAATTGGGCCACAAGGGCTCAAGTAGGAAGGAGCCCCCCCTTCCTTGTGGGGCGCCGAATTGGACAAGGCGAGGGAGCACAACTCCCTCTCCATAGACACGTGCCCCAGGGGGGGCTTTCCCCCTTGGTGGCTGCCCTCTCCTCCTCCTCCAACCTATATATACTAGGGGATTTTGCTCTACTGGAGACACAAGTTTTGGAGCCTCCTCTAGTTGATCTAGTTCTAGTTTTAGTTGATCCTAGTTGAGTAATTAGAGATACCCCTAGCCACCTCTAATTATTCATCATAATTAGAAGCCCCGTGTGGTTCTAATCTCCTCCCTCTAATTCTCCGACGGCGATTAGCTCTGGACGGTGGAGCGTTACCGGATCATGAAGACAGTAAGCTTGTAACCAAGTAGAGAGGTCGTGCTTTCGGTCTTCAGTTCAAGGGATCGTTCGAGGGCAGTTCGCAGGATCGTCACCAAAGTTCGAGGGACTCCAAGTATGATCTTCACCAACTTGTCTACTTTCGCTGCACTCTGAAGTTAGTAATGATTGTTGATCCAAACCCAATATGCATCTTCATATTGTTCCTGGGTGTTCGTAGGGCGATTTTTTTTTGTTTTCTACTACGTTTCCCAATAGTGGCATCAGAGCCAGGTTCTATGAGTAGATGCTCACATGTGATTGTGTAGGTGATGTTCTTGCTATGTTTCCCTTGAGTGTTGCTTCGGTTCAGTTCATTGATGACATGGTGTCGCTTTTCACAAGGTTCTGACAGTCGCTCAGCTCTGGCTGTCGACGATATGCTAACAGTTCCTTGGGATCCACCATAGTCAAGAATAGTGAACTATCGCGTACGCAAGAGGGTGGTGAAGATGGATGATCTTCTAGGGGGTCATGTGTATTAGACGAAGTTTAGAGTGGGGGAATGAGATTTTTAATTAAGTCTCTACACACCCTGAAATTTAATCTAGCAACAAGGATTGTCACTTTATGGTGTGCATGTAGGTAGCTAGGTTTATTCGGGAACCCTAGAAGCCACGTAACTAAAATTAGCCAAACCGATTAGAGGATGTCTAACTTGGTTTTACAGGGTTTGCATATCATGTGGTATAGCCTTCGTCGTGATAATAAGTTTATGTATGAGATGGTTATATGTTGTAATGTTAAGTGGCCTACACATCACTGCATGATGTGCTGGAGCCACCAGATTACCACCTTAATGTAAATGTTGTAGAGATAGGTTATAGGTGACGGTGTCAAGACATACACAGAGGACCCCGACGAGGAGAAGGTGTACCAGGCGCGGGACAAGGAGCTATAATTTTGGTGCCACGGCAAAGTTTTCTGAAATAGCTGCCATGGCAACATCTTCTGAGATTGCAGCCCACAACAACAAAATATTGGTCGTCAAGTCGCTTCAACTTGAGACTGAAGACGATCATGGAGAACTCCCAGCACCCAGGGCTATACCATATCATGCTTTTATGAATTTCTTGAGATGATTACCACTTTGTTGTTTGCACACTTTGATTGTGCAGTAGTTAATTATTAGGGTGATATCTCACAGCAAATATCAAGTTAAAAGGTGCTCCTCCCAGTGTTGCAACCGTCTATGACATAGCGTTCCGGAGTGCTGCTACTTGTGAGCTGTGTTGGGATTTCCTCAAAGAGGTGGGAATGATGCAGTACAGTAGACATAAGTATTTCCCTTAGTTATGAAACCAAGGTTATCAATCCAGTAGGAGAACCAAGCAACACTATGTAAACAACACCTGCACACAAACAACAAATACTTGCAACCCAATGCGTAGGGGGGTTGTCAATCCCTCAATGGTTATGAGCAATATTAAAAGATATAGTTTTTGATAGATAGATCTGACAAAAATACAAAATAAAAAAATAAAATAAAATTGTAGCGAGTTTTTTTGTTTTAATATATGATAGGAAATAGACCCGGGGGGCATAGTTTTCACTAGAGGCTTCTCTCGAGAAAATAGCATATGGTGGGTAAATAAATTACTATTGAGCAATTGATAGAAAAACAAATAATTATGACGATATCCAACGCAATGATCATACATAGGCATCACGTCCAAGATTAGTAGAGCGAAACAATTCTGCACCTACTACTATTACTCCACACATCGACCGCTATCCAGCATGCATCTAGTGTATTAAGTTCTAGGAAAAACGGAGTAATGCTTTAAGCAAGATGACATGATGTAGACAAGATAAACTCGTGTATAAAATAAATCCCATCTTGTTACCCTTAATAGCAATGATACATGCATGTCATGTCTCCGTCTGTCACTAAGATTGAGCACCACAAGATCGAACCCATCAAAAAGCACCTCTTCCCATGGCAAGATAAATCAATCTAGTTGGCCAAACCAAACCAATAAATCATTGAAGAAATACGAGGCTATATTAATCATGCATAAAAGAGTTCAGAGAAAACCCAAATAATATTCATGGATAGATGTGATCATAAACTCACAATTCATCGGATCTCAACAAACACACTGCAAAAGAGAATTACATCGGATAGAACTCCAAGAAGATCAAGGAGAACATAGTATTGAAGAATATCGAGAGAGAAGAATCCATCTAGCTACTAGCTATGAACCCGTAGGTCTGTGGTAAACTACACACCCATCATCGGAGGGGCAGCAAGGATGATGAAGAACCCCTTCGTGATTGTTTCCCCCTCCGACGGAGTGCCGGAAAAGGCCTCTAGATTGGATCTCGTGGTTCTATAACTTGCGGCGGTGGAAAAAGTATTACATGGACTCCCATGAGGGTTTTGGGATTTTATAGTATTTTATATAGGCGGAGATAGGTCAAAACGATGCTCGTGGCCCCACTACCTACCAGGGCACGCCAGAGGCCCCTGGCTTGCCCTGGTGCCTAGTGGTCCCCTCTTCCATCTTCTGGTCCCCTCTCGAAGCTTCCAGGGTCTCTTATCGCAAGAAAAACTCTCCAAAAAGTTTCATGGCATTTGGACTTCGTTTGGTAGTGATATTCTGCATAGTTAGAAACAAGCAAAAAACAACAACTGGCACCGGGCACTAAGTTAATAGGCTAGTCCCAAAAAATGATATAAAGTTGTTTATAATTGTATATAAAACATCTAGGATTGATAATATAATAGCATGGAACAATCAAAATTTATAGATACGTTGGAGACGTATCAAGCATCCCCAAGCTTAATTACTGCTCGTCCTCGAGTAGGTAAATGATAAAAACAAAAATTTTGATATGGAATGATACCTAACATATTCATCATATGTTCTTTTCTTTGTAGCATGGACATTTGGACTTGAATTATTCAAAGCAATAATATATAATTTGACATGAAAACATAAATACTCAAGCATATCAACAAGCAACCATGTCTTTCAAAATATAATGCTAAAGAAAGTTATCCCTGGCCATTATGCTCAATCATTGATCCATTCATAAAACACACTCAAATATTAACTACGTCCAATGCATAATTATGACAATAGTGTTCCCTAGTTGGTGCCTTCTAAGAGAAGACAGAGACTCAACATAAAAATAAAAATTGCATAAAAGTAAATAGATAGGCCCTTCGCAGAGCGAAGCATGGATTTATAGAGGTGCCAGAGCTCATCGCTTAAATTGAGAGATAAAATTATTTTAAAAGACATGATTTTCCTGTCAATGAAAACGACCGAGAATTCCCAATATCTTACATGCTAGACAAATTATAGGTGGTTCCCAAATAGAAAGTAAAGTTGATTTCCTTTCTACCATTCTTTCACAATCCATGGCTAGCTGTATCCACGCGTGCCTTCCCTACCAACACTTTCCAAGGAATTTGCTATCATGGTTTTTTTTTCATTTTAGGACTTCGCATCCTTATTACCTGCCACACTCTCATGCTATGACAAGTGAATAAACACTCATCATGAGAATAAAATACCTATCATGGAAAATATTGGCCACCCATGCCGCTTCATGAGCAGTACGGGCACACAAAATGGAAATTCATTTTGAAAATTAGAGTTGGCACATGCAAATTTACTTGGAACAACATGGAAATACTGCATATAGGTAGGTATGGTGGACTCATTTGGCACAACTTTGGGTTTAAGGAGTTGGATGCACAAGCAACCGCTTAGTACAAGTGAAGGTTAGCAAATAGATTGAGAAGCAACCAACCAAAAAACAAAAACGTTCATAAACATGCATTGAACATAATTAACACCGAATAATGCACCACAAGTAGGATATAATTTCACTGCATAACTATTGACTTTACGTGCATGCATAGGGACACAAACCTTAACACCAATATTCTTACTAAAGCATAATTACTCACCAACATGACTCACATATCACTATCTCCATATTACGAAACTATTGCATAGGAATCAAGTTTATAATATCCAATGATCTTCGTGAAAGTTTTTATTATATCCCCCTTGGATATCTATCACTTTGGGACCAAATCATATCTCGTGCAAATTACCATTACTATTCTTAACTCTCAAAAAGATCTAAGTGAAGCACGAGAGCATAAGTATTTCTTCAAAATTTATCAACTCTCAAAATAATATAAGTGAAGCAAGAGAGTTTATTTCTTTAAAATTAATCAACTTCAAAAATAATATAAGTAAAGCAAGAGAGTTTATTTCTTTAAAATATAACCACCACCGTGCTAAAAATGATATAAGTGAAGCACTAGAGCAACTGCCTAGCTCAAAAGATTTAAGTGAAGCACATAGAGTATTCTAGCAATCATGGTATGTGTGTGGCTCTCTCAAACAAGTGTGTCCAGCAAGGATGATTGTGACAAACTAAAAAGCAAATAAAGCGAGGACTCATACACAAGATGCTCCAAGCAAAACTCATGATATGTGATGAATAAAAATATAGCTCCAAGTAAAAATACCAATGGTCGTTAAAAGAAAGAGGGTATGCCTTCCGGGCATCGCCAAGCTTAGTTGCTTGGGAGTCCTTGAATATTACCTTGGTGTGCCTCAGCAATCCCAAGCTTAGGATCTTTTCACTGCTTATTCCTTCATCAATCATGATCTCACCCAAAACTTGAAAACTTTAATCACACAAAACTTAACAAAACCTCGTGAGTTCTGTTAGTATAATAAAGCACACCACTTTAAGTATTGTTACAAATCCATTCATATTTTATTATTGCATTATACCTACTGTATTCTAGCTTTACCATGGCTTATACCCCCCCCCCCAATACAATCCATAGATTCATCAAAATAAGCACACAATGAAATGAAAAACAGAATTTGTCAAAAACAGAACAATCTGTAGCAATATGAACTTTGACCATACTTCTATAACTCCAAAAATTCTGAAAAATTAGGAAAACATGGGCAATTTGTATATCAATCATGTGTAAAAAAAATCAGAATTTTTGTCGCTCTAGTGATTTTTAACAATTCTTCTACTGGACGTAAATGTTTCTGTTAATGCACATAATGAAAGCAACTATCACCCAAATCATCCCAAAGGCTTTACTTGGCACAAACACTAATTAAAACATAAAAACACAATCATAACAGTATCATAATTGTACATTTATTGGAAAATAGAAATTAAAACAAAAATAATAAAAGATAACTATTGGTTTGTCTCCCAACGAGCGCTATTGTTTTATGCCCCTAGCTAGGCATAATGCACAGTTTCAAGTATTGCCATCTTTGTTTTCTATCTCCTAACTCAGACAACCATACTTAAGAGTTCTAGCACACATGTTTCTAATGATCACACTCCTAGGGATAAAATTGAGAAATTTATTCTCATAGATCGGTTCCTTTAGTTAATCAACAAAATTGGGGTGGACACTAATTATTTTAAGATCCTCGTTGTTGATGCTAGTTGTGGCACCCTTGTCTTTAGGATCATAGATAGGATTGCACTTTCTATTAGTAGGAGTTTTTTCAATAGTTTTAATGGAAGAAAAAGCATAACCCAAATTGTTAATAATTTCCTCCAACTTATCAATCCTAGCGGGACTTTGTTGTACCCTTTCACTGATTATTGGTTCTTTCTCTTTTAGCATCTTTAGAGTAGTTCCTACCTTTGATCCAAATTGAGTGACATGGTCGTGAATTTTTTATCCAAATTGTCAATACGTTCTATGGTAGGCATCTTCTTTTCAGTAGCATCCAATCATCGTGTAACATGTTCCAAAGTTAAAATTGTTTCATTAACAGTGACAGGTGGTGATCCCACTAAATTTCCCATAGCATTGAAAGCATCAATATAAGAACACATTAAGAAATTCCCTTCGGTAATAGTGTCAAGCACAAATCTATACCAAGTGGTAATACCCACATAAAAATTGCGAAGAAGAACGGTAGTAGATTGCTTACGAGTTGATCTATTATGAGCATTGCAAATCCTATACCAAGCATCTTTTAAATTCTCTCCTCTCCTTTGCTTAAAATTGAGAACTTTGTTCTCAGGAGTGCATGTAGCAAGGGAAGAACTAGCCATAACGATAAAATGGGCAAGCAAGCAAAGGAGCAAACAAGAAAACACACAAAAGGCAAACCGAAAAATATTTTTGTATTTTTGTAGAAACTTTTTAGAAGTGGGGAAGATGAAAACGAGAGGCAAATGTCAAATAATATAAATGCAAGGAGATGAAAGTTTATGAATAGGTGCTTGATAGATGTTGATGATGTCTCCCTGGCAACGGCGCCAGAAATTCTTCCCTCTACTTGTGAATTGCGTTGGGATTTCCTCGAAAAGGAGTGGACGATGCAATACAGTAGAGGCAAGTATTTCCCTCAATTATGAAACCAAGGTTATCAATCCAGCAGGAGAATCAAGCAACACTATGTAAACAACACCTACACACAAACAACAAATAATTGCAACCCAACATGTAGAGGGGTTGTCAATCCCTCAACGGTTACGGGCAAGATTAAAAGATATAGTTTTTGATAGATAGATCTAAAAAAATACAAAATAAAATAAATAAAATAAAATTGCAGCGAGGTATTTTTCTTTTAATATATGATAGTAAATAGACCCGGGGGCCATAGATTTCACTAGAGGCTTCTCTCGAGAAAATAGCATACAATGGGTAAACAAATTATTGTTGAGCAATTGATAGAAAAAAGAAATAATGATGACAATATCCAAGGCAATGATCATACATAGGCATCTCACCCAAGATTAGTAGACCAAAATGATTCTGCATCTTCTACTATTACTCCACACATCGACCGCTATCCAGCATGCATGTAGTGTATTGAGTTCATGGAAAAACGGAGTAATGTTTTAAGCAAGATGCCATGATGTAGACAAGATAAACTCATGTATAAAATAAATCCCATCTTGTTACCCTTAATAGCAATGATACATGTGTGTCATGCCTCTTTCCGTCACTAGGATTGAGCACTGCAAGATCGAACCCATCACAACGCACCTCTTCCTATGGAGAGATAAATCAATCTAGTTGGCCAAACCAAACCAATAAATCAGAGAAGAAATATGAAGCTATATTAATCACGCATAAAAGAGTTTAGACAAAACCCAAATAATATTCATGGATAGATCTGATCATAAGTTCACAAGTCATCGTATATCAACAAACACACTGCAACAAAGAATTACATCGGATAGAACTCCAAGAACATCAAGGAGAACATTGTATTTAAGAACATTGAGAGAGAACAATCCATCTAGCTACTAACTACAGAACCGTAGGTCTGTGGTAAGCTATTCACGCGTCATCGGACGGGCAACAAGGATGATGAAGAACCCCTCCGTGATCGTTTCCCCCTCCGACAAAGTGTCGGAAAAGGACTCTAGATTGGATCTTGTGGTTTTGGAACTTGCCTTGGCGGAAAATGTATTTCGTGGACTCACCAGAGGGTTTTGGGATTTTAGAGTATTTATAGAGGTGGAGGTAGGTCAAAAAGATGCCCGTGGGCCCCACTACCTGCTACTTCTTGATATTGCGTTGGTTTTTCCCTTGAAGAGGAAAGGGTGATGCAGCAAAGTAGAGATAAGTATTTCCCTCAGTTTGAGAACCAAGGTATCAATCCAGTAGGAGGTAACGCACAAATCACCGAATACTTGCACAAACAATCAAACAACTTGCACCCAACGCGATGAAGGGGTTGTCAATCCCTTCACGGTTACTTGCAAAAGTGAGATCTGATAGACATAGATAAACGATAAAGTAAATATTTTTGGTATTTTTGGTTTATAGATCAGAAAGTAAAATATTGCAAAAATAGTAAATCGGAAACTAATATTGTAGATCGGAAACTTATATGATGGAAAATAGACCCGGGGGCCATAGGTTTCACTAGTGGCTTCTCTCAAGATAGCAAATAATACGGTGGGTGAATAAATTACTGTCGAGCAATTGACAGAAAATCGCAAAGTTATGAAGATATCTAAGGCAATGATTATGAAATATAGGCATCATGTCTGTGTCAAGTAGACCGAAACGATTCTGCATCTACTTCTATTACTCCACACATCGACCGACTCCTTCCTGCATCTAGAGTATTAAGTTCATGAAGAACAGAGTAATGCATTAAGTAAGATGACATGATGTAGAGGAATTAACTCAAGCAATATGATGAAAACCCCATCTTTTATCCTCGATGGCGACAATACAATACGTGCCTTGCTGCCCCTACTGTCATTAGGAAAGGACACCGCAAGATTGAACCCAAAGCTAAGCACTTCTCCCGTTGCAAGAAAAACCAATCTAGTTGGCCACACCAAACCGATTGTTCAAAGACAATTACAATGATATCAAATCATGCATAAAAGAATTCAGAGAAGATTCAAATAATATTCACAGATAAGTTGATCATAAATCCACAATTCATCGGATCTCGGCAAACACACTGCAAAACAAGTATTACATCAAATAAATCTCCAAGAACATTGTGGAGAACATGGTATTGAGAATCAAAGAGAGAGAAGAAGCCATCTAGCTACTAGCTATGGACATGTAGGTCTGTGGTAAACTACTCATGCTTCATCAGAAGGGCAATAGAGTTGATGTAGAAGCCCTCCGTGATCGAATCCCCCTCCGGCAGGGTGCCAGAAAAGGTCCCTAGATGGGATCTCATGGGTACAGAAGGTTGCGGCGGTGGAAAAGTGTTTTCGTGGATGCCTCTGGTGGTTTGGGGATATTTGGGAATATATAGGTGAAAGAATTAGGTCAGGAGAGTCACGGGGGGCACAAGGGTGGGGGCGTGCCCTACCCCCTGGGCGCACCCTCCGTCCTTGTGGCCGCCTCATGGCTCCTCCAACTTCATCTCAAAGTCTCCTGGTTGTCTTCTGGTCCAAGAAAAACCATCGCGAAGGTTTTATTCTGTTTGGGCTCCTGGTATTCCTTTCGTCGAAACTCAAAAACAAGGAAAAAATAGGAATTAGCACTGGGCTCTAGGTTAATAGATTAGTCCCAAAAATAATATAAAATAGCATATTAATGCATATAAAACATCCCAAACATATAATGCAATAGCATGGAACAACCAAAAATTATAGATACATTGGAGACATATCAAGCATCCCCAAGCTTAATTCCTGCTCGTCGTAAACGATAAAAACAGAAATTTTGATATGGAATGCTACCTAACATATTTATCCATGTAATTTTATTTATTGTGGCATGAATGTTCAGATCCATAAGATTCAAAACAAAAGTTTAATCTTAACATAAAAAGAATAATACTTCAAGCACACTAACAAGGCAATTATGTCTTCTCAAAATAACATGGCCAAAGAAAGCTTATCCCTACAAAATAATATAGTTTGACTATGCTCCATCTTCATCACACAAAATATTCAAATCGTGCACAACCCCGATGACAAGCCAAGCAATTGTTTCATACTTTTGATGTTCTCAAACTTTTTCAACTTTCAAGCAATACATGAGCGTGAGCCATGGACATAGCACTATAGGTGGAATAGAATATGATGGTTGTGAAGAAGACAAGAAGGAGATAGTCTCACATCAACTAGGCATATCAACGGGCTATGGATATGCCCATCAATACATATCAATGTGAGTGAGTAGGGATTGCCATGCAACGGATGCACTAGAGCCATAAGTTTATGAAAGCTCAAAAGAAAACTAAGTGGGTGTGCATCCAACGCGCTTGCTCATGAAGACCTAGGGCAATTTGTGGAAGCCCATCATTGGAATATACAAGACGAGTTCTATAATGAAAAATTCCCACTAGTATATGAAAGTGACAATATAGGAGACTCTCTATCATGAAGATCATGGTGCTATCCTGACTTGTGGGGGGATCATAGTCTCCATCATCCTTTCCTCACATGGGATAATGCTCTAATAATGTTGATCATCACACTTTTATTTACTTACAACTCAAGAATTACAACTCGATACTTAGAACAAAATATGACTCTATATGAATGCCTCCGGCAGTGTACTAGGATGTGCAATGAATCAAGAGTGACATGTATCAAAGAATTATGAACTTTTGCCAGAAATACGATGTCAACTACATGATCATGCAAAGCAATATGACAATGATGATGTGTGTCATAATAAATGGAACGGTGGAAAGTTGCATGGCAATATATCTCGGAATGGATATGGAAATGCCATAATATGTAGGTATGGTGGCTATTTTGAGGAAGGTATATGGTGGGTGTATGGTACCAACGAAAGTTGCATGGTACTAGAGAGGCTAGCAATGGTGGAAGGGTGAGAGTGTGTATAATCCATGAACTCAACATTAGTCATTAAGAACTCACATACTTATTGCAAAAATATATTAGTTATCGAAACAAAGTACTACACGCATGCTCCTAGGGGGATAGATTGGTAGGAAAAGACCATCGCTCGTCCCCGACTCCACTCATAAGGAAGACAATCAAAAAATATCTCATGCACTGACTTCATCACATAACGGTTCACCATACGTGCATGCTACGGGAATCACAAACTTTAACACAAGTATTTCTCAAGTTCACAATTACTCACTAGCATGACTCTAATATCACCATCTTCATATCTCAAAACAACCACAAGTAATCAAACTTCTCATAGTATTCAATGCACTTTATATGAAAGGTTTTATTATATCCCTCTTGGATGCCTATCATATTAGGACTAAATTTATAACCAAAGCAAATTACCATGCTGTTTAAAGACTCTCAAAATAGTATAAGTGAAGCATGAGAGTTCATCAATTTCTATAAAATAAAACCACCATCGTGCTCTAAAAAGATATAAGTGAAGCACTAGAGCAAAATTGCCTAGCTCAAAAGATATAAGTGAAGCACATAGAGTATTCTAATAAATCACAATTCATGCGTGTCCCCATCAAAAGGTGTGTACGGCAAGTATAATTGTGGAAAACTAAAAGGCAAATACTCAAATCATACAAGACGCTCCAAGCAAAACACATATCATGTGGTGAATAAAAATATAGCCTCAAGTAAAGTTACCGATAGATGAACACGAAAGAGGGGATGCCTTCCAAGGCATCCCCAAGCTTAGGATCTTGGTTGTCCTTGAATATTACCTTGGGGTGCCTTGGGCATCCCCAAGCTTAGGCTCTTGCCACTCCTTATTCTATAGTCCATCAAATCCTTACCCAAAACTTGAAAACTTCACAACACAAAACTCAACAGAAAATCTCATAAGCTCCGTTAGTATAAGAAAATATATCACCACTTTTGGTACTATTGTGAACTCATTCTTTATTTATATTGGTGTAATATCTAGTGTATTCCAACTTTTCCATGGTTCATACCCCCTAATACAACCCATAAATTCATCAAAATAAGCAAACAACAAATAGAAAACAAAATATGTCAAAAACAGAACAATCTATAGTAATCTATAACTCTCGAATACTTATGTAACTCCAAAAATTCTGAAAAATTCGGACAACCTGGGAATCAGATTAAAATCACTCTTCTATGAATTATGAAAATTATTTTCCTGGGCGCAAAAGTTTCTGTTTCTCAGCAAGATCAAAACAACTATCACCGTAAGCTATCCCAAAGGTCTTACTTGGCACAAACACTAATTAAAATACAAAACCACATCTAACCATAGACTAGATGAATTATTTATTACAAAACAGGAACAAAAAGTAAAGAACAAAAACAAAATTGGGTTGCCTCCCAGTAAGCGCTATTGTTTAATGCCCTTAGCTAGGCATTGATAATTTCAATGATGCTCACATAAAAGAGAATAATTGAAGCGCAAAGAGAGCATCATAAAACACGTGACAAACACATCTAAGTCTAAAATGCTTCCTATGCATAGGCATTTTATAAGCAAACAAATTGTCAAGGTAAGCAAAAACTAGCATATGCAAGGAAGAAGAAAGAGACGATAGCAATCTCAGAAGAGAGGTAATTTAGTAACACGAAAATTTCGATGACCGTATTTTCCTCTCTCATAATAATTACATGTGGGACCATAAGCAATTCAACAATATAGCTATCACAAAGCATATTCTCAACACGATCCACATGCATGCGAAGTGGACACTCTTCCAAAATAGTGGGATTAACACTATCTAAAGTCATGACCTCTCCAAACCCACTTTTATCAAAAAATTCATAAGATTAAACATTCTTCAAATATGTGAGATCTGAAGTTGACACTCTTCAAACCCACTTTCAACATTATTGCAAACACTAATATCAATCTCATATTCATCATGGGGCTTAAATTAATTTTCAAGATCATAAGAAGAATTACCCTAATCATGATCATTGCAACAAGTAGTAGATAGCAAAACTAGCATCCCCAAGCTTGGGGTTTTGTATATTATTAGCACAACTTACATTAATAGAATTTATAATAACATAATTGCAATCATGCTTTTGATTCAAGGAATTATCAAGTATGGGTGCAACAGCACCAATATCATGTTTAACATAAGGGACTATAGAAAATTCATCTCCATAAATTTTGGCATCATGGCCATAAGAATAGCAAGCATCGTGTTCATCAAGGGATATTTCATTCAAATAATCGGAATCATAATTATCTATAGATTCATGCATATCATTATTTTCTTCCAAAGCAATGGTCATTCTCTCAATAAATTCCTTAACATAGGCATTATGAGCATGCTTCTCATAGCAATATTTAAGTATATCAAAATTTTCAGATTTGTAAAGAGTAACATGATACGTCTCCCACGTATCTATAATTTTTTATTGTTCCATGCTATTATATTATCCATATTGGATGTTTTATATGCATTTATGTGCTATTTTATATGATTTTTGGGGCTAACCTATTAACCTAGAGCCCAGTGCCAGTTTTTGTTTTTTCCTTGTTTTTGAATTTCGTGGAAAAGGAATATCAAACGGAGTCCAAACGAGCTAAAAATTTACTGTGAATATTTTTGGACCAGAAGAAGCCCACGGAGCATCAGAGTTGAGCCAGAAGAGTCGTGAGCCAACCACGAGATAGGAGGGCGCGCCCTACCCCCTGGGCGCGCCCCTATCTTGTGGTTGACTCGGGGACCCTCCCTGACTTTTTCCCGATGCCAACACCTCTTATATATCCCCAAACTTCCAGAACAAAACCTAGATCGGGAGTTCCGCCGCCGCAAGCCTCTGTAGCCACCAAAAACCAATCGGGACCCTGTTCCGGCACCTTGCCGGAGGGGGGATCCATCACCGGTGGCCATCTTCATCTTCCCGACACTCTTCATGACGAGGAGGGAGTACTCCACCCTCGGGGATGAGGGTATGTACCAGTAGCTATATGTTTGATCTCTCTCTCTCTCTCATGTTCTTGATTTTGCATGATCTTGATGTACTGCGAGCTTTTCTATTATAGTTGGATCATATGATGTTTCTCCCCCTCTACCTTCTTGTGATGAATTGAGTTTTACCTTTGAGGTTTCACTGTTATCGAATTGAATACTATTATGGATTTGAGAACACTTCATGTATGTTTTGTGTGGGATACCCGTGGTGACAATGGGGTATTCTATTGATTCAATTGATGTATTTTTTGGCACTCAACTCGCGGATTCCCTAAGTGACATTGGGATAATCTATGCATAGGGGTTGATGCACATTTTCATCCTTGTTTCTCCGGTAGAAATCTTGGGGCACTCTTTGAAGTTCTTCGTGTTGGTTTCAATAACTAAATCTGAGATTGTGTGATGCATATCGTATAATCAAACCCGCGGATAATTGTGGTGACATTGGAGTATCTAGGTGACATTAGGGTTTTGGTTGAAGTGTATCTTAAGGTGTTATTTTAGTACGAACTCTAGGGCTGTTTGTGACACTTATAGGAATAGCCCAATAGATCGATTAGAAATAATAACTTTGAGGTGGTTTCGTACCCAACAATAATCTCTTCGTTTGTTCTGCGCTATTAGTGACTTTGGAGTGACTCTTTGTTGCACGTTGAGGGATTGTTATATGATCCAATTATGTTATCATTATTGAGAGAACTTGCACTAGGGAAAGTATGAACCCTAGGCCTTGTTTCCTAGCTTTGCAATACCGTTTTCGCTCACTTCTGTTACTTGCTACCTTGCTGTTTTTATACTTTCAGATTATAAAAACCTATATCTGTTATCCATATTGCACTTGTATCACAATCTCTTCGCCGAACTAGTGCACCTATACAATTTACCATTGTATTGGGTGTGTTAGGGACACAAGAGACTCTTTGTTATTTGGCTGCAGGGTTGTTTGAGAGAGACCATCTTCATCCTACGCCTCCCACGGATTGATAAATAGTAGGCCATCCACTTGAGGGAAATTTGCTACTGTCCTACAAAACTCTGCGCTTGGAGGCCCAACACGAGTCTACAAGAAGAAGGTTGCGTAGTAGACATCAAGCTCGTTTCTGGCGCCGTTGCTGGGGAGGTTAGTGCTTGAAGGTATATCTTTCGATCTTGCAATCGAATCTTTTAGTTTCTTGTTTTATCACTTGTTTAGCTTAAGAAAACTACAAAAAAATGGAATTGAGGTTGCCACATATGCTTCATCTTTTTAATGTCTTTCGTGAAAATGATGGAAAGGAAAATTGTGCTCAAGTGTTAGAAGAAGAAGTCTATAAAATGTTTGGCACTAAATCTTTGTATGATGAGCATGGTTGCAATGTTCTTAGTATGAATTCCTTGAATATCCATGATGCTAATGATATGCAAAGCCATAAGCTTGGGGATGCTATGTTTGATGAATATGATATTTTTAGTCCCCCAAGTTTTGATGAGAATATTTATTATGATGAAAGCATGCCTCCTATTAATGATGATTATTTTGATGAAAGTGGGTTTGGAAGAGTGTCAACTTTAGGAAGTAATGATCCCACTATTTTGGTGGGTGTTGAATCTTATTTTGATAATCATGAAAGTGGATTTGGAGAGGTTATACTTTATTTAGTGATGAATCCACTATTTCGGAAGAGGTTCCAATTGATTATGAGAACAAAGTTGCTATCTATGATGATTACTGTGATGACATGTATGCTATAAAGAATAATGATCACCATGAAACTTGTCATCTTGATTTTAATTTTCAAATGGATTATGCCTCACATGATAGTTATTTTGTTGAGTTTGCTCCCACTACTAAGAATGAGAATATATTTGCTTATGTGGAGAGTAATAAAAATTCTATGCTTGTGGATCATGAAAATAATGCCTCATGTGATAGTTATATTGTTGAATTCATTCATTATGCTACTAAAAATTATTATGAGTGAGGAATATATGCTTGTAGGAATTGCAATAATATCAAGTTTCCTCTCTATGTGTTGAAAATCTTGAAGTTTTGCTTGTTTTACCTTCCTATGCTAGTTGATTCTTGTTCCCATAAATTGTTTGCTCACAAAATCCCTATGCATAGGAAGTGGGTTAGACTTAAATGTGCTAGTCATATTATTCATGATGCTCCCTTTGTGTTTCAATTCTTATCTTTCATGTGAGCATCACTGAAATCATCGTGCCTAGCTAGAAAGGCATTAAAGGAAAGCGCTTGTTGGGAGACAACCCAACACTTACCCCTACTATTTTTGTGTGTTCACATCATTAATACTTTGTAGAAATCATGTTTTATAGCTTTTGTTTCAATAAATTGCCAAGTAAAGCCTTTGGGATAGTGTGGATGATAGTTGACTTGATTCTGTGCAAAAATAGAAACTTTTGCGCTCAGTCAAGGAAATTTGAAAATTCATTGGAACGTGCATTTGATCTGAATTTTTTACACAAGATTGATATACAAATTACCTAGATTGTCCTAATTGTTTAGAATTTTTCGAGTTACAGAAATTGCCTTGATTCTATTTTTTGACAGATTTTGTTTTCTATTGTTTGCTTATTTTGATGAATCTATGAGTAGTATCGGAGCGTAGGAACCATGGAAAAGTTGGAATACAGTAGATATAACACTAATATGAATTTATAATTAGTTCACAATAGTACATAAGTGGTGATTTTATTTCATTATACTAACGAAGCTTACGAGTTGTTTTGTGTTGTGAAGTTTTCAAGTTTTGGGTAAAGATTCGATGGACTACGGAATAAGGAGTGGAAAGAGCCTAAGCTTGGGGATGCCCAAGGCACCCCAAGGTAATATTCAAGGAAAACCAAGAGCCTAAGCTTGGGGATGCCCCGGATGGCATCCCCTCTTTCGTCTTCATTCATATGTAACTTTACTTGGAGCTATATTTTTATTCACCACATGATATGTGTTTTGCTTGGAGCGTAATTTTATTTTATTTTGTTTTTCTTGCTATTTGAATAATATCCCAAGATCTTAAATTATTAAAGCTTAGAGAGTCTTCACATAGTTGCACAATTATTCGACTACTCATTGATCTTCACTTATATCTTTTGGAGTAGTTTGTCATTTGCTTTAGTGCTTCACTTATATATTTTTAGAGCACGGCGGTGGTTTTATTTTGAAGAAATTGATGAACTATCATGTGCTTCAGTTATATTATTTTGAGAGTCTCTAAACAGCATGGCAATTTGCTTTGGTTATGAATTTAGTCCTAATATGATGGGCATCCAAGAGGGATATAATAAAAACTTTCATATAAAGTGCATTGAATACTATGAGAAGTTTGATTACTTATGATTGTTTTGAGATATGAAGATGATGATATTAGAGTCATTCGAGTGGAGTAATTGTGAATTTGAGAAATACTTGTGTTAAAGTTTGTGATTCCCATAGCATGCACGTATGGTGAACCGTTATGTGATAACGTCGGAGCATGATTTATTTATTGATTGTCTTCCTTATGAGTGGCGGTCGGGGACGAGCGATGGTCTTTTCCTACCAATCTATCCCCCTAGGAGCATATGTGTACACTTTGTTTTGATGATTAATAGATTTTCACAATAAGTACATGAGTTCTTTATGACTAATGTTGAGTTCATGGATTATACACACTCTCACCCTTCCACCATTGCTAGCCTCTCTTGTACCGCTTAACTTTCGCCAGTAACATACACCCACCATATACTTTCCTCAAAACAGCCACCATACCTACCTATTATGGAATTTCCATAGCCATTCCGAGATATATTGCCATGCAACTTTCCACCATTCCGTTTATTATGACATGCTTCATCATTGTCATATTGCTTTGCATGATCATGTAGTTGATATTGTATTCATGTCAAAGCCACCTTTCATAGTTCTTTCATACATGTCACTCTTGATTCATTGCACATCCTGGTACACCGCCAGAGGCATTCATATAGAGTCATATTTTGTTCTAAGTATCGAGTTGTAATTCTTGAGTTGTAAGTAAATAAAAGTGTGATGATCTTCATTATTAGAGCATTGTCCGAATGAGGAAAGGATGATGGAGACTATGATTCCCCCACAAGTCGTGATGAGACTCCGAACTAAAAATAAAAAAATAAAAATAAAAGAAAAAATAAAAAGGAAAAAAAGAGAGGCCAAAGAAGCCCACCCAAAAAAGAAAGAAAAAATGAGAGAAAAAGAGAGAAGGGGCAATGCTACTATCCTTTTTCCACACTTGTGCTTCAATGTAGCACCATGATCTTCATGATAGAGAGTCTTCAATGTTGTCACTTTCATATACTAGTGGGAGTTTTTCATTATAGAACTTGGCTTGTATATTTCAATGATGGGCTTCCTCAAATTGCCCTAGGTCTTCGTGAGCAAGCGAGTTGGATGCACACCCACTTAGTTTTCTTTGAGCTTTCATAAACTTATAGCTCTAGTGCATCTGTTGCATGGCAATCCCTACTCACTCACATTGATTTCTATTGATGGGCATCTCCATAGCCCGTTGATATGCCTAGTTGATGTGAGACTATCACTCTCTTTTTGTCTTCTCCACAACCACCATATTCTATTCCACCTATAGTGTTATGTCCATGGCTCACGCTCATGTATTGCGTGAAAGTTGAAAAGGTTCGAGAATACTAAAGTATGAAACAATTGCTTGGTTTGTCATCGGGGTTGTGCATGATTTGAATATTTTGTGTGATGAAGATGGAGCATAGCCAGACTATATGATTTTCTAGGATAACTTTCTTTGTCCATGTTATTTTGAGAAGACATGATTGCTTTGTTAGTATGCTTGAAGTATTATCATTTTTATGTCAATACTAAACTTTTGTTTTGAATCTTATGGATCTGAATATTCTTGCCACAATAAAGAAGATTACATTGATAAATATGTTAGGTAGCATTCCACATCAAAAATTCTGTTTTTATCATTTACCTACTCGAGGATGAGCAGGAATTAAGCTTGGGGATGCTTGATACGTCTCCAACATATCTATAATTTTTTATTGTTCCATGCTATTATATTATCCATATTGGATGTTTTTATGCATTTATATGCTATTTTATATGATTTTTGGGACTAACCTATTAACCTAGAGCCCAGTGCCAGTTTCTGTTTTTTCCCTTATTTTTGAGTTTCGCAGAAAAGGAATATCAAACGGATTCCAAACGAGCTCAAAATTTACGGTGACTGTTTTTGGACTAGAAGAAGCCCACGAAGCATCGGAGTTGGGCCAGAAGAGTCCCGAGCCAACCACAAGACAGGAGGGTGCGCCCTACCCCCCCTGGCGCGCCCCCTATCTTGTGGTTGACTCGGGGACCCCCCCCCTAACTTGTTCCTGACGCCAACACCTCTTATATATCCCCAAACTTCTAGAATAGAACCTAGATCGGGATTTACGCCGCCACAAGCCTCTGTAGCCACCAAAGACCAATATGGACCATGTTCCGGCACCCTGCTGGAGGGGGATCCATCACCAGTGGCAATCTTCATCATCCCGGCGCTCTCCATGACGAGGAGGGAGTACTTCACCCTCGGGGCTGAGGGTATGCACCAGTAGCTATGTGTTTGATCTCTCTCTCTCTCTCTCCTGTTCTTGATTTGGCACGATATTGATGTACCGTGAGCTTTGCTATTATAGTTGGATCATATGATGTTTCTCCCCCTCTACCTTCTCGTGATGAATTGAGTTTTACCTTTGAGGTTTCACTGTTATCGAATTGAATACTATTATGGATTTGAGAACACTTGATGTATGTCTTGCGTGGGATACCCATGGTGACAATGGGGTATTCTATTGATTCACTTGATGTATGTTTTGGCACTCAACTCCCAAATTCCTGAGGTGACATTGGGATAATCTATGCATAGGGGTTGATGCATGTTCTCGTCCTTGTTTCTCTGGTTCAAATCTTGGGGCACTCTTCAAAGTTCTTTTTATTGGTTTGAATAGATCAATCTGAGATTGTGTGATGCATATTGTATAATCAAACCCACAGATACTTGTGGTGACATTGGAGTATCTAGGTGACATTAGGGTTTTGGTTGATGTGTGTCTTAAGGTGTTATTTTAGTATGAACTCTAGGGTTGTTTGTGACACTTATATGAATAGCCCAATAGATCGATCAGAAAGAATAACTTTGAGGTGGTTTCGTACCCTACAATAATCTCTTCGTTTGTTCTCCGATATTAGTGACTTTGGAGTGACTCTTCATTGCACGTTGAGGGATTGTTATATGACCAATTATGTTATCATTGTTGAGAGAACTTGCACTAGTGAAAGTATGAACCCTAGGCCTTGTTTCCTAGCTTTGCAATACCGTTTTCGCTCACTTTTGTTACTTGCTACCTTGCTGTTTTTATACTTTCAGATTATAAAAACCTATATCTACTATCCATATTGCACTTGTATCACCATCTCTTCGCCAAACTAGTGTACCTATACAATTTACCATTGTATTGGGTGTGTTGGGGACACAAGAGACTCTTTGTTACTTGGTTGAAGGGTTGTTTGAGAGAGACCATCTTCATCCTACGCCTCCCATGGATTGATAAACCTTAGGCCATCCACTTGAGGGAAATTTGCTATTGTCCTACAAAACTCTGCGTTTGGAGGCCCAACACGAGTCTACAAGAAGAAGGTTGCGTAGTAGACATCAAGCTCTTTTCTGGCGCCGTTGCGGGGAGGTTAGTGCTTGAAGGTATATCTTTAGATCTTGCAATCGAATCTTTTAGTTTCTTGTTTTATCACTTGTTTAGTTTATAAAAGAAAACTACAAAATAATGGAATCGAGATTGCCTCATACCCTTCATCTTTTTAATGTCTTTCGTGAAAATGATGGACAGGAAAATTGTGCTCAAGTGTTAGAAGAAGAAGTCTATAAAATGTTTGGCACCAAATCTTTGTATGATGAGCAAGGTCACAATGTTGTTAGTATGAATTCCTTGAATATCCATGATGCTAATGATACGCAAAGCCACAAGCTTGGGGATGCTATGTTTGATGAATATGATATTTTTAGTCCCCCAAGTTTTGATGAGAATATTTATTATGATGAAAGCATGCCTCCTATTTATGATGATTATATTGATTAAAGTGGGTTTGGAAGAGTGTCAACTTTAGGAAGTAATGATCACACTATTTTGGAGGGTCTTGAATCTTATTTTGATAATCATGTAAGTGGATTTGGAGAGGTCGTGACTTTATTTAGTGATGAATCCACTATTTCGGAAGAGGTTCCAATTGATTATGAGAACAAAGTTGCTATCTATGATGATTATTGTGATGACATGTATGCTAGAAAGAACAATGATAACCATGAAACTTTTCATCTTGGTTTTAATTTTCAATTGGTTTATGCCTCACATCATAGTTATTTTGTTGAGTTTGCTCCCACTACTAAGAATGAGAATATATTTGCTTATGTGGAGAGTAAAAAAAATTATGTGCTTGTGGATCATGAAAATAATGCCTCATGTGATAGTTATATTGTTGAATTCATTCATGATGCTACTGAAAATTATTATGAGGGAGGAATATATGCTTGTAGGAATTGCAATAATATCAAGTTTCCTCTCTATGTGTTGAAAATCTTGAAGTTTCGCTTGTTTTACCTTCCTATGCTAGTTGATTCTTGTTCCCATAAATTGTTTGCTCACAAAATCCCTATGCATAGGAAGTGGGTTAGACTTAAATGTGCTAGTCATATTATTCATGATGCTCCCTTTGTGTTTCCATTCTTATCTTTCATGTGAGCATCACTAAAATCATCATGCCTAGCTAGAAAGGCATTAAAGAAAAGCGCTTGTTGGGAGACAGTGAAGATCGAGTATCGAGTTTTATTCTTGAGTTGTAAGTAAATAAAAGTGTGATGATCTTCATTATTAGAGGATTGTGCCAGTGAGGAAAGGATGATGGAGACTATGATTCCCCCACAGGTCGGGATGAGACTCTAGATGAAAACAAAAAGAGAAAAGAAAAAAAGTAAAAAAAAAGAGGCCAAAGAAGCCCATAAAAAGAAAATAAAGAAATGAGAGAAAAAGAGAGAAGGGGCCTTTTTTCCTAGCTTTGCTATACCGTTTTCGCTCACTTTTGTTACTTGTTACCTTGCTGTTTTTATATTTTCGTATTACAAAAATCCATATCTACCATTCATGTTACGCTTGTATCACAATCTCTTCGTCGAACTAGTGCACCTATACAATTTACCATTGTATTGGGTGTGTTGGGGACACAAGAGACTCTTTGTTATTTGGTTGCAGGGTTGTTTGAGAGAGATCATATTCATCCTATGCCTCCCACGGATTGATAAACCTTAGGTCATCCACTTGAGGGAAAATTGCTATTGTTCTACAAAACTCTGCGCTTGGAGGCCCAACACGAGTCTACAAGAAGAAGGTTGCATAGTAGACATCATAATATCAAAATTTTCAATCAAAGAAGCAACTTCATAAGCACCCTTAAAAGCATTAAATTCTTCAATTTGTTCGATATCATAGTAACTATAAACACCCTTTTCATAAGAAGATAAGTTTTCATTATCATGAAACTCACATAGGCAAGGAAGGTGTTTTTTAGGGTTCTTAGAGCAACAAGTAAAATCACAAAGTTCACAAAGATTCCAAGCATAACATAGCAAACAATTTATTTGATTCCATAGGAGTCTCCCTTTTTCAGACAAACGATGACGCACAAAATGAGCATGCTCATCTAAAGATTTTCCCTCAACTCAACTGAAGGAAATATGCCCTAGAGGCAATAATAAAGTTGTTATTTTATATTTCCTTATTCATGATAAATATTTATTATTCATGCTAGAATTTTATTAACCAGAAACTTGATACATGTGTGAATACATAGACAAAACAACATGTCCCTAGTATGCCTCTACTAGACTAGCTCATTGATCCTCGCGGTCACCGTGCCCGGCTACCACTTTGCCCGCGCCCAAGAACGTCATCGCCGTGCCCGCTGTCCCGCACCTGCATGACCCCGCGCTCACCTGCGGCCCCGACGGCCTCCGCTGCAGCTCTCTGCATCTCATGCCTCTGCTCTACACGCCGCTCGCCCGAGCGTGCGCGGCCTCGCCTCACCGGCAATGCAGCCTCGCCGGCCCGCGCCCTCTGACCACGAGTCACGCCGGCCCGCTTCCTCCCACTTTGGCGGCGGCGGGCGCCACGCGCCGCCTCCGCCCCATTCGGCCTTGCCTCGTTACATGCAGCAGGCTGTGGCCGCCCGCACCACTTTGCCCGTTAAGGCCCCTGTGCCTATGACCAGTGGGCCCGGCCCTAGAACATTAACAAAAAAAGAATTAAAAGAATTGCAAATAATATTAATAAAATTATTAATTAATTAATTAATTAGTGAATTAATTAAGTTAATTAACCCTGTTTAATTAGTCTAATTAACTTGTTAGTTTAATTGAACCGTAATTAGTTTAGTTAAATCCTAATTAACCTAAACAGAGTATGACAGGTGGGTCCCACTGGACCCACACGTCAGTTTGACCGGTCAACCGTCTGTTGACTGTTGACGTCATGCTGACGTCATGATGATGTCAGCATGCACTATTCTGGATAATGTTGAATTAAATTAATTAAACAGATTCTAAAAATGCTTAAATCTTTTAAAAATTAATATAAAATAAACCGTAGTTCAGATGGAAACAACTTTGTACATGAAAGTTGCTTAGAACGACAAGACGAATCCGGATACGCAGCCCGTTCGTCCGCCACACATCCCTAGCATAGCGAACACGCAACTTTCCTCATCCGGTTCACCTGTCCGAAAACGCGAAACACCGGGGATACTTTTCCGGATGTTTCCCCCTTTCGGCGGTATCACCTACTACCGCGTTAGGACACACCTAGCACCGTTGTTTGCTTTGTCATGCATCGTCATGCATCTGTTTGCAATGTATTTACTGTTTCTTCCCCCTCTTCTTCTCCGGTAGACCCTGAGACCGACGCTGATGCCCCTGAGTACGACTACGTCGACGACAATCCCTCCTTCTTGCCAGAGCAACCAGGCAAGCCCCCCCTTGATCACCAGATATCGCCTATTCTTCTCTATACTGCTTGCATTAGAGTAGTGTAGCATGTTACTGTTCGGTTACTCCTATTCTATTGCATAGCCTGTCATTGTTGCTACAGTCGTTGATACCTTACCCGCAATCCTAAATGCTTATTATAGGATGCTAGATTATCATCATTGGCCCTACATTCTTGTCAATCTGCCTTGCTATACTATCGGGCCGTGATCACTTGGGAGGTGATCACGGGTATATACTATACATATATACATACTATACAGATGGTGACTAAAGTCGGGTTGGCTCGTTGAGTACCCGCAAGTGATTCCGATGTGAAATTTGAAAGGACAGTGGCTCCATCTGGTAGGTGGGCCCGGGTTCCCAACGGCCCCGATCGTTACTATGTGGCGAGCGGCAGGCAGGTTGAGACCACCTAGGCAAGAGGTGGGCCTGGCCTGGTCGGCGTCATGCGTTACTTCATAATAACACGCTTAACGAGATCTTGCTATTTGATCGAGTCGGCCACTAGCCTATACGCACTAACCAACTACGCGAGGAGCGATTATGGGCACTCGGCGCCGTGGTATCACCAAGCCTTCTTGGCGTGAGCGATGGAGTGGCGCGCCGGATTGGACCGGAACGCTTTGCTCTTGTATTAGGGAGGCTAGGTGCGCTTCCGGCCGCCCTCATAACGTCTTGGTGTGCAATGGGTGATGGGCCCAGACCCCTGCGCGCATAGGATTTAGACCGGCATGCTGACCTCTCTGTTGTGCCTAGGTGGGGCTGCGACGTGTTGATCTTCCGAGGCCGGGCATGACCCAGGAAAGTGTGTCCGGCCAAATGGGATCGAGCGTGCTGGGTTATGTGGTGCACCCCTGCAGGGAAGTTTATCTATTCGAATAGTCGCGTCCCTCGGTAAAAGGACGACCCGGAGTTGTACCTTGACCTTATGACAACTAGAACTAGATACTTAATAAAACACACCCAGACAAGTTCCACAGACAACCCGGTGATCGCTTTTCCACAGGGCGACGAGGGGAGGATCACTGGGTAGGATTATGCTATGCGATGCTACTTGGAGGACTTCAATCTACTCTCTTCTATATGCTGCAAGACGGAGGTTGCCAGAAGCGTAGTCTTCGATAGGATTAGCTATCCCCCTCTCATTCTGGCATTCTGCAGTTCAGTCCACCGATATTGCCCTTTACACGGATACCCATGCATATGTGGTGTAGATCCTTGCTTGTGAGTACTTTGGATGAGTACTCACGGTTGCTTTTCTCCCTCTTTTCCCCCTTTCCATTCTACCTGGTTGTCGCAACCAGATGCCGGAGCCCAAGAGCCAGATGCCACCGTCGACGACGACTCCTACTACACCAGAGGTGCCTACTACTACGTGTAGGCCGCTAACGACGACCAGGAGTAGTTTAGGAGGAACTCAGGCAGGAGGCATGCGCCTCTTTCGATCTGTATCCCAGTTTGTGCTAGCCATCATATGGCAACTTGTTTAACTTATGTCTGTACTCAGATATTGTTGCTTCCGCTGACTCGTCTATGATTGAGCACTTGTATTCGAGCCCTCAAGGCCCCTGGCTTGTATTATGATGCTTGTATGACTTATTTTACTTTTAGAGTTGTGTTGTGATATCTTCCCGTGAGTCCCTGATCTTGATCGTACACATTTGCGTGTATGATTAGTGTACGATTGAATCGGGGGCGTCACAGAGAGTCACTAGGGGACCACTAGGGTGGGGGGCGCCCTACCCCCTGGGCGCGCCCTCTGTCCTTGTGGCCGCCTCGTGGCTCCTCCGACTTCATCTCCAAGTCTCCTGGTTGTCTTCTGGTCCAAGAAAAATCATCACGAATGTTTCATTCCGTTTGGACTCCGTTTGGTATTCCTTTTCTACGAAACTCGAAAACAAGGAAAAAACAGGAACTGGCACTGGGCTCTAGGTTAATAGGTTAGTCCCAAAAATAATATTAAATAGCATATTAATGCATATAAAACATCCAAAACAAATAATATAATAGCATGGAACAATCAAAAATTATAGATACATTGGAGACGTATCACTACCCACGAAGGCGTGCCACTCGAAGCTTCCTGGGTCTCTTATCGCCAGAAAAAAATCTCAAAAAAGTTTTGTGGCATTTGGACTTCATTTGGTACTCATATTCTGCAAAGTCAAAAACAAGCAAAAAACAACAACTGGCACTGGGCACTAAGTAAATAAGTTAGTCCCATAAAATGATATAAAGTTGCTTGTAGTTGTATATAAAACATCCAAGATTGATAATATAATAGCATGGAACAATAAAAAATTATAGATACATTGGAGATGTATTAGTGCGTCATGTCCACATGAGTACAAACGGGATGTGAGATGTAAGACGGGGATGGTCAGACCATGTATGCAGATAGCTCTCGGTTGTCTTGAAGTTTTAGCAAAATCATTCTGAGCTCGGAGCATGAAGCATCGAAAGATGGACAAGAGTCATATGGAGATATGATCAGTAAAAGTTTGCCCACCGGTCAAAATTCTCATCATCAGTGATGTCCACATCAATGGTTGAGAACTAGACTTGGATCTTGAAACACACACTATTAATTATGAGAGATGTTAATTTGAGTGGGAGTGCACTTTAAATTAAAATTTGTTTTAATAAACTAGTCCAATATTAATTATGAATTGTGTCTAAAATTATTTGTGTGTTTATCATTATAGATTAAATGGCTCGCAATATGTTCAACTTAGCCCCTATGCTTGAGAAAGAAAAGTTGGCTGCAAATGGTGAAAACTATGCGGATTGGATCTAGAACTTGAGATTTGTTCTGAGGATTGCTAAGGAGGAGTAGGTGCTGGATCAGCCCCTGGGTGATGCTCCCTCAAAGGATGCACCACCAGAAGAAGTTGATGCTAATGCTGCTCGTAGCGATGACTGGTGACTATGAGGCAGTCCAGTGTCTCATGTTAATTTGCATGGATCCTCAACTACAAAAGCGTTTTGAACAATCTACCACTCAATTTATAGTTGGGTAACTGGAAGTTCTGTACAAGAAACAGGCAAGGACCGAATGGTTTGAATTAATCAAGGCCCTGATTGAGTGCAATATGAAAGAGGGTTCCTTACTGAGTGAGCATATATAGTGAAGCTTGTTCGCTATGTTGATAGGCTCGCTTCACTGGAATTCGGAATCCTGCCAAAACTTGGTACATATATTGTGCTTGCTTCACTCCTCCCATCTTACGATGGTTTTATCATGAATTACAACATGAACAGGATGAAGAAAAGTGCAAACGAGTTGTTTGCTATGCTCAAAATTGCGGAAGTTGGGATGTAGAAGAACAAAGAAGTGTTGATGGTCAACAAGACTACCAGTTTCAAGAAGAATGGTAAGTCCAAGAAGAAATCTACTGGTGCCGATAGGACCGTCTCTCAGACTAACAAGAACAAGGGAGAAGCCACCAAAGACACTGAATGTTTCTGCTACAAACAGAAGGGTCACTAGAAGCGTAGCTGCAACAAGCACTTAGCGGATAAGAAGAATGGTTCTTCTGGTAAAGGTATAAAAGTTATACGAAGTTAATGTTGTTTTACTTGTTTGTATGTCACAAGTATTTGATACTGATCAATTGCTCTTGTTTGCAATCCGATGCAGGGACTACAGAAAGCTCACAAGTTGAGAAGAAATAAAGACGGGATGCTAGTAAAGGATGGTGATGGCATCGCTACTCGAGACTCATGGAGTCTATCTTCAAGATTTATCTTAGGATTGAATAATAGTTATTAAGTTTCGGAGTTGTGTAAGACATTATGTTTTGGATTATGCAACGAATATTCTTATAAAGTTTTGAACAATAGTTGTTGAAGTGGTTATAAGAATATGTTTGGATTTACCTCAGATTTTGATGGTTTATTCATGAATCTTGATTTAAAAATTTTATAACATCGGTGCTAAACGTCTTGAGAAGACTGATGAGCCCCCCATTGCTTGGTTATATCAGGGAATAATCTTCATATAGATGTAGTATTGAATTATCTTGATTGATAAATCAAATAAAAGAATACATAGTGATGTATAAGGTCTGATGAATAACACGGGGACCAGTGGATAATTATGCTTCATTAAATGTTAGGAAAATATGATTTACTTAACATAAAATCTGAAATACTTGAATAGTTCAAAGGAATTTCAAAATATATTATTTGTAGAGTTCAAATATTTTATAATGAAGATATGGATCATTATGACAAAAGATAAAGAGATTCTTCAACATTGAAGAAAATTATTTGAGTCATAACTTTCGCAAACCACTCGGATAATTGTGGTATTATTACCGATCTATTTTATAAAATTTGGGGTATAATTGAAACAACAAGATATACACTAAACAGAGCACCGCATATTAGTTTGGCTAATAGAAACCATATGAGTTATGGAGTTTATAAACCAGATAAATGCTAAATTGTAGGCTATCTCAAAAACATGATTAAGATTCGTTTCATTGAAATGTTCAAAATGCAAAGTGTTTGTCATTGATGAACACTTTTCCAAGAAAGGATTTTCTTGTTAAAGAAATAAGTGGGAGGACATTACAGCTTGAAAAGGATTATTGAATCTCTAACGGTAATAAGCAGGATTAACAAACCGGGAGTTGTGTCGATAGAGTGTTTGCAAAATAAATCGTAAGTTACTACATTTGTGTAGAAACTCTAAAGCTTGTAAAAGGATTATGCAAATCATGAATATCATTGAAATTTTCTGAAATTTCACAATGAGATATTCATCTTGGAAGAAGATGAACTGGCACACTACAGGGAAGCGATGTCGGCGCCCAACTCAAAGGAATGGCTCATAGCCATTCACACCAGATGAAAATTCATATACAATTGAGTTTAGAGCTTAGTAGTTAATTTTCATACATAATAAACAAGTTTAGAACTTGGTTGATATTTCAAAGAGTATGAAGTAAATAGAATGGATATCAAAACAAGTTTCCTAAATAAGAAAGGATGTATGAATGATACAACCGGAAAAGTTTTAGAATCCTCAGGACACCGGATAAATATGCAAACTTCAAAAGAGTTTTTGAAGATTATAACAAGTGAGCTAGTATTGAGATTTTGATCTTGTCAAAATGATAAAAGTACTTTGTGTATATATATAGAACTCAGTGGGAGCTATATAGTATTTTTGATCTCATATGTATATGACATATTATGGAATGGGAATAATATAAAACTTTAGAGCACAAACAAAATGATTTTGAAACATGTTTTCCATCAAATTGTAAGGCATAATATTTGTCACGCCCTCGATGCGGCTATATCTCCCACGTGTCGAAGCACGACTTAGAGGCATAACCGCATTGAAAGCAATGTCGCAAGTGAGGTAATTTTCACACAACCCATGTATTACATAAGGGAAAGAGATACATAGTTGGCTTACAATCGCCACTTCACACAATTACATGAATAAAGCATTACATCATCCAGATACAATCAAGGTCCGACTACGGAACCAAAATAAAAGAAGAACCCCAATTGCGACAAAAGGTCCCCGATCGACCCCAACTGGGCTCCACTACTGATCAACTGAAACGAAACAACACAATGAACAAGATCTTCATCGAGCTCCTCCTTGAGCTTGATTGCGTCACCTGCTCGGTAACATAGGCACCTGCAAACTGGTTTTGGAAGTATCTGGTGAGCCACGAGGACTCAGCAATCCCATTACCATGGGTATCAAGACTAGCAAAGCTTAATGGGAAAGGAAGGGGTAAAATGGTGAGGTTGCAGCAGCGACTAAGCAAGTATGGTGGCTAACCAACGCAAAGGAGAGCGAGAAGAGAACAAGCGGAACGGTCGTCAACTAGCAATGATCAAGAGGTGATCCTGAACACCTACTTACGTCAATCATAACTCAGAAACCGTGTTCACTTCCGGACTCCGAGAAGAGACCATCACGGCTACACACTCGGTTGATGCGTTTTAATTCGGATCAAGTGTCAAGTTGTCTACAACCGGACATTAACAAAATCCCATCGCCACATAACCGCGGGCACGGCTCTCGAAAGTTTATACCTGCAGGGTGTCCCAACAGCCCATGACAAGCTCTCGCGATCATCGAAGGAATAGACCTTCACCCGAGACTCTCCGATCGGACTCGAATCCGGTACATCAAGACATTTCGACAATGGTAAAACAAGACCAGCAAAGCCGCCCGATCTTGCCGACAATCCCGATAGGAGCTGCACATATCTCGTTCTCGAGGCAACACGGATGAGACATCCCACGAGTAAAACCAAACCTCGAGTTGCCCGAGGGGCCCCTTGATCTACTCGGTTCGAACCAGCACTTAGACAAGCAACGGCCCGGGGCTGAAATAAAGATGACCCTTGGGTTAATTACTCCCAAGGAAATATAGGTGGTGGTGAGGCAAATGGTAAAAGGCAATGTTGGGCCTTCTTTGGACAAGTTTTATTCAAAGCGAACTGTCAAGGGGTCCCATAAATCACCCGACCGCGTTAGGGACGCAAAATCCGGGAACATAACACGGTATGACGGAAACTAGGGCGGCAAGAGTGGAACAAAACACGGGCATAAGGCCGAGCCTTCCACCCTTTACCAAGTATATAGATGCATTAATAATATAAGAGATATTGTGATATCCCAACATAAACCCATCCACCATGGAGAAATCTTCAACTTCACCGCAACTAGCAACGCTATAAGAGGGCTGAGCAAAGCGGTCACATAGCCAAACAACGGTTTGCTAGGAATGGTGTCAAAGGTTAGGGGTTCATGGCAATTTGGGATGGCTGGACAAGCAGTAATAGGTAGCGCAAGATAGCGAAAGAACGAGGCAACTAGCATAGCAATGATAGTAGTGAGATCCAGGGTAGCGGTCATCTTGCCTGAGATCCCGCAAGGAAGAAGAACGAGTCCATGAAGAAGACAAACGGTCGAAGTCGAACGGATCCTCACAACTCCGGAACGGAACCGAAGCTAACGAGAGAGGCAACCCGGAAAGAAACAAACAACATAGTAAACAACCATCGCATAATCATGGCATGATGCACAACCAAGTATGATGCATGTCCGGTTTAATGAGGCATGGCATGGCAAAATGCAACAAACAACACTACAAATTAAGTGGAGCTCAATATGCAACGAGTTGCATATTGACGAAACACCACATCAATTATTTAGTTCTCTCTTGTTTAAGCTACCCAACAATATTAAATGTTGTTAAACATGGCAAGGGGTGAAACATAAGAACACTACCTAACTAGGCAAGTTTAAATGAGGCCGGAAGAACAAACAACAATTCCGGAAAATCCCCATGTGCATATTTTAAGGTTTGGTACTGTTCTGCCCTAAACACAATTTTAGAGTTCTTAAACATGCAAGATGAGTGCACCATGTTAAACTAGGCAAAATTCTACCCCATTTACATATAAAGTTTATTAAAATCGGAGTTACGGTTATTTAGTTATGAAATAAATCATTTTAACATGGCAATTTAGCAAATTAACACAAACAGCATTTTAAACATTTTAAACATGGATGAAAATGGCATATTATGAAACTAGATGAAATTCTAATCATTTTACATATATAAATTATTTTAATCCGATGCACGGTTTGTGAGTTATTAAATGCATGAAGTTTAGGGTCTAATCTGTAAAACTGCAATCTCAGGAATAAAAGCTAAATCGTCCAGATCTGGAAAAAAAACGATGCGGGCCGAAATAAGCTGGCCCAACAGAAAAAAAAATAGAGGTAAGGCTGGGTGTGGCCTCACCAAGGGCCTTGGGCGGTTGAGGAAGAGTAGGCGGCTTGGGCACAGGGTCTGGCAGAGGCTTGGCTGGGCCACGGCTCTCGTGTCGCTGGGCCGAGGAGAGAAGGTGGCCCATGCGGGATGGCGGCCCAAGCGAAGCGAAAGCGAGAGTTCTGTCGTCCTCCTCGTGCACCCGCACGAGCAGGGAGGCCGGGCGGCGGAGGCATGGCCATGGCTGTCCGCGGAACCAGAGGAACTTGGCGCAGGACGAAGGGAAGGACGGATGAGGCGGATCCGGTCCATGGCCATCGGGTCCGGGAGAGAGAGCGTCGGGCGGCGGCGGTTGACTTGGAGCTCGGCTCCCATGGCACCTTCTGCAGAGAGAGGAGGAGAGATTAGGGAGAGACGAAGGAGGAAGGAGAAGGAGGGAGCAAAGCGCGCGACTGGCGGGATCTGCACGGGCGGCGGCGGCCGAACGGCGGCGTGGATCGGGAGCTGGGCAACGCGGCTCGGCGCTGCTGCAGCTCCTGCGAGCCGCGGCGGCGGTTCGGTCGCTCCGGCCCTTGCGGCGGACATGGATGGGTTTTGCGGGCGCGCGAAGTGGGGCACCGGGGAGGCGACGTGGCGGACGGGGGTTGGTTGAGGGCGGCGGCGGAAGCGACGTGGCACAATGTAATTGGCCGGAGCGACGTGGCGGCGGGGGTGGACACGTCCGGGCAGGTCGGACGTGTCCGGCGAGCGCGGAGGGAAAATTTAGGGTTTCGGGACCCGGATTTGGACGGGGGAGGTGTTTATATAGGTAGAGGGAGCTAGGAGTGTCCAAATGAGGAGCGGTTTTTGGCCACGCGATCGTGATCGAACGACCAAGAGCATGGAGGGGAGTTTGGTGGGTTTTGGGCCACTTTGGAAGGGGTGTTGGGCTGGAAACAAAAGAGGGCTTTACGGTTACCCGGTTAACCGTTGGAGTATCAAACGACCTCCAAATGGCACGAAACTTGACAGGCGGTCTACCGGTGGTATACCAAGGCCGCTTGGCAAACCTCGGGCCATTCCGAGAAAGTTTAATACCCACACACGACAAGAGAGAAGAAGGGGACGCCGGATGACATAGGAGTGCCGGATTGCAAAACGGACAACGGGGAAAAGGCTCGGATGCATGAGACGAACACGTATGCAAAATGAAATGCACATGATGACATGATATGAAATGCATATGATGACATGGTGAAATGCAACACGCAAGCAATGACATGGCAACAATGGCAAATAACTGGCGGACACCTGGCGCATCGGTCACGGGGCGTTACAACACTCCACCACTATGAGAGGATCTCGTCCCGAGATCTAGGATGGCACCGGAGGGAAAAAGAAGAGGAAGAGAAGAGGTAAAACTAAGTTGCTTCTTCGACAAACTAGTGAAACCAACAAACCTTGAGAGGTAGAAAACTTGAAGAAAAGCCACAACGGAGACGAAAGGAATTGAAACACTCCGTTAGATAAGAGGAACAAGTGATACGACAACAACCAAGAAGGTTGCAAAGACATGAGCCAAGAGTTTAATGGACAAGATAGAATTCGAAACCACTCCGGTTAAAACAAGATGAGGGAGGAAGAATGATATAATTTGGGCAGCACTCCGGCTGTAAGTGGAAGGAATTGAACATGAACTTGAGAAGATAAGATGGTACTTGATGAAATCAACAACACATCGCAATGGGTAAGAGGATTTGAGACAAGACTCGGTTGAAAAGAGAAGAAAACTTGATAAGATGAGAGAACTTGAAGATGTGACACAATACTCCGGTTAAATGGATAAGAAAAGAACACGATCCTCACAAAACGAGGTGATGGTTGAAGAGCACAACATCACAATGCCTCTGGAAGAAAGAATAGAAGATAGACCACTGGAATAACAGAATGTAGGAGAAAATGCAAACTTCTGCCACAAATGAGCTTGGAAATCACCCTTCCAAGAAAGTTATAACGGAGTTGTTGGAAAACCAACAACGAAAAGAATAAGCTTGTGGCGGTCTTATGAAAACATCTCAACATTCTGAGGTGACAACCGGCCACTAACGGAAACAATTGCTTGCTTGAGATCAATGAAGATAAGAGAAACTTCTTCCACCAAGATGATAGAGATATAACTTGGATCATTAATAAGCACCAAAATAGCAACATTCCTTAGGGAAGGCTTTAGGTGAAAACATGACACAAGATAAATCCAACGAAGAGATTGATGGATTTAAAATACCTCATTCTTGACAACAATAAGAATCATGAAACATGAAGGAAATTGTCAAGCGTGACATAACACCATCTCAAAAGATAAGTTAGAAAGAATTGCACTTTGGAATGCAAGATGAAGAATACTTGAGCTTCTCAAAACAAAACAAGTGTTGAGCATCATGTTTATTTAGAGTAAAGCTTGGTGGATCTTAACTTCAAGAGAAATCTTGATGAACAAATCAAGAATGAAAGGAATCATTGACGAACCATGATGTAGAGCCTCCATGAAGAACTCCGGTAATAAAAGGATGATACAAAGAAAAAAGAAGTTGAAAACACAAGGTGAATCCTTGCAATGATAAGATGAAGCTTTGAAATGATATAGCTGAGAAAACTTTGAACTCCGGAAAAGAAAAGATGAAGCATCTCGAACCGAGAATGTGATATGATGAACAAACTCCGGAGAGAAGAAATGAACAACTTGTAATCAAGAACTTATTCGTCATGAATAATCTCCGGAAGAAAAGGATTGAATCACCTCGAGGAAATAAGAATAAGATTTATTGTATGCTTATCCTTCATCAAAATAAATTGATGACAAGCAATGGATTTGGCATACTGCTTATTCTCGTAGAAAGGATTAAGAGAGATTTGGCGTAAACTTGAGAAGGTATTGATTGAACCGCCGGTTGGATTGGAAAGAACGAATGAATTGATATGATAACCAAGGAAGAGAACTCTTGGAAAAACCACCGAAGAATTGAAAATGAACGTTGCAAAGGCACCATTCACCGGAAGAATTGGAAAACGAATGAAGATACTTGAAGGATTTAGATACAGGAGAATGAAGAGATCATGAACTGATTAGAGGATATTTGAGTGATGCACCGGTATGATTTGGAGAACGAAAGCTGAAATCTGAGAATGAAGAATTATGACATGATGGCCTTCGGAGGAAAGAAATGGAAACAACTCATGAAATGCTCCGGATGGGTTTAAAGAATTCTCACAATCGAAAACAATTATGAGAGGATGGCATCAAGCCAGAACCATGAATCTTGAAGAGAATAGAGCAACATTAAAGAGAAACTCTTCTTCGGTCTTCAAATGATGAGAATGACAACGAGAAACACCACCAAGAATTATTGAGGCACACCGGAAGAATCAAAAGCGAAGAGATTGAGCCAACTATGAAAAGAATTTGGAAGAGATCTTGGAGAAAAACATTTGACTGATGACAACTCATTCTTACGTCAAACTTGGAAAAGAATTTAGGATAGCTCTGGGAAAATAGAAGAGTCAGGTAAGATCCTGGGAAAAGACCTGTGGGTTAGGGCCCACTCAAAAGAACACCGTTGATAAGATTTAAAAGAGATGTTGCACCGGTTGAATTAAATGACTTGAATGAGATACCAATCTCGAAAGAGCTTGAACGAATGCAGAGTGGAAAACACGAATCTTCAAGATATCTTGAGCACTACGGAATAACAAATAGCGAGAAGTAGAATGATAATGAGGTGCTCCGGTATGAGAAGACATTAAAATGAGGAAAAAGGAATGATCAACAAAACTTGACTTGAATCCACCGGAGAAGAAACAACAATGAAGGATGATGAACTTGAAACTGTTGAGCATCTTCATGGGAAATTCACCGGATAAGAATATTGATTGAAAAGAATGAAGAGACTTCACAAGAATAAATGGATACTTGATTAAGAAATCTGTGTCCTTGAAGAAAAAGGGTGGGTGGGCGGGAAAAATAAAGGCAACTTGGAGACGGATGAAACAAACACCGTTGAGAAAACTTAGAATTCATCTTGCGGATGGGGAGAATGATGGGATCAACTCGAAGAGAAGCGCACCGATTGGAAAAGAATTGACATGACAACCTCAATGATCAAGAAGGATTAGTATTCACATAGAAATATGAGAACACCAATTAGGGAAGGTATGGATTCAACATTTGACATCGAAGCAACTCGAATACCACAGATAAAACAAAACAAAGGATTGGCTTGCAGAATAAGCCGGAACAAACATATGATAGAGATTTCGTCCGAAGTTTTCGTGGTGGGGCCTACACGGGCTCAATCGTACAGCACCATCATGTACAAGGCAAGGCACATGACATACTGAAGCGTCCCAGTCGGCATAGCCAAGGACTCTTTAAGACACAACGAGACCATTTGTAAAACCAACCGTGAATAGGCGGACCACTAGACGTCGAACCCCAATTTCATATCATACATCCGTCGGAAAGATATCCTAAGAGCTACTTGAATTCCCACCTATGAAACTCCGAAACTTTACGGTTATGCAATCGGTGTTGGGGATACAGGAGCAATAATATATCTCACCCAAACTAACAATCCCTACATCCAATTGTATCCATCCTTCAACACATAACCAAGAAACCTTCGAAATCGTCTACCTCAACCTTGAAAAGCATCCGTTATACGAGTCATGGCAATACTCCGTACTCACCTCAAGATTGGGTTAGCAGGATTATCTCACCAACAAGCGCATAAAAGAGATTTTCGATGTCGGCGTACTAAACTCGGTATTCGAATCGCAACGATAAAATTATGACGACAACACCTCGAGCTCAACTCCCGGGACACCGCCACAACCCCTAAATGACAGGAGGCACCAAGACAATGTTGTCATCATAAAACCATCGAACGATTCCAAGATACCAGCGTGATCCTAAAAAAATTTTAGTGAAATTTGAGAAGAGAAGAGTCAAAACTCTCGTCAGATACCTCACCGAAGGTCAAGGACTGGGAGTAAAAAGAATTCCTAACTCTCCGATATATAATTCCTAAGTGACTCAAAACATTTTCTAGACACAACTCGCCACTAAAAACGATCAAGCAATGGGGCTCCTAAGGTCGGGGAAGGCTCTGATTACCAACTTGTCACGCCCTCGATGCGGCTATATCTCCCACGTGTCGAAGCACGACTTAGAGGCATAACCGCATTGAAAGCAATGTCGCAAGTGAGGTAATTTTCACACAACCCATGTATTACATAAGGGAAAGAGATACATAGTTGGCTTACAATCGCCACTTCACACAATTACATGAATAAAGCATTACATCATCCAGATACAATCAAGGTCCGACTACGGAACCAAAATAAAAGAAGAACCCCAATTGCGACATAAAGGTCCCCGATCGACCCCAAGCTGGGCTCCACTCTTGATCAACTCAAACGAAACAACACAATGAACAAGATCTTCATCGAGCTCCTCCTTGAGCTTGATTGCGCCACCTTTCGGTAACATAGGCACCGCAAACTGGTTTTGAAGTATCTGGTGAGCCACGAGGACTCAAAGCAATCCCATTACCATGGGTATCAAGACTAGCAAAGCTTAATGGGAAAGGAAGGGGTAAAATGGTGAGGTTGCAGCGGCGACTAAGCAAGTATGGTGGCTAACCAACGCAAAGGAGAGCGAGAAGAGAACAAGCGGAGCGGTCGTCAACTAGCAATGATCAAGAGGTGATCCCGAACACCTACTTACGTCAATCATAACTCGAAACCGTGTTCACTTCCGGACTCACGAGAAGAGACCATCACGGCTACACACTCGGTTGATGCGTTTTAATTCGGATCAAGTGTCAAGTTGTCTACAACCGGACATTAACAAAATCCCATCTCGCCACATAACCGCGGGCACGGCTCTCGAAAGTTTATACCTGCAGGGTGTCCCAACTTAGCCCATGACAAGCTCTCGCGATCATCGGCGAATAGACCTTCACCCGAGACTCTCCGATCGGACTCGGAATCCGGTACATCAAGACATTTCGACAATGGTAAAACAAGACCAGCAAAGCCGCCCGATGCGCCGACAATCCCGATAGGAGCTGCACATATCTCGTTCTCAGGGCAACACCGGATGAGACATCCTACGAGTAAAACCAAACCTCGAGTTGCCCGAGGGGCCCCAGATCTACTCGGTTCGAACCAGCACTTAGACAAGCACTGGCCCGGGGGGGCTGAAATAAAGATGACCCTTGGGTTAATTACTCCCAAGGGAAATATAGGTGGTGGTGAGGCAAATGGTAAAAGGCAATGTTGGGCCTTCTTTGGACAAGTTTTATTCAAAGCGAACTGTCAAGGGGTCCCATAAATCACCCGACCGCGTTAGGGACGCAAAATCCGGGAACATAACACCGGTATGACGGAAACTAGGGCGGCAAGAGTGGAACAAAACACTGCATAAGGCCGAGCCTTCCACCCTTTACCAAGTATATAGATGCATTAATAATATAAGAGATATTGTGATATCCCAACATAAACCACATCCACCATGGAGAAATCTTCAACTTCACCGCAACTAGCAACGCTATAAGAGGGCTGAGCAAAGCGGTCACATAGCCAAACAACGGTTTGCTAGGAATGGTGTCAAAGGTTAGGGTTCATGGCAATTTGGGATGGCTGGACAAGCAGTAATAGGTAGCGCAGCATAGCGAAAGAACGAGGCAACTAGCATAGCAATGATAGTAGTGAGATCCAGGGTAGCGGTCATCTTGCCTGAGATCCCGCAAGGAAGAAGAGCGAGTCCATGAAGAAGACAAACGGTCGAAGTCGAACGGATCCTCACAACTCCGGAACGGAACCGAAGCTAACGAGAGAGGCAACCCGGAAAGAAACAAACAACATAGTAAACAACCATCGATAATCATGGCATGATGCACAACCAAGTATGATGCATGTCCGGTTTAATGAGGCATGGCATGGCAAAATGCAACAAACAACACTACAAATTAAGTGGAGCTCAATATGCAACGAGTTGCATATTGACGAAACACCACATCAATTATTTAGTTCTCTCTTGTTTAAGCTACCCAACAATATTAAATGTTGTTAAACATGGCAAGGGGTGAAACATAAGAACACTACCTAACTAGGCAAGTTTAAATGAGTAGGAAGAACAAACAACAATTAGGAAAATCCCCATGTGCATATTTTAAGGTTTGGTACTGTTCTGCCCTAAACACAATTTTAGAGTTCTTAAACATGCAAGATGAGTGCACCATGTTAAACTAGGCAAAATTCTACCCCATTTACATATAAAGTTTATTAAAATCGAGTTACGGTTATTTAGTTATGAAATAAATCATTTTAACATGGCAATTTAGCAAATTAACACAAACAGCATTTTAAACATTTTAAACATGGATGAAAATGGCATATTATGAAACTAGATGAAATTCTAATCATTTTACATATATAAATTATTTTAATCCGATGCACGGTTTGTGAGTTATTAAATGCATGAAGTTTAGGGTCTAATCTGTAAAACTGCAATCTCAGGAATAAAAGCTAAATCGTCCAGATCTGGAAAAAAAACGATGCGGGCCGAAATAAGCTGGCCCAACAGGACGGAAAAAAAAAATAGAGGCGGGCGCTGGGGTGTGGCCTCACCCAGTGGCCTTGGGCCGGTTGAGGAAGAGTAGGCCGGCTTGGGCCTGGGGTGCGGCAGAGGCTTGGCTGGGCCACGGCTCTCGTGTCGCTGGGCCTGAGGAGAGAAGGTGGCCCATGCGGGGATGGCGGCCCAAGCGAGCGAGCGCAGAGTCTGTCGTCCTCCTCGTGCACCCGCACGAGCAGGGAGGCCGGCGACGGAGGCATGGCCATGGTGTCCGTGGAACCAGAGGAACTTGGCGCAGGACGACGGGAAGGACGGATGAGGCGGATCCGGTCCATGGCCATCGGGTCCGGTGAGGAGCGTGCGGGCGGGCGGCGGTTGACTTGGAGCTCGGCTCCCATGGCCTTCCGCAGAGAGAGGAGGAGAGATTAGGGAGAGACGGCGAGGAAGGAGAAGGAGGGAGCAAAGGCGCGCGACTGGCGGGATCTGCACCGGGCGGCAGCGGTCGAACGAGCGGCGTGGATCGGGAGCTGGGCAGCGCAGCTCGGCTGTAGGCCTCGCGAAGCCGCGGGCGGCGGCTGGTCGCTTCCGGCCCATGGCGATCATGGATGGGTTTTGCGGGCGCGCGCGAAGTGGGGCACCGGGAGGCGACGTGGCGGACGGGGTTGGTTGAGGGCGGCGGCGAAGCGGCGTGGCACAATGTAATTGGCCGGAGCGACGTGGCGGCGGGGTGGACACGTCCCCGGCGGGTCGGACGTGTCCATGAGCGGAGGAAAATTTAGGGTTTCGGGACCCGGTTTGGACGGGGAGGTGTTTATATAGGTAGAGGGAGCTAGGAGTGTCCAAATGAGGAGCGGTTTTGCCACGCGATCGTGATCGAACGACCAAGAGCATGGAGGGAGTTTGGTGGGTTTTGGGCCACTTTGGAAGGGTGTTGGGCTGGAAACAAAGAGGGCTTTACGGTTACCGGTTAACCGTTGGAGTATCAACGACCTCCAAATGGCACGAACTTGACAGCGGTTCACGGTGGTATACCAAGGCGCTTGGCAAACCTCGGCCATTCCGAGAAAGTTTAATACCCACACACGACAAGAGAGAAGAAGGGGACGCCGGATGACATAGGAGTGCCGGATTGCAAAACGGACAACGGGGAAAAGGCTCGGATGCATGAGACGAACACGTATGCAAAATGAAATGCACATGATGACATGATATGAAATGCATATGATGACATGGTGAAATGCAACACGCAAGCAATGACATGGCAACAACGGCAAATAACTGGCGGACACCTGGCGCATCGGTCACGGGGCGTTACAATATTGGGCATAAAAGAATCTATAAAGATAGATCAAAATGTCTGGCTGAGCTAAAATAAGTTTATATATTTTGATAAAGGTTTAAATAGAGAAAAATGTTCTCTCTCAATGTCATATAACTCGATGCTTATGTGAATCAATTGATAAGCATGGATAGATGAATGAATTCATCTTGATAGCTATGATATATATATAAGGGCTAAAGAGTTTTACTAAGTGTTAGTAACAGATATCAAGGATCTCAACATAATAAATGTATTGTTTTGAGAATATGAAGTTAAAGTTCATTATTAAGAATATATGAATATCAACTTCATAATTGATATAATTAAGCTATGATAATTACTTGGAATTACTTGATGAACAATATTGTTGATTCTATTGCGATGGGCATATGTGTTTTGAAAACATTAGAAGTTTAAATATTGTTTGAATCAAGAAATGTCTTTACAAAAGTTGTAAACCCATAAACATTAGATTATGAATATGGATAATTAAGAAGAGTCTTGATATAAATGGGTGGATCCAAAGTATGATGTGAATATAATCAAGAATAGTCTTGATATAATTGATGTGATTCCAAGTACAATGAGTCCAATAATATTTTATTTTGAATAAAATGTTATAGCTCAAAGTAAGATGGATTGAGATCCTTAAAATCAGATAAGACTAACACAAATATTACAATGTTTTGAATATGTCAAAACTAATGACAAAGGCTCTACCACAAGCAAAGCATGAGCAACACCAGATAAGCCATATGTGTTTTAAAGACCATGCAACTAGACTATTGACTCTAGTGCAAGTGAGAGACTGTCGAAAATATGCCCTAGAGGCAATAATGTTGTATTATTACATTTCCATTATTCATAATTAAAAGTTTATATTTTATGCTATAACTGCTATGATCATGGAATATGCGATTCGGTGGAAAACTCATATGCATGTGTGAAATGATAAACAGTTAATAATAGGTTCCCAATCTTGCCTCTAAGACTGGCTCAAGTGTTGTTGCTGATCATGTTTTTCGGATCTTAGGATATTGTTAAGTCTAACGATAGTCCTAAAACAACATTGAGGGTTGACGTTAGAAGAATGATCATATTGAATCGACCTCTCCAAACTTATTTGTTATACTTTGTAATTATATCGTCTGAAATAATTTGTTATAACATAGAGTGCTAGCATGTGTTTTAGTTCATCAAACCATGAGAGTGTCTCGGTCACTTCCTACCATACGGTGGTCTTTGGGGTTGCTCAAACGTCATCTGCAACAAGGTGATCATAACGACAAATTTTAGGATCATCGGAAAGTTTGACAAGTGACCAAATAGCTCGAGAGTGGGATTTGCTCCTCTAACGATGGAGATATATTCTTAGGGCTCTCTTGGTGTGACAACATCCATCATCGTCTGGCCAGACACAGGTGACTACGTCACAAGGATGCTAGAACACGTTAACAAGAAAGAAGAACAAAACCGGTAATGGGAGCAACGGTATAGTGAGCATGCGATGACTCAGGAGGATACCAATGCACACCGGGTTTTGCAAAGTATCACCAAGTAAAGGGAACATCACATGATAACCAAAGGTTCACTTGAATATCATTCTGTAATCATAGGGACCGATATGGATGTCCACGGTTCCACTGTCGGTCATTAAAAGAAGGAGTTTCGTTCATGTGTATGATTTACCGAACCTATGGGGTCACAAGATTAAGGTAATAACGATCTGCTGAGTGTCAGTAGTGGGGGAGTGATGAGAATATATTTGTGAAATTGTTTCATTAATATCCCAAATAGCTTCGAGGGGTCCGAGAAGCGTTTCAGGGTCACCGGAAGTGTTTCGGTGAATATCAGGTAATATCAGGTATTACCGATTAATATATATAGGTGGAAAATGTTTCCAGGAATGTTAAATTATACACACACAATGCTTTGAATTTTTTAGAACAAATATATATTTAATTTAATATCAATGGCCTTAATAAGGCCAAGAGGTGGAAAAGGAATTGGGATAATTGATTTTATACCCTTAGTTGGGTCACACTCGACAGGTTTACCCCTAGTTTTTCAACAATTGCGGTTTTGCCCAACTCACTTCACTCGCCTTGTGCTTTTGCCCTTCCGGGGCGGTTCCGACCAATCATGGTTCGCCATGTGGCGACTGCTCATTGGTCGGAACCGCCCCGGAAGGGCAAAAACACAAGGCGAGTGAAGTGAGCTGGGCAAAACCGCAATTGTTGAAAAACTAGGGGCAAATCTGTCGAGCATGACCCAAGTAGGGGCACCAATACAATTAATCCAAAGGAATTGGGCCACAAGGGCCTAAGTAGGAAGGCGCCCCCCTTTCCTTGGGTGGTGTGGGGGGGGGCGAATTGGACAAGGGGAGGGAGTCCAACTCCCTCTCCCTAGGCCGACTAATAGAGGCAAAGGTGTCCCGTCTTTTGATGAGATGGTGGCTATCGTTTTGGAGGAAGTCGACTTTAACGATCTGACTACGAACGTGCGAGGACGTCGCGCCTTAGCAATCGCTAAACCATCTCCAAGAGGTTATTGACCACGCCGGAGCACGATCAACCTGACCACGAAGGTCTGTTTCCTGCAGGCAAACGAAGAACAAGCAAGAAACTAAGATTGCAATCTGGATATTGCGAATATAAGAGGAAAGCTTTATTGCTCAAGGTGGGGTTCTGTGACGCCTTTGTTTGGTCGTTGAACACAAGCGAAGTACGCGAAGTTGCAGCTATGGCGAACTTTAATCTAAACAAAACCCAAACTCTAAACGATGCCCTAAGGGTTGTATATATGGAGGACAAAGGGGGGAATTTCGTGGCCCTTGGTGGAGGGGTCCGAAATCAACCCTATCTCTTGTTTCCCCACACATACGGACTCTAAAAATAGCCTATACTTATGTATTTCGAAATTACATGGGCTGGCCCAATAATAAGGTGACGTGACACCTAAAATAGCCTCGGGACGAAATTTATGAAGTGGCATCTTGTATATTTCGTCCAAGGCTTCATGCACCCATTATGGTGGCTTCATAGTCTGAAATCATCACTTGTAACTCCGTTCTTGTTCCCCTTAGCATGCCATCATCTCCATGCTTGTTCTTGCTCCAATGTTCATCCTTCTCCAAGCTAGGCCCTTCATTTGTAAGCAAAACAAATGTATCCAATTTAGGCAGCATCATATTCTCATGAACATTAGAATCATTACCAAGAAACGAAAGTACCTGGTAATTTAGTTGGCGTGCGCGAGCTCTAGTAATTGGTCCAGTATGTATAGCAGCAGGGGCTGTGGCTGTAACAATGGTATTGATGTCCTCAACATCGACGCCCCAAGGGGGACTTTCCTCCTTGGTGGCTGCCCTCTCCTCCTCCTCCAACCTATATATACTAGGGGATTTTGCTCTATTGGAGACACAAGTTCTGGAGCCTCCTCTAGTTGATCTAGTTCTAGTTCTAGCTGGTCCTTGTTGACTAATTAGAGCTGCCCCTAGCCACCTCTAATCCTCATAATTAGTAGCCCCGTGTGGTTCTAATCTCCTCCCTCTAATTCTCCGGCGATGATTAGCTCTAGATGGCGAAGCCTGTCGGATCGTGAAGACCGTACGCTTGCAACCAAGTAGAGAGGACGTGCTTTCGGTCTCCAGTTCGAGGGATCGTTCGAGGGCGGTTCGCGGGATCGTCATCGACGTTCGATGGACTCCAAGTACGATCTTCACTGACTCATCTACTTCCGCCGCACTCCGACGTCGGTAACGATCATTGATCCAAACCTGATATGCATCTTCATATTGTTGATGGGTGTTTGTAGGGCGATTTTTGTTTGTTTTCTACTACGTTTCCCAACACAACTCCCTATCATTGTCCATGGACACATTCAGACATGTCTGCGGACATCTATTGTGTCTATTTTGGTATGGTGCATCACTTTGGAGTTGTGACACGGGCACTTCTATTGGCTAAAATAAAAATTGCACCTTGGGCTATGGCGGTCTGCCAACGAGTCATAGAGATAGTTGTACATGGGATGCCCCAATGTCTTCCTTATAGCGAGACATATGGTGCCTCGCCTGAAATGAGCATGAGACTGGTCGGCCCAGCGAGCCTCAAAAGCACATGTTTTTTCACCATTTTTTCACATTTTTTGTTTTTGTTTTTTGATTTATTTTTTCTCACTTTTGTTTATGCTTCCAAGTATTTGAAATATATTTGTATTACATTTTTTGGAAAAAGGTCAATCATGCATTTAAAAATGATAAATATGTATGAAAAAATATTTCTGATGTATACAAAAATATATTCCAAAAATATATTAAGTGTGTGACAAAAGTAGACATAAAACAATATAAGTTTTCAAAAATGTTAATAATGTATAGAAAATGTTATACACGTATATTATATATACAAAAAAGTATGATCTGTATGGGAAAAGTAGACATGAAAAATATATGTTTAAAAATATTAATCATGTATTTGGTAAATAAAAAGTAAAGTATATTAAATGTTCACGATGTATAAAACATGTATATATAAAATGTTCCTGATGTATAAAAAAGTAAAAAAAAAGTCATAAAAATATTTGTTTTACAAAATATTAAATATGCATAATTTTTATTGCTGATGTATACAATTTTTTGCATTGTGTATGAAAAAGTAGACATAAACATATATATAAGTTTTCAAAAATAATAATCATTAATATAAAAAGTATTCCTAATGCATATGAAAATATAAAAAAGCAAAAACAACAGTAAAACAAAAAAAAGGAAAAATGAAGAAAATCAAAGGAAGAGAAGCAAAAAGATAGTGAAAACTATAAAAGAAACAAAGGAAAACAAATAAAAAAGAAAAATTAGGAAAAATCTTGAAAGAAAAGTAATAAGCTGAAAGTGCAACTAATCCCCGGGTGGTTTTGGTAATTAATAACAACATATATATCATTGAACTAATAGTTACTTGAGAATCATTTGAGAAAGTTCGATGATATGGGTATGGCAAGGATCAAGAAGTGGACCCTCAAAATGCTAAGGCAAGCATTGGCAAAAGCTCAAGACTCCATTTTTGGTTTAGTGATCCAAGATCACATTGAGTCCATAGGAAAGCCAATACTATTAAAAGGGATGAGGTTATGATGATGATCCGTTGCTCAAGTGCTTAGTGATACATCTCCTAAACTATCAAGAACTTTCACCGCCATATACACTCATAAGTAATCTCCGTCCCACCGATATTCCAAACTCACCACACCGAGATGAACCACCTCACCATAAAGCCAAACCCTAGAAATCTCGGATTTTCCGATTCGAACTCGGTCTCACCGAAACTTGAGTTGCCAAGCTTCAGAATCTTCGTCATCAAATCGGTGTCACCGAGATGATGAAGTCGGTCCCACCGAGATTGGCAAGCTCTTGTCTTTGCACGAATCGGACTAACCGAGATTGTATTTTCGGTCCCACTGAAAATCCCAACGCTCACATTATTTGAACTTTCGGTCTCACCGAGTTGTCAACTTCGGTCCCACCGAGATTGGTCAAATGTGTGTAACGGTTGGATTTTGTGTGGAGGCTATAAATACCCTCCACCCCTCTTCATTCGTGGAGAGAGCCATCGGAAAGAACTACCACTCCTACCTTACATTTCGAGAAGAGAACTACCTACCCTTGTGTTGAGATCAAGTTGCTCCACTCCCACCATATGAAGCTTGATCTCTAGCCTTCCCAAGTTGCTTTCCACTCAATCCTTTCTTCCACCACAGCCAAATCGGTGAGGAGAGTTGAGTGTTGGGGAGATTATCATTTGAAGCACAAGAGCAAGGAGTTCATCATCATCAACAACATCTATTACCTTTTGGAGGGTGGTGCCTCCTAGATTGGTTAGGTGTCGCTTGGGAGCCTCCGTCGAGATGTGGAGTTGAACCAAGAAGTTTGTAAGGGCAAGGAGATCGCCTACTTCGTGAAGATCTACCCCGAGTAAGGCTAGCCCTCCGTGGGCGTAGGCCATGATGGAATAGACAAGGTTGCTTCTTCGTGGACCCTTCGTGGGTGGAGCCCTCCGTGGACTCTCGCAGCCGTTACCCTCCGTGGGTTGAAGTCTCCATCAACGTGGAAGTACGATAGCACCACCTATCGGAACCACGAGAAAAATCTCCGCGTCTCCAAAATTGCATTTGCTCTTCTCCACCTCTCTTTACTACATGTGCAATTTACTTTCCGCTGCCTATACTCTAGAATTGCATGTGTAGGGTGATGCTTGACTTGATCATAATTGTGAATTTGCCAAAAACTGTTCTTTGTCAAAAGGCAGATATTTTATATTGTCAAGTAGTCTAATCACCCCCCTCTAGACATACTTTCGATCCTACAAGTGGTATCAGAGCTTTGGTCTCCATTGTATTGGTTTCCATTGCATTGTACTCCATAAGCTTGGTTTCACAACCTAGGAGAGTATGGCGTCTAGTGAGGGTAATTTTCGTAGAGGTCCTTACTTTGATGGTACAAACTTTGCTAGTTGGAAGCATAAAATGAAAATGCATATTCTTGGCCATAACCCAGCCGCATGGGGCATTATTTGTGTTGGTATGCAAGGTGAATTCTTGAGGAAGGAAAAGTTCCGGATCGCGAAGTTACAACGGAAGAATTGCGGATGTTGCAAAACAATGCTCAAGCTTGTGACATTCTCTTCAATGCCTTGTGTCCCGAGGAGTTCAACAAAATCAGCCGTCTTGAGAATGCAAAAGAGATATGGGATACTTTGGTTGAAATGCACGAAGGTACCGAGTCCGTGAAGGAATCAAAGCTAGATGTTCTTCAAGGTCAACTTGACAAGTTCAAGATGAAGGAAGGTGAAGGAGTCGCTGAAATGTACTCTAGGCTTGCTCTCATCACAAATGAGATTGCCGGCTTAGGAAGCGAAGAAATGACCGACCGATTCATCATCAAGAAGATTCTCAGAGCTTTGGATGGAAAGTATGACACCGTGTGCACTTTGATCCAAATGATGCCAAACTACAAGAATCTCAAGCCAACCAAGTCATTGGAAGAATTGTTGCTCATGAGATGACACTTAAGGATAAGGAAGAGCTTCACAACAAGTCAAGTGGTGCTTACAAAGCTACAAGTGATGCTCCCACAACCTCAAGTGACAAGTTAGTTTCCAATGAAGAGATAAGCCTAATGGTCAAGAACTTCAACAAATTCTACAAGAGTAGAGGCAAAGAGAGAAGCTCAAAGTCTAGGTCATATGATGAAAAGAGATCTTCTAGTCGTGATCGAAACTGCTACAATTGTGGAAGACCCGGACACTACTCAAATGAGTGTACGGCTCCCCACAAGAGAAGAGAAGAATCTCCAAGAAGAAGAAGCTCAAGAGATGAGTCACCTCGGAAAGAGAGAAGGAGTAGAGATGATCGTTATGAACGAAGACCCTCTCGGAGAAGCAAGGATTCAGAGAGGAAAGACAAGTCATCAAGGAGCTACACAAGAAGAAAACATCAAGCTCATGTAGGTGAATGGGTCTCCGGCTCCGACTCCGACAATCAATCCGAAAGAAGCTATCACTCCAACTCCGACTACAGTCAAGATGAAGGTGTTGCCGGTCTTGCTCTCGTGTCCTCCAACTCCAACTCCTACGACTTATTTGATTCACCAAATGAGGGAATTGGAAGATGCTTCATGGCTAAAGGCCCCAAGGTATCACACCCTGAATTCATTGACTTTGATAGTGATGAGGATGACTTGCTTGGTGAAGATGAGCTCTTACATGATAAATCTAGTGAACCTAGTAATGATGAACATGCTAGTAGTCTTTATAGTCGAGAAGAGTCGAATGACAATGCTATGAACGAGATTGAGCGTCTAACTAAAGAACTAAACACTCTTAAGTTAGCTCATGAAACAAATCAAGAAGATCATAGAGAGCTCCTAAGATCTCATGAGAAGCTACGCTTCGAGAAGCTCACTCTAGAGCAAGAACATGAGTTTCTAAAAGCAATCAATGACGATCTTCGAAAGAAGAGTTCTTCATATCTTGCCAAACGACTTCTCTTGTCTAATTTCTTGCCACCCATTAAGATTAAGCATGACAAGCATAAGAAAAATTCTTCCTCTAGTAGTAACAATAACCATGCTAAATCCAATGTTGTTGCTTCTAGTAGTTCTCTTGATTCCACTAACAATGTTTCAAGCCAAGTTACACTTGAGCAAGAAAATAGTTTATTGAAAGGGATTATAGAGAAAGGTGTCTACAAGAGCCTTGCCGGAAGCAAGAACTTTGAGGAAATTGTTCGCAAGCAAGGAAGGCACCGGAAGAATCAAGGAATTGGTTTTGAGCGAAAGTTCAACGCCGAAGGTGTCGAATGGGAAGAAGGTCAATATCCTACTCCACAGTTTGTTCTTCAAAAGGAGAAGTATAATCCTACTTCTTCCAATGTGGAACAAGCTCAAGATGACCTTCCACCACAAGACCACAAACTAAAAGGCAAGGACAAGCTTCAAGAGGAGATTGATGCATTTGTTGAAGCACCTCAAGCCATGGTCAAGTGGGTTCCCAAGGAAAAGTCAAGTTCTACTTCGTCAAGCTCAACTACAACCCCAAGGATCCCCATCAAGATGATGTGGATCCCGAAGAAGAAGAACTAGAAAGTTCTTGAGGGTGACTCCGCCAACATACTTCACTCACATTCATTTTGGCAAAAACTTGTGCAATCAACTTCCACATTGTGCACTAGTTCATGGAGTCACAAACCCTCTTGTTGGTAAGTCAAGGGACAAGGTAATCATTGCTTTCATGGACATCATCCTTTGTGAACTTCAATCTATGTCCGTGGATATCCTTGTTTGTTCCTTGTGGGACTAACCCATGTAGGTATTGAAAGTGCCCGAATCCAAAGGATTGCTCCCAACTCTTGATGATCTTCATCAACATTGAGCGTCCACATCTTCAACATCTACATGAAGTCTTCTACGACAACCCAAGGTTAGTTTGACCCTTTAAAAGGGGTTCTCACATCTAGGGGGAGCTTTGCTCTAAAAATTGAGCTAAAGAATCTTCAAATGATGTGAACACATCAATGCTTTATGTAAAAGTGGTAACCTCACTTGTGCTTAAACGATGAGTATGACCTATGATCAAATGTTCTCATTTGGCTCCTAAGTCAATATACTCATATAAAGATGACCTAGTCATCGACAAATTGTGTGATAGTAGCTAGAGTTTTAGTTGTGCATGTTTGACACATATTTCATTTGCTATCTTATTGTGTGAGCATGTTGGATGCATGATTTTATCCATTCAAGGACATCCATTTGTTGTTTTGGTCGTTTTGATTTTTCTGACCAAATGGATGGACAAGAATGCCTAAGTACCTCCCCTAGCTATCTATGCTTTCGTGTCTCAAATTCTATTCATGCTTACATCACAAATTTTGAACAAGTCATTTTGGACCCTCGGGTGAGGAGCACTTGAGCCACCGATCCGTCAAGGGCTAACTTCCAAAACCTTCTAAGTGATTTCGGTCAGACCAACTCACTCAAACTCGGTCGAACCAAAGCATTTAGATCGATCTAGGTTTTCACCTCGGTGAAACCGAGTTGTGATTTTCGGCGTGACGAAGTGCATAATCGCCAAAGAGTTATCCATCTCGGTGCCACCGAAGTTTTACAACTCGGTCCCACCGACAACAAAGGGGTATATATACTCCGAGGGCCGCGCGCATTGATTTCTTCTTCAAACGCTTCGCCCCCACACCCCTTGCTGCCGTCGCCTTGGTCTCCGGATCGTCGCTGTCGTCGCGTGTGCGCCCTCGCCTCAGGTCTCCGTCGCCGTCAACGGACATCTTCTCCGAGCCGTTGCCGCCGTAGAGAAACTCCACCAAGTTAGGGTGAGTTTTGATCCCACTCGTGCTCCCATCTCCGATTCAATGCACGATTGGTTTGCCTAGAATCTTGCCACGATTGAAATCTTCTGTACACAGATTAGTTCGTTTGGACTAGATTCGAGTAAAAGTTTTAGGTTAGGTTTCCATGAACACATCTCGGTGAGACCGATTTTACATTTTCGGTATGACCGATTTGGCCTATGGCCATTACCATCGCACCTTCGGTCCAACCGAAGTTGTGCAAATCGGTGTGACGAAATGAGGATTCTGTGAAACCCTAGTGTTTTCGGCAGATCGAAACCCACTTCGTCCAACCGAAAGTGGTGTGAAAGCTCTGTTTGAACACTTCGGATTCACGAATTTTAAACTCGGTCGACGAAATGTCTTCTCGTGAAAACCTAATACTAGAATTTGAACTCATTTTTTTGCAAAAACTTCGCAATTTGTGATGACTCTTCTTCTCTGCCTACACCTTATCTATTCACGGGTTGTCACCATGTCGGATGCGGTGGATGTCGAACAGGTCGAGACACCCATTGCAGATATTCCGAGGCGAGCACTAGTCCCGATCCCAAAGCAGCTCATCGATGATGGTGAGAGGAGTACACCAAGTGGTTTGCCTCCTGCAGCCACCAGAGCCAGAAAGAAGAGGAACTCAGATGATGAAGACTCAGATTTCGTTGTTGAGGAAGAGGTCACCTCAAAGCCTAAGAGGAAAGTTGTTGCCAAAGAGCTACAAGGTCAACAAACTAAGAAGGGCACCAGCAAAGTCAAGCAGTCAACTGTTGCTAAGAAGCTGAGTTTGGGAGAGGCAGCTGCAAGCAAAGTGAAGAAAACTTCCAAGAGAAAGAGATTAGTGCATGATGATGCAAAGAAGAGAAGATGAGGATGAGGAAGCACCCAGCCTCCTCGAAGCCTAAGCTCATGGGTGATGCCATTAAGGTGGAGCCACTTCAAAGCCCAAGCAATCTGCTCCAGCTAAGGCAGCTCCAAAGAAAGCCTCTTTGCCAAGCCCAAGAAGACGGTCAGAACATTCCAATATTCGAAAAGAACAAAGATGATGTGCCACCGGTGAGTCGGATGGTGAAGGACCAGTTTTTTTGAAACCGTCAAAAACTGCCACTACATAATGATGCTCATCCTCAAGCCGAGGATATGAAGGCAAGGAAAGATAGAGGTCTCGGGCTATGGAGACAATCGACCCATATGCCGTGAGGAGAAGAACTGCAGAGATCCTGTGTTTCACACCGAGAGAGCACCAAGACTTCTATGAGGCAGTGTTGATGGACAAGAAGCCCATAGTCGCAGACACAAGATATGTTGATTGGAAGTACATTGACAAATGAAGAGCACAGAGATTTCTTTCCACATGTGCATGAAAGTTTCACCGCTTGTGGTGTTGCAGACTTTGTAGGTCGAAGTTGACAAATTGGAACGATGAGATGATTATGCAATTCTATGCCACACTCATTTCTACCCGATGGAAGGATTGTGTGGATGGTGAAGGTCAAAGATTTTCTTCATCTGTTGAAGAATGGCGAAATTCAATGCTCCAAAGGCAACGAGAAGATGATATTGATGTATATGGGATTCCAAAGAAGAATCATGAATCCATGAAGAACATGTACAAAGAGGTTCCAGCAAAGGATTTGGGAATCTGGAAGCTCGGCTCAGTTTACTATCTCCAGGCAGGCCTACCTACCACCAATACCATTTTGAGGCATACCTTGATGCCCAAGTCTGGAGATCATCGCATGATCAGAGGATACTCTATCAACATGCTGCACATACTTGATGAGAAAGCACCTTTCAAGGTGATGGACTTGATGGTAGAAACCATTAAGAGGACTGCGGTGACGAAAAGGTCGTGTGGATTTGCCCGCAGATTCAGATGCTTATCAATGCCAAGTTTGGCACGGGCACATTCTTGTTGGATAGAGCACATTTACCGTTGCAGCGAGCATGAGGACAATGTTGTTGTGATGGATGAGGAGGATCCAACATCGATTGAAGGTCAAGCCAAGATTGAAGCTGCCAAGAAAGCCAAAGTCGACAAGGAAGCAAAGAGCAGCAGCAGCTAAACCAAAGAGCTTCGGAGAGCAGATTCTTGAAGCTACCCAAAGGATTGAACAACGCTGGCCAAGATCGTGCAGATCTCGGGAGAGCCTAGAGAGGATTGTAGAGGACAAGATCCACGCTCTGGATGTGAAGTCGATCAAGTGCAAGTGTTGTCAACAAGCTTGAGGCGGACATTGAGGAAGCAAAGCGGGAGAAGGAAGAGCTTATGCGTGAGATGCAGGATGACTTAGTCCAGATGCTTATCAACAGATCGCTCCGGTTCCCACAGACCCGATCATTGCTATTCCGATGGTGACACACGGGACTACAGACTTCAAAGACCTCCACAGTTCAGCTTGCTCCTACTCCAGCTCCAGCTCCAAAGTGACCACTCCTCCAAGCCAGACATCACTGAAGTCTTCGCCGATGTTGTCATATCCACTCCGACATCAACCCAGACGGAGCCGCCAAGAGTCCCGGTGACGCTTAGCTCTATGCTCTTCGAACTTTTGGTAACTTGTTGCCAAAGGGGAGAAATTGTATAGATCATAGGACTTCGAGAGAGAGTGTTGTTGTCTTTGCGCTTTTGCTCTTTCGTTCTTTTGCGGTTTCTTTGAGATACTTTTGGTTTTCGAGACATTCAGTGTGTTTGATACTACGTTTCATTCTACCTTAATGAGTGCTTGGTCATACTATGCTTTAATGTGTGCTTAATGCTTATCATATGCTATTCCTATCTTGTATGACCATTTACTCATGTCTTGGTGACTGGGTGCATGCTGTTCATTCTTATCATTTTGTGCGCTCCACCAAGATGTATGTGACATGGAAGAGTGACCCATGATCCTAATCGATTGTGCATTTGCATTCAAACGCAAATCTTAAATAATGCACAAATTTAGGGGGAGCTCTTGCTTATCACATACTTCTCAAAGCGACGATATTATTCATTGATTATATCCTTTGTCGAAGCTTTGATCTATATGTTGTCATCAATTACCAAAAGGGGAGATTGAAAGTGCAACTAATCCCGGGTGGTTTTGGTAATTAATAACAACATATATATCATTGAACTAATAGTTACTTGAGAATCATTTCGAAAGTTCAAGTGATATGGGTATGGCAAGGATCAAGAAGTGGACCCTCAAAATGCTAAGGCAAGCATTGGCAAAAGCTCAAGACTCCATTTTTGGTTTAGTGATCCAAGATCACATTGAGTCCATAGGAAAGCCAATACTATTAAAAGGGATGAGGTTATGATGATGATCTGGTTGCTCAAGTGCTTAGTGATACATCTCCTAAACTATCAAGAACTTTCACCGCCATATACACTCATAAGTAATCTCGGTCCCACCGATATTCCAAACTCACCACACCGAGATGAACCACCTCACCATAAAGCCAAACCCTAGAAATATCGGATTTTCCGATTCGAACTCGGTCTCACCAAAACTTGAGTTGCCAAGCTTCAGAATCTTCGTCATCAAATCGGTGTCACCGAGATGATGAAGTCGGTCCCACCGAGATTGGCAAGCTCTTGTCTTTGCACGAATCGGACTAACCGAGATTGTATTTTCGGTCCCACCGAAAATCCCAACGCTCACATTATTTGAACTTTCGGTCTCACCGAGTTGTCAACTTCGGTCCCACCGAGATTGGTCAAATGTGTGTACGGTTGGATTTTGTGTGGAGGCTATAAATACCCTCCACCCCCTCTTCATTCGTGGAGAGAGCCATCGAAAGAACTACCACTCCTACCTTACATTTCGAGAAGAGAACTACCTACCCTTGTGTTGAGATCAAGTTGCTCCACTCCCACCATATGAAGCTTGATCTCTAGCCTTCCCAAGTTGCTTTCCACTCAATCCTTTCTTCCACCACAGCCAAATCAGTGAGGAGAGTTGAGTGTTGGGGAGATTATCATTTGAAGCACAAGAGCAAGGAGTTCATCATCATCAACAACATCTATTAACTTTTGGAGGGTGGTGCCTCCTAGATTGGTTAGGTGTCGCTTGGGAGCCTCCGTCGAGATGTGGAGTTGAACCAAGAAGTTTGTAAGGGCAAGGAGATCGCCTACTCGTGAAGATCTACCCCGAGTAAGGCTAGCCCTCCGTGGGCGTGAGCCATGATGGAATAGACAAGGTTGCTTCTTCGTGGACCCTTCGTGGGTGGAGCCCTCCGTGGACTCTCGCAGCCGTTACCCTCCGTGAGTTGAAGTCTCCATCAACGTGGAAGTACGATAGCACCACCTATCGGAACCACGAGAAAAATCTCCGCGTCTCCAAAATTGCGTTTGCTCTTCTCCACCTCTCTTTACTACATGTGCAATTTACTTTCCGCTGCCTATACTCTAGAATTGCATGTGTAGGGTGATGCTTGACTTGATCATAATTGTGAATCTACCAAAAACTGTTCTTTGTCAAAAGGCAGAATTTTTATATTGTCAAGTAGTCTAATCACCCCCTCTCTAGACATACTTTCGATCCTACATAAGCCTAGTGTAAAACCGAAAACCGATGAGAGAAAATAGTAAGAAAAAGAAAGAAAACCGATGCAAAGATTGAAATACAGTGAAAATCAAGAAAGAAACAAAGAAAAATGAAAAAAACATATGAAACCAAGAAAGGAAACCTAAGAAAAAGAGAAGGAAAGAAATTTGAAGAAACATAATTCAAAAGAATGGAAACAGGAAAATCGAGAAAAAATATGAAGAAAATCGAGAAAGAAACAAAGAAATCAGAAAAAACAAAAGCGAATACAATAAATGAAAAAGAGAAAACAAACGAAAAAAACCAGAGCAAAATGCAACAGCGACCGTATGAACGCATGGGAGCCCCTTAGGGACCTCCTATTGTGCGCCTTCAGCGCCGCACAACCTAACTGGCGCTCGCAACAACGTCTGGGTGGGCCGGATCGCGATGGTGCACGGCGAAAAAAGTCCCGCAAAAATTTGCTGCAGACGGGATTCAAACTCAATCCAACAAGCTTACGCTCAACGCCATTGGCCACTTGACCAACTAGCTACAAGTGACTACTTACAGTTACAGCGCAGAACTTTTAAGAACAGCAAACTAGAATGGCTATTTATCACATAACATTTAGATGTTTCAATTATTTCAAAACATGTTCACAGAGTTCAAATGAAGTTCACGAACATGCAAAAACAGTTCGCGCATTCAAAAAAAAAGTTCATGTGTTCAAAAATGTTTGCATATTACAAAAAAAGTATACCAAAATAAAAAAGTTCACGAATTCAAAAAAAGTTCCTTTTATAAAAAAATCAATATATTTGGCAAACTCAAAAACTGTTTATGAGTTTAAAAAAAGTTCATTGATTTTAAAAAAAGTTCATCTAATATGAAAAAGTTCATCAAATATGAAAAAAGTTCATCAAATTTGAAAGAAGTTCATTGAATTGGAAACAAGTTCATCGGATTTGAAAAAAGTTCATCGGATTTGGAAAAAGTTCATCCAGATTGAAAAGAAGTTCATTGAATTAGGAAAAAATCACGATTTTCAAAAAAAGTTCATCGAAAAACGAAAAAAGTTCATCAAAAAATGAAAAAACTAGGAATTTGAAAAAAAAAAGTCATCATATAAAGAAGAAGAAAACATAAAACGAACAATGGAAAAAGGGAAAAGAGGAGCAAACAAAATAATTTTTTGAGGCAGCAAAGAAAATAATTGAAAGGATAGAAATTACCAAATCTGTCTAATTGACGTAGTGGTTAGCGCATTATTCCACCAAACCGGAGGTCATGGGATCGATACTTGCGTGCGCCAATTTTTTTCGCCTTACAAAGCATAGTTGGGCCGGCCCAACACGGACGCCTGCAGGCACTAGTTTGCAAAATGCACACAAACTGGCGCCTGCAGCGCTAAATAGGATTCGCCGCCCCTTAGAATTACTACGGTTATCCGAGTAGCACGTACCATCAAACAAACTATAACTGATTTAATGAGCCATTCGCAGTTTCACAGTTCAAATCGGTTTATACTTGCACATGCATGGCTTAATTTTTGAGACAAGCATATGACTACTGGCAGGATCAACCATATAGCACGTCCTTGGCGACGCCCAGCACGGCCATCTTAGGGGCCTTCAACGCCGTTGAACGCAATTGGCGCCCACTGCAGCGCCCTCGTGGGCTGGCCCAGTACCGCGCAGCGCTAGCCAAAGAAACACTAATCTTTTTTACTGCGATGAGGATTCAAACTCGTGTCGTTGCAATGCTGCTCACGCAGGCTGACCAACAGAGCTACAAGGTATTACTAACCAACAGTACCGCAAAAAACTTAAGAAATAGTTGAAGCCGTGCTCTTCCACAAAAAAAAGCTCACAAACAATAAAAAGAAGTTCATGAATTTGCTAAAAAAAAATAAAAGGTCCACGCACGAAAAATAAAAAACTTCACGGACATGAAAGTTCATGAAATTTTAATAAGATCACTAATTTAAGAGAACTTCACGGATTTGAAAAAGTTCACGATAATTTGGAAAATTTTCAAGAAAATACCAAAATAGTTCAAGAGAATTGAGAAAAGTTCATCAAAATTTAAAAATGTTCATTAAATTTGAAAAAAAAAATTCACCAATTTAGAAAAAAAGTTTAGCCATGTTTCAAAAAAGTTTGAAAACTTAAATAAAATTAGGAACTTAAAAAGTTCATCAATTTTTTTAAAAAAAGTTCATCGATTTTTAGAAAAGGTTCATCGGTTTAAAAAAGTACATCCAATTTGAAAAATGTTCACCGGATTCGAAAAAATGTTCATAGAAATTGATGAATTTATTCGTCGAATTAGAAAAAGAAAAAAGAAACAAAATAAAAAAGAAAAAAAGGAAAAAAGGAAAAGAAAGAAGAACAAAGGAATGAAATGGTTGTAGACAACCACATTGGTGTGATTGGTCTAGTCGGCTATTCTAGCTAGCTTGCACGAGGAGGTCGCAGGTTCGAAACCTATCGCTCAATCTCTTTTGCACCACTTTAAGAAACGAAAAGGGAAGCTGGACTGGCCCAGCTCGGCAGGAGGTGTGTGCCCGTTTGCGTGTGCTGAAGGGACGGGCACAAAGGGCGCCGAAATCACTAACTGAGAAGTACGTCTTCCAAAGATCAATCTCACCTCCCTAGATCGTGACAAGTGACGCGTTGTATGTGGGCGCAACCTGAATTTTTTTCCTTTTTCGTAGATCCGTTTATTCAAAAGGTTTTATTTCTTAAATCATGCATGCAAATGTTGAACCGTTTTCACTATTGGATTCCTCGCGTCAAGATCTTCAAAAACTATATCCCACATTGATAGGTTTCGGCAAAAAAATTCACGGAAAAGCCAAACGAAAAAACCAAACCGGGAGCACCTTCTTTCCCCTTTCCGGAAGCCGTTTCCGAGTGGAATGACCGCGCCACTCGCGGAAGCAAAACTGTGCCTCTCGCAGAAAAAAAGAGAAAACATGTTTTTTTGTTTCCGAGAGGCACAACACGGAAGATAAACCGTGGCTCTCATAAAAGGAAAAAGAAAAAGAAAACATTTTTTTCATTTCTGAGAGGCTCACGGAAGCAAGATCATGCCATTCGCGGAAGCAAAATCGTGCCTCCCGCAGAAGAAAAAAACACATTTTTTTCGATTTTGAGAGACACGGCTGTGCCTCTCGCGGAAGCAAAACCATGTCTTTCACGGAAGAAAAAAAATGAAAACACATTTTTTCCATTTCCGAGAGGCATGGCCCGAGCTCATCTGCACCCACGCCGACGAAATAAATCAAAACAAATACTAGAAAAATTCAAATAATTCCAATTTTTTTGTGCGGTAGAAAATTTGATGCGTGAGGTCCGCTCCAATTTTTAAATCATTTGGACATCTAAGCAGCTCCCAGCAAAAAAGACAAATTGGAGGTCCGTAAAAAAGTATACTGTTCATGTATTGTTTTGGCCTGATTTGTCAGATGTCCAAATGATTTGAAATTTTGAGTGGGCCTCACGCATCAATTTTTCTACCTCACAATTTTTTTGGATTTTTTTATTTTTTTGCAATTTTTTTCTAACCAGGTGCAGATGAGCTTGGGCACCGAAATGCTACGTTCGAAAAAATATATGTTTTCTTTCACGGAAGAAAAACCATGTCTCTCACAAAAGCAAAGCCATGCCTCTCGCGGAAATAAAAACACGTTTTTTTGTCTTCGAGCGGCACGACCATGCCTTTCGCGGAAGCAAAACCGTGCCTCTCATCAAAGAAAAAAAAGATGAAAATGTGTTTTTTCGTTTTCGAAAGCCACAGTCGTGCTCTCGCGGTAGCAAAACCATGCCTCTCGTGGAAGAAAAAAACGCGTTCTTCGCGCAATTTTTTTTATGAATTTTTTTGTCAAAAAGTTAAGAAAGAGCGGTGGAAAATTGAAAAGTTAAAAAAATTCAGGAAAAAAAAATTAAAAAACCGAAAACGCGTGTGAAAAAATAAAAAAATCCGAAGAAAACACCTAAAATGCGACACGTGGCGACGGCTGAGAGCGCGTCGAATGACGCGCTCTCAGCCTACATTGTTGCGAGGCTTCTGAGAAAATGCTCATCAACTAGTTGCTCCCGCAGGGCGCCGTTTAGGATTTGGCTGAACGCATCGACCAGGCCGGACGACCGAACGCACGAAGCAAAACTGTAAGCAGCTCGCTAGATCGGGGAAGAATTTAGGGATTCGAATTTGAAATTGGGGAAAAGTTTCAGTAGCTATCCACCCAACCACCCTCACAGCTATCCGATTACACCGGCCGAAGCCGTCATTCAGTTCCTAGCCAACTATTACAGGAAGAGATCGATCTCTATTTAAACCAGTGACCGTTAGCTCAGTTAACGGCCAGGCTGTAGTCGTCGAGCCAACGCGGTGGGTTGGCCGTTCGCTTGGGCCGCCGGGCCGGCCCATCTCCTTGATTGAATTGTACCGCGCCATCTTCTATTGCCGGATCCGCTACAGTCCGTTGATCGGCAATAGCTCGTTTCGACTGAACCAGTGGTTCAGTCCTTGTCTTGGCGACGCTGACATTGCCCTCTCCTTGTGAACCGGCTTGTCCCCAAGTCGGAGCGCGCGGGAACTCCTGCCTCAACGAGTCCAAGTCTTCCCAAGTAGCAGTGGCTGTTGTACCGTCACTCTAGAGAATTAAACCCTGCATCACTGTTTTGCGGCCAGACCGACGAACGCGACGATCCAAAACCTGAACAGGCACTTGCAGATTGGCTGTAGGAGAAGGTAACTGTGCTTGCAACCGAGTCATTGGGGGAATGAACTTTTAGCTGAGATACATGAAACACGGGGTGTATGCGACTGTCAGGAGGCAGCTCCAGTCGGTATGCAACATCTCCAATTTTGTCAAGTATCTTGTAAGGACCAAAATACTTGAATGAAAGCTTATGGTTGGCTCTTTTGACAACTAATGATTGCACGTAGGGTTGCAGTTTCTTGTCTGCCCGATGTTTCATTCTCTGCTGGACACGCAACAAATGTTGTTTGACTGAAGCGATCATCAACTGTTGGGAGTCCAACCACGTTTGGATATCAACGGGAGCAATTGTATCAGAAGCAGATATCCCAAAAAACCGTGGAGTGTGTCCATAAATGATTTCGAAAGGTGATATGTTCAGTGCAGAATGCCAGTTGGTATTGTACCAGAATTCACAAAAGTGACAACCATTTGCTCCACTTAGTAGGATGGGCACTAATGAAACATCGCAAGAAGCACTCAATTTGCTGATTTACTCTTTCAGTTTGACCGTCAGTCTCTGGGTGATATGCTGTACTCATGTTCAGTTCTGCTCCAGTTCTCGATATAAGCAGTTGCCAGAAAGTGCTAGTGAAAATGGGGTCTCTGTCACATATTATGAGCCTGGGAATACCATGTAACTTGTACACATTATCTATAAAAACTTCAGCCACTTTCTGAGCATTGAAGGGGTGTGAGAGAGGAATGAGATGGCCATATTTAGAGAATTTGTCAATCACCACTAGTATGCAGTTGTACTGGAAGGATGTAGGGAGACCTGAAATAAAATCCATGGACACTGTGTCCCAAGCTTTGGAAGGTACTGGCAGAGGAGATAGCAATCCAGGGTATTGAACTCTCTCTGGTTTAGCTTGCTGGCACACTAAACAGGACTGGACTTGAGTTTTGATGAAGTTTTTCATTCCTTGCCACCTGAAGAGGGAGATAATCCTTTTGTATGTGACTGGGAAACCAGAATGCCCCCCAACTGGACTAGCATGAAAGGCTGTAAAAATCTTGAGGTGCAGATCTGCATCAGGCCCAACCCAAATACTGTTCTTGTAACGAAGGAGACCTTGGCGCAGAGAGAACTGTGGCTTAGATGCAGGATCGATGGTCAGTTGTTGCAAAATGTCTTGTGTTTTAGGATCTCCAGTGTAGCTCTTAACAATTTCCAGCAGCCATGTAGGTTGTGCACAAGAGATCTGGTAAAGAGCTGTTCCATCAGGAGGTCTCCTGAAAAGTGCATTAGCAGCAGCATTAGTGTTTCCTTGTTTATACTGAATTGTGTAGTTTAAGCCCAGTAACTTAGTTAAACATTTCTGTTGCCAGGGGGTATGAATCTCTGATCCTGCAAGTGTGCCAAACTTTTGTGGTCAGTCTTGATAATGAACTGTTGCATCTGCAAGTATGACCTCCACTGATCTACAGCCAACAGAATAGCCAGGTATTCCTTCTCATAAACTGATAAACCTCTATTCTTGGGCCCCAAAGCCTTGCTAACAAATGCCAGTGGGTGTCCCTGTTACATTAGAACAGCCCCAATGCCATATTCACATGCATCTGTTTCTACAGTAAATGGTTTTGAAAAATCTGGCACAACCAATACTGGAGCAGATATTAGGGCTTGTTTGAGTACCACAAAGGCTTCTTCAGTGACACTGGTCCACACAAATGGCATTCCTTTCTTGAGAAGTTCAGTGAGAGGTTTGGCAATAATCCCATAGTGCTTGATGAATTTCCTATAGTAACCACTGAGTCCAAGGAAACCCATGACTTCCTTAACATTAGTTGGATTAGGCCACTGTTGGACAGCTGTTATCTTGGCAGGATCTGTAGATACACCCTGAGCAGAAATGACATGTCCCAAGTAAGCAATTTCCTGTTGAGAAAATGCACACTTTTGACATCTTAACTTTTCATTCTTTCTCCTTCAGGATTGTCAGAACCTGAGCAACATGTTCCAAATGTTCCTCAAATGTTTTGCTGAAAACTAGTATGTCATCAAAGAAACAGAGTACCCACTTTCTGAGCAGAGGAGACAGATCAAAGTTGATAGTGCCCTAAAATGTTGCTGGAGCTCTAGTCAAGCCCATGGTAACTACCAGGAACTCAAAGTGGCCATGGTGTGTTTGAAACGCAGTTTTGTACTCTTCCCCTGGAGCTAACCTTATCTGGTGGAATCCAGCTTTGAGGTCCATTTTGGTAAACCAACATGCTCCAGCTAGTTCATCCAACAACTCATCTATAATGGGCACAGGATATTTGCTCTTCAGGGTTTAGCATTCACATGTCTGAAGTCAATGACAAGTCGCCATTCTCCTTCTTCCTTTTTCTTGACCATGAGGACAGGAGAGGAAAAAGGGCTTTTGCTGTGTCGAATCATTCCCAATGCCAATAGTTCTGCAACCTGCTTCTCTAACTCATCTTTTAACTGGGGAGCAATCCGGTATGGCCTGACAGAAACTGGCCGTGCACTAGGGATCAGAGGAATGTGATGGTCTTGCATTCGTCGAGGAGGAAGGCCAGTAGGAGGTTGAAAGACTGTAGGGAACTTGTCCAATACTGCTTGCATTTCAGGACAAACTGAAGAAGTTGCAGAACACTGAATGAGGAACAATGATATCACTGTAAGTGCAAAATCATCAGGCAGCAGACCTTGCAAGGTAAGCTGATTCGCCAAAGTTCTTCGGGTGACATCCACTTACGAGTCGATCCACTTGCATAGGGCTATGTTGAGCCAACCAATCAAGACCCAAGATGCCATCATAAGTGGACAACTGCAATAGTCTAAAATCAGAAGAGAATTCAGCACCACAACAACTCCACTTACATTGTTGCAACATCTAAGAACACTGCAATGATGCTCCTCCTGCCACTGTAACAGAAACTGCTGTAGTATCCTGAATATCCACCAACACAGGAGCAAAAAAGTTGTAGATGAATGAGTGAGTACTGCCTGAATCCACTAAAAATACCATAGTGTGCCCTTGTAACTGAAGTTCCAATTGTAAGGACGAAGCATTGGGATCTTTTCCAACTGCTGCAGCTGACAACCGCATACTGTGAACGGAAGCTGTCTCAGACTCTGAACTATCTATCTGAGTGGATTCCCTCGACTGAACATGATCAATTAGTTCTTGGACAAAATGCAATTGAACTGTCGATTTACACACGTGATCGCGGGACCACTTTTCCCCGCAAATGAAACATAGCCCTTTGGACTTGCGGTAAGCACGCAATGCAGACCATTTGTCGTCAGCTGGTGTGGGTTTCAGAGTATTAGACTGTCGCCAATCTTCACTGACACGGGGGGTTGGGGGAAGAGGAAGTGGGAATGGACCTGATCGCACGCCTGCAGGCGAGTTGCTATGGGTTACCCCCTCCCCAAGCTCCTCGTGCAACAAGGCCAAGTCATATGCTGAATCTAGATCCTTAGGCTTCTGGAGCACCACTGCAACGCGAACCCCTGGTTTGAGTCCATCAAGGAAACGGGTGGTGTAGTGTAAGGTGTTGGGAATTTCCTCATATGCTGACAATTGATCATACAAATCCGCGAATCTATCCACATAATCTGAATCGTCTTGGTTTGGGCTATCTGGAAGAAATTGGGAAGTAGTTTCGTGTTGATTTACGCAAACGACTATGCAAACTACAATGTAATTGAGACCACGATATGTTTGGCGATTTTATTTGGGTCGACTCAACCACCGAGCATTTGCTCCTTCAAATTGAGGCGTCGCGATGAAATCCATCATGCGGCGGAGTATTCCAGTCTCGAATCGGTCTTCGCACCGTTACGCCACAACCTCGGATTCGCACCGTCGAATCGGGGTAGATCCGCGCGAACACCAAACGAAAACGCATCAGCAGCATCCGGATAACCCGCATCGCCGATGGAAGGAGAACGAGCACGGAAAGTGGAATCACGCGCACCTCTGACCGGAGGAGGGACATAAGTGTTATGTGCCTTCCCCCGGTGTTCCAGATCGACGCCAAGGGAGTCGGAGGCGGCGCCGCGACCACTCCCAGCCATCCATGACGATGAAATCTCGGCGCGCCCGGCTTGTTCCCGCGGCCGCTCGCCGCGGACTTGCTCGATCTCGAGGGCAAACTCGTCCCGTACGCCGTCCACCCGCGCCGACAGGAGAGCGTCGAGCGCCGTCGTGTTCGCCTGGATGAGCTTGTCGACGGCTTGGAGAAGGTTGTCGCCGTGCTCCTTGAATCGCTGGTCCAAGTCAGCGGCGAAATCCGCCCGCAGAAGCGCGTAGACGCCGTGCCCGTCCTCGGACAGCTTGTCCATCGCCTCCAATCGTCGCCGATCTCGCCACCGCGTCCCGTGGCGATGCTGCGGAAGCTCCAGGACCACCGAATCTGATACCAACTGTAAGCAGCTCGCTAGATTGGGGAAGAATTTAAGGATTTGAATTTGAAATTGGGGAAAAGTTTCGGTAGCTATCCACCCAACCACCCTCACAGCTATCCGATTACACCGGCCGAAGCCGTCATTCTGTTCCTAGCCAACTATTACAGTCATTCTGTTCCTAGCCAACTATTACAGGAAGAGATCGATCTCTATTTAAACGAGTGTCCGTTAGCTCAGTTAACAGTCAGGCTGTAGTCGTCGAGCCAACGCGGTGGGTTGGCCGCTCGCTTGGGCCGCCGGGCCGGCCCATCTCCTTGATTGAATTGTACCGCGCCATCTTCTATTGCCGGATCCGCTACAGTCCGCTGATCGGCAATAGCTCGTTTCGACTGAACCAGTGGTTCAATCCTTGTCTTGGCGACGCTGACAAAAACCATAATTAGCCGGCCTAATGACGCTCGAAGACGAAAAACCTTGAGGCAAGACGGAACGGAACGGAGCGTCGCACTAGGCGACATATAGCTCTGGTACGTTGAGGGTCCAGCAGCTTAAACCCTCGGTCCACCGCTGTGCGAACCCTCCTCCGCCCTTTCCCCTCTCCGTCGCGGGACGACGGTGTTTTCCAAGCTGAGGCGCTTCGTGGGCTCCATGGCGGCGGCGGCGCCGGTGTCCGGCCACCTCCGGGCGCGGTGCCCCTGCTCGCCCTTCCGCCACCGTCGGCCGGTTCCTCCGGCCCTTCCCGACCGAACAAGGTAGCTCCCTGTTGCGGGATTAATGAGGTTTTCGCTTTGGTTGGTTGCCTGCCTGCTCGTTTCTAGAAAGGTGAAAAGGATAAATACAGAAATTAAATTTCTTGTTGTTCGTGACCGCATAGAGTGATGTTTTCTTTGGTTCATGGGTAGGTGGCTATGTGATTATGCGCAGCTGCTATTCGCTAGGCCATATATCTCTGCATTGGATGTCAACACATTGTTCTTTATACATATATCATATAAAGCCCCATGATGAGGAACCAGCAAAGGCTGTCAGTTGTTCGCTTCTTGGGGTCGGGTGGGCATGAATAAGAGCCACCTTCGACGCCGCCCTGTCCTTTCTCTTGTCCAATGGCGGCCATAGCTGAAAGAAGACATGGTTTTGAAGATGCAATCATTAGGATGATTAATCATAACGTGCTCAATAATCAATTTATTCCGAATAGTCCATAATGCCGATTTGACAACTTATTAGTTTCAGATGTAATGTTCGTTTTTTTCTCTCTCTTCTTATCATAGTTAAGAATTTCAGTCCTATAAAATCTAATTTTCCAAATGTTTCTGGCTGACAGGCAACACTATTCCAATAGTTCAGACATGGGAATTAGAGAAAGTGGCGATTTCAGGCTTGGATTTTATGCCAACTTTAATGTGCAAAGTAGCAAACAAGAATGGATGAATGAGAGCAGGAAGATGTTTTATCTTAGAACCACCAACGGTGTCAGCAATAACATCCATAATGGAGCCACTCCTCTAAGGGCTGAAGATCTAAATCATGAACAACCCTTGGGTTCAACCTATCCTTCCATGTATAACAATCTAAGAGAAAGAGTGCCATCTAAATCAACTGTGAATAGATATGCCAATACAGATTTGGTCAAGTGTAGTTTGACAAATCGGTTTGCCCATGCTGTGTCGACCCCAACGAGTGTTGTTAACAATCACAGCAAACTATCGAGCATGCCTAGTAGCTCTAAGGCGGAGATTTCTTTGCATGATTGGTCATCCATGGAAGCCCCTCTGCCTAATTTCTCAAATACGGAGGCAACTTCAGAGTTTGATGGCAATGCTAATGTTGGGTATGAGGATAAACACAAACTTTTTGCCAAAAAGGTGGCTCCATCTTCCCCAGAAAAAATATCCTTGACCAATGAGTCTAAAAGCACACGGAAGGCCCTTGCTGGCATCTATGACGAAGTTTTGGTTGTTGACAATATCGACTCAGCTGAGAATGTTGTTCGATTGCTTACTACAAAGTACAAAAGCTTTGTTCATGCATGCGACACAAAGGTATTCTATATTTAACTAAAGCCCTGCTTCAATTATTTATTTCTCTAGAATGATTATGCTATATTCGTTATCAGCCACCATTAGATGCATATAAAGTAATAATTGGCAGCTGGGCGATAAATTTCTCTAGCGGAATCTCTTTACAGCGATGTCTCATGGATTTCATATGTTTTGTCCACTCTACATATTTATCACTAGAAGTTGATTTCTGATGGGCTATGGTCCCCAAATGGCCGTTGCCTCAAGAAATGGTCATAGATAAAAAAGGTACGCCTAAGCGAGCGCTTAAGCGGGCCTAGGCTCTAGGCGTTGGCAAAACGCCTTGCGCATAACTACGCTTAATCTGTGCATAACTGCGCATAAGCATGCGCTTTGGTCAGTAAAGCGCATTGAACTATGGAAATGGTTGATGTTTGGTTTGTGTCCCTCCATTATGAATTTAAGCTAAGTCGATAAAATCTCCTCCAAATGTTATGAAGAATGTTAAAATAGATACATTATAAGCAGTAAGTATTGGATTCTCATGTTGCAGGTGTTAGAGTACTATATATATAGCCATGTAGCCTTTTGTATTTACCCCATTCTATAAGGGGTCTTCTGCATATTTCCTGCACCTATGGCCTCATTGGAATACAAGTTGCATATTCCTAACATGGTATTAGTGCTTTAGGTTATTTTTTTCCGCACGCGCAACTCGTGCTAAGATCCAATCCCGCCGCCGCGTTCCTCTCTCCGGCTGCGCTGCTCCACGCCGTCCGCCACTCCTGCCTAGGCGCCGCTGCTGCACTTGGCTGCTGCCTACCCCGCGTGCAGCTTTCTCCGCTGCCGCTGCTCTACTTCCGATCCGCTGCCACTTTTACCCACCCAGTCACGCCCGCAGGTCTCGATCTGCCTCTCGCTGGACGCATCCGCGCTTGACGGCCTCGTTAGTGCGCGCGGGATCGCTGCTCCATCTGTGCGGGGGCGGGCGCTTCATCCGACCACGACTTGAGATCAGCTGTAGTTGCCCGTCGTGATGTGTGCTTCCTCGCCTGCACGTGTTGTTCCTGCATGTGACGTGTGCCTACACAAGTTGTCCACTTGCTGCTGCTTTCCGGCATGAAGATCCTGGTTCCAGCTACTGTTTGATCCTCACCCGCATTGCTCGAGGCTTCTTCAGGCTGCTTCCACGGCGTTCTCCCGTGAAGGCCGCTACCTCTTGTGGCCTCTCTCCCGCGACAACCACTGCCCCCGCGGGCTCGATTTGGCCGCCCTCTGTTCGAATTGATTTGTGCCGCCGCCGGATTCCGCCGCCACCCCTTGGATCTTGCCGGTCCTGTTCTGTGCTGGTGTTGTCTTCTTGGTGTCGCTCGGCTGAAGCTTTGCTTCGTTCTGCTAAAAAAATAAATAAATGATGGTGTCTCTTGCCCGCTGTTCGATGATTTCAGATGGTGTTTTTGGTGTTCCCTACACTAACCCCGTCTTGCACATGTGCCTTTCCTTGGTTCTTGGTGCTCGTCCATCTATACAGTCGTCCCTTGAGGCGACTTCCGCAGGCTGTGCTGGTCGCTCTTCTGCGGCTCCTTCGGCGACCTCGGCACATGGTGATTGTCGCTCTACATCGACTCCTCTCGCAACTTGCACCGGCTGTGCTGGTGCATATGACTCCATCGACCGCATCTCGCTCACGCGTCTTCCTTTGGTGCTTGGTGCTTGTCTGCATACAACTTCGTCTCCTTCACCGGCCTTTGTGGACGCTGGTGGTCATGCTACACTGCCACATTTAGCGGCTTCCATAGGTGGTGGTGGCCGCTCCTCTCCTGGTGTTACTGCATCGACTACTTCAGCTCTGCCTTCACTAAGGAGGAGATTGCGCGACTTCGCGCCCTGCTGAGTACCTCCGGCTCTCTATTGTCGGGTGCATCTACGTCGACCTTTAGTTGAGCTCCTGACGAGCAGGAGATTGTGCGCGACTTCGATGCCTGCTAGCTCCATCTTCCGGTTCTTCATCGACAGGTTCTGCTAGTTCTGCTACTGACTCTTCTGGCATTGAGAGACCACCTTCTACACAGTCAGGTACATCTCCGTGGATTCTTGATATCGGAGCATCTTTTCATATGACTCATGATTCATCCACTTTGTCTTCTATTTGTGCTCTTGATTCTCCTCTTCATGTTCTTACTGCTGATGGTACTGCCCTTTGGTTAATGGCCGAGGCATTCTTAGCACCTCAACTTTTCATGTTCCTGATGTTGCTCATATTCCTCGACTTACCATGCAGCTTCTTTCTGGCGGTCAAATTGTTGACTCTAGTTGTCGGGTCATTCTAGACTTCGACTCATGTTTTGTTCTGGACCGTCACGCTAGTGCTCTCCTTGGTGCTGGCCCTCGGTGTCGTCACTCTCAGGGTCTCTGGGCGCTTGATTGGGTTCACCTTCCCTCAGCTGCTACCGCCGCCAGTCTCTCAACCTCTGTTGCCTTGTCTACCAGCTCTTTTCAGCAGTGGCACCATCGCCTTGGTCATTTGTGTGGCTCTGGTCTCTCTTCTTCAGTTCAACGTGGCCTTCTTGGATCCGTCTCCGGCGGTGTGTCTTTAGACTGTCAGGGTTGCCAGCTTGGTAAACAGATCCAATTACCTTATCCTCATAGCGAGACTGTGTCTCAGCATCCTTTCGACCTTGTTCACTTTGATGTTTGGGGTCCAGCTCCATTTACCTCGAAGGGAGGTCATCGCTACTATATTATCTTCATAGATGATTTCTCTCGACATACATGGATATATTTTATGTCTTCTCGTGGTGAGGTCTTATCTATCTATAAGCGTTTTGCTGCCATGGTTCACACTCAGTTCTCTACACCTATTTGTGTGTTCCGTGCTGACTCTGCTGGAGAGTATATCTCCAAGATGTTGCTTGGAGTTCTTGCCGAGCAAGGTACTCTTGCTCAGTTCTCTTGTCCTGGTGCTCATGCTCAGAATGGCGTGGCTGAGCGCAAGCATCGTCACCTTCTTGAGACGGCTTGTGCGTTGATGATCGCCGCCTCTCTTCCACCTCACTTTTGGGCTGAGGCTGCTTCTACTTCCACTTATCCCATCAACCTTCAGCCGTCCATTGCTTTGCAGGGCGGCGTTCCTTTCGAGCGTCTCTTTGATCGTTCTCCTGATTACTCGGCGCTTCGTTTGTTTGGTTGTGTTTGCTATGTTCTTCTAGCCCCTCGTGAACGCACCAAACTGTCCGCTCAGTCTGTTGAGTGTGTCTTTTTAGGCTATAGTGATGAGCATAAGGGATATCGTTGTTGGGATCTTGTCGCTCGTTGAATGCGTATTTCTCGGGATGTTACTTTTGATGAGTCTCGTCCCTTCTACCCACGTCCATCTTCCTCGACCTTCTCAGTGGAGGATATATCTTTCCTCACTTTTCCTGACACACCTATCACTTCCGGTGAGCCCCTGTCCATCCGTCCTGTTGCCCTCGCTTCTCCCACTATTGTAGATCCGACGCCACCATCTCCTATGGTTTCCTCACCTCGTTTGTCACAGGATTCTGCACCTTCATCCCCGGCGACTTCTTCGTCTCCATCCCCTGGGTCTACCTTGGCGATTCCTCCTCGTATTCTTCCATCTTTTCCTCAGTATTATACTCGTCGTCCACATGTTGTGGATGCATCTATTGATGAGTGATCTACTTCTGATGTGCCATCTTCCTCCTCTCAGCCTACTTATGGCTTGCGCCCTCGTCCACTTCCGCTTGTTGATCGCCTTGGTTTTCCAAGTGTTGGTGCTGTTGTTCTTGAGCCGACTTCTTATCGTCAAGCTGTTGTTCATCCCGAATGGTAGTTTGCGATGGCAGAGGAGCTTGCTGCTCTTGAGCGCACTGGCACGTGGGACCTTGTTTCTCTTCCTCCTAGTGTTTGTCCAATCACTTGTAAGTGGGTTTACAAGGTTAAGACTCGCTCGATGGTTCTCTTGAGCGCTACAAAGCTCGTCTTGTGGCTCGTGACTTTCAGCAGGAGCAAGGTCGTGATTACGACGAGACTTTTGCTCCTGTGGCCCATATGACCACTATTCGCACACTTCTTGCCGTGGCCTTTGTTCGTCACTGGTTTGTGTCTCGGCTTGATGTTAAGAATGCCTTTCTTAACGGTGAGCTACGTGAGGAGGTTTACATGCAGCCTCCACCTGGGTATTCTGTTCCTGATGGCATGGTCTGCCGTCTTCGTCGCTCTCTCCATGGCCTTAAGCAAGCCCCCTGCGCCTGGTTTGAGCGTTTTGCCTCTGTGGTAACTGCCGCTGGTTTTTCAGCGAGTGCTCATGATCCAGCGTTGTTTGTCCATCTTTCAGCTCGTGGTCGGACTCTTCTTCTCTATGTCGATGATATGATCATCACTGGTGACGACCCCGAGCATATTGCCTTTGTGAAGGCCCATCTTAGTGAGCAGTTTCTTATGTCTGATCTTGGCCCTCTTTGCTACTTTCTTGGGATCGAAGTCTCTTCTACCTCTCATGTCTTTTTTATTTTCGAGGAAAAGTATATCCAGGATCTTCTTGCTCGTGCTGCTCTTACTGATGGCCGCATTGTTGAGACTCCCATGGAGCTCAATGTTCACCTCTGCGATACTGATGGTGACCCCTTGTCTGACCCGACGCGTTATTGTCATCTTGTTGGGAGTCTTGTCTATCTAGCTGTCACTCGTCCGGATATCTCTTATCCAGTCCATATTCTGAGTCAGTTTGTCTCCGCTCCCACTTCGGTTCACTACAGTCACCTCCTTCGTGTTCTCCGATATCTTTGTGGCACGATCTCTCACCGCCTGTTCTTTCCTCACTCTGGCTCATTACAACTTCAGGTCTATTCGGATGCTACGTGGGCTAGTGATCCCTCGGATCGCCGTTCACTTTCTGCTTACCGTGTTTTTCTTGGTGGTTCTCTCATTGCCTGGAAGACGAAAAACCAGACTGCAGTTTCCCGTTCGAGTGCAGAGGTTGAGTTGCGAGCTATGGCTGTTTTGACGGCAGAGGTGACTTGGTCGGTTGTTGCTTCAGAACTTTGGTGTTTCTGTCACTACACCTGCTCTTCTACTGTCTGACAGTACATGCTATTAGCATTGCACGCGATCCTGTGAAGCATGAGCTCACCAAGCATATTGGTGTTGACGCTTTTTATGTGCGCCCGGTGTGCAGGATTGGGTCATTGCTCTTCAGTATGTGCCTTCCGAGTTACAGTTGGCGGATTTCTTTACAAAGGCCCAAACTAGAGCACATCATATATATATATATATATATATATATATATATATATATATATATAGCCATGTAGCCTTTTGTATTTACCCCATTCTATAAGGGGTCTTCTGTATATTTCTTGCACCTGTACATGTATATATCCTGGCCTATTTTTTCGATAAAGGGTGATTTTATTATCTCAAGATGTAGCATCAAGCGGATACAAATCATTATGAGTAACACCCAGCCTCTGCACAACTAGGATGCACACAACCAAACCCACAAGTTTGTCAAAAAGACATAAAACAAAACCGACAAATCGACAATAGTAGAGTCCTATAGTCCGACACTATGCCTATGTCGAAAGAGGTGGTGGACCAGTCCGTAGGTTATGCTGCCACCCATGTTGGGAAAAAACCTCCGTAGCCACCTGCTCCAATCGCGTACACACCGCCTTGAACAACGGTTGATACTCTGCTCGTTGTAGTATAGACCATGTACGAAGCGAGTGCGTACACCGGAAAATAACTTGCAGAGGAGAAGCACTTTTGTCATTAAAAACCAAATCATTTCTACATAGCCAAAGCGACCAAACTAAGGCATACGCTCCCACCCTTATTAGCGTTTTGAACCTATTTGGAATACCGTCCAACCAATGACCAAAAATATTGGCAACACTTGTGGGTGAATACAAATTTGACGCTATTTGGATGACTGACCACGTAGAACGTTCAAACTTACATTGGAAAAGGAGGTGTTTGATTGTCTCGTCATGAGTACAAAAACAACACTTCTTACTCCCTTGCCAGTTGCGTCGAACGAGGTTGTCTGTGGTTAACACAACTCTACAAAGATACCACATGAAGATTTTCACTTTTAGTGGAATCTTGGACTTCCAAATTTTCTTGTTATTACTCACCGGTACCTCCGAATGTGTGAGAGCATGGTACATAGTCTACAGTGAAAGACCCTGATGTAGTAAGGTTCCAGCGAAACACATCTCGACCTTGTGTCAGGTTAATCCTATCCAGCCGGGATAAAAGATTATGCCATGACACAAGTCGGGGGCCAATCAAATTCCGCAAAAACGAAATATTCGGCGGGGATGAACTGAGCACCTGCGCAATAGTATTATTCTTGTCGCGAGCAATGTTGTACAAGGTTGGATATTGTTCTCCGGGACTAGCATTGCCAAGCCAGATGTCTTCCCAGAAATGAATCTCTGACCCGTCCTTTATTGCGAAAGACCCAAAGCGAAAGAGATGTTTCTTTGCTGCCATTAGGCCAGCCCAAAAGTGCGAGTCGCCAGGTTTCCAGAATGCCTGAGACACTGCCTTTTGGCCTAGATATTTGTTGCGCAACACGGTTTGCTAAACACTATCCTCAGTAAGAAGTTTGAACAACCATTTACCGAGTAGGGCCTCATTCTTGACCTGCAGGTCCCGAATTCCAATGCCACCTTGGTCTTTCGGCCTACAAACCACGCTCCATTTGGCCAACCTATATTTTTCTTTTCACCATCTCCTTGCCAAAAGAATCTGGATCTAAAATAGTCGAGTCTTTGCAGGACCCCTTTTGGGAGCTGGAAGAAAGAAAGCATATCGAGAACCACGTTTGTGAGGACAGAGTTAATAAAAAACAGTCGTCCTCCAACTGAGAGCAGCTTGCCTTTCCAACTGCTCAACCGTTTCTCGAGACGCTCCTCTACATGCTCTGGCCTATGGCCTCTTTGGAATACAAGTTGCATATTCCTAACAGCAGGAGCACATATGATCGTAGGTTACTGCTGGGATAGCAGCTTTGCTGACAACTCATATGTTCTACCCGCAAAAAAAAAAGAAGAAAAGAGAACTCATATGTTCATCACTTACGCCAAATGGTCTAATGTTGCTTATTCACGACAAGCAGGGAATGTTATTGCATGATGCACACTAAGCTCATTAAAATGTTCTGACTTAGGGTAGCACAATCTTACGCAGGTAGCAAATATTGATGTCAAAAAAGAGACACCGGTTGATCATGGAGAAGTAATATGCTTTAGCATCTATTCAGGAAATTTGGATGCACATGCCGATTTTGGAAATGGCAAAACATGCATTTGGGTGGATGTGCTAGACGGTGGGAGGGATGTCTTGATGGCGTTTGCTCCATTCTTCGAGGACATGTCTATCAAGAAGGTCCAGTTTTGTTCCTCCTTATTTATTGTGGAGTAATCTCTGACTATTGTTTCCCCTTTCCTCGTACCTCTTCATGTAATCCTTTTAGTTCTGTTCTTTTGTAACGTCTTACCTCAACAAACCTATAACTCCAGTGCCAGCATTTACTGTTGTGGATTACTCTTGAAACAAATCGGATGTATTGCACTATTTTTATACTTGTGCATTTCATATAACAGGAAAATACCACCAGACTACATATCCAACAACAAATGTATATAGTATCACTGGATATTTCAAGTGAATACTGTTTTCTTGTTGCTCGTGGTATCATGCCTTGATTTGCTTCTACCTAAAACAAGTTTGCGCTAAGATGCCACTGTGGCCTAGAAGCTGCTATATTTCAAGTGTCAATCTCGAAAAAATTACATATTACAGATCACTCATGTCATATCAACTATTGCAACCTATATTTTTTATTGAGTTGGTTGAAGCCATCATTTGTTTTTCCTCTTCATCATGTAGGTTTGTCATAACTATAGTTTTGATAGTCATGTCATTGAGAACTATGGAATCAAGGTGGCTGGGTTTCATGCTGATACAATGCATCTTGCACGCCTTTGGGATTCTAACAGGAGAACCGATGGTGGATATTTACTCGAAGGACTTACAAATGATCCGAGAGTCATGAGTGATGTTGGAAAGGATGTGGTTAAAACTGGAAAGGTATCAATGAAAACAATCTTTGGTACAAAAAAGATTAGAAAAGACGGAGGTGAAGGGAAAATTGTATATATTGAACAAGTAGAAAAGCTGCAAAGGGAAGACAGAAAGATGTGGATTTGCTATTCATCATTGGATTCAGTGAATACACTGAAGCTTTATGAAAGCCTGAAAAGCAAGCTTGAAGCAAAAGAATGGATTTTGCATGGTTGTCCTAGAGGAACAATGTACGATTTCTATGAAGAGTATTGGCGTCCCTTTGGTTCCCTTCTTGTGAAGATGGAAACAGAGGGAATGCTTGTTGATCGTGCTTACCTCTCAGAGATCGAGAAAACTGCTGTTGCTGAACGGAAATTGGCTGCAGATAAGTTCAGGCAATGGGCATCTGAATATTGTCCAGATGCCAAGTACATGAACGTGAATAGTGATATACAACTTCGCCAGCTTTTCTTTGCTGGCATTGAGAACAGGTATTGTCGCCTTTTTGTGCCGATCTATTATTTAAGGTTCCAACATTGAAGGTCTTCTGGATTTCCATATACCATCTCCTATGATATCTTAAATAGTTTGTGACATCTTTAGGTTCTTAACAAAGCAATGTGCTAATTCTGGTGTTGATCTGAGTTACCGTGCATTGACCCTTTGATTCATATGCACAGTGTGACACAGGCTATAGATTGTATGCTAAATATTATTACCACCCACACTTTGCTGCGAAGTATAAATATTCCTACATTACTTAGTCTACATGTTATGGCGCTGCTAGAAGGAGGGCGCGAGAGGGCCGGCCGGGGGTCTTTTTGCCCACGGCCGGGCAAGAGGGAAGGGATTTCCTTCTTAATTCTTGCTTCCTTAGATTGATACATCTCCTCTCTTTATATAGAGAGGTTTACTTGACTCTCAAGCAATGCTTACTTGACCCCTAAGCAAACGACCCTTATCTCTAATTAACCCTAAGACTAATGGGCCCATTAGGCCCATTACGTACTCTAACACTACACCCCACCTGGACATGCAGCTTGTCCTCGAGCTGCAGCCAAACCAACTTATAACCATGACTCGACGCAACACAAACCTAACACCTAAAAACAAGCCTTTTACATCTCGGCTTGTTTTATTATTCTCAACCTGAAATAGACTAGGACGCTTTATTTTGGACGAGCACGTGTACAGCCACCTGGATCCCATGGACACCACCTGGACAAAAGGAGTGCATGTGTATGGCTGTTGGTCTGCACCGCACAGAGAAGAGTGGAGGGCTTGCGATGGAGAATGACGAGGAGGGGAGCGCCCCCCCAACCGCCGATGTCGCAGACTTTGAGGTCGCTGCCCGTGGGGAAAACAGCATGCTGGCCGCCCGTGGGGGAAACCACATGCCCAAGATCCCCGACGCAGCGGACGAGATCGAGGTCCTTTGCGCAACGAAGGGCAACTTGGAGGAGTGGCTGCTGCAGACCACGCATCTCCTGCACACGCCGACACGCTAAGAGGCGCGCGCAGACAACAGACCTCACCGCCGCCGACACGTGGCGGGTAGCGATCAAGGAAGCGGCGACAGCGACGGCGAGGACTTGATCTGCTGGATGTGGACGCTACAGGATGGCGGCGCGCTGATGGGAACGAGGCCGTCGACTCGTCGAGGGCATCCCATCGGGCGGCGGAGCGACCGACGGTGGCTGCTGCAGCTGCAGCTGCTGCTGCTGCCACACCGCAGCGGCGGCAACGGCTCTTCTGCGCCGGAGCGCCGGACGCGGGCGGAGGCCGCCAGAGCGGCGGCTGCCCCGCAGCGTGGTTGGCGATGGTGGCGATGGATGGCAGCCGCAGCTGCCCGGCGAAGGCGAAGGCCGCTGGTGCGGCGGCTGCCACGGCAGCCACGGCGGCGTGGGGCGGCGATGGGCGGCGAACGGGTGCGGCCCGTAGGACCCGGCCAAGAACAGGTGGATCTCCCGGACCGCTTGGGTTAGGTCCCGCAGCACCCCGGACACCTCCTCCCAGGTGAGGATGGCGGGGGCGGGCGCGACAGAGGATCCCGGCGCAGGCAGGAGCGGGGCGACGGTCGTGATGGTCGCTGGAGGCGACAAGGTGACCGGCAGCGGAAGAGACGGGCTTGGCGGCGGTGAAAACATGATCGAACCAAAGCTAGCTGATACCAAATTGTTATGGCGCTGCTAGAAGGAGGGCGCGAGAGGGCCGGCCGGGGGTCTTTTTGCCCACGGCCGGGCAAGAGGGAAGGGATTTGCTTCTTAATTCTTGCTTCCTTAGATTGATACATCTCCTCTCTTTATATAGAGAGGTTTACTTGACTCTCAAGCAATGCTTACTTGACCCCTAAGCAAACGACCCTTATCTCTAATTAACCCTAAGACTAATGGGCCCATTAGGCCCATTACGTACTCTAACACTACAACTCTACATTCTATTCATAGAGGATGCCTTTTTAGGAAAGAATATAAGTGGTTTTATTAAATTTCTATCCTTGCAACTTAAGATGTATCTAATGATCAAAACATTTCAAGTACTCCCTCCGTCTAGGTGTGTAAGTCATCTTACGAAAACCAAATAATCCCAAAACACTTAGGCGCGGTGCATTAACTTCTACCTCGTTTCTTGTTTCTTGACATATCAACCAATAAGAGATGTGGCTGTGCATGCTTTTAATGACTTGAGACTACCAAACACGACATGCAGTGGTTAGTTCATTGCATGCAATGCTATTAATTAGCAAATAAACATTAAGTTCTCTTGTTTCCCCCTCCTTGGTCACGGTGCACAACCTAAGATGATTTACTCACCTAGACGGAGGGAGTATTTGAGAATCAAAGCTAATATTTAAATGATCTTGGTCCGATGGTTAGTATAATTGTAGTGTTTGCTTGTTTTAATTGGGATTTTTCCTTAGGAGCCAATTTTAGGGTAAAGTAAGATAAGATTGTTTTTTTTTGTTTCTGTCATTTACTCCCTCCGTTCGTAATTACTCGTCCAAGAAATGAATGTATCTAGATGTATTTTAGTTGTGGATACATACATTTTTGTGACAAGTAATTCCGAACGGAGGGAGTATAATGCTTCATATCAACAAAAGGGGGAATTTGAAACTGGATCTTCCTTTGCATTGGGTTGGGCCTGCCAGTCATTCTGTGTATAATAATTCCTAAAAGGTGTAAACTGAACTCTCTTTAAATATGTACCTGCTCGCCAATGGCCATTGCTTGTGCATGATTTTTAGGACTGTTAACTTCTCTAATCTTTGTGGTAGGCATAAACATGGTGAGACCTGGCCACAAAGTAAAATGTTTAAAGTGCGAAATGATGAAAACGTAGCTCCAGAGGGCCAGAAGGCTTCAAAGTTCCGGACAATCGAACTTTCTGGTATTGTGGAAGATCTGAAAATTGATATGTTCGCCCCGAATGGGTGGCCTTCAGTCAGCATTGATGCATTGAAAATATTGTCTGGTAAGATACCCATGGATCAAATTTACACAATAGAAGACGACCAAGAGCGAGATGAATATAGCAACGGTTCAGAACTTCCCGAGCAGGATATAGAAGCGGCATCATCATATGGAACCGCATATGAACCGTTTGGTGGAGGAAAGAAGGGAACAGAAGCATGCCATGCCATTGCGGCTCTGTGTGAAAGGTCCTCTATTGACAAGTTGATATCCAGCTTCATTCTTCCCCTGCAGGTTAGCCTGCTGATCTTACTTATACTGACTAGAGCTGTCGTTCCTACCTTTACTTTTAGGATGCATTTACAATGCAAATCAAGCTGTGCGACATGCTATTTACCTGGTGCTCCGCGAACCATTGAGTGGCTATTTTGCTCATCATGTGGTATGGCGGCTTTTTTTAGAGGAGGCATGGGTGCAGCTAAAGTTGGTGACGTGTGCACCGTCAAGTATGAATTTTAGACGCTTGATTAATGCTGTTTGTTACTTGGCGCAAAATGGGTGTTCATATGGATTCTGAGAAATTCCCATGATGCTACTTGTACGCTATGACTCTTCGAGTATGTTTAAAGGTTTATGTGTGCTGACATCTGCTTATGGGGTCAAGTTAACCTTGAAGTATTAGTGTCACTGAGTATTGTTACTCTTAAGTCAAACACTATTTTATCCATGGTAGGGAGATAATATATCATGCAAGGAAGGGCGCATTCACTGCTCGCTAAATATCAACACTGAGACAGGGCGCTTATCAGCACGAATACCAAATTTGCAGGTATGCATCTTTTGCATTTCATTTGTTGTTTTAAACCAGCATCTCCCCGATAATAACAGCCCACTTCTCAGTTGTTATAAGTGCAAGGTGTACTGTATACAAGAAAAGAGCGTTAGAAACAAACAAATGACAGGTGTATTTTAGAAGAATCGAATACTCCTCCATTCCAAAATACTTGAAGTTCTAGGTTTATCGTCAAGCATCTTTATGTTTAACCAAATTTAAAATATACCAACATCTACAACATCAAATTAGTTTCATTAGATTCATCATAAAATATATTTCATGTTATATAAATTTGATGTTGTAGATGTTAATATATTTTTGTATACATGGTCAAACTTAAAGAAGTTTGACTTAGGACAAACCTAGAACTTCAAGTATTTTTGGAACGGAGGGAGTATGTGCTCAAGAAAGAATAAAAGATGCAAATAAGCACTACCAACTTCTGCTCACCAGTGTGCTTGTTTTGGTAGGATACTAAAAGCTGCTTTTTTTCACAGATGCTCTTATCCTAGATGGGCGTGTTATGTATAGGCACTTTCTCTGATGCTTCTCCCGAGCTATGCAAAGGAGAATCTGTGAACTGCTATGTAAAGGAGACTTTGTGAAGTACTTAGGGACGAAGTTACATGTGCTATAAATTTCATAAAGCACATAAGCTGATGATAGGTTCAAACTTGAGCATTCACTAGTGGCGTTAGTATAGTGAAATTAACCTGCATTGTCTTTTTCTGGGGAAAGCCTTCATGGCTAGTTTTACTTCATATGAAAAAGCGATACATCATCCACCATAGGCTAAGAATAGACGAGGGTGGACTCTCCAGCCAGAGACGGAGGATAAGTGATGTAGGGCGGGACCCTAGGGGCCGATCTTTCACGTTTGGAGAGGAATCCCTACGGGGAACACGAAGAATGCGCGGAAGAACACAAGGGAAATCACGAGGGGAAAACAAGAGAAACACTCAACCGACACGAAATTGATCACACAAGTGCTAGATCATCGAGGGCACAAAGTAACACGAGATCCAAACTCAACAAGGGATGATACAAGAGTAACCGTTGTTCTCCGTGAGGAGGTCTTGATTGTGTTCTCCGGATGGAGGCCTTGAATCCGGATGGATCTTCTCCGAAGAGGTGCGGTCCCTCACGAGGAGTAGATCCGGTACGGATGAGCAATGCTCTATCTCAAATGAGCCATCACAATGCTAACCCTAAAACGTAGGTGGGGATGGAGTATATATAGTCTAGGGGCGAAGGGGGTACATGGGCCTCGGCCCTTACACTGTTCGCAGACAGAGGATGTCTGGGTGTCGGGCCGGATGTTCGGTGGCTCGCGAGGGGCCGGATGTCCGGGCTGGTGGAGACGGCCGTGCTGCTCTCTGGATGGGCGGCGCCGGATGTCTGGGCGGAGGGGCCGGATGTCCGGGTCTTCGGGAGGCGCCGGATGTCAGGAGTGATGACCGGATGTCCGGGCTGTCTGGGTAGCCTTCTGTGCTCCCTGGATGGCGCCTCCGGATGTCCGGGCTGGAGGCCCGATTTCCGGTGAGGGGGGCCGGATGTCCGGTCCCTGTAGCTTCTTCTGCAAACTCCTGACCATGTAGATCTCCAGGGGCCGGATGTCCGGGGCCATGGCCGGATGTCCGGTGCCTGGAGGCTGTTCTCGCCTTCTTCCGTTGGTTCTCTTCTTCCGTGGACTTGGGGTCTTGACCATCTTCATGTGCATCCTCGGGAGGGTCCTCTTGGTACCTAATCATGCACAACATTCCGGACTTAGGTAGTAGCCATGTCTCGAGAGGATCATATGAGATATCACTGAGAGAAGTCACCTCGGTCTCGAGAGCTCTAGCTCTTGCTCTAGTCATGGGTCCTCTTGGTGCTTGGTGAGACGATGGAAGGTCCATGGGGATGACCGAAGGATACTCCGCATCATCTCCACCCCCCCCTTGGGAAAGATCCGACCTCGGATCGAAATCCTCATCACCATGGTACGGGGAGAGATCGTTGACGTTGAAGATGTCGCTCACGTTGTACTTGTCGCGTGGGAGATCGATCTTGTAAGCGTTGTTGTTGTAGCGTGCTAGCACCTTGAAGGGTCCATCGGCTCGAGGTAGAAGTTTGGACTTGCGTTCGTTGGGGAAGCGGTCCTTGCGAAGGTGTAGCCACACGAGATCTCCGATGTTGAATATCATGGGTTGCTTGTTGATGTTGAGCTTGGTCGCGAGTCGATGTACTTGGCGCTCGATGGTGTGCCTTGTATCTTCATGCATCTTCTTGATGTAGCTTGCACGGGCACTTGCGTCGAGGTTGGTGCACTCTTGTAGAGGAAGAGGTAGAATGTCCAATGGGGACGATGGGTTGAAGCCGTAGACGACCTCGAAGGGGGACTTGCCGGTCGTCGAATGTCTTGCACGGTTGTAGGCGTACTCGGCGATGGGTAGACACTCCTCCCACTCCTTGATGTTCTTCTTGATCAACACGCGAAGTAGAATGGAGAGCGTACGGTTCGTCACCTCCGTTTGGCCGTCGGTTTGAGGATGGTATGCGGATGAGAACAAGAGCTTGATTCCGAGCTTGGTGCATAGCGTCTTCCAAAAGTAACTCAAGAACCTGACGTCGCGTTCGGAGACGATTGTCTTTGGCACTCCGTGGAGGCGCAAGATTTCCCTACAAAAGAGATTTGCAACGTGTGAAGCATCGTCTATCTTGTTGCAAGGAATGAAATGTGCCATCTTAGAAAATCGGTCCACAACAACAAAGACGGAATCCTTTCCATTTTGAGTTCTAGGCAAACCAAATACAAAATCCATGCTAATGTTTTCCCAAGGTTGATAAGGAATAGGAAGAGGCATGTAAAGACCATGGGATTGAGCTTTAGACTTAGCTTTGCGACATGTAGAGCATCGGTTGGTGCAGCGTGAGACGTCACGGAACATCTTGGGCCAAAAGTAGTTCTTGGAGAGCGTGGTGAATGTCTTGTCTCGTCCAAAATGTCCCATGAGTCCGCCTCCATGAGCCTCTTGCAAAAGGAGCAAACGAGGAGAAGACTCAGGAATGCAAAGTTTATTAGCTCTCATAAGATAATCATCTTTGATGTAATATTGTTCCCAAGATGTATGCGTCAAACATTTAGCATAAGGAGTAGCAAAAGATGGATCATTAGCATACAAGCCTTTTATGTGCTCAAAGCCAATAACATTCAACTCAAGTTTAGTGACAAGCGTGCATATGCGTGAAAGTGCATCCGCAACTACATTTTCCTCACCCTTAATGTACTTGATCACATAGGGGAAAGATTCAATAAATTCACTCCATTTGGCATGACGCTTGTTCAATTTAGTTTGACCTTTTAAGTACTTAAGCGTTTCGTGATCGGTATGGATGACAAACTCATGAGGTCTAAGATAATGTTCCCAAACATGTAGCACACGCACTAAAGCATACAATTCTTTGTCACAGATGGGATAGTTAAGTTGAGAACCGGAGAGTTTTTCACTAAAATAAGCAATGGCTCGTTTTTCTTGCATCAAAACTCCGCCAATTCCGGTACCACTAGCATCACAATGAACCTCAAAAGTTTTGTCAAAATTGGGCAAAGCAAGAATCGGAGCATGAGTAAGCAAAGATTTGAGCTCATCAAAAGCGGTGGATTGCAAAGATCCCCAAACAAAAGGAGCATTCTTCTTACTCAAGGCATGCAAAGGAGCGGCAATTGTGCTAAAATCTTTCACAAAGCGACGATAAAAACCTGCAAGACCAAGAAAGCTATACACTTGTTGCAAATTGGTGGGTTGGGGCCAAGTTTTAATTGCTTCTATTTTAGATTCATCAACATGGACACCCTTGGAAGAAACGACAAAACCCAAGAAAACAAGTTTGTCAACACCAAACGTGCACTTTTTCATGTTGGCATAAAGACGTTCCTTGCGAAGCGTTTGCAAAACAGCCCTAACATGCTTTAGATGCTCTTTCATGGATTTGCTAAACACAAGAATATCATCAAAGTAAACCACAACAAACACTCCAATATAAGGTCGAAGCACAAAATGCATAAGACGCATGAAAGTTTCGGGAGCTTCTGATAAATCCATAGGCATAACCAACCACTCGTACAAGCCAAATTTGGTTTTGAAAGCAGTTTTCCATTCATCACCCTCTTGTATGCGGATTTGATAATAGCCACTTTTAAGATCAATTTTTGAGAAAATGGTGGCACCGCTAAGTTCATCAAGCATATCATCTAAGCGAGGAATGGGATGCCTATAACGAATGGTAATAGCATTGATGGGTCTACAATCGGAGCACATGCGAAAACTACCATCTTGCTTGGGCACAAGTATAACGGGAGCGGCACAAGGGCTTAAGCTTTCACGTACATGACCGTTGTCGATTAGTTGTTGTACTTGCCGTTGGATCTCCTTAGTTTCTTCGGGGTTGACGCGGTATGGAGCTTTGTTTGGTAGGGGCGCTCCGGGGATGAGGTCGATACGATGCTCAATGCCTCGTAGAGGAGGTAGTACCGGAGGTAGCTCATCGGGGAAAACATCTTGGAATTCCTGCAAAAGAGATTGAAACACTAAAGGTAGATCGTGAGAGATGTTAGTTTTTGGGTCCCCATCCTTGCACACAAGGACAAAGTGCATAACACTCGATGGGTTCTCACACACTTCTCTCATCCCACTTTTGGTGGCAAATAGGACTAGGTTTTTCTCTCTAGGCGAAGAGGCGCTCAAGTTTGGCTTGTGGCTCTCACTCACTTTTTGGTGGATCACTTTCTCACTCTTCTCTCCACGATGGGTGGCTTGCTTGTCGGCTATCAGTTGACTAGGAGACATAGGTCGTAGCACATACTCTTTTCCTTTCATCTTGAAGCTATAGTGATTGGTACGCCCGTTGTGGATGACACCACGGTCGAATTGCCAAGGCCTACCAAGAAGGAGGTGGCAAACGGACATCGGGACGACATCACACTCCAAAGTGTCCTCATATGCACCACTTTTGAAGGAGACTTGGACCGTATGCTCAACTCGTATAGTGCCGGAGTCACTTAGCCATTGGACTTTGTATGGGTGCGGGTGCTTCATCTTGACCAATTGAAGCTTGGAGCATAGTTCTTCACTTGCCAAGTTGTGGCAACTACCTCCATCGATGATTACCTTGACGGATCTTCCATTGATGCCGGCCTTTGTGTGGAAGATGTGGCATCGTTGGTCTTCTTCTTGTTGATGTTGAAGAGTCAAGACTTTGGAGACAACGAGAGCGGGGCTCGAATCCTCATCACAAAAGACTTGATCATCTTCATCCTCGTTCACGTGCCGGTGCATGGCCACTTGCTCAAGGGCCTCCATCTCCTCGTCACTCATGGAGTCATAGGTTCCATCATCATTGAGGATCATGGTGCGCTTGTTTGTGCATTCATAGGACTTATGGCCTCGGCCGCCGCAAGTGAAACACTTGAAGGAGCTTGTCTTGACGGTCTCATTGGTCGGAGTAGATGATGAAGCACGCGGCTTGAAGTTGCTTGTAGTAGGAGGAAGACGACTCGAGCTTGTCGAAGTTTTCTTGTAACTTGACTTGTCGTCGTTGGTTGTAGATGGCTTGGTTGAGGTAGAAGTTGGAGGAGTCGTTGAAGCTTGGATGTTGGAGAAGCCGTAGTTCTTGGATGAGTACTTAGCGTACTTGAAGTCATCTTGCACTTGGCGTTCCGCCTTGGTAGCTTGATGCACGAGCTCAATGAGGTTGGAGTAGGGTTGGAAGTCGGCGATCTTGATAGGATGATTGAGGCCATTCAAGAAGCGTGCCATAGTTTGCTCATCATCTTCCGTGGCATTGGCTCGAATCATGGCTTCCATTTCCTTGTAGTATTCTTCAACACTCTTTGTTCCTTGCTTGAGGAGTTGTAGCTTCTTGAAGAGATCGCGGTTGTAGTAGGTGGGCACAAAACGTGCTCGCATGACATCCTTCATTTCAGCCCAAGTGGTGATTGGAGGTTCACCTCTTGCTTCTCGGCGCTCAAGGACTTGTTCCCACCATATGAGCACATAGTCTTGGAACTCAAGTGATGCCATAGCGATCTTCTTCTCTTCCTCATAGTTGTGCAAACGAAAGATTTTGTCGACCTTCAATGCCCATGATAGGTACTCTTCGGAATCATTGCTTCCATTGAACTTGGGCATGGTGAATTTTAGCTTGCCATAGCGTTGCTCTTCATTGTGTTGTTGGCGATGGTGATGATGACGCCCTTGACGTGGGGGATAATCATCCTCATGTTGCTCTTGGCGTGGAGGAAGTCCATGATCAACTTGCTCTTGTTGACCTTGAGGTTGAGGAGGAGCTTGAGGAACTTGACGTTGCACGCGCGGTTGGTAGTTCCGCTCTTGGATTTCTTCTCGAAGTGCTTCCTCTTGATTGCGCCGATCTCGGTTGCGGTTGGTGATTGCTCGACTTGATTCTTGAAGGGCACGTTGCGCCTCAAGAGCTTGTGCTTCATGTTGTTGTTGTTGAAGACGTTGAGCCTCGACGTCTTGTTTCGCTTGGTGTAGACGCGCTCGTTCTTCCTCTTGGCGACGTTGACGTTGTCGTTCTTGAGCTTGAGCAAACGCGACTTGGTGTGGTTGAGGACGAAGTTCTTGCTCATCGACTTGCTCTTGTGAATGCTTGTCGTGTAGAGGATTGCGAGATGCATGATGGTCTTGACGTGCGGCTCGTCGAAGAGTGTTCGATGTCGGTGCACTTGAGTCGGAGAAGGTGTCGTCGGAGTGTCGACTTGAGCGGCTTCGTCTTGAGTATGAAGAAGTAGAAGGACGGTTCACCAACAAAGTGCGGATCTCGTCCATCCTTGCATCATTCTCTTGCTTGTGAGCGTCGAGCTTGTTGTCGAAGTAGTCCTTTGTACGTTGCTCGGAGAGTCGCAAGTCGGTGGCGAGGTTGTCGATGCGGTCGGTCATAGCTTGTTGCTCTTGATGCAATGCTCGTTGTGCACCAAAGAGGTGGCTCTTGGTGACGAATGATGACATGTCGTCGTCTTGCTCGATGAAGAGTGGATTGGTAGACGCACTTGGCCTATCCATCATTCCATGCAAAATGTGAGTGGTAGAAGGAGAAGAACTTATACCAATTGTACCTTAACCGATGTTGACGATGAATCAAGTTCACTCAAATGCGGACAATGATATAGCACTATTGGTACCAATTCTTGTCGGTTCTCACACCTACACAAGTAAAAGCTTATGGTGGAGCTTGGTTAGGATGGTGGCACAAAATTTGATGCAATTGTAAGTGAGCTTCAATAATGTTGGAAAAGATTCACAAATTTGTAAATGCAACAAGTAGACCAAGCAAGTTGTGGTACACGGAAATACACACGCAAATAGATAAGTGGAATTGTGCAAACCAAAAGTGAGCCAAAATGTGGAATCCACGAAAATGCTCTTGTTGCACAATACACGAGAGACGCTAGCACGATTGCACAATAGGCGGATACGGAACTTGTGCACAACCTACTAGGCAAAAATGCAACGACCTCTATCCCAAGTATGCTATATGTATGGTATTTCGGTGATATGATCCAAGATGATCGGGTATGACAATCTTAATGTAGTACTACCTCCGTCCGGGTATACAAGTCCGGTGAGCCACCAAGCTGCGTACGTTTTTTCAAGGCCGCTGGCTGCATGCAGCTACTTTTTCTCGATCTGGCCGCTGTATTCTGCGCTTGATTGGCCAGGAGATGCGTGTGGTTAAAACCGAAGAGGCAACCTGGTTGCATGCTGTAAATGCTAGCCGGTACTGGATTGGTCACATGCAAAAGCGAACGATGCAGCTGGCTGCATGCAAAACTGCCAGCGATTTGATTGGCTGCCCCTATTCCATGAAAGTACGCGTCGTTGGTTATTAATGCTTTTGCCTTGATCCTTGAGTTTTGGCTAATGGGCTTTATAAACCCGGACGGAGGTAGTATGATGCTATGGTTCTTGCTTATAAGCTCTTTGCTTATCTTTCCCTCTTTGCTTAAAAGCTTGGTTGGCTCTTTCACTTTTGAGCTCTTTTCTCATGCAAAACTTCACGAACCAAGATAGCAATTGTGTATGCTATGACAACTTTGTGACACAAAAGTTGATGCCAAGATATGCACCACTATGGTATGGTATGTATGCTCTGGAGTATAATCACTAATGTGCACAAGTCACGTTGCCGGCAATACTCAATGGCTAGTCTCGATGGGTAAGCTACGCAAAAGTAAGGCCATGTGGGTATCAATGCAATTGCAAGGTATGACAAAGATGTCGTCGAAGTGACCGTCCTTGGCGATGATGAGTAGTCGATGGAGATGAGCGGTGGTGATGTTGACGTCGAACCGTACCTATATAGCCGAAACACAATAGGACACGGGAACCACAACCCAAAATCTCAAAGACCAAAACGTGTCAAAATCGACATAGGAGGTAGCGGTGAGCGGTGGTGGTGCTTGCGGAAAGCGGTGGTGGTATGCGGAAGTAAGCGTGGGCACCGGGGCAAAATTGGGCAAAACTAGGCGAAAAATGGTGCGGGGGAATAGAGTTGCTGCTGCCAGGGGCCGGATGTCCGGTCCAGTGGCCGGATGTCCGGGACGCCGGATGTCCGGTGGACACAGGCGGATGTCCGGGCTCCTGGATCGGGGACGAACACGATGAACTCCATGGGAAAAAGGGCAACTCCGGGGCAAAATTCGGACGAATTGGTGGATGGAAATCGCGGGAGAGATGGGGAAAAGCTAGATCCACTCGATGCAAAGCAGATCCGTGGATCAAATCCAACAAAACTTTATCACACCAACAAATCACAAAAAAAAATTGGGGCTATTTTTGGTGGGGAATTTTCGGATTTAGGACGAAAACAACAAAATTAAGCTAGAAAACACGGGGTAGGGGCTCCAAAAACGTGATCAACGTGGCTCATGATACCAAGATGATGTAGGGCGGAACCCTAGGGGCCGATCTTTCACGTTTGGAGAGGAATCCCTACGGGGAACACGAAGAATGCGCGGAAGAACACAAGGGAAATCACGAGGGGAAAACAAGAGAAACACTCAACCGACACGAAATTGATCACACAAGTGCTAGATCATCGAGGGCACAAAGTAACACGAGATCCAAAGTCAACAAGGGACGATACAAGAGTAACCGTTCTTCCCCGTGAGGAGGTCTTGATTGTCTTCTCCGGATGGAGGCCTTGGATCCAGATGGATCTTCTCCGAAGAGGTGCGGTCCCTCACGAGGAGTAGATCCGGTACGGATGAGCAATGCTCTATCTCAAATGAGCTATCACAATGCTAACCCTAAAACGTAAGTGGGGATGGAGTATATATAGTCTAGGGGCGAAGGGGGTACATGGGCCTCGGCCCTTACACTCTTCGTAGACAGGGAAGGCTGGATGTCCGGGCGTAGGGCCGGATGTCCGGTGGCTCGCGAGGGGCCGGAATTCCGGGTTGAAGGGCCGGATGTCCGGGCTGGTGGAGACGGCCATGCTGCTCTCTGGATGGGCGGCGCCGGATGTCCGGGCGGAGGGGCCGGATGTCCGGGGCTTCGGGAGGCGCCGGATGTCCGTGGTGATGACCGGATGTCCGGGCTGTCTGGGTAGCCTTCTGTGCTCCCTTGATGGCGCCTCCGGATGTCCGGGCTGGAGGCCGGATTTCCGGTGAGGGGGGCCGGATGTCCGGGCTGGACGTCGGATGTCCGGTCCTTGTAGCTTCTTCTGCAAACTCCTGACCATGTAGATCTCCAGGGGCCGGATGTCCGGTGCCTGGAGGCTGTTCTCGCCTTCTTCCGTTGGTTCTCTTCTTCTGTGGACTTGGGGTCTTGACCATCTTCATGTGCATCCTCGGGAGGGTCCTCTTGGTACCTAATCATGCACAACATTCCGGACTTAGGTAGTAGCCATGTCTCGAGAGGATCATATGAGATATCACTAAGGAGAGAAGTCACCTCGGTCTCGAGAGCTCTAGCTCGTGCTCTAGTCATGGGTCCTCTTGGTGCTTGGTGAGAAGATGGAAGGTCCATGGGGATGACCGAAGGATGCTCCACATCAATAAGTCCTGGCCTCGGTCGCTAAAGAATCAGCAAAACGATCTGTTTCACGCGGGCAATGCTCAAAAACTATCTTACCGAACTCAACCCTAAGATCAAAACAATCATCAATGATGGGTGCTGCGCCTGATGAGGACCAATCCTTCAGTACAATCGCTTCACCGTGTGGGCATCCTAGGTAGGACCAATGAAGTTCTCAGCGGCAACAAAGTCGACATACCTTGTGGAGGTTTTGTCCATCTAAGCTGCTTTGTTGGATGCGCTACAGTATTTCCAGCACGCGTGTAGTTCAGTGCCAGGGCTTGGATGTGTAGTTCAGTGCCAGGGCTTGGATTGCTGATGCTGACCTTTCCAGAGTCTGACTCTCTTCACCATTTACACGCTGACGCCTTTCCCACCACAAAAAACCAGCATCTAACAGCATAGAAAGAAACTCCGCCTATGTTGTCTCAACATAGCCGGTCCCAAGCCCAGGTAAAGGAGGGTTGTGATAGGCTTGGCGAGCCAACGTAAAAACTCAGCCACTCTTATGGAGATGAAACCCAAAAGATTTTCGTTGGGGCGTAACCCTCTCAGCGACGCGCCACATCGGAAACCGGGTGTGGTGGCAAATGGGCAAGGGCCGGGCCGTCACCCCCTGGTGGCGCGCCGTATCTTGATCCGGATACGGTGTCAAGTGAGCGAGGATCGCGTCGTCGCATCCTTAGTGGCGCACTACATCGGCGCCCGGATGTAGTGGAAAATGAGCAAGGGTCTTCGCATTTGACTCGACAAGTGCGAAGGTAAGGAAGATAGCCGAGCCTAGGAGGATTCACTTAGGTAGCTGGAACGTAGGGTCTCAGACAGGGAAGCTTCGGGAGCTAGTTGATGCAGCTGTGAGGAGAGGTGTTGATATCCTTTGCGTCCAAGAAACCAAATGGAGGGGACAGAAGGCAAAGGAGGTGGAGGATACCGGCTTCAAGCTGTGGTACACGGGGACGGCTACAAACATAAATGGCATAGGCATCTTGATCAACAAGAGCCTCAAGTATGGAGTGGTAGACGTCAAGAGACGTGGGGACCGGATTATCTTGGTCAAGCTGGTAGTTGGGGACTTAGTTCCCAATGTTATCGCCACAGATGCCCATAAGTAGGCTACAATGAGAACACCAAGAGGGAGTTCAGGAAGGCTCGAAGACATGGTTAGGAGTGTACCGATTGGCGAGAAGCTCTTCATAGGAGGAGACCTCAATGGCCACGTGGGTACATCTAACATAGGTTTTGAAGGGGCGCATGGGAGCTTTGGCTATGGCATCAGGAATCAAGAAGGAGAAGATGTCTTAAGCTTTGCTCTAGCCTACGACATGATTGTAGCTAACACCCTCTTTAGAAAGAGAGAATCACATCTGGTGACTTTTAGTAGTGGCCAACACTCTAGCTAGATCGATTTCATCCTCTCGAGAAGAGAAGATAGGCGTGCTTGCCTAGACTGTAAGATGATACCTGGAGAGAGTGTTGTACCCCAACATAAGCTGGTGGTTGCTAACTTCCGCTTTCGGATTCGTGTCCAGCGGGATAAGCGTGCCAAAGTCGCTAGAACGAAGTGGTGGAAGCTCAAGGGGGTGGTAGCTCAGGCGTTCAAGGAGAGGGTCATTAAGGAGGGCCCTTGGGAGGAAGGAGGGGATGCAGACAATGTGTGGATGAAGATGTCGACTTGCATTCGTAAGGTGGCCTCGGAGGAGTTTGAAGTGTCCAAGGGAAGGAGAAGCGAAGATAAGGATACCTGGTGGTGGAATGATGATGTCCAGAAGGCGATTAAAGAGAAGAAAGATTGCTTCAGACGCCTATACCTGGATAGGAGTGCAGACAACATAGAGAAGTACAAGATGGCGAAGAAGGCCGCAAAGCCAGCTGTCAGTGAAGCAAGGGGTCGGGCATATGAGGACCTCTACCAACGGTTAGGCACGAAGGAAGGCGAAAGGGACATCTATAATATGGCCAAGATCCGAGAGAGGAAGACGAGGGATATTGGCCAAGTCAAATGCATCAAGGACGGAGCAGACCACTCTTGGTGAAGGACGAGGAGATTAAGCATATATGGCGGGAGTACTTCGACAAGCCGTTCAATGCGGAGAATGAGAGTTCTACCATTGAACTGGACGACTCCTTTGATGAGACCAGCATGCGTTTTGTGTGGCAAATCCAGGAGTCTGAGGTCAAGGAGGCTTTAAAAAGGATGAAAGGAGGCAAGGCGATGGGCCCTGATTGTATCCCCATTGAGGTGTGGAAAGGCCTCGGGCACATAGCGATAGTATGGCTAACCAAGCTTGTCAACCTCATTTTTCGGGCAAACAAGATGCCAGAAGAATGGAGACGGAGTATATTAGTACCAATCTTCAAGAACAAGGGGGATATTCAGAGTTGTACTAATTACCTTGGAATTAAGTCGACGAGCCATACAATGAAGCTATGGGAGGGAATTATTGAGCACCGCTTAAGAAGAATGACAAGCGTGTCCAAAAATCAGTTTGGTTTCATGCCTGGGAGGTCGACCATAGAAGCCATTTTCTTGGTACGACAACTTATGGAGATATACAGGGAGCAAAAGGACTTGCATATGGTGTTCATTGACTTGGAGAAGGCCTATGATAAGATACCGTGGAATGTCATGTGGTGGGCCTTGGAGAAACACAAAGTCCCAACAAAGTACATTATCCTCGTCAAGGACATGTACGATAATGTTGTGACAAGTGTTCAAACAAGTGATGTTGTCACTGATGACTTCCCGATTAAGATAGGACTGCATCAGGGGTCAACTTTGAGCCCTTATCTTTTTACCTTGGTGATGCATGAGGTCACAAGGGATATACAAGGAGATATCCCATGGTGTATGCTCTTTGCGGATGATGTGGTGCTAGTTGACGATAGTCGGACGGGGGTAAACAAGAAGTTAGAGTTATGGAGACAAACCTTGGAATTGAAAGGTTTAGGCTTAGTAGAACTAAAACTGAGTACGTGATGTGCGGTTTCAGTACTACTAGGTGTGAGGAGGAGGAGGTTAGCCTTGATGGGCAGGTGGTACCTCAGAAGGACACCTTTCGATATTTGGGGTCGATGCTGCAGGAGTATGGGGTATTGATGAAGATGTGAACCATCGAATCAAAGCCGGATGAATGAAGTGGCGCCAAGCTTCTGGCATTCTCTGTGACAAGAGAGTGCCACAAAAGCTAAATGGCAAGTTATACAGGACAACGGTTCGACCCGCAATGTTGTATGGCGCTGAGTGTTGGCCGACTAAAAGGCGACATGTTCAACAGTTAGGTGTGGCGGAGATGCGTATGTTGAGATGGATGTGTGGCCACACGAGGAAGGATCGAGTCCGGAATGATGATATAGGAGATAGAGTTGGGGTAGCACCAATTGCAGAGAAGCTTGTCCAACACCGTCTGAGATGGTTTGGGCATATTCAGCGCCGACCTCCAGAAGCTCCAGTGCATAGCAGACGGCTAAAGAGTGCGGAGAATGTCAAGAGAGGGCGGGGTAGACCGAATTTGACATGGGAGGAGTCCGTTAAGAGAGACCTGAAGGATTGGAGTATCACCAAAGAACTAGCTATGGACAGGGGTGCGTGGAAGCTTGCTATCCATGTGCCAGAGCCATGAGTTGGTCGCGAGATCTTATGGGTTTCACCTCTAGACTACCCCAACTTGTTTGGGACTAAAGGCTTTGTTGTTGTTAACAGCATAGAGAGAGGCCATGGGTATCTGGCTGAGGTATACCTGGTTTGCATCAGAGTTGCACAATAATTTCTCAAGAATAGCGCCAGCTCTACCGATCTCTAGAGCTTGATTGATCTTGTCTGTTGCTCCCAGCCTGCTCCAAACTTTCCTAGCTCGCTCGCAGGTGAATAATGCATGTCTAGTATCCTCTTTGGCCTTTTCACAGACTGGACATTGGGAAAGTGTTCCAATGTGGCGATCAGCAAGGACAACACGGCACGGGATCACACCACGGAGCGTACGCCACATGAAAATCTTCACCTTCAATGAGACATTTAACTTCCGTGACTGTTTCCAAACGGGGGTTTAGCAGCGATCCGCTCTCACCTGAATTCTGTTTCAGAATTTCTCCGTATGTCGACTCCCATTTAAGATGGTAGGCCGATCTGACAGAGAACGTGTACGACTTTGTGAATTGCCAAGCCACGAAATTCTCCATTTCACCATCTGGCAGCAGAATCTGGAGGATTCTGTTGGAGTCAACATCCCAGAAATTATCCCGGACCCGACTCAGGACTCTAGCACCTCTTCCAGTTATTATTTTCCGTGGAACTGCTGGAGGGGATCGATGGGTCATCCCAAATGTGGATGTTGGCCCCATTATCCACTTTCCAAATGCATCCCTTCTTGAATGTTTGGGTTCCTGACCATATGCTTTGCCAGACATAAGTTGAGCCTTTCTTCAGTTCAACTGACAAAATATTCCCATCAGGGAAATATTTGAGCCTCAAGATCCCCGCACACAAGGACTGATTATATTCAATAAGTCTCCAGCATTTCTTAGCAAGTAGTGCTTGGTTGGAACTAGCAATATCACGAAAATCCCGTACCTTGTTTTTCCTTTGGTATGCACATTTCTCACCAAGCAGACCAATGCCTAGTTGTTGGTTGTCATCAACTCATCACCACCCAACCAGTATCACGGATCGCGTCAGTGATTCCCTTGAGACTTTTTGCAGGAGCCTAAAGACCGGCATTGCATACGTTCGGATTGCTTGAGCCACTGCTTTTAGAAGCACCTCCGTGCCTCCCATGGACAAGGTCTTCTCCTTCCACCCATTGACTATTTGGCTAATACGTTCCACCAAGTGCATAACCTTGGTAGCGCAAGTCTTCCAGTCCACAATCCGCTAGGGCATCTCGGAAGTCCTCCATCGTACGTACTGGACGTGCATTCCCTCCTTTCTCATGAGAATAGGGTATCTCGTTGAAGTCAATATAGATCCGTCAAGCTTTCGTTGCAGCTTTCCTGCCTTATGTGTACCATTCCCTAGTTGCAGTATCTTATTTGTGCCGTTAATATTATTTTGAAACTCGATGTGCATGAATAATCTCCCTTGCAGAATCAACCTGCACTTGAAAAGGATCGATATAAGATCCGCCAAGCTTTTGTTGCAGCTCCAGGGAACTCTCTTGTTGTTGCTGATTATGGCCAGGTATGTTAAATACCAAATGATGCTCTTAGTATTTCTTTGTCTCTTGGAATTGCCAAGTCTATTTCACCCTGATGAAAGATCTTTGTCTCTTGGAATCGCCAAGTCTATTTCACCCTGATGAAAGATACATTTCCATGTAGCTGGAGCTGAGGATCTTAGCCCATCTTACTAGTTGTAAAAGCATGCTGGATGCTTTCAAGGCTGGTGGTGACTTTCATTCTAGAACAGCTATGAATATGTACGAGCATGTACGTGATGCTGTTCACGAAAAGAAAGTACTTCTTGAATGGCAACCTCAACCAGGTCAAGAGAAGCCTCCAGTGCCATTGTTGAAGGTACTTGACTCTGTCACTAATATTCTGACAGTGGCATATGTTTTAAAGCTATGCTTGGTTTCATTTGAACTGTTTAAGGCAAGAGCGGGTGCCCACGGCCTTCGTGTCATTCTGCCGTCCACTTGGGACGTGCACTAGTTTCACTGATCCTCATTTGTACTTGACCTCCTAGGAGGATTGTATCAAAACTCTTACCTTTTCAATGCAATGAAATGCAAAGGTCCTTTGCATCTTCTCGAAAAAAAATTTATTTGTTGGTTCCACTTCAATGCAGTTATATGTACTCCCTCCGTTCCCAAATAATTGTCTTTCTAGCCATCTCAAATGGACTACAATATACGGATGTACGTAGACATGTTTTAGAGTGTAGATTCACTCATTTTGCTCCGTATGTAGTCACTTGTTGAAATCTCTAGAAAGACAATTATTTAGGAACGGAGGGAGTAGTTAGCAGTTTACTTGACCAAACTCTTGCACTTCTGTAAATGGTTGAGGATGATTGCATACCTTTTGGATCTGTGAAGTTAGCATTTAGAATGGTGTCGTTCCGCGAAATTTGTTGCATGCCCCACTGCACTACACAAAGTTGTCAAATGTCACTGTTCCACCCAAGATTGATGCACTCATTCTGGCATGGGGCGTTCATGAAGACATGAAACCAAGCATCCATATTCATTGTTTGTCTGTTTTGGACACTCTTCTCACTTAATATTTTTGGCCTTGCATCTGTACTCCTTCTCTCAAGCATGACAGGATCTTGCGTTACTTTTTTCTACTTTCACAGCAAAGTAACAATTTAATTAGATTGTTATTGTGCAGGAACCATCTGCATTTGCAGTTTCTGTTTATTAGATGCTTTTGCTTTGTACTCTGTAGAATTTTGTTGTATGAAACTAAAATTGATGTCTTCCTTTTGATTTCAGGATGCTTTTGGTGCTGAGAGAAGGAAGGCTAAAATGCTTAATTTCTCTATTGCATATGGAAAGACAGCTCAGGGACTATCCCGTGATTGGCAGGTATGAACTCTGATCATCTGCATTTTGAACTGATTAGGATAGATGGTGTCAACAACCCAACCCAGGTATGTTTAGGAAATAACTTCATTAGGTCATTCTCTTACACACTTAACCCAGATGTATGCGTCAGTTGAACATTGTTCTTTATCATATGTATGTGCATCAGCTACGAGTAACGTGTTGCACTTTCTCATCTCCCTCCTGCCTCTTGTGCCTAGGATGTATTCTCCTTTGGCCTTCATTCCTCCACATGCTTATACAAATATATATGCAGGATCAGTACTTTTGTTCGATAGGTTATATTAATTACTGTTATGGATTCAACTTGATTGTATTGCAAGGCCCAAGGGGCATATATATATTACATAAGACTTGGGGTACAAGGAAAGGAAACATAGCATAATAGGACACCTAGACCTAATACTAACACTCCTTAACAATTACCACCAAAGAAAATATTGATCCAGGATGGAAATCAGATCAAAGACTGATATATATCTTTGCGCAGCAACTTTTATTCAGCAAACCCTCTGTTTGTTTCTACCGAATTATAAGTTATATGTGAAATTAGCTCTATTTGTTGACTCTACTAGCGTGCTAGAGAAGTGCTATGGTACAGTTTCACAAACTCCATATTCTTAGAAAATTACTATGGTGCAATCCATCTTACTAGGTGTCTGTCAAGGAGGCAAGGGATACACTCAAACTCTGGTACAGAGATCGAAAAGAAGTTTCAGCTTGGCAAAAGAGGCAGAAAGAGCTTGCTCGTGAAAAATGCGAAGTATACACATTGCTAGGACGGTCACGCCGCTTTCCTAACATGACTCACGCACCCCATGGTCAAAAAGGCCATGTTGATCGTGCTGCTATAAATGCACCAGTGCAGGTACTTGGTATTGATCAAGTGATTATAGCCCAATGTCTGTGATGCTCGACTTCTTTCTTTGTTTGGAAAATCGTAAATAATGATGTATTTTCTATTCAACAGGGCAGTGCAGCAGATGTTGCCATGTGTGCAATGCTTGAGATAGAAAGAAATGCTCGCCTTAAGGAGCTCGGTTGGAGACTCCTATTACAGGTTGAATCACTTTTTTGTTTTTTCTCTTCTGACAACAAAGTAGGACTTGTACTAAGAAGTACTCCCTCTGTCCCATAATATAAGATCGTTTTTGACACTAGTGTAGTTTCAAAAACGTTCTTATATTATGGGACGGAGGGAGTACTACGTAAATGGGAAAGGCAAAATGCGGTAGTTACATCATACTCTCTCCGTCCCAAAATTCTTGTCTTAGATTTGTCTAAATGTGGATGAATCTAGTCATGTTTTAGTGTTAGATACATCCGTATCTAGACAAATCAAAGACAATTTTTTTCGGACGGAGGTAATACTTTATAACTAACTAGTCAGTTTCCTTGCAAAGTATTCTATTCCAACCCCAGATCTGGCCTAATATGCCATTTTTTATGGGCATTTCTCAGGTGCACGACGAAGTGATACTGGAGGGGCCTACGGAATCTGCTGAGGCGGCCAGGGCCATCGTGGTAGAGTGCATGTCCAAACCCTTCTATGGAACCAACATCCTGAAGGTGGACCTGGTTGTTGACGCCAAGTGTGGAAAGAGTTGGTATGACGCCAAGTAGAAGTTGTTCTCGCATGCACATACATGATCAGATGTGCATGTTTGTCAGCCACAAAATATGACCATATCGGCTCCATCAGACACGGTGGGATTGGGCTGGTGTAGATATTGCAGTTCCAGTAGCGGCAGAAGCAGTGCAAGAGCATTGAATAACGGCAGTGGTGGCACGAAGGAGTTTTTTTTTTGAAACGAGGCAAAAGATTTGCCATTTTCATTGAATAAGGAGAAGAGTTTGTGTTCTTACATAACAACCCCGCAAAAACGGGAAAGGGGCAAGGCCTACTCTCGCGGCATCAAATTACACAAATGTGTAGCACCCGCCAAAGCCCAGATAGACGCCTCCTCCTTGATAATCCGCACAATCACCGCCACCGGTGCGGCCTTTGTTTTGAGCACTCATGCATTTCGCTCCTTCCAGATCTCTCAGCTAACAAGATGAAGACAGGAGGCCAAGTCTTTCCACGGTTGTGAGTTGCTGGCGAGGACCCCCTCCCACCATGATCGCACCGTGGCGTAGTTCATCCAAGGAGCGGTGTCAACATCAAGGTGCAGCCAAGCAAGAACCTCCTACCAAACCCGAATGGAGAAGCGGCACTTGAACAGGAGGTGCGCCGTGGACTCTTGCACTTGGTTGCAAAGAGGGCAACGGTCACAGTTTGGCCACCCACGACGGTGGAGTCGGTCTGCCGTCTAGATCCTATTTTGCGTGACCAACCATGCAAAAAATTTGCATTTTGGGGGGCCCAAGCCTTCCAGACAATAGTTTGTAAATTGGATTGCACAAGGCCAACAAATTGCGCCAAGTACGCCGTCTTGGCTGAGTAGACACCAGGCTGAAGTTGACGGGCAAAAGCTTGTTCCACAAAGTGGTAAATTGTTCAAGATGATCTAGAGATAGTCCTGCGCTTATATCAATCCAATTGACCCAGCTAGCATCTCTGAGGGCCGAGGCAACAGTGCCGCACTTCTTCCGGATAGCTCGAATATTTTAGGGGCGATGTCTTTGGGGCGGATGCCATCTAAGAGCATCTCCAGCCGTTCGGCCCCCCAGCCCCCAGGCCGCTCTTTTTCGGCGCCTCGAACCGGTGCTTGATTAGCCCTGAGGTTGGTTCGCTCGATCGTGAGCCGTGGTCGCGCGGGTTCGTGCGGTTCGTTTCATTTTTTTGCAAACTCGGCGATTTCTGCAGGAACTCGGCCATACTTTGTCGAAATTTGTACAAAAAGTAAAAACATGCAGGAACTACGCCTAACTTAAAAACAAACTACAAAGCCTAGCCTAGCCGCCGTCGTCTACATGCCGAGAAGCTTTGAGAAGCGGGGTAGTCCGCCGCCGCCGTCGTCGTCGCGCCTACCGCTGGCGTCCTGCTGCTGACCTGGCGGGTCGCCGACACGTGGTGGGGGCTGCACGGCCCGGCCTCGCCCTCGTCGTCATTGTCGATGGCGATAACTCCGCCCTCCTCGGCAGCGGCTCACGGCTCGGGTCTGTGTACGCAGCAGCGTGGCGGCGACACGCTTCGCGGACGTTGTCCTCCTTCGCCCATTTGAGGGCGGACTCGTCGTCGGGGGCCACCATGTCGGCGTGCTCCGGCTTCACGGGGAACAAGCCCGGCTCGGGCTTCGGCCGGACGAGCCGCAGGGAGCGCCTCGTCGGTGCCGCCGCAGGTGGTGAGGGCTCGTTGATGACGAGGGTGCTGCTGCGAGCGCGACGCCTGAGCGGTGTCGCCTCCGGCTCGGGCTTGACGGGGAGGAGGGGCGTGGCGGGCCGGCGGCGAGGGCGACCCATCCGAGAACTGCGCGACGACGAGAAGGGCGACCGTGCGGATACTCCAGTGCGGCACGTTGCGGTCTCGATGTGGTCGAGAGATGGTGTCGAGTGCGGTAGGGGCGCCCACCCTCGCTCGCGCCGTCGCCGGCGTTGAAGCGGCCATGGGAATGATGCACCGTTGACGGAGGCGATCTGCTCCTCGCGGCGGCGGCTGAAGTCTGGCGTCCTGACGTTTATTGTCGGGCGCAGATTTTGGCTGGTTCCGCTGCTCCTCCGTCAGCGAGGAGCGGACGCGGGCGATCTCCGCCCTCCGTGCCGCCCCTTCGGGCACCGGCGGCATCGAGACGCCGCCTGCGCTCAGTCTCCACGCCCCCGGCACACGCATGTCGGGGGGCGCCGGGTACTCGACCTCGTAGAGAAGGCGCGCCTCCGGCTCCAGGAGGTGTCGGCGGCCGAAGCCGTTCGCCGCTGCGCCGTCTCCTGGGAACCTCTCGGCCATGGTATGCTCGTCGGCGGGAGGGGAGTGGGGGGGGGGGGGAGGCTGTGGCGGTCGCCGGTGGGGAGAAGGCTTTTGCGAGAGGGAGAGGGAAGGCTGTGGCGCTCACCGGTGGGAAGTGGGTGTAAGTGCATCTAGTGCCACCCATAGTTGGTTTTGGAGTATTGACAACAAACCTGGTTGAGGGACTAATGTGTTTGTGAGAATTGCAGGATAACACAGGTAGTAGTCCCTCATTGATTCGGTTTACCTACCGGAGATGACCCCTAAAAATGTGTGAAGACATTGAAGACAATGGTGGTCTGTGAAGCTATTCACGTTGAAGACTATGACATGAGAAGACATCGAGTGAAGACTATGGAGCGCGAAGACTTAGTGGTTTCGTTGTTTCTTTTTCTTCTTTGTTGAGTCACAGGAACCACCACACTGTTAAGTGGGGTCCAAGTGAACAAAGTCAGAGTGACTGAAGTAATGCTCAACCAAATCCTATGTCTTCGAGCGAAGACAATGAGAGCAAATCTTATCCTGAGTCGGATGAGTCAGCTTTTCTTATAGCCCAAATCAAGCTGCTGCGTGTGTTTGAAATCTGACCGTTGCGACACGTGTCAGTGCCTTAGTGACCCAGAGTCATTTCGGACAAATCAGGTCGGGTTGCCCAGTGGCTATAAATAGCCCACCCCCTACACCATAAATTGGTGGCTGCTTAGAGTTAGTACACGGCCTTTGTCGTTTGAGAGCAACCCACCGCGAAGCTTGAGAGAGAATCCTTGCGAGGACCAAGCCCAAACCACCCGAGCGGAAGAGTGTTTGGCATCACGAAGTCTTTACGTCGCGTGATCGAAGACTTGTTACACTTGAGGACTGTGAATCCTCCGGCCGGTTAGGCGTCGCGTTCGAGCATCCAAGAGTCATTGTGGATTGCCGGTGAGCGAAGTCTGTGAAGGTTCGGAAGTCTACCTTGAAGACTTACGAGTGATTGGGCGAGGACTAGGTGTCCTTAGCTCAAGGGAATAAGGTGAAGACGCGGTCTTCGAGTTAAATGTGAGCCTCCTAACGGGACGTCAGTTGTCACAACAAGCTGGGCTGGTCGAACAAATCCTGTCCTCCTGAAGCTCTTGGTTCTATCTCTCACTTCTCTCTACTTACAGTTTGTCTTCGTGAAGTCATTGCCTGCTTGCATTATCTATTTGACTTCACTGTGTGACTACCTGTTCTGATTGGCTTCATACTATCTTTCATCCTGATCTTTACTACCTAGCTGCTATTAGTCTGTGTGCTTTCACTTTATTGAATACTTGACTATGGCTTTGTGACGCCCCCGATTCAATCGTACACTAATCATGCACGCAAACGTGTACGATCAAGATCAGGGACTCACGGGAAGATATCACAACAACACTCTAAAAACATAATTAAGTCATACAAGCATCATAATACAAGCCAGGGGCCTCGAGGGCTCGAATACAAGTGCTCGATCATAGACGAGTCAGCGGAAGCAACAATATCTGAGTACGACATAAGTTAAACAAGTTTGCCTTAAGAAGGCTAGCACAAACCGGGATCTGAGATCGAAGAGGCGCGGGCCTCTGCAGGATCCTCCTAACTACTCACAGTCGTCGTCGTGGCACTTGCGTAGTGGTAGGCACCTCCGTGTAGTAGTCGTCCTCGGCGGTGGCATCGCTCTGAACTCCGACATCTGGTTGCGACAACCGTAAAGAAAGGAAAGGGGAAAAGGAGGAGAAAGCAACCGTGAGTACTCATCCAAAGTACTACGCAAGCAAGGAGCTACACTACATATGCATGGGTATATGTGTAAAGGGCCATATCGATGGGTGAAGCTGCAGAATGCGAGAATAAGAGGGGATAGCTAATCACGTCGAAGACTACGCTTCGGCAGCCTCCGTCTTGCTGACATGTAGAAGAGAGTAGATTGAAGTCCTCCAAGTAGCATCGCCAAGTAGCATCTCCAAGTAGCATCTCCGGTAGCATCGCATAGCATAATCCTACCCGCAATCCTCTCCTCGTCGCCTGTTAGAGAGCGATCACCGGGTTATGTCGCACTTGGAAGGGTGTGTTTTATTAAGTATCCGGTTCTAGTTGTCATAAGGTCAAGGTACAACTCCGGTCGTCCTTTACCGAGGGACACGGCTATTGAATAGATAAACTTCCTGCAGGGTGCACCACATAACCCAACACGCTTGATCCCATTTGGCGGACACACTTTCTTGGGTCATGCCCGGCCTCGGAAGATCAACACGTCGCAGCCCCACCTAGGCACTGTGAGAGAGGTTAGCACGCCGGTCTAACTCCTATGGCGCGAAGTGCAGGCCCATCGCCCTTTGCACACACTGCGTTTATAACGCGGCGGAAGCGAACTAGCCCCTTAATACAAGTGCGAGCTTACGTTCCAATCCGGTAGCGCCACTCGATCGCCGACGTCAAGAAGGCTTTGGCGATACCACGGCGTCGGGATACCCATAACTACTCCCACGTAGATGGTTAGTGCGTATAGACCAAATGGCGGACTCGGATCAAATACCAAGATCTCGTTAAGCGTGTTATTATGAAGCAACCGCGGACGCCGATCAAGGCCGGCCCACCTCTCGCCTAGGTGGTCTCAACCTGCCTGTCGCTCGCCACAAAGATCCACACAGAGGGCCGTCGGGACAAAGGTCTTTTCAGCCCCAATCCGTGAATCACTCGCGGGTACTCTTGAGCGGACCGACTTTAGTCACCATCGTAGTATGTATATATGTATAGTATATACCGTGATCACCTCCGAGTGATCACGGCCCAATAATATAACAAGGTAGTGACAAGAATGTAGGGCCAATGATGATAAACTAGCATCCTATACTAAGCATTTAGGATTGCGGGTAAGGTATCAATATTTGTAGCAACAATGACAAAGGCTATGCAATGTAATAGGAGTAACCGAACAATAACATGCTACACTACTCTAATGCAAGCGGTATAGAGAAGAATAGGCGATATCTGGTGATCAAGGGGGGCTTGCTGGTTGCTCTGGCAAGAGAGAGGGGTCGTCGACTCCGTGAGTCGTCTTGCAAAGCAGCAGCGTCGGTCTCGTAGTCTACCAGAGAGAAGAGGGGGAAGAAACAATGAATACCATGCAAACAGATGCATATCGATGCATGACATGACAACTATCGGCGCTAGGGGTACCCTAACGCGGTATGAGGTGATACCGGTGAAGGGGGGCAACATCCGGGGAGGTATCCCCGGGGTTCCGTGTTTTCGGGCAGAGGAGCCGGAGGGGGAAAGTTGCGTGTTCGGCATGCTAGGGGTGTGTCGCGGACGAACGGGTTGCGTATCCAGATTCGTCTCGTTGTTCTGAGCAACTTTCATGTAGAAAGTATTTTCATCCGAGTTACGGATTAAAAGATATGATTTTCTAAAGATTTAAATCATTTTCTGATTTTATTTATTCATTTATATCCAACATTATCGAGCGATTGCACGATGGCGGGCATGACATCGAGTGATGTCGGAGGTCGGTGGTCGGTTGACGATCAAAACCGCGGTGGGTCGATGGGACCCTCATGTCGTGTCGAGACATTAACGAATTCTAAAACTAACTAAATGGGTTATTAGTGTGTGGGTCCTAGCGATCGGTGAGAGATTAATGTTTTAATTAACTAATTTAATTAATTAGCGGTTTATCTATTTGTTTTATTTTTTATGGCATGGGACCCGCATGTCGGTGCCTTTGGGCTGCCCGATCAAGACGCGTTATTGGGTCAATCCATCAGCGGGGCCCCATGGCCTTGGCGATGACCGAGGTGGGGCCCGCCCTATACGTCGATGGGCGGCGCCGGACGACGCCCGGCGAGGCAAAAACGCGGCGGCGGCTCGGGAGGTGGCGGAAATCTCTGAGGCACCGTTCATCGAGTTTTGAGCGCGATCGAGAGCTACTGGTGCGCGCGTCCAACGATGGTGATGGTGGCGGCGGTGGCCGGAATCGGCGGCGAGCTCATCGGCGACGGCGGTCGGCGCGGAGGAGAAGCAGTGAGCCTCATGTTTGCGAAAAAATGGGAGGCAGGCGAGTTATCTGTGGCGGCGAACGAACGGCGGGCCCGTGACCATTTAGTCACGGAGGCACGCCGACGGCAAGCAGCGGCGGCGGCACGTTCGGGCACCGAGCAGGGGCGGCGTTAGGAGGCACGGAGAGAGCGCTGCTGGCGCGTTGGGCTCCTAGGAACCCGAGTGCAGCGGTGGGTTGGGCGAAGCGACGGCGGCGGTAGCCACGGCGGCGAGGTACCGTGGCGACGAGCCTCGGCACGACGGCGAAGCTAGTTAGGCGTGAGCTAGGGAGCTAGAGGGCGAGGGGAGGCAGCTCACCTGGCGGCACGCACGGTGGCCCTTGGTGGCTTAATAGCAGCGAGTCGGCGGCGTTTGTCGGAGCAGCGTCGAGATCGAGGAAGAAAGCGAGGCGGGAGGCGTTTGTGGGCGTCCGGCGTCCTGCGTCTGACGGAGCCGTAGTCGATGGAGGCGGAAGCGGCGGACACGTCGGGCGGCTTGAGGTCGCGGCGACGCGAAGTTCTCTGGCGGCGAGCCATGGCGGCGCTTCGGTTGCGGTGGAACGAGGAGGAGATGGATCTGGAGGGAGAGGAGAGGCGCGAGAGCCAAGGCGAGAGTGGGGCGAGTGGGGAGGGAGCCGAGGCGCGGCGTCGACGTCCTTATCCCCTTGGCGGGGCGGCTAGGTGGTGCGGCAGGGACACGCCTGTTCGACCAGTCGAGAGAACAGAAAGGGACGGCGAGGAAGGCGGGCTGGGCAGGTGGGCGGTCGGTGAGCTAGTTGGCCTGGGGGGTTTGGGGTTTTTTTCCTTTCTCTTTCCTTCTTTCTTTTCTTTATTTTTACTTTACTGTTTTATTGCATTTTAAAGCATTTAGTCATTTTCTAAAAATGTGTTTACTTCACCATAATTACCTATGCAATATTTGGCACTGCCCGAACATTTTTGTTTTGATGTTTGAAAACTTTTGTTGTTTGCCATATTTTGAATTTTGATTTTTGGACCGGTTTTGAAGTAATGAAAGATTAGCAACAGAAATCAAAGATGACATGGCATCATTAGGAGAGTTTACTGTAGCCTAATTATCCGGGCGTTACATGCTTGTCTAGTGTAGTATACCTTCCGCTGCATACGAATAGTGTCGTTTCTATTGTTTGTCTTTAAAACTCCAACATTTTGAAGACTTTCATAAAAATCGCCTATTCACCCCCCTCTAGTCGATAACTAGCCCTTTCAATTGGTATCAGAGCAAGGTACTCCCTTGTTCTGTGTGATTCGGTTTAACCACCTGGAGTTTCAGCTATGTCGACTGCAGGGATAATCAAAGTCTCGCTGCATGCCCCATCTTGATGGCATGAATATCCCTCTTTGGAAGAATAGGATGCGCATGCATCTTGAAGCCATTGATGTCGATCTATGGTATGTCGTCAAGAACGGCGTTCCCAAGACTGGTGAAGGTGTCACCCCTGCTGATGTCAAGAAGTTCATTCAACTGCACTCTACCGCAAAGAACAACATCTGTGGTCACCTTACCAAAGGACAGTATGGCCGTGTGAGTGCTCTGGAAACATAGAAGCTGTTGGGGAACGTAGTAATTTCAAAAAATTTCCGACGCACACAGAAGATCATGGTGATGCATAGCAACGAGAGGGGAGAGTGTTGTCCACGTACTCTTGTAGACCGAAAGCGGAAGCATTAGAACACCACAGTTGATGTAGTCGTACGTCTTCACGACCCGACCGATCAAGCACCGAAACTACGACACCTCCGAGTTCTAGCACACGTTCAGCTCGATGATGATCCCCGAACTCCGATCCAGCAGGGTGTCCGGGAAGAGTTCCGTCAGCACGATGGCGTGGTGACGATCTTAATGTTCTACCGTCGCAGGGCTTCGCCTAAGCACCGCTACAATATTATCGAGGACTATGGTGGAGGGGGGCTGTAACGCCCCGGATACAACTTTCCATATTCGTAACTCCAACTCTTGCCTTTTCCGGAGATGCCATATGTTATTTTTCCTTCGTGGTTGGGTTTTGTCCTTTTGTTTTTGCATTTTGTTCATGTCATGCATTTCTTGCCATGTCATCATCCGCATTGCATCATCATGTTTTCAAAACTTGCATCCGTTCGCAGTTGCCCTTTCTTTCTTTGCCTGCGTTGGCATTTTGTCGGGCCCTTGTCCTTGTTGACCTTCCCTCAGACCATTTGGAACCCTCTCTTCTCTCTTTCTCCGAGACCACAAAACCCCCCCTTGTCTTCGTCGACCTCTCTTGCCAGCTCGCAGCACCCCCGTGTGCGTGTCCGAAACTTGCCCGAACCCGAACCGGTCTGTCGTTACCGTTGGGTCCGGATCATCCCCTAACGTCTACGAAACATCTCCGTTTTCTTATCTGGGCTTCCCTACCTATTTATTCTCATCCGACGGATTTTGATCGGATGATCCAAACTCCTTTTTTTCTTATATATATGAGACCAACCCTAGAAATTAGGGATCCTGTCCCATCCACCCACTCCCGAGCGCCGCAACTCCTCCTGTCCCTTCCTCATCGGGATCCTCCCCGATCCAAAAATCCCTTTCTCCTCGATTTCAGCCACCAAGCCAACCATCTCTCGCCGACCTCCTCCCTCGATCTCCCTCATCCCGAGCCCTTCCTCGCTCGATCTGGACCAGGAGGGTCCCGAGCATCTTCCCCGTCACCACTTCCCTCTTCTTCTCCCGTCCTCCCTCGTCCTCCCCATGCCCGAGTCCGTGCCTTCGCCCGCTTTCCGTGCGCCTCTGCTCTGGTTGAGCACGGACGCCTCGCCGTCTCCTGCCTTGCCAGCGTCGCATCTGGCGGCAGCAACAGCGCAGCCGAGGAGCCCCGCGCGCGCTCCCTTCCGCCCGGCAGCCGTGCGCTGCGCGCCCGATGCCTCCTCCTCGACCCCCCCTGCGAGCCCCGATGCCACCTCATCGTGCCGCCGCCGCCGGCGACCTCCACGCCCAGGCCAGCGCCGCCCGCCTTCTCCTCCTTTCCTCTCCTTTCCCTCTCTCTCACCAGCTCGCTCTCTCTCTCTCCAGGAAGCACCGCCGCGGCCATGGAGCTCCGCCCCGTCGTCGTCCGACCCTGCTGCCGCCGGGAACGGATCCGGCCGCTCGAGATCCGCTGGATCCGGCCGGTCCCGTCCCATCCTTCTTTGCCTCGCCGCGCGCAAGTCCATGGCGTCGCCCGGCCTCTTCTTCGCCGCCTGAACCTGCTGCTGTTGCCTCTGCTCTTCAGCTACGAGAGCAGCAGCAAATCGCGCTTCGCCGCGATTGACCCATGATCGGGCCACACCTTGCGCCAGTCGAAAGGCCCCCACTACCAGTATGACTACCCACCGACCTCCCGCACCTCCGAGCCGGGCCTTGGCCCAGGGTGAGCGCCCCTCCAGCCCCTCTCCTGTGCGCTTTGGCCCAGCCAAGTTTTGGCCCATTTAGTGTTTTTTTTCCTGTCTGCTAATTTTGCTATTATCCAGAGTGTGCAGTTTTACAGATTAGACCCTCATATTCATGCATTTAATAACTCCACAACCGTGCATCGGATTAAAATAATTTATATATGTAAAATGCTTAGAATTTCATCTAGTTTCATAATATGTCATTTTGATCCATGTTTGAAATGTTTAAAATGCTGTTTGTGTTAATTTGCATATATGCCATGCTAAAATGATTTATTTCATAACTAAATAACCGTAACTCCGAATTTAATAAACTTTATATGTAAATGGGGTAGAATTTTGCCTAGTTTAGCATGGTGCACTTTATTTTCCTGTTTAACAACTATAAAATTATGCTTTAGGGCAGAACAGTACCAAATTCGAATATTGCTTATGGGGATTTTAGGAATTGTTGTTTGTTCTTAGGCCTCATTTAAACTTGCCTAGTTAGGTAGTTTTGTTATGCTTCACCCTTGCCATGTTAATCAACATTTAATATTGTTGGGTACATAACGAGATCAAACTAAATAATTGCATGTGGTGTTCGTCAATATGCAACTTCGTTGCATATTGAGCTCCACTAATTTGTAGTGTTGTTTGTTGCACTTTGCCATGCCATGCCATGCCTCATTAAACCGGACATGCATCATACTTGGTTGTGCATCATGCCATGTTTATCACGATGGTTGTTTACTATATTGTTTGCTTCTTTCGGTTTGCTTCTCTCGTTAGCCGGTTTCGTTCGGAGTTGTGAGGATTGTTCGACCACGCCCGTTTGTCTTCTTCATGGACTCGTTCTTCTTCCTTGCGGGATTTCGTGCAAGATGACCGCTACGGATCTCACTACTATCATTGCTATGCTAGTTGCCTCGTTCTTTCGCTATCTTGCGCTACCTATTACTGTTTGTCCAGCCATCCCATAATGCCATGAACCCCTAACCTTTGACACCTTTCCTATGCAAACCGTTGTTTGGCTATGTTACCGCTTTTGCTCAGCCCTCTTATAGCGTTGCTAGTTGCGAGTGAAGTTGAAGATTTCTCCATGGTGGGCCGGGGTTTATGTTGGGATATCACAATATCTTTTATATTATTAATGCATCTATATACTTGGTAAAGGGTGGAAGGCTCGGCCTTATGCACAGTGTTTTGTTCCACTCTTGCCGCCCTAGTTTCCGTCATACCGGTGTTATGTTCCCGGATTTTGCGTTCCTACGCGGTCGGGTGATTTATGGGACCCCTTGACGGTTCGCTTTGAATAAAACTTGTCCAAAGAAGGCCCAACCTTGGTTTTACCATTTGCCTCACCACCACCTATCCCCTTCCCTTGGGTCGGCCAACCCAAGGGTCATCTTTATTTTAGCCCCCGGGCGGTGCTTGTCTAAGTGTTGGTCGAACCGAGCCGCCCTGGGGCCACCTCGTGGCAACTCGAGGCTGGTTTTACTCGTAACTGTCTCATCCGGTGTTGCCACGAGAGCGAGATATGTGCAGCTCCTATCGGGATTGTCGGCGCATCGGGCGGTCTTGCTGGTCTTGTTTTACCATTGTCGAAATGTCTTGATGTACCGGGATTCCGAGGCGATCGGGTCTTCTGGGTGAAGGTCTATTCGCCGATGATCGCGAGAGCTTGTTATGGGCTAAGTTGGGACACCTGCAGGTATAAACTTTCGAGAGCCGTGCCGCGGTTATGTGGCAGATGGGAATTTGTTAATGTCGGTTGTAGACAACTTGACACTTGATCCGAATTAAAACGCATCAACCGTGTGTGTAGCCGTGATGGTCTCTTCTCGGAGTCGGGAAGTGAACACGGTTTCGGTGTTATGTTTGGCGTAAGTAGGTGTTCGGGATCACCTCTTGATCATTGCTAGTTGACGACCGTTCCGCTTGTTCTCTTCTCGCTCTTCTTTGCGTATGTTAGCCACCATACTTGCTTAGTCGCTCGCCGCAACCTCACCACTTTACCCCTTCCTTTCCCATTAAGCTTTGCTAGTCTTGATACCCATGGTAATGGGATTCTTTGAGTCCTCGTGGCTCACGGATACTTCAAAACCAGTTTGCGGTGCCTATGTTACCGGCGGTGTGCGCAACCCAGCTCAAGGAGGAGCTCGATGAAGATCTTGCCCTTTGTGTTGTTTCGTTCTAGTTGATCAGTAGTGGAGCCCAGTTGGGGTCGATTGGGGACCTTTTGTCGCATTTGGGGTTCTTCTTTTATTTTGGTTCCGTAGTCGGACCTTGATTGTATCTGGATGATGTAATGCTTTATTCATGTATTTGTGTGAAGTGGCGATTGTAAGCCAACTATGTATCTCCTTCCCTTATGTATTACTTGGGTTGTGTGAAGATTACCTCACTTGCGACATTGCTTTCAATGCGGTTATGCCTCTAAGTCGTGCTTCGACACGTGGGAGATATAGCCGCATCGAGGGCGTTACAAGTTGGTATCAGAGCCGACCCTCGCGGTTACACGGATGGTTGCGAAAGGTCGCGGTCATGTTGTTCGTGGCGTTTGTGACCCGTCGTGGCACACGGCATGGCACATGTACCGGACTGGATGCCTGAGCGGTTGTGCCAAGAGGAGCGTTCACGTGGCCCGACGAGGGCGTCGGTTCCTCCGAGTGTGGGTGTATGTGATAGCCTGGCTTATTATTAGGGATGATAGACTACTCATATCAATAAGGAATTCCTTCTTTTCCGGAGCCCATTGGACGAGAACTCCAAAGTTAAGCGTGCTCGGCTTGGAGTAGTTTCAGATGGGTGACCGGCCGAAGTTGCTCCGGTGCGCCGCAGTGAGGACAAAGTGTGAAGAAAAGACTAGTATTGATCGTGGGGCGATCTAGATCTCGCCAGAGTAACGACCACCGGCGGGTGTGTCCGGCGTTACAAGTTGGTATCAGAGCCATCCCGACCTTAGGAGCCCCCACCGCTTGATCGTTTTAGTGGCGAGTTGTGTCTAGAAAAATGTTTTGAGTCATTTAGGATTATATATATCGGAGAGTTTAGGAATTCTTTTACTCCCGGTCCTTCGACCTTACGGTGAGGTATCTGACGTAGAGTTTTGACTCTTCTCTTCTCAAATTTCACTAAAATTTTTTTTAGGATCACGGGTATCTTAGAATCGTTCGATGGTTTTATGATGACAACATTGTCTTGGTTGCCTCGACATTTAGGGGTTGTGGCGGTGTCCGGGAGTTGAGCTCCGAGGTGTTGTCGTCATAATTTTATCGTTGCGATTCGGAATACACGAGTTTAGTACGCCGACATCGAAAATCTCTTTTATGCGTTGTTGGTGAGATAACCCGCTAACCCGATCTTGAGGTGAGTACGGAGTATTGCCATGACTCGTATAACGGATGCTTTTGAAGGTTGAGGTAGAGCGATTTCGAAGGTTTCTTGGTTATGTGTTGACGGATGGATACAATTTGGATGTAGGGATTGTTAGTTTGTGTGAGATATTATTGCTCCCTGTATCCCCAACACAGATTGCATAACCGAGAAAGTTTGGGAGTTTCATAGGTGGGAATTCAAGTAGCTCTTAGGATATCTTTCCGACGGATGTATGATATGAAATTGGGGTTCGACGTCTAGTGGTCCGCCTATTCACGGTTGGTTTTCTGATGGTCTCGTTGTGTCTTAAAGAGTCCTTGGCTATGCCGACTCGGGGACACCGTATGTCATGTGCCTTGCCTTGTACATGATGGTGCTGTCGATTGAGCCGTGTAGGCCCCACCACGAAAACTTTGGGCGAAATCTCTATCATATGTTTGTTCCGCTTATTCTCGAAAGCCAATCCTTTGTTTTGTTCTAATTGTGGTATTGAGTTGCTTGAAGTCAAATGTTGAATCCATACCTTTCCTAAGCAGTGTTCTCATATTGCTATGTGAATACTAATCCTTTTGATCATTGAGGTTGTCATGTTAATCCTTTTCCAACCGGTGCGCTTCTCTTGAGATGATCCCATCATTCTCCCCATCGCAAGACCAATTATCATTTCTTCTCAACGGTGTTTGTTCCATCTTCCCCAAATTGCCTTTGTTTTCCCACCCTCCCACCCTTTTTCTTCAAGGACTCATTTATTTTAATCAAGTATCCATTTAGTTATGTGAAGTCTCTTCATTCTTTTCAATCAATGTTCTTATCCGGTGATTTCCCATGAAGATGCTCAACAGTTTCAAGATCATCATCCTTCATGGTCGTTTCTTTTATGGTGGATCCAATTCAAGCTTTCGATATTCATCATATTCTATTCCTCGTTTCTAATGCTTTCTCATGCCGGTGCACCTCATTATCATTCTACTTCTCGCTATTTGTTATTCCGGAGTGCTCAAGATATCTCGAAGATTCGTGTTTTCCACTCTGCATTCGTTCAAGCTCTTTCGAGATTGGTATCTCATTCAAGTCATTTAATTCAACTGGTGCAATATCTCTTTTAAATCTTTTCAACGGTGTTCTTTTGAGTGGGCCCTAACCCACAGGTCTTTTCCCAGGATCTTACCTGACTCTTCTATTTTCCCAAAGCTATCCTAAGTTCTTTTCCAAGTTTGACGTAAGAATGAGTTATCATCAGTCAAATGCTTCTCTCCAAGATCTTTCAAATTCTTTTCATAGTTGGCTCAACCTCTTCGCTTTTGATTCTTCCGGTGTGCCTCAATAGTTCTTGGTGTTGTTTCTCGTTGTCATTCTCATCATTTGAAGATCGAAGAAGAGTTTTTAATCTTGCTATATTCTCTTCAAGATTCATGGTTCTAGTTTGATGCCATCCTCTCATAACTGTTTTCGATTGTGGGAATTCTTTTCACCCATCCGGAGCATTTCACGAGTTGTTTCGATTTCTTTCCTCCGAAGGCCATCATGTCATAATTCTTCATTCTCAGCGTGTAGCTATCGTTCTCCAAATCTTACCGGTGATTCGTTCAAATATCCTCTAATCAGTTCATGATCTCTTCGTTCTCATGTATCTAAATCCCCCAAGTATCTTCATTCATTTTCCAATTCTTCCCGGTGAATTGTGCCTTTGCTACGTTCATTTTCAATTTTTACGGTGGTTCGTTCAAGATTCCTCTTCCTTTGTTATCATATCTATTCATTTGTTGTTCCAATCCTACCGGTGGTTCGTTGAATATCTTCTCAAGTTTTGCGCTATATCCCTCTTAATCCTTTCTACGGGAATAAGTAGTATGCCAAATCCGTTGCTTGTCATCAATTAAATTTGATGAAGGATAAGCATACAATAAATCTTATTCTTATTTCCTTGAGGTGATTCAATTTTTTTTTTCTTCCGGAGATTGTTCATGATGAAGTATTTCTCGGTTCTAAGATGTTCATCTTTCTTTTCGGAGTTTCAAGCTCTCTCAATTATCTCGTCGCGAAGCTCCATCTAAATCATTGCAAGGCTTCACCTTGTGTTTTCAACTTCTCTCTCTTTTCATCATCCTTTTATTACCGGAGTTCTTCATGGAGGCTCTACATGGTGGTTCATCAAGGATTTAATTCCTTCTCAAAGTTTTCATCCAGATTCTTTCCTAAGGAGCTCAAGCTTTCTTCATATGGTAATCCGGAGTGCAATTCCTTCTATCTTATCTTTTGAGATGGTGTTATGTCACTCTTGACAATTTCCTTCATGTTTCGTGATTCATATGTTGTTAAGAATGAGGTATTTTAAAGCCATCAATCCCTTTGTTGGAGTTATCTTGGGCTATATTTCACCTAAAGCTTTCCCTAAGGATTATTGCTATTTATGGTGCTTATAAATGACCCAAGTTCTTCTTTATCCTCCCGGTGATATAGCTTTCTCGTCTCCTTGTTCGTATCAATGAAATTCTTCCCCGTGCTTGGCAGGTTGTCACCTCATCATTTTGAGATGTTTGCCATAAGCCCACAACAAGCTTGTGCTTCTAGTTGTTGTTTTTCCAACAACTCCGTTCGATTCTTCTTTGCAAGGATGCTTTTCAAGTTCACTTGTGGCAAAAGTTGTCATTTTCTTCTCCGTCCCTTTATCCCAACGATCTATCTTCTATTCTTTTGTTCCAGAGGCATTGTGATGTTACTCTCTTCGACCCATCATCTCATTTTGTAAATATCATGTTCTTTTCGTGCTTATCCAGTTAACCAGAGTGTTGTGTTCTCATTCAAGCTCTTTCATCTTATCAAGTTTTGCCTCTCTTTTCAACCTCAGTGCTGTCTGAAATCCTTCCTACCCATTGTGCCATTCTTTCAATTCCGGATGCAGTGTGTTGTTGATTTCATAAAGTATCCTCTCATCTTGTCAAGTTCATGTTCAATTCCTTCCATTTACAGTCGGAGTGCTGCCCAAATTATATCAATCTTATTCCTTCTCTATCTAGTTTTAACCGGAGTGGTTTCAATATCTATCTTATCACTAAACCTCTTGGTTCTCGTTGTATCCTTTGTTCCCCTTTTCTAAAGGAGTGTTTTCAACTTTGTTCATCTTCGTGGTTTTCTTTCTTTTGTTTTGCTCAACCTCTCAAGGTTCGTGGTTTCACTCATTGGTCAAAGAAGCAATTTAGTTTTACCTCTTCTCTTCCTCTTCCTTTTTTCCTCCGGTGCCATCCTAGATCTCGGGACGAGATCCTCTCGTAGTGGTGGAGTGTTGTAACGCCCCGGATACAACTTTCCATATTCGTAACTCCAACTCTTGCCTTTTCCGGAGATGCCATATGTTATTTTTCCTTCGTGGTTGGGTTTTGTCCTTTTGTTTTTGCATTTTGTTCATGTCATGCATTTCTTGCCATGTCATCATCCGCATTGCATCATCATGTTTTCAAAACTTGCATCCGTTCGCAGTTGCCCTTTCTTTCTTTACTGCGTTGGCATTTTGTAGCCCTTGTCCTTGTTGACCTTCCCTCGAGACCATTTGGAACCCTCTCTTCTCTCTTTCTCCGAGACCACAAAACCCCCCCTTGTCTTCGTCGACCTCTCTTGCCATTTCGCAGCACCCCGTGTGCGTGTCCAGCTGCCGAACCCGAACCGGTCTGTCGTTACCGTTGGGTCCGGATCATCCCCTAACGTCTACGAAACATCTCCGTTTTCTTATCTGGGCTTCCCTACCTATTTATTCTCATCCGACGGATTTTGATCGGATGATCCAAACTCCTTTTTTTTTCTTATATATATGAGACCAACCCTAGAAATTAGGGATCCTGTCCCATCCACCCACTCCCGAGCGCCGCAACTCCTCCTGTCCCTTCCTCATCGGGATCCTCCCCGATCCAAAAATCCCTTTCTCCTCGATTTCAGCCACCAAGCCAACCATCCCTCGCCAGCCTCCTCCCCTCGATCTCCCTCATCCCCGAGCCCTTCCTCGCTCGATCTGGACCAGGAGGGTCCCGAGCATCTTCCCCCGTCACCACTTCCCCTCTTCTTCTCCCCGTCCTCCCTCGTCCTCCCCATGCCCGAGTCCGTGCCTTCGCCCGCTTTCTGTGCGCCTCTGCTCTGGTTGAGCACGGACGCCTCGCCGTCTCCTGCCTTGCCCAGGCGTCAGCTTCAAGCAGCAGCAACAGAGCAGCCGAGGAGCCCGCGCGCCGCTCCCTTCCGCCAGCAGCCGTGCGCCTGCCGCGCCCGATGCCTCCTCCTCGACCCCCCCTGCGAGCCCCGATGCCACCTCATCGTGCCGCCGCCGCCGGCGACCTCCACGCCCAGGCCAGCGCCGCCCGCCTTCTCCTCCTTTCCTCTCCTTTCCCTCTCTCTCACCAGCTCGCTCTCTCTCTCTCTCCAGGAAGCACCGCCGCGGCCATGGAGCTCCGCCCCGTCGTCGTCCGACCCTGCTGCCGCCGGGAACGGATCCGGCCGCTCCAGATCCGCCTGGATCCAGCCGGTCCCCGTCCCATCCTTGCTGCCTCGCCGCCGCGCCAAGTCCATGGCGTCGCCGGCCTCTTCTTCGCCGCCTGAACCTGCTGCTGTTGCCTCTGCTCTTCAGCTACGAGAGCAGCAGCAAATCGCTCGCTCGCTTCGCGATTGACCGCGGTCGGGCCACACCTTGCGCCAGGCCGAGCCGTGACTACCAAAGCCTAGCCTACCTGACCTCCCAAGACCTCCGAGCGGGGCCTTGGCCTGGGTGGCGCCCTCCAGCCCCTCTCACTGTGCGCTTTGGCCCAGCCAAGTTTTGGCCCATTTAGTGTTTTTTTCCTGTCGCTAATTTTGCTATTATCCGAGTGTGCGGTTTCTGATTAGACCCTCATATTCATGCATTTAATAACTCCACAACCGTGCATCGGATTAAAATAATTTATATATGTAAAATGCTTAGAATTTCATCTAGTTTCATAATATGTCATTTTCATCCATGTTTGAAATGTTTAAAATGCTGTTTGTGTTAATTTGCATATATGCCATGCTAAAATGATTTATTTCATAACTAAATAACCGTAACTCCGAATTTAATAAACTTTATATGTAAATGGGGTAGAATTTTGCCTAGTTTAGCATGGTGCACTTTATTTTCCTGTTTAACAACTATAAAATTATGCTTTAGGGCAGAACAGTACCAAATTCGAATATTGCTTATGGGGATTTTCCGGAATTGTTGTTTGTTCTTCCGGCCTCATTTAAACTTGCCTAGTTAGGTAGTTTTGTTATGCTTCACCCCTTGCCATGTTAATCAACATTTAATATTGTTGGGTACATAACGAGATCAAACTAAATAATTGCATGTGGTGTTCCGTCAATATGCAACTCGTTGCATATTGAGCTCCACTTAATTTGTAGTGTTGTTTGTTGCACTTTGCCATGCCATGCCATGCCTCATTAAACCGGACATGCATCATACTTGGTTGTGCATCATGCCATGTTTATGCGATGGTTGTTTACTATATTGTTTGCTTCTTTCGGTTTGCTTCTCTCGTTAACCGGTTTCGTTCGGAGTTGTGAGGATTGTTCGACTACGCCCGTTTGTCTTCTTCATGGACTCGTTCTTCTTCCTTGCGGGATTCGAGGCAAGATGACCGCTTCTACTGGATCTCACTACTATCATTGCTATGCTAGTTGCCTCGTTCTTTCGCTATGCTGCGCTACCTATTACTGTTTGTCCAGCCATCCCATAATGCCATGAACCCCTAACCTTTGACACCTTTCCTATGCAAACCGTTGTTTGGCTATGTTACGCTTTTGCTCAGCCCTCTTATAGCGTTGCTAGTTGCGGTGAAGTTGAAGATTTCTCCATGGTGGGCAGGGTTTATGTTGGGATATCACAATATCTTTTATATTATTAATGCATCTATATACTTGGTAAAGGGTGGAAGGCTCGGCCTTATGCCCGGTGTTTTGTTCCACTCTTGCCGCCCTAGTTTCCGTCATACGGTGTTATGTTCCCGGATTTTGCGTTCCTAACGCGGTCGGGTGATTTATGGGACCCCTTGACAGTTCGCTTTGAATAAAACTTGTCCAAAGAAGGCCCAACCTTGGTTTTACCATTTGCCTCACCACCACCTATCCCTTCCCTTGGGTCGGCCAACCCAAGGGTCATCTTTATTTTAGCCCCGGGCGTTGCTTGTCTAAGTGTTGGTCGAACCGAGCCCCTTCTTCAGGGGCCACCTCGTGGCAACTCGAGGCTGGTTTTACTCGTAGCTTTGTCTCATCCGGTGTTGCCACGAGAACGAGATATGTGCAGCTCCTATCGGGATTGTCGGTGCATCGGGCGGTCTTGCTGGTCTTGTTTTACCATTGTCGAAATGTCTTGATGTACCGGATTCCGAGACTGATCGGGTCTTCTGGGTGAAGGTCTATTCCTTCGATGATCGCGAGAGCTTGTTATGGGCTAAGTTGGGACACCCCTGCAGGTATAAACTTTCGAGAGCCGTGCCGCGGTTATGTGGCGATGGGAATTTGTTAATGTCCGGTTGTAGACAACTTGACACTTGATCCGAATTAAAACGCATCAACCGTGTGTGTAGCCGTGATGGTCTCTACTCGGCGGAGTCCGGGAAGTGAACACGGTTTCGGTGTTATGTTTGACGTAAGTAGGTGTTCAGGATCACCTCTTGATCATTGCTAGTTGACGACCGTTCCGCTTGTTCTCTTCTCGCTCTTCTTTGCGTATGTTAGCCACCATACTTGCTTAGTCGCTGCTGCAACCTCACCACTTTACCCCTTCCTTTCCCATTAAGCTTTGCTAGTCTTGATACCCATGGTAATGGGATTGCTGAGTCCTCGTGGCTCACGGATACTTCAAAACCAGTTTGCGGTGCCTATGTTACGGCGGTGTGCGCAACCCAGCTCAAGGAGGAGCTCGATGAAGATCTTGCCCTTTGTGTTGTTTCGTTCTAGTTGATCAAGAGTGGAGCCCGGTTGGGGTCGATTGGGGACCTTTTGTCGCATTTGGGGTTCTTCTTTTATTTTGGTTCGTAGTCGGACCTTGATTGTATCTGGATGATGTAATGCTTTATTCATGTATTTGTGTGAAGTGGCGATTGTAAGCCAACTATGTATCTCCTTCCCTTATGTATTACTTGGGTTGTGTGAAGATTACCTCACTTGCGACATTGCTTTCAATGCGGTTATGCCTCTAAGTCATGCTTCGACACGTGGGAGATATAGCCGCATCGAGGGCGTTACAGGGGCACCGCACACGGCTAAGAGATCTTGGAGATCAATTGTTGTGTCTATGGGGTGCCCCCCTCCGTATATAAAGGGGGGGAGGAGGAGAGGGCCGGCCAAGGGGAGAGGCGCGCCCTAGGGGCAATCCTACTCAGTAGGTTCCCCCTTTCCTATTCAAGTAGGAGAAGGGGAAGGAGGAGGAGAGAAGGAAGGAGAAGGGGGGGGGCGCCGCCCCCTTCCCTTTCCCAATTCGGATTGGGGCAAGGGGGGCCGCGCGCCACCTCCCGGCCTCCCTCTCTCCTTTCCACTAAGGCCCATAAGGCCCAATAGCTTCCGGGGGGGGGGTGTTCTGGTAACCCCCGGTACTCCGATATATATCCGATAACCCCCGGAACTATTCCGGTGTCCGAATATAGTCGTCCAATATATCAATCTTTATGTCTCGACCATTTCGAGACTCCTCGTCATGTCCGTGATCATATCCGGGACTCCGAACAAACTTCGTTACATCAAAACTCATAAATTCATAATATAACTGTCATCGAAACCTTAAGCGTGCGGGCCCTACGGGTTCGAGAACTATGTAGACATGACCTAGATCTGTTTCCGGTCAATAACCAATAGCGGAACCTAGATGCTCATATTGGCTCCTACATATTCTACGAAGATCTTTATCGGTCAAACCGCATAACAACATACGTTGTTCCCTTTGTCATCGGTATGTTACTTGCCCGAGTTTCGATCGTCGGTATCCAATACCTAGTTCAATCTCGTTACTAGCAAGTCTCTTTACTCGTTACGTAATACATCATTCCGTAATGAACTCATTAGCTACATTGCTTGCAAGGCTTATAGTGATGTGCATTACCGAGAGGGACCAGAGATACCTCTCCGACAATCAGAGTGACAAAACCTAATCTCGAAATACGCCAACTCAACATGTACCTTTGGAGACACCTGTAGAGCTCCTTTATAATCACCCAGTTAGGTTGTGATGTTTGGTAGCACACAAAGTGTTCCTCCGGTAAACGGGAGTTGCATAATCTCATCGTTGTAGGAACTTTGTATAAGTCATGAAGAAAGCAATAGCAATATACTAAACGATCAAGTGCTAAGCTAACGGAATGGGTCAAGTCAATCGCATCATTCTTCTAATGATGTGATCCCGTTAATCAAATGACAACACATGTCTATGGTTAGGAAACACAACCATCTTTGATTAATGAGCTAGTCAAGTAGAGGCATACTAGTGACGTTAAGTTTGTCTATGTATTCACACATGTATTATGTTTCCGGTTAATACAATTCTAGCATGAATAATAAACATTTATCATGATATGAGGAAATAAATAATAACTTTATTATTGCCTCTAGGGCATATTTCCTTCAGTCTCCCACTTGCACTAGAGTCAATAATCTAGATTACACAGTAATGATTCTAAACTCATGGAGTCTTGGTGCTGATCATGTTTTGCTCGTGGAAGAGGCTTAGTCAACGGTGCGCAACATTGAGATCCGTATGTATCTTGCAAATCTCTATGTCTCCCACCTGGACTTGGTCCCGGATGGAATTGAAGCATCTCTTGATGTGCTTGGTCCTCTTGTGAAATCTGGATTCCTTTGCCAAGGCAATTGCACCAGTATTGTCACAGAAGATCTTCATTGGTCCCGATGCACTAGGTATGACACCTACTCGGAAATGAACCCCTTCATCCAGTCTCCTTCATTTGCTGCTTCTGAAGCAGCTATGTACTCCGCTTCGCATGTAGATCCCGCCACGACGCTTTGTTTAGAACTGCACCAACTTACAACTCCACTGTTTAATAAAAACACGTATCCGGTCTGCGATTTAGAATCGTCCGGATCAGTGTCAAAGCTTGCATCGACGTAACCATTTACGACTAGCTCTTTGTCACCTCCATAAACGATAAACATATCCTTAGTCCTTTTCGGTATTTGGGATATTCTTGACCGCTGTCCGATGATCCACTCTGGATTACTTTGGTACCTACCGCCAAACTTATTGCTAAGCATCGTCAGTGCGGTACACAGCATTGCATACATGATAGAGCCTATGGCTGAAGCATAGGAACATCTTTCATTTTCTCTTTATCTTCTGCTGTGGTGGGCATTGAGTCGACTCAACTTCACACCTTATGTCTGAGCAAGAACCCTTTCTTTGCACGATCCATTTTGAACTTTTTCAAAACTTTATCAAGGTATGTGCTCTGTGAAAGTCCAATTAAGCGTCTTGATCTATCTCTATAGATCTTGATGCCCAATATGTAAGCAGCTTTACCGAGGCCTTTCATTGAAAAACTTTTATTCAAGTATCCCTTTATGCTATCCAGAAATTCTATATCATTTCCAATTAACAATATGTCATCTACATATAATATCGTAAATGCTCTGAGCTCCCACTCACTTTCTTGTAAATGCATGCTTCTCCAAAAGTCATATAAAACCATATGCTTTGATCACACTATCAAAGCGTTTATTCCAACTCAAGATGCTTGCACCAGTCCATAAATGGATCATTGGAGCTTGCACACTTTGTTAGCACCTTTTGGATCGACAAAACCTTCGGTTGCATCATATACAACTCTTCTTCCGTAAATCCATTCAGGAATGCAGTTTTGACATCCATTTGCCAAATTTCATAATCATAAAATGCGGCAATTGCTAACATGATTCGGACAGACTTAAGCATCGCTACGGGTGAGAAAGTCTCGTCGTAGTCAACTCCTTGAACTTGTCAAAAACCTTTCGCAACAAGTCGAGCTTTGTAGACAGTTACATTACCATCAACGTCAGTCTTCTTCTTGAAGATCCATTTATTTTTGATGGCTTGCCGATCATCGGGCAAGTCAACCAAAGTCCATACTTTGTTCTCATACATGGATCCCATCTCAGATTTCATGGCCTCAAGCCATTTTGCGGAATCTGGGCTCATCATCGCTTCCTCATAGTTCGTAGGTTCGCCATGGTCAAGTAACATGACTTCGAATAGGATTACCGTACCACTCAGTGCGGATCTTACTCTGGTAGACCTACGAGGTTCGGTAGTAACTTGATCGAAGTTTCATGATCAATATCATTAGCTTCCTCACGATTGGTGTAGTTGTCACAGGAACCGGTTCTTGTGATGAACTACTTTTCAATAGGGAGCAGTGCGATTACCTCATCAAGTTCTACTTCCCCCACTCACTTCTTTCGAGAGAAACTCCTTCTCTAGAAAGGATCCGAATTAGCAACAAAATCTTGCCCTCGGATCTGTGATAGAAGGTGTACCCAATAGTCTCTTTTGGGTATCCTATGAAGACACATTTCTCGATTTGGGTTCGAGCTTATCGGTTGAAGTTTCTTCACATAAGCATCGTAGCCCCAAACTTTAAGAAACGACAACTTTGGTTTCTTGCCAAACCATAGTTCATAAGGCGTTGTCTCAGCGGATTTTGATGGTGCCCTATTTAGCGTGAATGCGGCCGTCTCTAAAGCATAACCCCAAAAGCGATAGCGGTAAATCAAGAAGAGACATCATAGATCGCACCATATCTAGTAAAGTACGATTACAACGTTCGGACACACCATTTTGTTGTGGTGTTCCGGGTGGCATGAGTTGCGAAACTATTCCGCATTGTTTCAAATGTAAACCAAACTCGTAACTCAAATATTCTCCTCCACGATCAGATCGTAGAAATTTTATTTTCTTGTTACGATGATTTTCCACTTCACTCTGAAATTCTTTGAACTTTTCAAATGTTTCAGACTTGTGTTTCATCAATATTCATTGGACCACATATTGATACCCGCCGCGAGCCTCAATATTCATTGGACCACATACATCAGTATGTATGATTTCCAACAAATCAGTTGCTCGCTCCATAGTTCCGGAGAACGACGTTTTAGTCATCTTGCCCATGAGGCACGGTTCGCAAGTACCAAGTGATTCAAAATCAAGTGATTCCAGAAGTCCATCAATATGGAGTTTCTTCATGCGCTTTATACTGATATGACCCAAACGGCAGTGCGACAAATAAGTTGCACTATCATTATCAACTCTGCATATTTTGGCTTCAACATTATGAATATGTGTATCACTACTATCGAGATTCAATAAAAATTGACCACTCTTCAAGGGTGCATGACCATAAAAGATATTACTCATATAAATAGAACAACCATTATTCTCTGATTTAAATGAATAACCGTCTCACATCAAACAAGATCCAGATATAATGTTCAGGCTTAACGCTGGCACCAAATAACAATTATTTAGGTCTAAAACTAATCCCGATGGTAGATGTAGAGGTAGCGTGCCGACCGCGATCACATCGACTTTGGAACCATTTCCCACACGCATCGTCACCTCGTCCTTAGCCAATCTTCGGCAATCCGTAGTCCTGTTTTGAGTTGCAAATATTAACAATGAACCAAGTATCAAATACCCGGTGCTCTGCGAGCATTAGTAAGGTACACGTCAATAACATGTATATCACATATACCTTTGTTCACTTTGCCATCCTTCTTATCCGCCAAATACTTGGGCAATTCCGCTTCGGTGTCGATCGCTTGCGGTAGAAGCACTCGATTTCAGGCTTAGGTCCAGACTTGGGTTTCTTCTCTTGAGCGACAACTTGTTTGCTGTTCTTCTTGAAGTTCCTTCTTCTTCCCTTTGCCTGTTTCTTGGCTGGTGGTCTTATTGACCATCAACACTTGATGCTCCTTCTTGATTTCTACCTCCCAGCCTTTAGCATTGCGAAGAGCTCGGGAATAGTCTTGTCCATCCCTTGCATATTATAGTTCATCACGAAGCTCTTGTAGCTTGGTGGTAGTGATTGAAGAATTTCATCAATGACACTATCATCGGGAGATTAACTCCCAGTTGAATCAAGTGATTATTATACCCGGACATTTTGAGTATGTGTTCCGATGTGAACTATTCTCCTCCATCTTACAGCTATAGAACTTATTGGAGACTTCATATCTCTCAATCCGGGCATTTGCTTGAAATATTAACTTCAACTCTGGAACATCTCATATGCTCCATGGCGTTCAAAACATCGTTGAAGACCGGTTCCAAGCCGCATGGCACCTTGAACTATCGAGTAGTCATCGGCTTTGCTCGCAGACGTCCTTAACATCGTCGATTGCATCTGCGGCAGGTTCGCACCCAGCGGTGCTTCGGGGCGTAATTCTTACGTGCAACAATGAGGATAATCCTCAAGTTACGGACCCGTCCATGTAATTGCTACCATCATCTTTCAACTTAGCTTTCTCAAGGAACGCATTAAAATTCAATGGAACAATAGCACGAGCCATCTATCTACAACAAACATAGACAAGCAAAATACTCTCAGGTACTAAGTTCATGATAAATTTAAGTTAAATTAATCATATTACTTAAGAACTCCCACTTAGACATACATCTCTCTAGTCATCTAAGTGATCACGTGATCCAAATCAACTAAACCATGTCCGATCATCACGTGAGATGGAGTAGTTTCAATGGTGAACATCACTATGTTGATCATATCTACTATATGATTCACGTTCGACCTTTCGGTCCCCGTGTTCCGAGGCCATATCTGTATATGCTAGGCTCGTCAAGTTTAACCTGCGTATTCTGCGTGTGCAACTGTTTTGCACCCGTTGTATTTGAATGTAGAGCCTATCACACCCGATCATCACGTGGTGTCTCAGCACGAAGAACTTTCGCAATGGTGCATACTCAGGGAGAACACTTCTTGATAATTGGTGAGAGATCATCTTAAAATGCTACCGTCAATCAAAGCAAGATAAGATGCATAAAGGATAAACATCACATGCAATCAATATAAGTGATATGATATGGCCATCATCATCTTGTGCTTGTGATCTCCATCTCCGAAGCACCGTCGTGATCACCATAAATCACCGCGCGACACCTTGATCTCCATCGTAGCATCGTTGTCGTTTACGCCATCTATTGCTTCTCGACTATCGCTACCGCTTAGTGATAAAGTAAAGCAATTACTGTATGCGTTGCATTTCATACAATAAGCGACAACCATATGGCTCCTGCCGATTGCCGATAACCGGTTACAAAACATGATCATCTCATACAATAAAATATAGCATCACCTCTTGACCATATCACATCACAACATGCCTGCAAAAACAAGTTAGGCGTCCTCTACTTTGTTGTTGCAAATTTTATGTGGCTGCTACGGGCTGAGCAAGAACCATTCTTACCTCGCATCAAAACCACAGCGATAGTTCGTCAAGTTAGTGCTGTTTTAACCTTCACAAGGACGGGCGTAGCCACACTCGATTCAACTAAAGTGAGAGAGCAGACACCCGCCGATCACCTTTAAGCACGAGTGCTTGTAGCAGTGAAACCAGTCTCGCGTAAGCGTCGCGTAATGTCGGTCGGGCCGCTTCATCTCACAATACCGCTGAACCAAAGTATGACATCTTTGGTAGCGGTATGACTTGTATTGCCCACAACTCACTTGTGTTCTACTCATGCATATGACATCTACGCATAAAACCAGGCTCTGATACCACTGTTGGGGAACGTAGTAATTTTAAAAAATTTCCTACGCACACGCAAGATCATGGTGATGCATAGCAACGAGAGGGGAGAATGTTGTCCACGTACCCTTGTAGACCGAAAGCAGAAGCATTAGAACAACGCGGTTGATGTAGTCGTACGTCTTCACGACCCGACCGATCAAGCACCGAAACTACGACACCTCCGAGTTCTAGCACACGTTTAGCTCGATGACGATCCCCGGACTCCAATCCAGCAGGGTGTCGAAGAAGAGTTCCGTCAGCACGACGGCGTGGTGACGATCTTGATGTTCTACCGTCGCAGGGCTTCGCCTAAGCACCGCTACAATATTATCGAGGACTATGGTGGAGGGGGGCACCGCACACGGCTAAGAGATCTTGGAGATCAATTGTTGTGTCTATGGGGTGCCCCCTCCTCCGTATATAAAGGGGGGAGGAGGAGAGGGCCGGCCAAGGGGAGAGGCGCGCCCTAGGGGGGGCATTCCTACTCCAAGTAGGTTTGGCCCCCCCTTTCCTATTCCAAGTAGGAGAAGGGGGAAGGAGGAGGTGGAGAGAAGGAAGGAGAAGGGGGGCCGCCCCCTTCCCTTTCCCAATGCGGATTGGGGCAAGGGGGGCCGCGCGCCACCTCCTGGCCTTCCTCTCTCCTTTCCACTAAGTCCCATAAGGCCCAATAGCTTCGCGGGAGGGGGGGGGAGGGGTTCCGGTAACCCCCGGTACTCCGATATATATCCGATAACCCCCGGAACTATTCCGCTGTCCGAATATAGCCGTCCAATATAACAATCTTTATGTCTCGACCATTTCTATACTCCTCATCATGTCCGTGATCACATCCGGGACTCCGAACAAACTTTGGTACATCAAAACTCATAAACTCAGAATATAACTGTCATCGAAACCTTAAGCATGCGGACCCTACGGGTTCGAGAACTATGTAGACATGACCTAGATCTATTTCCGGTCAATAACCAATAGCGGAACCTGGATGCTCATATTGGCTCCTACATATTCTACGAAGATCTTTATCGGTCAAACCGCATAACAACATACGTTGTTCCCTTTGTCATCGGTATGTTACTTGCCCGAGATTCGATCGTCGGTATCCAATACCTAGTTCAATCTCGTTACCAGCAAGTCTTTTTACTCGTTACGTAATACATCATTCCGTAACAAACTCATTAGCTACATTGCTTGCAAGGCTTATAGTGATGTGCATTACCGAGAGGGCCCAGAGATACCTCTCCGACAATCTGAGTGACAAAACCTAATCTCGAAATACGCCAATTCAACATGTACCTTTGGAGACACCTGTAGAGCTCCTTTATAATCACCTAGTTACGTTGTGACGTTTGGTAGCACACAAAGTGTTCCTCCGGTAAACGGGAGTTACATAATCTCATAGTTGTAGGAACTTTGTATAAGTCATGAAGAAAGCAATAGCAATATACTAAATGATCAAGTGCTAAGCTAAAGGAATGGGTCAAGTCAATCTCATCATTCTTCTAATGATGTGATCCCGTTAATCAAATGACAACACATGTCTATGGTTAGGAAACACAACCATCTTTGATTAAGTTTGTCTATGTATTCACACATGTATTATGTTTCCGGTTAATACAATTCTAGCATGAATAATAAACATTTATCATGATATGAGGAAATAAATAATAACTTTATTATTGCCTCTAGGGCATATTTCCTTCAGAAGCTAGTCTGGGACTGGCTCTCCAAGGTCAATGAAGGCGTCTCAACTCAACGAGATCAACGGATCAGTACTCTCCGCAACCTCTTCAACCGCTTCAAGAGACACGACAATGAGAATGTCCAGCTCACATTTGATCGCCTCACTAATATCACAAATGAGCTCCAAGCACTCGGCGCCACTGAGATTACGAAGCATGAGATAGTGAAGACACTACTGAGATCTCTTGACAGCTCATTTGACACCTTAGCCCTGATGATACAAGAACGCCCTGATTTCAAGTCTCTCGATCCGTCTGACATACTTGAGAGGCTCAACACACATGATTACCAGCTATCGAGAAGCGAGATATCTATGGCCCCAACTATGGCGAACTCGCTTTGAAGGCAAGGCTGCTGCTTCTTCATCGAAGAAGAATCATTGCAGATTCTGGTGATCTGAAGACATTGGAAAGGAGCTTGCTATGCTTGTGAAGAAGTTCCAGAAATTCACCAAGAAGAAAGGCTTCAGAAAGTCTTCACGATCCAACTCAAGGATGATGAAGCTTCTGCCTATGACCACAAGAAGAGAACCTGTCACAAGTGCAAGAAACCTGGTCACTACATCTCTGAGTGTCCATAGTGGGACAATGAGAAGAAGAAGAAGAGAGCAAAGAATATGATTCTGATGACAAGAAGAAGAAGAAATCCTCAAAGTCTTCTTCCAAGTCTTCATCACACAAGAAGAGCTCATCTGGCGAGGCCCGTGCTTTTGTTGGCAAGGAAATGGATTCAGAGGAGGAGTCAGCTTCTAAGGAGGCGGAGGTGGAGTCTAAGGAGGAGTCTGACTCTGGTGTTGCGAGTCTGGCTCAAGCTACAGCCTACCTCGCCAAGTCCATCTTCAACACCGAAGACAATGGCTCCGTCACCAAAGCTGATGATAATGACAAGGACGACTCGCCTCCCACCTACTGCTTCATGGCACGTGGTGCCAAGGTAAAATCACGCGATGCTTAGTTTCAAACATCAAGTGAAGATGACTCTTGTGGTGAATCCAAACCTAGTTACAAAACACTTGCTAAAATTGCAACTGAACAACAGAAAGCTATGGAACATACTCAAAAATTGTTAGACAAAAGCGATGACCTGTTGGACGCGAAAATGACCAAGTCTCAGTCCTTAATTGAAGATATCAAAAATCTTCATGTTAAGTACCAGGAACTTGAAGGTCGACATGAATCGCCCTCAACTTGTCATGAAAAGCTTTCCTATGATTATCTTCAAAGGAAGCAGGAACTTGAGAAATTGAGATCGGATCATGAAGATCTTCAAAAGGAGAATGAGTCACTTCGCGCTCAACAGATCAGTCCCGCTCAGGAAGGATTTGAACCACCATGTATAAAATGCATTGAGCGTGATAACGCTACCTCTGTTGCTGAATGTTCTACTGCTACTGCTGTTGCAATATCTTCAACTGCTGATGTGGTAACTAACCCCTCTGCTGAGGATACCACTACTATTGCTGATGAGAATGCCAGGTTGAAGACACTGGTTGAGATAGGGATGTACAAAAGTCTCAAAGGACATCAAACATTATGTGATGTCCTCAAAAAGCAGATTCTGAACCGAAACCCTAGAAAAGAAGGTGTTGGGTTCGAGAGGAAAATGAATGTTGATGGGTTGTACTGAAAGCCTGAGCAGTACCCCAAAACCACATGGGTTGCTGCAAAGGAACCTTCAGTAGATCCATCCACCTTGTCTGGTTTCACTTGTGCTAATCCCATTATCTTTGATGAATCCTTTGATGCAAACTATAAACTGTTTAAGAATCAGAATGGTGAAGTGTTTGCCAGGTATATTGGTACTAACTGCAGGAATGGGCCACCTATGAAGAAGATATGGGTTCCCAAAAGTTGTCTTGAGAATCTTCCAGTGAATGTCATCATGACACCACCTGTGAAGAAGACAAACCCCATACCAAAGACTTCACATGGTCCAAAAGCTTCATACAGACCGAGGACTCATCAGAGTCACCCTAACGTCAATGTTTTGCAGGGAAATCATACTCAGACCCATGAATATGAGCGTGTTTCCTCAAACCGCTATGTTCATAGAACTAAGAACTTTTCTGCTTATTCCTATGAGTATTATTCACCTCCTGCAAGGCTATTTACTAGGGCTCCAAAGCCGAAATTCTCAGATGCTGCACTTAGACTCATTGCTTCTAAGCCACCCTTGAAAATGTGGGTGGTTAAGAAAACTTAACTCTCTTTTGCAGGGAAAGGTCTCCAGCCGGAAATCTAAAGCGTCCAAAACTAATGCTAGGGACCTTAAACATCTTGTGGGGTGCAAGATAAAATGCCCAAATGGTCTTACCATGTACTTCGTTCTAGGATTCCTTGACACTCATTCTATCTATCCTAACCAGGATCTAAATTTCCATGTTCCACTTGTTCGTAAAATGTTTATGCTTCACAACTCGCTTGGTGAAGCCTATCCCCCAAACTGTACTATAGGCTATGACACCTCGTGCTTCAGCATGGATTATGGATGCACTAACCACATGTTGACGAACTATGGATGCACTAACCACATGACTGGCGATCGAAGTCTTCTGATGGACTCAACACTACGTCCATCAGACAAGATCACATCACATTTGCTGACACTGGTAAAAGCAAGGTATTGGGTCTAGGTAGAGTTGCAATATCAAGGGATCAACACATGGATAAAGTGATGCTTGTTGAATCCCTTGGTTTCAACTTAATGTCTATCTCAATGCTTTGTGATTTAAACATGATTGTGCTGTTTGGAAAATATCGATGCCTTGTACTAATGGAATCTGACAAGTCTCTAGTCTTTGAAGGGCATCAGAAAGATGATCTATATATGGTAGATTTCTCAGTAGGACCACATATGGCCGTATGTCTTCTAGCAAAAGCTTCAGAATTCTGGCTTTGGCATTGAAGGCTAGGACATGCTGGCATGAAAAACTTGGACACTCTCGCTAAGAAGAAGCATGTAGTGGGCATCGAAGGCGTCAAGTTCAAGAAGGACCATCTGTGTGGCGCCTGTGAAGCTGGAAAGATGACCAGGGCCAAGCATCCCTCGAAGACAATCATGACTACATCTCAACCCTTCAAGCTGCTACACATGGACTTATTCGGCCCTACTCACTACTCTACTCTCACCGCTACTGCTTGCCACGTGGAGTCTTGTACAATCCAGGCGTGCGGCGGAACATGGAACAACTTCCAAGGTGTTGCATGCTTGCCACGTGCCCTTCAGATGTGAACCGCTAGGGGCACCTACGTAATTACGCTGTGCCGTCCCTTTCCTTATAAATACCCGTCACATCTCGATCAAAAATTCTTCTTCCACCTCGCCACCTCTCGCAAACCCTAGCGCCTCCGATAGCTCTCGACGACGCCGGCGACGAAGCGCTTAGCTGCCGCGACCTCTCCGACGCCGTCCTCACGCCGACCGCGGACCTCGTCCTCTCCGCCGTCGCCGTAGGTGTCCTCCGTCGCCAAGTTAGGGCACGGAAGATCAAACTGCTCGGCCTCCAACTTCGCTCCGTCCAGCAGTTCTTCGTGTGGTAATTAAAATTCACTGTTTACCGTCTTTTCGATCTGATAGATTCATCCTTCCTTACCAAAAGTAGTTTCTAGATCTCCAAAGTTGAATCTATCTCTTTCTGCATCTCATACTTGCCAAGTCTATTCACTTATGCTTCTCGACAAGTTATTCCTCACTTGTACTTATTCTTGGATTCGTACAACTCTGGAACCAACTCTCATCAAATAAGTGAATGTCTTTGCGTTATGAGGTCAATGTATTCAAACTGATTTTTCTTGAAAATCTTCTGAGAATGCATATGACCTCTTTCCCTTCTCTCGCACCTCTAATGCTGTCACAGGTACATGTCCGTGGGAGAATCCCTTGGTTCTCATAGTCTGCATTCGTTTGCAGAATTCTTACAGAGTCACATCAATTCTCCTGAAGCCAGTTCTTGTCTGACCAGCCGTCTGAAGCCCTTGCAAGTACTGAAGCCTTTCAGATTAAGCTTCATGGCCACTAAGAAGTCAGCAAGAAAGGGTGGCAGACAACGCCATGGGAACACTTCCAAGGATTTGCCTCCAGATTTGCACGAGTTGTACAAAACAGACCCAGAGGAAACCTATATTGGACGCAAGAATCGAATCCAATGGATTCGAAGATATTGGGCAGAGGAATGGTTCGAGTACCGATTCGTCACAGAAGAATATGCAGAGAAGAATGCCATCAAGGGACCCTGGGGGTGATATACTGTACAAAAATCTACTTCCCAGGACCCAGGCTGAAGCTATTGAGCAAGGTTTCTATCCATGCATGGTGCGTGGACCACAGCCAGAGAACGCTGACTCTTCTTCTCTGCCGTGGTGCCGTGACGACAATCTCTTCAAGCGCAACTACTAGTTCACCAAAGACTCTTGCGTAAAGAACAAGAAGGAATTCAGACTTGACTTCAACCCAGGTTCATCTGCTCCTCGGGAAGATGGAACCCGTGAAGCAAATGAAAATAGGATTGGCCCCTTCTACAACCTAGCAGGCCTCATCACACACATTGTCGTCCAAGGTGCAAAAGTGGATCATTCTGGTGATGATGCTGACACCGATGATGCACCAGCTCTTCCTCCTAAGCCACAGAAGCAAAAGAAAGCTAAGGCTTCAAAACCGACTGCTGCTCCAAAAGCTTCTCGAGTGAAGCCATTGGCAACTGCCCCTCCTGCTCCAAGTAACACTTCTGAAGATCTCTCTCGCATCTCCAAGAAGAAGGAGAAAACTCAGAAGAAAGATGTTCAAAGTTCTGGTCAAGCCCTGACACCTGCTGCCGTTCTGAGGAATGAGACTGAAACCATTGATCTGTCAACAGACGATGAGTGCGGTGATGATGCTCTTGAATATCTGATTAAGAGCAAGCAAGAGGCAGAGATCTTCAACGATCTGCCCGTCTTCGATGTGAACATCCTTGACAACTTCATTGATGAGTGGTTTGACAACCCAAATCTCAGCTTTGATGATCTTCAACTCCCGATTGGCATCAGCGTCGCCTTCCAAGGCGAATCGCGCTCTGAGTGGCTCGCTCGGTAATTGTTGAATTGAAGAACAAGATTGACTATGAGAAAGAGTAATTCAAGAAGCATGTGGTCAAGCTCAGCGTGGCTGATGTTCAAAACTTCAAGGTGATGCTGCATGACCTCAAGGAGGCATTTTGCAAGAAGCGTGAAGAAGCCAAAGGTTCAAGAGAGCGCATGAAGAATCTAGCTGCCAAGTGTGTTTAAGCTTACAATGAAGCTGAGAAGCGCAAGGCGCTTGGGCGTCCTGGCATCGACCCCAAGCTGACTACCAAGAAGAAGAAGAAGCCTACTGTGGCCCAAACTGAAGCTCCAAGGCAGGAAGAACCTCACATTGTCTTCCCTACCAGCATGACTGGCTCGAAGCCTAAGGTCCCCACAGTGGCTTCAGAATAGAAGAAAACCAAGGCAGCTGAAGCCGAAGCCGAAGCCAGAAAGCGCAAGCTCAGGAACACCATTGATGATGCACCACCCACCAAGAAGAGAAATCGGTCTACTCCCAAAGAGCCCCTAGTTGTCGAGCCCATTGCTTTTGCTCATCCTGCATCTGAAAATCAAGAGCGTCGGTTGATATTTCATGAGCCTGCTTCCACAGAGGCTCCTGAAGCTGAAGAAGATCCAGCCGTTGACCCCATCACGGTTGAAGACATTGGTCCCCACGACAATGTAGAAGATGATGAAGTCCTTCCTCAAATCGAGCGCCCACTGGTATCATTGCCTGTTCTCACGAACAACGATCTCATCAGTATTGGTCGTCCTTTGACGCCAATCTCCCAGGATGCCTCATGGGCTGATCGCCCCCAACCACCAAGACCAAGTCAAGACTCACCCAGTACACCCCGTCCTCCACCAGCGCAAGTCACTAGCCCAATAGTGAAGGACGACAACTACATGGAGACTACACCATCACCAAAAGCGTCGCCCGCGTTCCAACGACTTCGCAAAGGCCTAAGGCCATCAGTCTCCATGACAACCATCACAGAGGAAGATTCAAACCAATCCAGCTCAGTGGCACGTCAAGTGTTCCCTGAAGAAAATCCCTCTGTGACGTTTCCTATGTTCGAAGCCAATGCCGCTGAAGACATTCCGGCTGCATCAGCCGATGAAAGACAAGGAGAAGAAGAACATGTTGCCACACCCCCTACCAACCAAGAAATTGTTCTCGAGGAGAACGTGTCAGTGCCCGACCCTCCAGCTACTCAAGTGGAGGTTGAGAATCCTAAGGCGACCACCAACAACAATACTGAAGCCAATGACGTTGTCATGGCTGAAGACAATGTGGCACCTGCAATGAACACTGTGCATGAAGCCAATGATGCACCCACAACAAATGTGCAGCCTGACGCCTCCGCTAATGCCACTGCTCATGTTCCGCCTCCAAGGCCTCACACCATTGAGCAAGCATTCTACCAAGGCGAACTTGTCACTCTCAGATGGCCAATTCTGGTTCCTCCGCCTGCTTGCGGACCTCAATTTGACTATCATGTGGAGCACTGGCCTCAGGTTCAGAAGCCAAAACCAAGGCTGCCAAGGTTTCCAGGTACTGCATCTGCACCAGGATCGTTCAATGTCAATGGCTTCATTGCTCACAACACCTTCTTCGATAATGCCAAGAACCCATATTCCAAGCCAAGAATATCATTTGATCGGTTCTGGAGTTATCAGCAGCGCAGCTACTACTCCTGTATTATATACAATCAAGAGCGCATATTTCCTCATATGCGTCTGGACTCCGAAGCCATTGCTGGTCTGCCATGCTTAGAAGAAGCCCTTGACTGTTTTCGAGATGCTGGCCTTCTGCAGTTTGTTACCGTCAAGGAACATTGGAATGAAGAGCTTCTGCTACAATTCTATGCAACCCTCCACATTCACGGCTACAATAGGGATCCGAAGACATGGGTCCTTGAGTGGATGACAGGAAATGTCCATCATGAAGCCAAAGCTCTTGACCTCATTGAGCTCACTGGCCTGTCCACTTCAGGTGATCTCTATGAACCTGGTTGTCAGCTTCACCGCAATGCATTGGAGAGCATCTTTCAGAAGCCAGAGCCCAACATGAGCCAAATGCTGAGCATGATGAAGCCACTGCCACAGGATGCTGAATATCCCAAGGAATTCTTTGTTGAAGACCTAGAGTATCTGCCCCGCACCATCTATCACATTATCAAGCGAACTATATGGACCATCAAAGGACATTCTTCCTCAGCAAAGCTAGAAGGCGCAATGAAGACATTGGTCTTCTATATTTTCAATGGCATTAGCTTCAATGCTCAGGACTTCTTCATTCACCAATTTGCTGCATCTGGCTCAGACATATTTGGTCTAAAATTCTATGCTCCTTGGATTATGCAACTGATCAAGCTTCACTCTGCTGTTGACTATCAGCCCTCTGCACGCTATCATCTCATATTTCTGCCAGAGGTTGATATGTCTGTCGAAGCAATCTACCCAGAGCCTGCCAAGGAAGCACTATATCTTCACAATGCAGATCGTCAGAGTTTCTCCCAGCATGTTGAAGGTGTTCAGGTTGCTTCTCGTGTTTATCCGCTGGCCGGCAACACTCGCCGTGCACGCACTGAAGCCACAGGAAGCACTATTGCTCCAAGGCCTCGGAAGCTATCTCGTGTGCTCAATGACCGAGAGCTTCTCGTGGCCTTGCATCAGAAACATGACAAGCATCACTACTGGCTCAAGCGTCAAATGCAAAGCCTCTTGATGGATGTAAATCGCATTCTCAACCTTGCCACCAAGAATGCCTTTGTCACGCATGAAACCTGTCGGAGGTCTTGGAAGAGTCTGACTTTGCTCAGTGCTAAAGCTGATCTTCAAGATGATGGCTTCATCGAGAGATTCAAGTTCGACTCCACTCCTCCCAGGAATGCTGTCTTGTGTCGAACACCATCTCTTGAAGATTCAGAGTACTCCTCCTCTGCAGCAATTGTTAATGCCAGAGTCCTTGATGACGCCGGTGATGCTACTTCACCACCTCCAACCTCAGCGCACCAAGTTCTTTTGCACCACCAAACCTCAACAACGACCCTGCTGCTTCACCTTCTCCTAATGGGCACGAGTAGAAACTATGTCTTCAAACCTTTTTGGTCCTTATTGACAAAAGGGGGAGAAGCATACGTTGATAGTCTTCAAGCGGGTCCATATGGGTGGTTGATATACTTTTGCCTAGTGCTTACAACTCTTGTTTTTGATACATTTGGTTCTTTGAGTTGTAACACTTAAACTTGATGGTCGTCTGCTACTTTTTTGCTACTCTGTGTGATGCGACGATAAATTCCGCATGTGCGATGATAAATCCCGCATGAAGTCATTTCGCAGACGTCCATTTTTCATTATGCATGTCATTATTCCTGTATATATGTTCATGCATGATGTATTGTCTTCATATGGTGAAGAGGATCTCCACAAGTACAACCTGCCATGTGCATTTGTATTCCAACGCAAAACTTTTATATGCACATCTTCAGGGGGAGCCTTTTTGCCACCTACGAAGACAATATCTTAATCCTTTACAATTTCACATACTTTTATCCCTGTTGAAAACTTCAACCAGTTTGTCATAAATCACCAAAAAGGGGGACATTGTAAGTGCATCTAGTGCCACCCCTAGTTGGTTTTGGAGTATTGATGACAAACCTGGTTGAGGGACTAATGTGTTTGTGAGAATTGCAGGATAACACAGGTAGTAGTCCCTCATTGATTCGGTTTACCTACCGGAGATGACCCCTAAAAATTTGTGAAGACATTGAAGACAATGGTGGTCTGTGAAGCTATTCACGTTGAAGACTATGACATGAGAAGACATCGAGTGAAGACTATGGAGCGCGAAGACTTAGTTGTTTTGTTGTTTCTTTTTCTTCTTTGCTGAGTCATAGGAACCACCACACTGTTAAGTGGGGTCCAAGTGAACAAAGTCAGAGTGACTGAAGTGATGCTCAACCAAATCCTATGTCTTCGAGCGAAGACAATGAGAGCAAATCTTATCCAGAGTCGGATGAGTCAGCTTTTCTTGTAGCCCAAGTCAAGCTACCGCGTGTGTTTGAAATCTGACCGTTGCAACATGTGTCAGTTCCTTAGTGACCCAGAGTCATTTCGGACAAATCAGGTCAGGTTACCCAGTGGCTATAAATAGCCAACCCCCTACACCATAAATTGGTGGCTGCTCAGAGTTAGTACACGGCTTTTGTCGTTTGAGAGCAACCCACCGCCGAAGCTTTCGAGAGAGAATCCTTGCGAGGACCAAGCCCAAACCACCCAGAGCCCAAAAGAGTGTTTGGCATCACTGAAGTCTTTCTGTCCGCATGATCTGAAGACTTGTTACACTTGAGGACTGTGAATCCTCTAGCCGGTTAGGCGTCACGTCTGAGCATCCAAGAGTCATTGTGGATTGCCGGTGAACGAAGTCTGTGAAGGTTCGGAAGTCTACCTTGAAGACTTACCAGAGTGATTGGGCGGGGACTAGGTGTCCTTAACTCAAGGGGAATAAGGTGAAGACGCGGTCTTCTGAGTTGAATCTCAGCCTCCCTAACCAGACGCATAATTGTCACAACAATGGAACTGGTCGAACAAATCCTCGTCCTCCCGGGCTCTTGGTTCTATCTCGACTTCTCTCTACTTACGTTTGTCTTCGTGAAGTCATTTCTGTTTGCATTATCTGTTTGACTTCTTTGTGTGACTACCGCTCGATTGGCTTTATACTATCTTCCATCCCGATCTTTACTACCCAGCTGCTATTAGTCTGCGTGCTTTCACTTCATTGAATACTTGACTATGGCTTGTCTAGTGTAGTCTACCTTCCGCTGCATACGAATAGTGTCGTTTCTACTGTTTGTCTTTAAAACTCCCAGTTTTTGAAGACTTTCATAAAAATCGCCTATTCACCCCCCCCCCGTAGTCGATAACTAGCCCTTTCAGTGTGCGCCTTTTATAGCCGAAGCGGGGCGGCGGGGATGCGGCATGCGTGAGGACGCGTGGCGGGAGCGGGCGGGACGCGCATCGGCGGCGTCTTCACTGCGCCGCCCGTGAGGCATTAATGGAGGCTGACCAGCGCGGTAGCGCGGCAGCCTTGGTATTGATTCCAGCGGGAACCGGGGTGATGAGGGCGACAAAGCGGCAGTCTCGCTGAATCGGCAGCCCCAGGCTGTTTCAAGACTAAAACACTCGCCCGGCGCCCAGGCGCTTCCCCAGCCGGGTTCGGCTGGGTCGCCTGGCGCTGATTTCGCCCAAGCCGTGAAAACAGGCTCTGAGGTGCGTTGGGCGTTTTTGGCGCCGCGGAAAAAATCGTCTGGGGAGGCCGTGTTGGGGGCGCGGCTGGAGATGCTCTAACCAAGATGATTCCTAGAATTTGGCCTTTGTGCCATCACCAAGAATGATCTTCATGGCAGCTGCAAAAATGTCGCGATCTTCCCTGCCACAAGGGATCTCAGTACGACACCAATCCCTTGGTGGGTCATCCCACTCCAACCAAAGACATCTAAGACGAAGCGCGGTGGCGAACTTCTTCAGATCAAGGATTCGCAGGCCCCCAAATTGTTTGGGTCTGCAAACTTTCTGCAAACTTGCTCCCAGTTAATTTTGCATTTTTCGCTAGAGTCCGTTCCAGCCCAAAGGTAGGCTCTTTGCAGGCTATCCAACTTCTGTATCACCTCTACCGGGAGATCTAGCGGAGTGATATGGTAGATGGCCACCGCCATGAGAACCGCTTTGACCAAGGTCATATGGCCCGCAATAGCCACATGCCTCCCTCTCCACAGTGCAAGTTTCCCAGCCGCCTTGTCTTCGAGGTGCTGCAAATGGGTCCTCTTGAGTCGTCGAATCGCAAGCAGGAGGCCTAAGTAGCGAATTGGGAAGGATGATTGGCATGCCGGGAAATGTTGTAGAATGTCATCAAGGTCCAAACTTGAGCACTGGAAGGAGGCGAGCGTGCTGGCAATGAAACTAACATCCTCCTTGATAAGGGCGCAAAAAACCATTGCGTCGTCAGCATATAGTGAAGCTCTAATGCCCGTGAAGCGGTTGCTTAGCGGTGAAGCAGGCCCTGAGTGGTAGCCTTTTCCAGGATGTGGTGCAGCGGATCAATAGCGAGAACGAAGAGCAGCGGCGAGAGGGGGTCACCCTGCCGAAAGCCACAACCATGCTTGATCGGATCACCGACAATGCCATTGAGAAATACTCTGGAGGAGGCCGTGGAGAGGAGGGCCTAGACTCACCCTCTGAACCGACTCGGGAAGGCATGATGGGTCAGAAGTTCCATTAGATAATCCCACTTGACTGAGTCGAACGCCTTCTTAATATCAAGCTTGAAGAGGAGCATAGGGTTTTTTTTGCGGTGGAATTTCCTGGCCAAGATCCGCACATACAGGAAGTTGTCGTGGATACTCCTTGTTTTGATGAAGGTGCTTTGCGCAATGGAGACAATACTGTTCATTTGACGGGCCAACCGAGATGCACGGATTTTGGCAATGAGCTTTGTAGCAGCATGTATCAGAATGATGGGTCGGAAGTCCGAGATGTCTTCGGCGCCATCCTTCTTAGGGATGAGGGCTATGTTCACCGAGTTGAGCCAGTGGAAGTGTTCCGCATGCAGATATGAGAACTTGTTAATCACAAGCATGACATCCTCTTTGATAGTATCCCAGCAAACCTTGAAGAATTTCCCAGTGAATCCATCAGGCCCCGGGGCCTTGTCCCCAGGAAGGGCAGAGAGAGCATCCTTTACCTTATCCTTTGTGATAGGCACCCCAACGAAAAGGTCATGTCCTGTAGGAGGGAAGGCTTCCCAGTTGATAGTTTTGGGGCGAGGCGAACCCCTCTTGATAATGTTGACAAAATGCGTCTGGACAGTGTTGCTTTTAAGATCATGACTAGTCACCCAGCCATTTCCATGCTTGAGTCTATGTATAAGGTTCTTCCAACGCCTCCCGTTGATCCGAAGATGGAAGTAACGAGTGTTTGTGTCCCCCTCTTTGATATTTGTTATTCGTGAGTTTTTCTTTTTCCTAGCTCTCTCCAGTACCGCCAGCCCGACCACTCTTCTTTTGAGCCTTTTCTGAAGGTCTGCCTCGTCCGCACTAAGCTCTTGAGAGTCTTGGGCCTCATCGAGGCGTAAGATGATCTCCAAAGCCATGTGGAGCTGGATTTTGGTCTGGGAGAAGAGGGTCTTGCTCCAGGCCCGTAGCCTTTGACTAGTGTGCTTTAGCTTGTGGAAGAGCCTTTGGTACGCTCTAGAGTGCGCGGAGGGCTCATTCCAAGCATCATGAACGGTTTGCTGGAAGCCAGGCATGCTTGTCCAGAAGTTCTCAAAGCGAAAAGTCTTCAGACGTCTTGGACCATCATCATTAGCTAGCAGAAGTGGCAGTGATCCGAGAGGGACGATGATAGAGCATGGAGGATATGCTTGTCAAAAGTGATGTCCCAATCCTCATTGCAAAAGAAACCGTCTAGCTTGGACATGGTTGGATTGCTTTTCTCATTGCTCCAGGTGAACTTCTGTTTTGAAGGTGAATTTCCTTGAGCTCGCAGAAATTGAGGGCATCTCAAAAGCGAGTGATGCAGCTGCGGTTTGCATTGGAGCAATTCTTGTCTCTGGCGCGGTAGATTTGGTTGAAGTCACCTGTGACCAACCATCCATCACTGGGGGGCGGCTTCTCAGCCATCAGTTCATTAAAGAAATCGTCCTTAAGATTATTTCTTGTCGGGCCATAGACCGTGGTGAAATTGAAAGTGGTACTGGAACTGATAATGGTGATCTTCGCCGAAAGGGTGTAGGTGCCGAAGTGTACGCTTTCAAGCTTCAGGTGCTCTTCATCCCAAAGCAGCAGGATTCCACCTCGAGTGCCTATAGATGGTCGTTGTGCAAAACCTTTGAGCCTGAAGCCACCCAAGAAGGAAGCGACCATGGGGTCAACAAGCTCCAGTTTTGTTTCCTGGAAGCACGCTAAGTGGCAGGCCGAGGCAGGAACAGTCTCATTGATAGTGGTTCTTCTATTTGGGCAATTTAGCCCTCGGACATTCCAGTTCAGAACACTAAGGTTGAGACTATTCATTGAAAGTGCTAGTGTTCGATTAGAGGGGGGGTGAATAGGCAATTTTTATGGAAGTCTTCAAAACATGGGTGTTTCGAAGACAGACGATAGAAATGACCCTATTGATATGCAGCGGAAGGTAGACTACACTAGACAAGCCATAGTCAAGTAAGCAATGAAGTGAAAGCACGAAGACTATAAGCATCTAGGTAGATTGGATCAGGATGCAAGACAGTATGAAGCCAAACAAACAACAGTCTTCACACAGTGAAGTCAAACAGATAAGGCAGGTAGGCAAAGACTTAATGAATACAAACTGTAAGTAAGGAGAGAGAGGTAGGATAGAACCGGTTGCTCGGAGAGGACAAGGGGTTTGTTGGACCAGCTCCAGTTGCTATGACAACTATACGTCTGGTTAGGGAGGCTGAGATTCAACTCAGAAGACCACGTCTTCACCTTATTCCCCTTGAGCTAAGAACACTTAGTCCTCGCCCAATCACTCTAGTAAGTCTCCAAGGGAGACTTCCAAACCTTCACAGACTTTGTTCACCGGCAATCCACAATGACTCTTGGATGCTCAGAACGCGACGCCTAACCTGCTGGAGGATTCACAGTCCTCAAGTGTAATAAGTCTTCAGATGACGCGGACAGAAAGACTTCAGTGATGCCTAACACTCTTTGGCTCTGGGTGTTTTGGGCTTTGTCCTCGCAAGGATTCACTCTCAAAGGGTTTGGAGGGGGTGGCTCTCAAACGACAAAAGCCGTGCACCATGTAGGGGGTGGGCTATTTATAGCCAGGAGGCAACCCGACCTGATTTGTCCAAAATGACCCTGGGTCACTAAGAAACTGACACGTGTCCAACGGTCAGATTTCAAACACACGTGGCAGCTTGACTTGGGCTACAAGTAAAGATGACTCATCCAGCTCTGGATATGATTTGCTCTCATTGTCTTTTCTCAAAGACATAGGATTTGGTTGAGCATCACATCAGTCACTCTGACTTTGTTCACTTGGACCCCACTTAACAGTACGGTGGTTCCTATGACTCAACAAAGAAGAAAAGGAAACTACAAAACAACTATGTCTTCGCACTCCATAGTCTTCATCCGATGTCTTCTCCTGTCATAGTCTTCAATGTGAATGTCTTCACAGACCACCATTGTCTTCAATGTCTTCACACATTTTTAGGGGTCATCTCTGGTAAGTAAACCGAATCAATATGGGACTACTACCTGTGTTATCCTGCAATTCTCACAAACACATTAGTCCCTCAACCAAGTTTGTCATCAATACTCCAAAACCAACTAGGGGTGGCACTAGATGCACTTACAATCTCGCCCTTTTTTGTGATTGATGACAAACTGGTTGAAGTTTTCAATGGGGATAAAAGTATGTGAAAGTTTAGTGTTGTGAGTATTGTCTTCATACATAAGACGAGGCTCCCCTTGAAGATGTGCATATAAAAGTTTTGCATTTGAATGCAAATGCACATGGCAGGTTTTGCTTTGTGGAGGCCATCATCAAAGTGTGAAGACAATGCATTATGCATATAAGCAAGTAACGAAGATAATGATATGCATAATGACAAATGGACGTCTGTAGAATGACTTCATGCGGGATTTATCATCGCATGACAAATGGACGTCTGCAGAATGACTTCATGCGGGATTTATCATCACATCACAGAATAGTAAATAAAGTAGCATATGACCATCAAGTTTAAGTGTTACAACTCAGAGAACCAAATGTATCAAAAGACGAGAGTTGTAAGACTTGGCAAAAATAATGCAGCCACCCATAAGGACCCGCTTGAAGACTATCAACTCATATGCTTCTCCCCCTTTTGTCAGTAAGGACCAAAAAGGTTTGAAGACATAGAGCATCTACTCGTTCCCAGAAGGAGCAGATGGAGGAGCAGGGTCGACGTTGGAGTTTGGTGGTGCAGAGGGCCCTGGTGCAGTGTCGATATGCGCCGAAGTGGTAGTTGGTGAAGTAGCATCATCTTCATCATCGATGACTCTGGCATTGACAGTGGCCGCTGAGGAGGAGTACTCAAAGTCTTCGAGCGATGGAGTCCGACGCAAGACACCATTCCTGGGAGGAGTGGAATCAAATTTGAATCTCTCTATGAAGCCATCTTGCTGAAGATCATCTTCAGAACTGAGTAATGTCAGACTCTTCCACGACCATCGACAGGTTTCATGAGTGACAAATGCATTCTTGGTGGCTAGATTGCGAATGCGATTAACATCCACCAAGAGACTCTGCATTTGACGCTTGAGCCAGTAATGATGCTTATCTTGTTTCTGATGCAAGGCCACGAGAAGCTCTCGGTCATTGAGTACACGAGATCTCTTCCGAGGCCTTTGAGCAATAGTGCTTTCAGTGGCTTCAGTATGGGCACGATGAGGTGCACGGGTATTTCCAGCCAAAGGATAAACATGAATTGCAGCATGAACTCCTTCAATGTGTTGAGTGAAACTTTGACGATCGACATTGTGAAGATAAATTGGCTCCTTGGCAGGCTCTGGGTAAATGGCTTCGACAGACATATCAACCTCTGGCAGGAATATGAGATGGTTGCGCGCAGAGGGCTAATAATTGATAGCAGAGTGAAGCTTGATAAGGCGCATTACCCATGGAGCATAAAACTTCAGACCAAATATATCAGAGCCAGATGCAGCAAGTTGTCGGATGAAGAAATCCTGAGCATTGAAGCTGATGCCATTGAGAATATAGAAGACCAATGTCTTCATTGAGCCTTCAAGCTTTGCTGCAGAAGAATGTCCTTTGATGGGCCATAGAGTTCGCCTGATAATGTGATAGATGGTGCGGGGCAGATACTCTAGGTCTTCAACAAAGAATTCCTTTGGATATTCATCATCTTGTGGCAGTGGCTTCATCATACTCAACATTTTGCTCATATTGGGCTCATGCTTCTGGAATATGCTCTCTAAAGCATTGCGGTGAAGTTGACAACCAGGTTCATAAAGTTCACGTGGAGTGGGCAGGCTGGCAAGATCAATGATATCAAGAGCTTTGGCTTCATGGTGTACATTGCCTGTCATCCACTTAAGGACCCAAGTTTTTGTATCCCTGTTGTAGCCACGAATGTGAAGTGTAGCATAGAATTGTAGCAGAAGCTCTTCATTCCAATTTTCTTTGTCAGTCACAAACTGCAGAAGGCCAGCATCTCTGAAACAGTCTAGGGCTTCTTCCAAGCAGGGCAATCCAGCAATGGCTTTGCAGTCTAGACGGATATGAGGAAAGATGCGCCCTTGATTGTATAAGACACATGAATAATAACTGTGTTGCTGATAGCTCCAGAACCGATCAGATGAAATTCTTGGCCTTGAATATGGGTTCTTGGCACTATCAAAGAAGGTGTTGTGTTCAATGAAGTCATTCACATTGAACGATCCTGGCGAAGACGCAGTACCTGGAAACCTTGGTAGCCTCGGTTTCTGCTTCTGGACCTGAGGCATGATAATCAAATTGAGGTCCGGGAGCAGGCGGAGGAACCAGAATAGGCCATCGAACGGTGACAAGCTCGCCTTGATAAAATGCTTGCTCAATGGTGTGAGGCCTTGGAGGCGGTACAGGAGCAGTGGCATTGACATGGGCTTCAGACTGCACATTGGTTACAGGTGCATCACTGGCTTCAGACACCATATTCACTGCAGGCGCCACATCAGCTTCAGCCATGACAACGTCATTGGCTTCAGTAGTGTTGTTGGTGGTCGCCTCAGTATTTTCAACCTCCACTTGAGGAGCTGGAGGGTCGGGCACAGACTCATTCTCCTCGAGAATAGCTTCTTGATTGGTGGGGGTGTGACAACACACTCTGCTTCTTCACGGGGTTCTTGATGTTCTTCGGCTAATGCAGCCGGTATGTCTTCAGCAGCCTTGGTTTCAGACTCAGAGACATTCACAGTAGGAGTGGCTTCAGGAAACACTTGACGTGCTACTGAGTTGGGTTGCACTTCTCCTGCTGGAATGCTCGGCATAGCGACTTGTGGCCTTGGTCCTTTGTGAAGCCTACGAAATGCAGAAGATGCTTTTGGAGTGGGAGTTGTCTTGACCACATAGTCATCATCATCAAGCACCGGAATGGTGACTTGAGGTGGGGGAGTACTGGGTGAACTTTGACTTGGAGTTTTCTGGTTGGGGGCGATCAGCCCACGATGCATCCTGAGCGATTGGCGTCAAGGGACGACCAATGGTGATGATTTTGTTGTTCATGAGAACAGGCGATGATACCGTTTGGTGCTCGATCTGAGAGAAGAACTACATCATCTTCTACATTGTCTTGGGGACCAATGTCTTCAGCTGCGGTGGGGTCAACAGCTGGAACTTCTTCAGCTTCAGGAGCCTCTATGGAAGCAGGCTCGTGAAGTACTAGCTGACGCACTTGGTGGGGGGATGCAGGGCGAGCAACTGAGAGGGGCTCAACAAGAAGGGGCTCTAAAGGAGCAGCCCGATTCTTCTTTGAAGACTTCGTCTTCCGCTTCTTGGTCAGTGGTGCATCATCAGAGACATTTTTGTTCTTGCGTTTCTTGGCTTCGGCCTTGGCTTCCCTTGTCTTCTTAAGTTCTGAAGCAACTGTGGGGACCTTTGGCTTCGAGCCTGTCATGCTGGCAGGGAAGACTATGCGAGGTGCTTCCCGGCCAGACACTTCAGCTTGGGCCACAATTGGCTTCTTTTTGGTAGCCATCTTGGGGTCGATGCCTGGACGTCCAAGGGCTTTGCGCTTTTCAGTCTCATTGTGAGCCTGAACACATTTTGCAGCGAGGTGTTTCATCCGCTCTCTTGAACCTTTTGCTTCTTCACGTTTCTTGTGAAACGCTTCCTTGAGATCATGCAGCAACTTCTTGAAGTTCTGAACATCAGTGACACTGAGCTTGGCCATGTGCTTCTTGAATTGAGCTTTCTCATAGTCAATTTTGTTCTTCAGCTCAACTATCTTCTGAGCCAGAGCAAGCTCATTAGCAATGGCACTGTGGAAAGCGACACTGATGCCAATGGGAAGTTGAAGATCATCAATACTGAGATCCGGATTGGCAAACCACTAATCAATGTAGTTATTTAGGATGTCCACATCAAAGAGGGGCAGATCGTTGAAGATTTTCGCCTCTTGTTTTCTCTTTATCAGCACCTCAAGAGCATCCTCACCAAGATCATCATCACTGGACAGATCAATGGCTTCATTCTCGTTCCTCAGAATGGCAGCTGGGGTCAGTGCTTGACCAGAACTCAGAATGGGCTTCTTCTTCTATAGTGACTTCTCGGTCTTACTGGAGATGCGAGAGAGATCTTCAGATTGCATACTGGAAGCAGGAGGAGCAGTTGCCAGTGGCTTCACACGTGAAGCTTTTGGTGCGACAGAGGATTTTGAGGCCTTATTTTTCTTCTGCTTCTATGGTTTAGGTGGAGCAGGCGATTCATCAGAATCTGCGTCATCGGCTGAGTGATCCACAACAGCCCCTTGAACTGCAATATGAGTGATGAGGCCTTCGAGGTTATAGAAGGGGCCGATGACATTGGAATTGGCATCGCGGGTGCCATCAGCCCGAGGAGCAGATGGACCGGGGTTGAAGTCGAGTCCAAATGCTTTCTTGTTCTTCACAGCAGAATCCTTGGCAAACTTGAAGTTGCGCTTGAACAGATTGTCTTCACGACACCATAGCAGAGAAGATGGGTCAGCATTCTCTGGCTGTGGTCCACGAACCATGCACGTGTAGAAGCCTTGATCAATGGCTTCGGACAGGGACTTGGGTTGAAGATTTTTGTATAAGATATCTCCCCAAGATCGCTTGATGGCATTCTTCTCGGCATACTCAGCAGTGACAAATTTGTATTTAAACCATTCCTCTGCCCAATATCTTCGAATCCATTGGACTCGAGTTTTGCGTTCACCATAGGTTTCTTCAGGGTCTGTCTTGTAAATTTCATACAGATCTGGTGGCAAATCTTTGGATGTATTCCCATGACGCTGTCTGCCGCCCTTTCTAGCTGACTTTTCTGTTGCCATGAAGTTTAAACTGGATGGCTTTAGAACTTGCAAAGGCTTCCAACGGCTGGTCAGACAGGAACTGGCTACAGGAGAATTGATGTGACACTGTAAGAATTCTGCAAATGAATGCAGACAATGAGAACCAAGGGATTCTCCTATGGACATGTACCTGTGACATCATTAGAGGTGCGAGGGAAGGGGAAGAGGTCATATGCATTCTCAGAAGATTTTGAAGATAAATCAGTTTGAAGATATTGACCTCATAACGTGAAGATATTCACTTATTTGTTGAGAGTTGGTTCCAGATTTGTACGAATCCAAGAATAGGTACAAGTGAGGAAGCTAACTTGTAGTGAAGCATAAGTGAATATACTAGGCATAATATGAGATGCAGAACAGGACAGATTCAACTTTGTAAGCATAGAAACCACTTTTGGTAGAGAAGGATGAATGTATCGGATCAAAAAGGTAGTAAAAAGTAAGTTTTAATTACCACACGAAGAACTGCTAGACAGAACGGAGTAGGAGGCCGAGCAGTTCAATCTCCCGTGCCCTAACTTGGCGACGGAAGACACCTACGCCGGCGGTGGAGAAGACGAGGTCCGCGGCTGGCGTGAGGACGACATCGGTGAGGTCGCGACAGCTAAGCCCTTCGCCGCCGACGTCATCAAGAGCTAGCGGTGGTGCTAGGGTTTGAGCAAGGTGTGGAGGTGGAAGAAGGATTTTTGACTGCGATGTGATGTGTATTTATAAGGAAAGGGATAGCACAACACAATTACTCAGGTGCCCCTGGCGGTTCACATCTGAGGGACACGTGGCAAACATGCAACACATTGGAAGTTGTTCCATGTTCCCACGCATGCCTGGATTGTCGTGTGGTCGTTCCGGCTTCTCCGGTTTTCAGGCAATAAGGATGCAGCATTAAAAACAGATTAAATGTTTGTCAGATTGCCATCTGCTGACAAGGACTCAGAGAAGACAATCGACAGGTTTCAATAGAATGCATGTGATTTGGACAGATAGAGTTGAGGTAGAAGCATAGAACAGGTTAGGGTCCGATCACATTCACTTAGGTCAAAAGATTCAAGAGTTAAGACATAGCTATAAGTCAATGCTGTAGAGGACAGAACACACACACACACACACACACACACACACACACACCAAATCAATCATTGTGGAGATAAATCATGAAGACAAATTAATGTTGAAGATAATCCAAATGCGAAGACTTCACAATTTTAACGCCAAGAGAAACACTTCAATAAGAATTTGGTGGTGGCGTTACCCACGTATAGGAAGTATTAGACCCAGACACGGCGCACAATTATCGTGGCGCTCCGAAGTCAAATTCCACATTAATGTATTCACACTCAGAGGGTAAGTCTTCATTGATTGAAGATATACGTTACTTCGTGTGTTGCACATCTAAGTCGTCAACATGCATAAGCGTTAGGATTTGTATCCATTCACAGGACATTCAAGGATTCTAAAATATTTAGCTCACACCGCAACTTGCAAAACCTTTTCTCATCCAAGGGCTTAGTGAAGATATCTGCCAATTGATCTTGAATGTTGACGTGAATGATATCAATGTCTTCCTTGTTGACATGATCTCTGAGAAAGTGATCACAGATCTGAATGTGCTTTGTCTTCGAGTGCTGAACTGGATTCTTGAAAAGCTTGATGGCGCTTTCATTGTCACAGAAGAGTGGCACATTCTTCGTGTTGATGCCATAATCCTTGAGAGTTTGCTTCATCCATAGAAGCTGAGCGTAGCACGATCCAGCAGCAATGTATTCAGATTCAGCAGTGGAGAGTGACACACAGTTCTGCTTCTTTGAACACCAAACACCAACAGACAAGTGATCGACCGAGAAAATGACATGTTCCTGAGGTGGACTTGTGATCAACCTTGTCACCAGCATAATCAGCATCAGAATACCCAATCAGATCAAACGTTGAGCCCTTTGGATACCATAATCCTATCGTTCGGGTGTAAGCCAAATATCAAAGAATTCGCTTCACCGCTAGGTGACGCGACTCCCTTTGGTGCCGCTTGGAATCGGGCACACATGCAAACGCTACGCATTATATCTGGCCTAGATGCACATAAGTAAAGTAAGGAACCAATCATGGAGCGGTATACCTTTTGATCGAACTCTTTACCATTGTCCTCAGGACCCAGATGACTTTTGGTTGGCATTGGCGTCGTGTATCCTTTGCAGTCTTGCATTCCAAACTTCTTCAGGCAGTCTTTGAGGTATTTCTCTTATGATATGAAGATGCCATTTCTTTGTTGTCGGATTTGAAGACCAAGGAAGAACTTCAGCTCACCCATCATGGACATCTGATATTTCTCTTGCATCATGTGTCCAAACTCATCGCTGCATCTCTTGTCAGTGCAGCCAAAGATAATGTCATCCACATAGATTTGGCACACAAACAGTTCACCGTTGTATGACTTCGTGAAGATTGTTGGATCTAGAGAACCAGGTTTGAAGCCTTTGCTCTTCAAGAAGTCTTTGAGCGTGTCATACCAAGCGCGACGAGCTTGTTTGAGGCCGTACAGTGCCTTGTTGAGCTTGTACACCATATCGGGATGTTTTGGATCTTCAAAGCCAGGTGGTTGTGCAACATACACTTCATATTCAATCTTGCCATCAATGTTGAGGATATCGCTTATCGTTATTGTCTCGGTCAGCTAGGGTTAGAGAATAATCAGAAATCAACCGATTAATCGATTTTATCGGTCGACTATTAATCGGATATTTTTTTGCAAATCTCAGGTTCCCAACACTAAAATACACTATATTCAACACCAAAACAATATATGCCAGAAGTGTTACCTTGATTTCTAGCCTTTGAATCCTCATATAATAGCAAAAAAATAGGACAAAAGTACATATTCTGTAACAAGGTCCACAAAACATAAATAAACATAGTTTTTGCAAACATCGTGTTATGAATAGGTCTGATTTATCGGTAGATTCCTGATAAATCACTTGTCAGAATGATAAATAGGTCCAAAAGATAAACGTCAAAGATAAGGCATAATCTTATCGGTCACCCCCCGATTAGTGATAAATCGGAAGATTAATCGGTGAATCGGAAGATTTCTTGAACAGTGCTTGCCATTGAGAAAGGCACTCTTCACATCCATTTGGTACAGAAGGATATTATGATGGTTAACATATGCAAGCAGTATGCGAATGGCTTCAAGTCTTGCCACAGGAGCAAATGTTTCATTGAAGTCAATCCCTTCTATTTGAGTGTAGCCTTGAGCAACCAAACGAGCCTTGTTCCTAACAACTTGACCATGCTCATCTTGTTTGCTGCGATAGATCCATTTGGTGCCAATGATATTATGCTTGCGAGGATCAGGACGCTTGACTAGTTCCTAGACATTGTTCAACTCGAACTGATGAAGCTCTTCTTGCATGGCTTGAATCCATTCAGGTTCCATGAAGGCTCCATCAACTTTCTTGGGTTCAGATATAGAGACAAATGCAAAGTGCCCACAGAAATTTGCCAGTTGTGTTGCTCTTGAACGAGTGAGTGGACCAGGTGCATTGATGCTGTAAATGATCTTCTCAATTTGTACTTCATTTGCAACACGGAGATGTACTGGACGAAGATTTTGCCCTTGCAGATCATTGTCTTCAGCTTCAGCATTGACTTCAGGCTGAGCATTGTCGTCAGGTTGACTTGGTGCAATGATGGGTTCATCTTCAGCCTGAGGTTCGGACGGTATGATCTCTCCAGTACCCATGAGCTTGATAGATTCACTAGGAGGAACTTCATCTAGCACATTTGGCAGGTGCTCTATTTGCAAGCCGTTAGTCTCATCGAAACGCACATCCACAGTTTCAACCGCTTTATAGTGAAAGAGGTTGAAGACTCTGTAGGAGTGCGAGTCCTTTTCGTATCCAAGCATAAAACCTTCATGTGCTTTCGGTGCAAATTTTGAAGTGTGATGTGGATCCTTGATCCAGCACCTAGCACCAAATACTATAGAGTAATTAACGTTTGGCTTCTTACCAATTAGCAGCTCATATGATGTCTTCTTTAGAAGCTTGTGAAGATAAACTCGGTTGATGATGTGGCATGCAGTGTCAATGGCTTGAGGCCAGAACTTTCTTGGTGTCTTGTACTCATCTAGCATCGTCCGAGCCATCTTGATGAGGATTCTGTTCTTGCGCTCCACGATGCCATTCTGCTGAGGTGTGTATGGAGCAGAAAACTCATGAGTGATGCGAATGGTATCAAGGTAAGTCTCGAGGCCGGTGTTCTTGAATTTTGTGCCGTTGTCACTTCTGATGTGCTTGATCTTGACACCGTAATTCGTCATGGCACGATTGGTGAAGCATCTGAAGACATCCTGCACTTCAGTCTTATAGAGAATTATATGCACCCAGGTATACCTTGAGTAATCATCAACAATAACAAAACCATAGAGACAAGCAGTGGTAGTAAGAGTAGAGTAATGAGTAGGGCCAAATAAGTCCATGTGAAGCAGCTCGAAGGTTGAGATGTCGTCATGATTGTCTCCGAGGGATGCTTGGCCCTAGTCATCTTCCCAGCTTCACAGGCACCACACAGATGGTCTTTCTTGAACTTGACGCCTTCGATGCCCATGACATGCTTCTTCTTTGCTAGAGTGTACAAGTTCCTCATGCCCGCATGTCCTAGCCTCCGATGCCAAAGCCAGCACTCTGAACGTTTGCTAGAAGACATACGGCTAGTTGTGGTCCTCCTGAGAAATCTACCATATACAGATCATCTTTTCGATATCCTTCAAAGACTAGAGATTTGTCAGATTCCATAAGGACAAGGCAACGACATTTTCCAAATATCACAATCATATTCAAATCACATAGCATTGATACAGACATTAAGTTGAAACCAAGGGATTCAACAAGCATCACTTATCCTTGTCTTGATCCTTTGAGATTGCAACTCTACCAAGACCCAATACCTTACTTTTACCGGTCAACAAATGTGATATGACTCTTATCGACTAATCAAGAGTTGAATCCATCAGAAGACTTCGATCACCAGTCATGTGGTTGGTGCAACCACTATCCATAATCCATTCTGAAGCTTGAGGTGTCATAGCCTACAGTACAGTTTGGGGGATAGGCTTCACCAAGAGAGTTGTGATGCATAAACATTTGACGAACGAGTGGAACATAGAAGTTCAGATCTTGGTTAGGATAGATAGGATGAGTGTCAAGGAATCCCGGGATGAAATACATAGTGAGTCCATTTGGGCATTTTATCTTGCGCCCAACAAGATGCTTAAGTTCCCCAGCATAAGCATCAGACGCCTTTGATTTCCGGCTAGAGACCCTTCCCTGCAAAAGAGAGTTAAGTTTTCTTAACCACCCACATTTTCAGGGGTGGCTTAGAAGCAATGAGTCTAAGTGCAGCATCTGAGAACTTCGGCTTTGAAGCCCTAGCAAATAGCCTTGCAAGAGGAGAATAATACTCATAGGAATAAGCAGAAAAGTTCTTGGACTTATGAACATAGCGGTTTGAAGAAACACGCTCATATTCAAAGTTTTGAGTATGATTTCCCTGCAAAACATTGGCGTTAGGGTGACTCAGGTGAGTCTTCTGTCTGTATGAGGCCTTTGGTCTAGGGTTTGTCTTCTTCCCAGGTGGTGTCGTAACGACATTCACGGGAAGACTTTCGAGACACCTTTTGGGTACCCAGATCTTTTTAAGAGGTGGTCCATTCCTGCAGTTAGTACCAATATACTTGGCAAACACTTCACCATTCTGATTCCTGAACAGTTTATAGTTTGCATCAAAGGATTCATCAATGATAATAGGGTCAGCACTAGTGAAGCCTGATAAGATAGATGGATCTACTGAAGGTCCCTTAGCAGCAACCCATGTGGTTTTGGGGTACTGCTCAGGCATCGAGTAAGAACCATCAACATTCATTTTCCTCTCGAACCCAACACCCTCTTTCCTAGGGTTTCGGTTCAGAATCTGCTTTTTAAGGGCATCACACAGTGTCTGATGCCCTTTGAGACTTTTCTACATTCCTGTCTCAAGTAATGACTTCAACCTGGCATTCTCATCAGCAATAGTAGTGGTATCCTCAGATGAGGGGTTAGTTACCACATCAGCAGTTGAAGATATTGCAACAGTAGTAGCAGTTGAACATTCAGCAACACAGACAACATTATCATGCTCAATACATTTTAGACATGGTGGTTCAAATCCTTCCTAAGCGGAACTAATCTGTTGAGCTTGGAGTGACTCGTTTTCCTTTTGAAGATCTTCATGAGCCGATCTCAATTTCTCAAGTTCCTGCTTCCTTTGAAGATAATCGTGGAAACCTTTTCATGAGTGGTTGAGAGCGATTCATGACGACTTTCAAGTTCCTCATACTTAACATGAAGATTTTAATGTCTTCAATTAAGTGCTGAGATCGGGTCATTTCCGCGTCCAACAGGTCATCGCTTTTGTCTAACAGTTTTTGAATATGTTCCATGGCATTCTGTTGTTCAGTTGCAATTTTAGCAAGTGTTTTGTAGCTAGGTTTAGATTCACATTCAGAGTCATCTTCACTTGATGTTTGAAAGTAAGCATCGCGTGAGTTTACCTTGGCACCACATGCCATGAAGCAGTAGGTGGGAGGAGAGTCATCCTCATCCTTGGCATCAGTGTTGGTGACGAGGCCATTGTCTTCAGTGTCGAAGATGCACTTGGCGACGTATGCAGAAGCTAGAGCCAGGCTTGCCACTCCAGAAACAGATTCCTCCTCGGACTCCACCTCTGCCTCCTCAGATGCAGACTCCTCCTCTGAATCCATCTCCTTGCCAACAAAAGCACGAGCCTTGCCAGATGAGCTCTTCTTGTGTGAAGAAGACTTCGAGGAAGACTTGGAAGAAGACTTTGAGGATTTCTTCTTCTTCTTGTCATCAGAATCATATTCCTTGCTCTTCTTCTTCTTCGTCGTCTCGTTGTCCCACTGTGGAAATTCAGAGATGTAGTGACCAGGTTTCTTGCACTTGTGACAGGTTCTCTTCTTGTGATCACGAGAGGAAGCTTCATCATTCCTTGAGATGGATCTTGAAGACTTTCTGAAGTCTTTCTTCTTGGTGAACTTCTGGAACTTCTTTACGAGCATAGCAAGCTCCTTTTCAATGTCTTCAAGATCACCAGAACTGCAGTCAGATTCTTCTTCAAACGAGGAGACGGCCTTTACCTTCAAAGCGCGAGTACGACCATTGTTGGGACCATAGATATCTCTTTTCTCAGATAGCTGGAACTCATGTGTGTTGAGCATCTCAAGTATGTCAGACGTATCGAGAGTCTTGAAGTCAGGGCGCTCTTGAATCATTAGGGCCAGGGTGTCAAATGAGTTGTCAAGAGATCATAGAAGTGTCTTGATGATTTCGTGCTTGGTGATCTCAGTGGCGCCGATTGCATGAAGCTCATTGGTGATATCAGTGAGGCGATCGAATGTGAGCTGGACATTCTCATTGTCATTTCTCTTGAAGTGGTTGAAGAGATTGCGGAAAACACTGATCCTTGAATCTCTTTGTGTTGAGACGCGTTCATTGACCTTGGAGAGCCAGTCCCAGACCATCTTTGCAGTCTCTAGAGCACTCACACGACCATACTGCCCCTTGGTTAGATGACCACAGATAATGTTCTTGGCAGTTGAGTCCAGTTGCACAAACTTCTTGACATCAGCAGAAGTGACACCTTCACCAGTCTTGGGAACGCCGTTCTTGACGACATACCAGAGATCGACATCAATGGCTTCAAGATGCATGCGCATATTATTCTTCCAGTAGGGGTAATCAGTGCCATCGAAGACAGGGCACGCAGCGGAGACTTTGATTATCCCTGCAGTCAACATAGCTAAACTCCAAGTAGTTAAACCGAATCACACAGAACAAAGGAGCATCTTGCTCTGATACCAATTGAAAGTGCTAGTATTCGACTAGAGGGGGGGGGGGTGAATAAGCGATTTTTATGAAAGTCTTCAAAAGATGGGTGTTTCAAAGACAAACGATAGAAATGACCCTATTGATATGTAGAGGAAGGTAGACTACACTAGATAAGCCATAGTCAAGTAAGCAATGAAGTGAAAGCACGAAGACTATAAGCAACTAGGTAGATTGGATCAGGATGGAAGATAGTATGAAGCCAAATAGACAACAATCTTCACACAGTGAAGTCAAACAGATAAGGCAGGTAGGCAAAGACTTCACGAAGACAAACTGTAAGTAAGGAGATAGAGGTAGGATAGAACCAGTTACTCGGAGAGGACAAGGGGTTTGTTTGACCAGTTCCAGTTGCTGTGACAACTGTACATATGGTTAGGGAGGTTGAGATTCAACTCAGAAGACCACGTCTTCACCTTATTCTCCTTGAGCTAAGAACACTTAGTCCTCGCCCAATCACTCTGGTAAGTCTTCAAGGGAGACTTCCAAACCTTCACAGACTTCGTTCACTGGCAATCCACAATGACTCTTGGATGCTCAGAACGCGACGTCTAACCGGTTGGAGGATTCACAGTCCTCAAGTGTAATAAGTCTTCAGATCACGCGGACAAAAGGACTTCAGTGATGCCTAACACTCTTTGGCTCTAGGTGTTTTGGGCTTTGTCCTCGCAAGGATTCTCTCTCAAAGGGTTCGGAGGTGGGTTGCTCTCAAACGACAAAAGCCGTGCACTAACTCTGAGCAGCCACCAATTTATGGTGTAGGGGGTGGGCTATTTATAGCCAGGAGGCAACCCGACCTGATTTGTACAAAATGACCCTGGGTCACTAAGGAACTGACACGCGTCCAACGGTCAGATTTCAAACACACGCAATAGCTTGACTTGGGCTACAAGTAAAGCTGACTCATCTAGCTCTGGATAAGATTCACTCTCACTGTCTTCGCTCGAAGACATAGGATTTGGTTGAGAATCATATTAGTCACTCTGACTTTGTTCACTTGGACCCCACTTAACAGTACGGTGGTTCCTATGACTCAACAAAGAAGAAAAGGAAACTACAAAACTACTATGTCTTCGCACTCCATAGTCTTCATGCAATGTCTTCTCCTGTCATAGTCTTCAATGTGAATGTCTTCACAAACCACCATTGTCTTCAATGTCTTCACACATTTTTAGGGGTCATCTCTGGTAGGTAAACCGAATCAATATGGGACTACTACCTGTGTTATCCTGCAATTCTCACAAACACATTAGTCCGTTAACCAAGTTTGTCGTCAATACTCCAAAACCAACTAGGGGTGGCACTAGATGCACTTACATTCATCAATTACACTAGGCAACATCAGGCTAGCACTAGCCAAGTACCAGAATATGTTTGAAACGCATCGCCAGGGCAACAGATAGTAGCTGAACAAAGCAGCTACAAACAGGCGTAGCAACAAGCATCGAGGGATGCATAACATTTGGAAACTACTAAACATCATCAGCAAACCTAAGGATCATCAGGCCGCATCCGCAGCCACATCAGTCACACGGGTGGCCATCTCTAGGCCTGCATGTCCACCATGCTGCGGGAGCGCTTCTTCCATCGCAGTTGCTAGGTCGCAATCCATCCTGAACAGGGCTCGAAGGACAGCGACAACAGTGTCTGGCAACTGGCCCTGGAACATGGTGACGTAGCGGCTCAGCGCCTCTTGAGTGACCGACTCTCCCTCACCAATGACCCCCAACCTTTGGCAGAGCAGCTGCTCAGCGAGTTGGGCAATGGGCATGGACCGCTTCTTAGCGCGTAGACGAGGGTTGTGTCGGGTGAGGTCGAAGCCAGTGACCCCCGCCAGCGTCTTCCTCCTAGTTGTAGGCCGCCTTGAAGGGGCACCACCGGCACAAGAAAGGGGTGCCGTGCTGTCCCACATCTGGTGAGATAGCCACAACACCAGCCACCAGCGACGCCAGTGGACGTGGAACAAAGACAGGCATGCAGGGCGAGCTTGGACCCAAAGTAGCAGCAGTGGGCGAGCATGGATCCGAAGCAGTAGCAGCGGGGGATGGGGTCATGTTGTCGAGCGTTAGTAAGGGTTGGACTTGAGTTTTGAAGCAGGACAACGCCCTACACAGCTAGACCAGGCTTGAAGTGGTCCGAAGCTCGATGATATCACAAGAGGTGGTGCGCGGTGAGGGTGGAGGAGAGCGTCCTCGCTGGTGCACCTCCATAGCCGTTGGCCGCTCCATCGAGCGGCTGGGACGATCAAGGAGGCAACAATCAGAGCCATGGCCAAGGAGGTCCGATGTCGCCGCCCTACGCCTGTGTCCATCGTCACGCCTATCACGCCTGGAGTCGTGGCGGCCGTCCCGCCTGGAGTCTTGGTGGTCTTCCTCATCCCTCCGATGCGGCGCCCTTGAGGGCTGCGGAAGATGCGGTCTCTCCAGGACGACTGCCTGTCATCACGTCGCCCTCGTCGATCGTCATCGTCGCAGTCCTCATCCCGCCTATCTCTATCATCGTGGCAGCAGCTGGACTAAACACTACACTCCCGCGGTCGAGGCTCTCCATCCGCCACGTGATAGCACCAGTCGAAGCGGTTGGAGTTGTGCGGACGCCATGACATGTTGCGTTGGCGTCGGGGTGTAGTCTTCATGTCGGTCCAGATGAACCAGGACACGCCGGTGCAACGCCCGTCGCCCGGTGATCCCAGAGGGGTCAGCAAAAGCACCCATCGGCTGGCTATTTCCAACAGTGAGCTGCACCACCTTGGGGATGCTCGAAGGATTCGCCGACCAAGCCCAGAGGTTGAGCGAGGTAGCATCCTCCCTCATGACAGTGGAGTGGTCAAAGTAGTGCAACAAAGTTTCCGGCCCCAGGACCTGCTCGGCGACCTTGTCATTCCATGCATTCAGAGCCACGTTCTCGATGCAGAGGTGGACGTGGTGGAAGGGTTGACAGCCTCCGCGTGAGTGGTGAGCCGCCACTTTGCGACATGGATGTCCAGGCCACCCCGCTCGAACCTGCCTGGGAGCGCCGTCACTAGGTCGCGGTGGTGCGGGAAGTCGAAGGTCGCGAGGAAATCTTCCAGCGAGTGCGGCTTCACCTTGAAGGAGTTGCGGTCGATGCGGAAGTGGTCGGCAATGGCCGTCCACATCTCATCCGCGCTGACTCGAGGGCGGCTGCCCTCCAGCCAGACGAACGCGGCCAGGATCGCAAGGCTTATGGCTTGCACATCCATCTCCTGGGTAGTAGTGACCACGGCGTGGCGCTCCGTGGGCCGGAGCGAAGGGTCTCCGATGCGGACCATGGCAACAACTTGCGCACCGCACGGTATAGGAGGCGACGGTGGGAGGGCCGGAGGTGGCGACGAGCGCGAGGGGGTGGATGGCGATGGGGAGGTGGAGCAGTTGCGCGCCTTGTGACCACACCGTCTGCAATGGATACACTTGAGCGGGTTTCGGCAGGTGGCCTTGCAATGACCTCTGTCTAAGTAGCGATGGCAGATGCGCTTGTGAAGCTTGACGAAGCCTGCAGAGGCAGGTGGGGAATAATAGCCAGCAGCTCTTCATCTTGAACGTTCGCTTTGCTGTTTGTTGGCTCTCCACCAGAACGGCGCTCGGACGAGGGTCCAATCCGCATCAGAGCTCTGGTCAGCATTGATGGCGGGCGGCGGCCGCGCGGCATTGAAGGCCCGAGCAGGCTTGGATTTTATGCACGGCCGGTGAGCGCCTTGAATGGGGAGGGGTGGAGTTGAATCCAGTAGAGTTGCATTCAAGGCAAAGCTTACTTTGTGGGCAACCTCTACCACACCTCGCGTCGCGGCAGATCCTTCGAGATTTCCTTCCGACTGCGAATCAGGGACGAAGAACGAGCTGGATCGGGCTGGATCCCTCGGTGACGAATCTGGATCCGAAACACAGAGCTCCAGTTGTCGGAAGATAGCAAGGGCCAGCTCCCTGCGACCAAACCTGGGGGTGGGGAAGCCCGGCGGGAAGACCGGCGAGGCCGACCGAGCCGTGGCAAGCAAGGGGGAAGGGCTGCGGCCCGTGGCGGGTGGTATTGGGTATTGAGCAGCAGCAGCAAAAAGCGTTAGGGGGCTCTCATGTTGCAGGATACTTGTCATCCTTGGACTCCCTTCGGTCCATATTCATTGTCTTTGTACTAAATCAGCGACAATTAATATGGATAGGAGGGAGTAGTAGAAATCTAGCATGTCGATTGTATTGGTCTCCAGAGTTTAATATGATCTTTTGGTCTCCAGCGCTCAATAGGATCTGAGGAGTTTTGGATAAGTTAATCGTATGACAGGGCAGCTGTCGTGCGTGTTGTTGCGTTGAGGTTTAACTACTTTAGTGACCTATTGCATTCCAGTGAGGCCTAACTCTGCTGCGGTGTTTATTCATGTTGGTCTGAGGGAATGGCTCATTTGTTCCCAGTTCTGGTCTGCTGGAAAATGCTGGAATTTGATATAAATTTCCCCAGGAATCAATTTAGACAGTGTTTTGTGATCCATTTTGCCATTTAAACTCAACATTTTACCTATTTCACCATTGACTGACCAAGTTTTCCGTTCATGTAGCTGTGGATCTCAAGTGCCCAATCTTGTGGCGACAAGGCTTCGGCCTGGTCGGTGTTGTAATGAACCCTCTGGAGAAAAAAAGCCCCGAGCGACTCGCCCCTCCTGAGTCACTCCCATGGGCAACCCCGGGGGGGGGGAGGGGGGACCAGACCAGGGCCCTCCTCCCGTCCTCACCGCCATCGGGCAAAGCCTAGTCGGTGGTGGCGAGATCATCTCCTTCCTTGCTTCGCGGGATCCAGTGCGGGTGGATCTCGTCGGCAGATGGCGGCGTGCTGGCGGTGGGGCGCATCGACGCAGTCTTGGGCGCACACGGCGGGATCCCGTGCGTGTCGCATGCCCGTGGTGCCTCTTGGTGGCCGCTGGAGGGGCCGTTCGTGGTGCCCCCATGGTTGCTGGTGGTTCGATCTGGTGCTGTTAGATCTAGCCGCCATCACCTTGCGCGGTGCGGAGCTACCCTCAGGCGACGGTTGCCGTCCCTACTTGGGGTTCCCCTCTGGTGGTTGGTGCTTGCCATGGCCGGCCTTGCGGGGACCTTCGGTGCTTTGGGATGGCGTGCTGGTGGTGGTTCGGGGGTGCACGGTCCTGGGCAATGGCGTGGCACGGTGTTCGGTGCTTGGCGGTGAGGTGCAGATGGCGGTGACAACCTTCCTTCTCCTGGGTACGGGCCGGTGGCATGCGGGTTTGCTTGCCGAGGTGGTCACGAGCTAGGGATCATGCTCGGGTGGAACGGATCAGGGCTCGGGGCGGATCGGAGCTTTTGCTTCGGGTAGGTGAGGTGGGGTTCGATCCGGGGTGTGCTTGCGGTGGTGCTCTTGCTCTACTCGCGGGTACGGTGGTCGACAGTGGTGGTCGTGATATCGTTGCGTGGCTGGGCGAATCGGCGCCGGTGACCACAGATATGGCGTTGTGCGTGCTAGCTTGGGCCTATGCTTGGGGCTTCTTGTCGACAGCCGTCGGCAATCATGGAGTCGCCCCTCCAATCCACCGGGATTGGCTGGGGATGCAGGCGTGGGTGCCTCCGACGGTGGAGGCGTCTACCTAGACTCGGTGACTGATGCCGGGCTAGGAGTAGGGGGCGTGTCTCTGCTCTTCCTCCAGTGGTCGAGTGTGCTGTGAAGTGAGCGATGCACGGTGTCCCGCGACAGGGATGCCAGGGCGGCAGCCTCGGATGGCGGTCCGCATGGTTGCTCGCCGGCAGACACCAGTGCGGCTAGTTGCTCTGGCATGCTCTCTGTCCTCTCAGAGGCTCCGCCCTGATCCCGATCTGGGGATCTGACCCCGTCATGTTCGTCCTGGTGGCCTCGTGGTGACAAGGATGAGTTGCCGAGCGAAAGCTCTGCGCCTTGGGGCCGACGACGGCGACACCCATGGGTGTCGTGCTCTTCTTGAAGACATCATCGTGGTTCTTCTCTTCGTGTCAGGGCTTCGGGTAAAAACCTTTGTCCATTGTGGAATCATCAGCGGCGACCTTTGTGCCGTTCCCCTCTTGAGGGCGTTGTTATGGGACTTAGGTGTACTAGGATATAGCGTGGCGGTGTGTCTAGGTCTTCCTGTCTGTGTTGGTACCGTAGTTGCGTGTGTTCCGATTATCATGGAATGCTTTGTAAGAGAGCGACCTCACCATCTTGTATCATTCGGCCGTGTTTTTTTGTTGTTACTTTATTTAAAAAGCGGGGCAAAAACCTGTTTCAAGAAAATGAACCCTCCGTATTGTCATGTTTTCTGTTTTCAACTTTCTTTCTTCTCATGACATAACATCTAGGGCACCACCTTATGTGGCCTGGTCATAGCACCGTCGTTAGCTGCATGAGGTGATTTTCGAGACATGGGATGCAAGTCGCACAAGGGCCGTAGTTTAAGTGGCGCAAATCTGTCTCTCGGAAGAATGTGTCCAGGTATTATCTAACTATGTCACATCTATTATCACATCAACAACTATTTGTGACCCTATTATTTGTCTTTGTTTGTTGGGCACTGCTACAAATCATCCGGCTGATTTCCTGGGGAAATCAGTCGGGTCCCCAGCCGTTGGATCCAAACCGCTGCAGTTGTCGGATTAAATCAGCGCATAGATCTCATCGATCTTCCTCTAGCTATATGAAAGCGGCAGCAGACAGACACACCCTGGTTGGTTCAGCTAGACATCCGACAAAGCAGCGGAGGAAGCGTCGGCAGCGACGCACCCTCGGTCGGTTCATCTAGGCGTTCGACAAAGAACGGCGGCCGCGGCGATGCTCCATTGCGGTGCCAACTCGACGACGGCGGTGCTCCTGCTCCATTGCGGTCGTGACACCGTGCTCCATCGCAGCTCGGTGGTGCTCCATTGCAATCGCGATACCGGCGTGTGGTGCTCCAATGCAGCGCGGCGGTGCTCCATTGCAGCCGCACCGACACGTGATGCTCAATGCAATGTTGGCGCCCGCCAAAGCTCCGCCATGATTCATTATAATAGCAACACCGACGGCGGTGCTCCATTGCAACCATGACACGGCTCGCGGTGCTCCAACGCGAGCGCGGCGCCCGTCACACCTCCGCCACGCTTTAATGTAGCGCGACACCGGCATGCGGTGCTCCAATGCGATGTCGACAGCTTCGTTCTTTGTACCGCATCGCCGCATCACCAAATGGCGGATGTCCTCTGTCTGCGTCGAAGCGGTCGCGATGAGCATCACCCCCGCATGGGGTTCCAAAGACCAGCGGTGGGCGTGCGGCTTCATCCGCCTTTGTTTGCGGCAGGGATGCAGCTGGTGGTGCATGCAATTGCTCCTCCACAGTGCTGCGGCCGCGGCGTGGAGGTAGCAGCGTTGCCATCATAGCTCCTCTCGCACATGGACGAATGAAGCGGGGGAAATGTGTGGAAGGAGACGCATGCGAATAGATAAGGTCGTGGATGGGCCCGGGGGCACGTGTCAAGCGCAGCGCGCGGTTTACGCCCCGTGATAATCAGTTGGTTGATTTTAATGATTTCCCTTGTTTGTTTGTTTGCTCCGCTGCACTGTGGGCCGCATGGGTTCAACGCGCATACGAATGTACAAAATGTCCTCGTCCTAGCCTAGTCCTGGGTTACATAGTTGGAAAATCCTATTGGCCGCTCACTGCGGCAAACTACAGGCACTTCACACAGGGCGAGCGACCGAGAGACCGAGCGATGCTTTGCGCCGGCCCACTTACGTACATAGCTTACGAACTGCCCACTTCGGTTTTGTGAACCTTCTAGAAGGTTCCATGTACCGTTTTTTTCCTTTTATTGATTTTCCACTTTTCTGTTTCTTTTTTTGTGTTTTCTGTTTCTTTTATTTTTTTGCTTTTTGTTTTTTGTTTCCTTTTCTTTTTCAAGTTTCTTTTTCTTTTTCAGAACATGTTCGCAGTTTTACAAAATGCTTAGGATTTTATTTTTTATTTCCTTTTCTTTTCTTCTCTTTAAAAAATATCAAAAATTTTAAATTTTGTTCGTGTTTTCAAAAGATGTTCTCAAAATTAAAAAAATGTTCTCGTTACAAAAAGAAAGTTCAAAACTTTCGAAACTAAGAAAAGTACCAGATTTCATTTTTTTCATATATTCAATTTTTTCTCACGCTTCCAAATTTGTTCGGGATTTTTCAAAAATTTTCTCCATTGCAAAATTTATTCTCAAGATTCAAAAAATCATGCTTTAAAAAATTGTTTGCGCTTCCAAAATTGTTCGGGATTTTCAAAATTGTTCTCCGTTTCAAAATTTGTTCTCAAGATTCAAAAGTGTTCGTGCTTTAAAAAATAGTCCGTGCTTCCAATTTTGTTCTCAAGATTCATAAATCGTTCGTGTTTTAAAAAATTGTTCACAAATTCCAAAAATGTTCATGTTTCCGAAACATGTTTGGGAAATTCAAAATTTGTTCATATTCTTAAAATTTGTTCACTTATTCAAAAAATGTTCATGTTCCAAAATTTGTTTACAAATTCAAAAAAAATTCTGCATGCTTATTTTTTTCACTAATTCAAAAAATTGTTCCTATTTCCAAAAATTGATCACATATTCCAAAAAATACTGCAGTTTTGAAAATTTGTTCACAAATTTAAAAATGAATCATGTTTTCGAAATCCTTTCCCAAATTCAAAAAATGCTCAATTTTTGTAAAAATAGTTTAATTTTGAAAAATGTCCAGTTTTCCAATTTTGTTTTTCAAAATATGTTTTGCGTTTATGAAAAGTTGTTCATATTTAATTATATTCATGTATTCAATTTTTTGTTCCTGTTTGTTTAAAAAAAGTTGAGTTCCCTAATAATGTTTGTGTTTCAAAAAGACTTTCTTTAAAAAAAATTACGCTTCAAATTTTATAATAAGTTTTAATGTGCAATGGGTTATAGTTCATATACTCCGGGTTGCCATTATACTCACTAAATATTAGATAGTATAGTGGCTACTGACACGTTTCCCTATGTGCAGGACTCGAGTTCGATCCCTCACCCACAAGTTTTAATTTATGGAATTGGCTGAATTGGTTTTTATTTTTCGCAGCTGCAACAGTTTATTTGAACTCCTGTTGCTATTCTTTTAGAGTAGCTAGCCTGGTGTAGTGGCTAGAGCATTGCGTGCAACTATAGAATGTCGTTGGTTCGAGTCCTATCGGTACAACACGCTCTTTTTTGCGAGTTTTCCTTTCCTTGAAGGACAGCGAATGGGCCAGCCCAGTTGCATGACCCGTGTGCGTCGCGTGACCTATTTGTCACGCCCAATATGCGATCCTATCCTAGAGGAACTCGAAGGTCCCACCAAGGATAGATCCGCATATTGAAGACGCTTTTGCAAGGTGGATATCATTACATCATACCATTACATAATAGCTGCGGATACATAGAAAGGCATACACTTGCCTCACCAATACGTCAAACATCATGCAAAAAGCAACATCCGTCTATAGAAGAAACACAAACGAAAACTCAAACGACATCCACCCTGCTAGCCCAGGCAGCCGATCAGGAACCTATCCCCTGATCGAAGAAGAAGAAGCACAAGAAGAAGAGCTCCAAAACAAGCAAACGTCGCGCTCACATCAGATCATCGCATTACCTGTACCTGCAACTGTTGTTGTAGTAATCTGTGAGCCACGAGGACTCACCAATCCCATCACCATGGGTATCAAGACTAGCAAAGCTTAATGGGAATGAAAAGGATAAGTGGTGAGGTTGCAGTAGCACTAAGCATTATAGGGTGGCTAACTTACGAGTACAATAGTAAGATGAGAAACTACGCAAACGGTCGCAAACTAGTAATGATCAAGAAGTGATCCTAAACTACTTACGTTCAAACATAACCCCACAACGTTCTTTTCTCGACTCACCCGAAAAGAGACGTTCACGGTTATGCACGCAGTTGGTGTATTCGGACCTAGAGTCAAGTTCTCTACAACCAGATATTAAAAATTTCCATCTGCCACATAACCGCGGGCACGGCTCTCGAATGTTTAAACCCTGCAGAGGTGTCCCAACTTAGTCCATCACAAACTCTCACGATCAACAAAGGAAAACCCTCCTCCTAGAACAACCCTATCAAGCTCGGAATCCTGGTTCATAAGACATTTCGACAATGGTAAAACAAAACCAGCAAGACCACCCGGTGCGTCGATACCCTGATAAGAGCCGCACGTATCTTGTTCTCACGACAACACCGTCTATGCTAAGTGGACGATAGCCGAATACCTCGAGTTACCTCGAGGTGGGACCCCCGATTGCTAGGTAGGTAGACCAACACTCATGAGGAGTACTGGTCCGAGGGGTCGATTAAGAGACCTCGGGGGCCGGCAGGTCCCTATGCAAGTTTTAGTTGTTATTAGGCAAATGGTAAAACCAATGTTGGGCCTTGCTGGAAGAGTTTTATTCAAAGCGAACTGTCAAGGGGGGGGGGGCATAAACCCCGACCGTGTTAGGAACACAAAATCAAGGAACATAACACCGGTATGACAGAACTAGGGCGGCAAGAGTGGAACAAAACACCAGGCAAAAGGCCGAGCCTTTCACCCTTTACCAAGTATATAGATGTATTAATTAAATAAGAGATATTGTGATATTCCAAGTTATCCATGTTCCAACATGGAACAGCCTGCAACTACACCTGCAACTAGCAACACTATAAGAGGGGCTGAGCAAAGTGGTAACATAGCCAAACAACGGTTTGCTGGGGTGGTGAAAAAGGTTAGAGGCTGTCATGGCAATTCGAGAGGCTTGATAAACAAGTGGTAGGAAGCGCGACATAGCGATAGCATCGAGACAACTAGCATAGCAAAGGTACTAGTGAGATCCAAGGTGACGGTCATCTTGCCTGAAATCCCGCTAGGAAGAAGAACGAGTCCATGAAGAAGATGAACGGGCGTAGACGAACCAAGGGTAGTCGAACGAATCCTCGCGATCGCAACAAAACTGGAACTATCAAGAAGAAGCACAACCGGAAAGAAGCAAAAAACATAGTAAACACACAAGCATAAACATGACATGATGCTCAACCAAGTATGATGCATGACAAGGCCATATGATGCTACTCATGGCAAGAGATGATGCAAACAAAAAACATTGCGACAAAGCAAGTTTAAATTAGGTCGGAAACAACATACAACAATTCCGGAAACTCCCCATAGGCAAAGTTTGAAATTGGTCCAAAACTGAATAACACATTATGTTGAAGTAGTTAAACAGCAAGTTAATATGCACCATGATGATCTACATGTTTTTCTAATCAAGTTACACATAAATTTCGTTTAATTCGGAGCTACGGCCTAGAAGATGAGGGCAAAACAAGTTAAACATGGTATTGATGCAAAATGCATTCAAACATCAAGCACACATGCCCAAAACATGGATGGAACAAGATAATATGAAACTACATGCAATTCTAAGCAAGTTTCATATAGGGCATGATAATAACGAAGCAACGGTTCAACACATACACTCAAAGCAAGTTTAAAGGACAATCTGCCCAAAACAGCAAGTAGGCATACGGCAAGCATCAAAACGACATGCTACAGGAAATATATGAGCGCAAACTTGATATACACTCAAAGTACGGATAGCATGCTCCAAATATCATTAAGGTCCAGGTTCATAGGCATCAAGATTAACCCAAAATGATCAAAACAAAATGCAACTTTATAACACAGATTAGGACTTAGTGAAGAACTGGGCATATGCATGAGTAAAGTTAATATGATGACATGTTGGAGGCATAAAACAAGTATGCTACAGTGCATGAACATGGCATCAAAAAGTATAACCTGCCATTACATATCATGGAGCTCAATTAATGCAACATGGCATAAGCATAAGGGCAACAAGTTCATGGCATTCATCAAGACAAGATGCAAACATGAAGTAAGCTGATTCTCAGACGGTGAAATCTGGGAATGCAAAATAGCAACTTTATGATGCTGACTTGGAGGCACATAACAGCAAGCATAGCAATTTTAACATCTATTAAAGGTCATGAGTATGTAGTAGGCATGGCATAATCCAACTTGCTCCATGGGCACAACTCCATATGATGCATAGATTAATTACAATGAGCTTTGCAAAATGGAACATGCTGTTAACGGACTGGCAGTTATATTTTCAAGCAATTTGAGAGCAGGAAAAGAACAAGCTACAGTAGGCTAAAAATGCAAACAAAGGCACGAATGGATAGAGCATAACATGTTCATCAAAAGATGATTACTGAACATCTCCATATTATGCATGGATTTGATGGTAGCATCAAGCAAACATGGCATCACAATATAACAGATCCAGACTTGACAGAAATTACCAAGTCTCTAAAAAGAGTAAACAGCGAGTAGCCCACTTTGTAAGCTCGTGCTAGTCACCACAGGGCATATCATGACATGGTAGTTATACCAATGCAAAGATGACATGATTATTCTCCTAAAACATGTAAACACGATGCTCAAAAGACAATCACACAAAAAGATAAGAACACGACAAAATGACAAGTTATCACAGTTTTAGCAGATTATAACACTTAGCACTTTTGAAACAAATATTAACATGAATATGCATCCTAGCATGAATGCAAACCACACCATCATGTAGAGTGCTCTGAGTAGATAATTTTGACATTTTATACACTCCAAACGGATAAACATGCACAAAGTTACAAGTCTACCAAGAATGCAATATGATGTAGTAAATCAGGGGCAACCGTTTTTCAGGAAACAAAACAGGGTGAGCGGGTGATATTATAAAACGCACTGGGCGAGGGTTAGGGTAGCATGCTCATATTGGGCCTGTGGGGCGGTCGGGGCGGTTCAACCGAACCGGCGGTTGGGCACTGGACTGGGGCGGTCCAGTGGCTCGGGGATGGACTGGACCCCTGGGAGGCTGGCGAGCAGGCCCGCGGGGTCGTCCTCCCGATATGGATGGATCGAGTCCGGGGGCGGCGATGCAGGTGGCAGGGCAGCGGCTCTTGACGGGGCGATGGTGACGGAAGCGGCAGAGGCCGGGGGCAGCGCCGGCCCGGATCTAGTCGGAGGCGAGGCGGGGTCGACGGCTGCAGAGCTCAGTGGCAGCGGATCTGGAGATGGCGGGGCCGGGCTGAGCTCGAGGAGGTGGGGCCATGGCGAGGGGAGACGAGGGTGCCGACCCGACGGAGGAGAGGCGACTGTTGGCGGGGAGCTCGCTAGAGGGCCGAGGAGGTGGTGGGTCGAGGTCGGCGAGGCGGTAGCAGCCGGCGGGACAAGCCCCCTAGTGGCGCGGAGAGAGGAGGAGGAGCTCGGGCCTCGGGCTCCTGGATCGGGCACGAGGAGGACGGCGACGCGGTGCTCGACCCGGTTCGGCCCTAGGGCAGGCCGGATTTGGGCTCTGGCGGGCCTGACAACACTAGAGGGGAAGGCAGGGGCGTGTGGCGGGTGCTGGTTGGCTGGAGACGGCGCTCGGGGACAGGTGGCGCGCTGGGATTGGCCGTAGGGTGTGGCGACGGCGGCAGCAAGTGGCTGGGAAGGGCTGGCTGGGTGCAGAATGCGGGGTGGGAGGCGATGGCGGCTGGGGAAGGAAGGGGGGTTAGGGTAGGTTTAGGCTAGGATTAGCCCAAAATGGACTAGGGTGTGTTTACATAGGGAAATGGCTATGGTTTAGGGGGGGTTTTGTGGATGATTTCAGGCATCAGATCGCGATCTGACAGTCCAGAGCGGAGGGGGTCTAGGTGGGCTATGATACGTCTCCAATGTATCTATAACTTTTGATTGTTCCATGCTATTATATTATGTGTTTTGGACATTTAATGGGTTTAATATGCTCTTTTATATTATTTTTAGTACTAACCTATTAATCGAGGGCCTAGTGCCAGTTTCTGTTTTTTTGCCTATTTTAGAGTTTTGCAGAAGAGGAATACCAAACGGAGTCCAAACGGAATGAAACCTTCGCGATGATCTTTCTTGGACCAAAAGCAAACCAGAAGACTTGGAGATGAAGTTGGAGACGCAACGAGGCATCCACGAGGCAGGAGGGCGCGCCCAGGGGTAGGCATGCCCCCACCCTCGTGGGCCCCTCGTAGCTCCACCTACCTAGTTCTTTCGCCTATATATACTCTTATACCCTAAAAACATTAGGGGGAGCCACGGAACCACTTTTCCACCGCCGCAACCTTCTGTACCCGTGAGATCCCATCTTGGGGCCTTTTCCGGCGATCTGCCGGAGGGGGATTAGATCACGGAGGGCTTCTACATCAACACCATTACCTCTCCGATGAAGCGTGAGTAGTTTACCACAGACGTTCGTGTCCATAGTTATTAGCTAGATGGCTTCTTCTCTCTCTCTTTGATTCTCAATACAAAGTTCTCCTCGATGTTCTTGGAGATCTATTCAATGTAATACTCTTTTGCGGTGTGTTTGCCGAGATCCGATGAATTGTGAATTTATGATCATTCAGGAAACCTTCTGGTTGCATCATTTAAAACTCTTCTTCCAGAAATCCATTCAGGAATGCAGTTTTGAGATCCATCTGCCAAATTTCATAATCATAAAATGCAGCAATTCCTAACATGATTCGGACAGACTTAAGCATCACTATGGGTGGGAAAGTCTCATCATAGTCAACTCCTTGAACTTGTCGAAAACCTTTTGTGACAAGTCGAGCTTTGTAGATAGTAACACTACTATCAGCGTCTGTCTTCCTCTTGAAGATCCATTTATCCTTAATGGCTTGCCGATCATCGGGCAAGTCCACCAAAGTCCATACTTTGTCCTCATACATGGATCCCATCTCATATTACATGGCTTCAAGCCATTTCACAAAATCTAGGCTCATCATTGCTTCCTCATAGTTTGTAGGTTCATCATGGTATAATAACATGTCTTCCAGAATAGGATTACCATACATCTCTGGTGCGGATTGTACTCTGGTTGACCTATGAGGTTCAGTAGTAACTTAATCTGAAGTTTCATGATCATCATCATTAGCTTCCTCACTAATTGGTGTAGGAATCACTGGAACTGATTTCTGTGATGGACTACTTTCCAATTTGGGAGAAGGTACAGTTACCTCATCAAGTTCTACTTTCCTCCCACTCACTTCTTTCGAGAGAAACTCCTTCTCTAGAAAGGATCCATTCTTAGCAACGAATATCTTGCCTTCGGATCTGTGATAGAAGGTGTACCCAACAGTTTCCTTTGGGTATCCTATGAAGATGCACTTCTCTGATTTGGGTTCGAGCTTATCAGGTAGAAGCTTTTTCACATAAGCATCGCAACCCCAAACTTCAAGAAACGACAACTTTGGTTTCTTGCCAAACCATAGTTCATAAGGCGTCGTCTCAATGGATTTTGATGGTGCCCTGTTTAAAGTGAATGCAGTTGTCTCTAATGCATAACCCCAAAACTATGGTGGTAAATCGGTAAGAGACATCATAGATTGCACCATATCCAATAAAGTGCGGTTACGACGTTCGTACACACCATTACGCTGTGGTGTTCCAGGTGGCGTGAGTTGTGAAACTATTCCACATTGTTTTAAATGAAGGCCAAACTCGTAACTCAAATATTCTCCTCCACGATCAGATCGTAGAAACTTTATTTTCTTGTTACGATGATTCTCCACTTCACTATGAAATTCTTTGAACTTTTCAAATGTTTCAGACTTGTGTTTCATTAAGTAGATATACCCATATCTTCTCAAATCATCTGTGAAGGTTAGAAAATAACGATAACCGCCACGAGCATCAACACTCATTGGACCACATACATCGTTATGCGTTATTTCTAATAAGTCACTAGCTCGTTCCATTGTTCCAGAGAACGGAGTTTTAGTCATCTTGCCCATAAGGCACGGTTCACAAGCATCAAATGATTCATAATCAAGTGATTCAAAAAGTCCATCGGCATGGCGTTTCTTCATGCGCTTTACACTGATATGTCCCAAACGGCAGTGCCACAAATAAGTTGCACTATCATTATCAACTTTGCATCTTTTGGCATCAATACTATGAATATGTGTATTACCACGACCGAGATTCAATAAACCATCAAGATTGGGTGTATGACCATAGAAGGTTTTATTCATGTAAACAGAATAACAATTATTCTCTGTCTTAAATGAATAACTGTTTTGCAATTAACATGATCTAATCATATTCATGCTCAGCGCAAACACCAAATAACATTTTTTTAGGTTCAAGACTAATCCCAAAACTATAGGGAGTGCTCGATGATCATCATATCAATATTGGAACCACTTCCAACACACATCATCACTTCATCCTCAACTAATCTCTTATTTATTCTGCAACTCCTGTTTCGAGTTGCTAATCTTAGCAACCGAACAAGTATCAAATACCCAAGGATTACTATGAGCACTAGTAAGATACACATCAATAATATGTATATCAAATATACCTTTGTTCACTTTGCCATCCTTCTTATCCGCCAAATATTTGGGGCAGTTCCACTTCCAGTGACCATTTCCTTTGTAGTAGAAGCACTTAGTTTCAGGCATAGGTCCAACTTCGGGCTTCTTCATGGGAGTGACAACTTTCTTGCCATTCTTCTTGAAGTTCCCTTTCTTTCCCTTTGCCCTTTTCTTGAAACTAGTGGTCTTGTTTAATCATCAACACTTGATGCTCTTTCTTGATTTCCACATTCGTCGATTTCAGCATCACGAACATCTCAGGAATCATTTTCGTCATCCCTTGCATACTATAGTTCATCACGAAGTTCCAGTAACTTGCTAATGGTGACACTAGAGAACTCTGTCAATCACTATCTTATCTGGAAGATTAACTCCCACTTGATTCAAGTGATTGTAGTACCCAGACATTCTGAGCACATGCTCTGATGCGGAGCATCCTACGGTCATCCCCATGGACCTACCATCGTCTCATCAAGAGCCAAGAGGACCTATGACATGAGCACGAGCTAGAGCTCTCGAGAACGAGGTGACTTCTCTCCTTAGTGATATCACATATGATCCACTCGACATGGCTACTACCTAAGTCCGATATACTATGCATGATTAGGTGTCAAGAGGAACCTCCCGAGGATGCACGTGAAGACGGACAAGCCGCCAACTCCATGGATGAAGAGAACCAACGGAAACGGGCAAGCTCACCTTCTAGGCCCCGGACATCCGGCCAAGGTCCCGGACATCCGGCCGCTGGAGTGTCTTCATCAGCAACAGCCAAGCTGGCCAAGTCTAAAGGACCCGAACATCCGGCATCCAGCCCGGACATCCGACCTCAGCCCGGAAATCCAGCCAAAAGCCCGGAAATCCGGCGCCACGCACCAGGAACTATAGAAGCTTTCGCCTCCAGCCAGGACTTCCGGCCGCCTCGCCCGGACATCCGGCCCCTCCGGAAGCCCCGGACATCCGGCCCGTCGCCCGGACATCTGGCCCCGCCTGTTTGCGCATAGTAAATGGCCGAAGCCCATGTACCTCTTCGCCCCCTAGACTATATATACTCCTTCCCCTTCCTCTTTCTAGGGTTAGCATTGGTTTAGCTCATATTTGTGTGAGAGCCTTGCTCATCCACTTGGATACTTCTCCTCGGAGTTCACGACCTCTTCGGAGAAGATCCCCCAAGCGGATTCAAGACCCCTTTCTAGGGAAGACCATCAAGGCCTCCTCACGGAGAAGAACGGTTCCTTTATATCCTTACCTTTGTTGATTGTGGATCATGTGTTACTCTTTGTTTTCGGTGATCTAGCACTTGTGTGATTGATTCCTTGTCGGTCTAGGGATTCTCTCTCGTTTTCCCCGTGTTTCCCCTTTGTGCTTCCGCGTGTTCTTCGTGATTCCCCGTAGGATCCACTCCAAATGTGAAAGATCGTCACCATAGGGTTCCGCCCTACATCATCTTGGTATCATGAGCCACGTTGATCACGTTTTTGGAGCCCCTACCCCGTGTTTTCTAGCTTGATTTTGTTGTTTTCGTCCTAAATCCGAAAATCCCCACCAAAAATAGCCCCAAATTTTTTTTCGTGATTTGTTGGTGTGATGAAGTTTTGTTGGATTTGATCCACGGATCTGCTTTGCTTCGAGTTGATCTAGCTTTTCCCCATCTCTCCCACAATTTCCATCCACAAATTCGTCCGAATTTTGCCCGGAGTTGCCCTTTTGCCCGCGGTGTTCCTCGAGTTCGTCCACGATCCAGGCGCCCGGACATCCGGCCGAATCCCCGGACATCCGGCCGAATCCCCGGACATCCGGCACCCCGGACATCCGGCAGCTACCCCGGACATCCGGCTCCTGGGAGCAGCAACTCCATTCCCCACGCCCATTTCCGCATACTATCCCCAATTTTGCCCCGGTGCCCACGCTTACTTCCGCATACCCACACCGCTTTCCACAAACACCACCACCACTCACCGCTACCTCCTATGTCGATTTTGACACGTTTTGATCTTTGAGATTTTGAGTTGTGCTTCCCGTGTCCTATTGTGTTTCAGCTATATAGGTACGGTTCGACGTCACCATCACCACCGCTCATCTCCATCGACTACTCAACATCGCCAAGGACGGTAGCCTCGACGACATCTTTGTCATACCTTGCAATTGCATTGATACCCCACATAGCCTTACTTTTGCGTAGGTTACCCATTGAGACTAGCCATTGAGTATTGCCGGCAACGTGACTTGTGCACATTAGTGATCATACTCCATAGCATACATACCATACCACCGTGGTGCATATCTTGGAATCAACTTGTGTGTAACAAAGTTGTCATAGCATACACAATTGCTATCTTGGTTTGTGAAGTTTTGCTTTAGAAAAGAGCTCAAAAGTCAAAGAGCCACCCAAGCTTTTAAGCAAAGAGGAAAGATAAGCAAAGAGCTTATAAGCAAGAACCATAGCATCATACTACATTAAGATTGTCACATAAGATCATCTTGGATCATAGCACCGAAATACCATACATATAGCATACTTGGGATAGATATCGTTGCATTTTTGCCTAGTAGGTTGTGCACAAGCTCCGTATCCGCCTATTGTGCAATCGTGCTAGCGCCTCTCTAGTATTGTGCAACAAGAGCATTTTCCAGGATTCCACATTTTGGCTCAATTTTGGTTTGCACAATCCCATTTATCTATTTGCGTGCGTGTTTCCGTGTACCCCTACTTGCTTGGTCTACTTGTTGCATTTGCAAATTTGTGAATCTTTTCCAACATTATTGAAATCTCACTTTCAGTTGCATCAAATTTTATGCCACCATCCTAACCAAGCTCCACCATAAGCTTTTACTTGTGTAGGTGTGAGAACCGACAAGAATTGGTACCAATAGTGCTATTTCATTGTCTGCATTTGAGTGAACTTGATTCATCATCAACATCGGTCAAAGGTACATTGGTATAAGTTCTTCTCCTTCTACCACTCACATTTTGCTTGGAATGATGGATAGGCCAAGTACTTATACCAACCCACCCTTCATCGAGCAAGACGACGACATGTCATCATACGTCACCAAGAGCCACCTCTTTGGTGCACAACGAGAGTTGCATCAAGAGCAACAAGAAATGAACGACCACATCGAGAACCTCGCCACCGACTTGCGACTCTCCGAGCAACGTACAAGAGACTACTTCGACAACAAGCTCGACGTGCACAAGCAAGAGAACGATGCAAGAATGGACGAGATCCGTGCCTTGTAGGTGAACTAACCTCCTTCTACATCGTCATACTCAAGACGGAGCCACTCAAGTCGACACTCCGACGATTCCTTCTCCAGCTCAAGTACACCATCTTCAAACACTCTTCGACGAGCCGCGCATCAAGACCATCATGCATCTCGCAACCCGCTACACGTCAAGCATTCACAAGAGCAAGCCAATGAGCAAGTCCCTCGTCCTCAATCAAATCAAGTCGCTTTTGCCCAAGCTCAAGAACGACAACATCTTCATCGCCAAGAAGAAGAAGAATGAACGCGTCTACACCAAGAGCAACAAGACGCCGAGGCTCAACGTCTTAAACAACAACTACGTGAAGCGCAAGCTCTTGAGGCGCAGCATGCACTTCAAGAATCAAGTCGAGCTCTCGCCAACCGCAATCGCGAACAGCGCAATCAAGAGGAAGCCCTTCGAGAAGAAATCCAAGAGAGGGACTATCAACCGCGTGTGCAATGTCAAGCTCCACAAGCTCCTCCACAAGCTCGTCAAGCTCCACCTCAACCTCAAGTTCAACAAGAGCAAGTTGATCATGGACTTCCTCCACGCCAAGAGCAACATGAGGATGATTACCCTCCACGTCAAGGGCGTCATCATCACCATCGCCAACAATACAATGAAGAGCAACGCTATGGCAAGCTCAAATTCACAATGCCCAAGTTCAACGGAACTAATGATCCCGAAGAATACCTCTCATGGGCATTGAAGGTCGACAAAATCTTTTGCTTGCACAACTATGAGGAAGAGAAGAAGATCGCTATGAGATCACTTGAGTTCCAAGACTATGTGCTCATATGGTGGGAACAAGTCCTTGAGCGCCGACAAGCAAGAGGTGAACCCCCAATCACCACTTGGGCTCAAATGAAGGATGTCATGCGAGCACGTTTTGTGCCAACCTACTACAACCGCGATCTCTTCAAGAAGCTACAACTCCTCAAGCAAGGAACAAAGAGTGTTGAAGAATACTACAAGGAAATGGAGATTGCCATGATTCGAGCCAATGTCATGGAGGATGATGAGCAAACAATGGCACGATTCTTGAATGGATTCAATCATCCCATCAAGAAGATCGCCGACTTCCAACCCTACTCCAACCTCATTGAGCTCGTACATCAAGCTACAAAGGCGGAACGTCAAGTGCAAGATGACTTCAAGTACGCCAAGTACTCATCCAAGACATACGACTTCTCCAACAACCAAGCTTCAACAACTCCTCCAACATCTACATCAACCAAACCTTCTCCAAGCAACGACGACAAGCCAAGTTACAAGAAAACTTCGTCAAGTTCAAGTCATCTTCCTCCTACAACAAGCAACTACAAGCCGCGTGCTTCTTCATCTACTCCGATCGATGAGACCGTCAAGACAAGCTCCTTCAAATGTTTCACTTGCGGCGGCCGAGGCCACAAGTCCTATGAATGCACAAACAAGCGCACCATGATCCTCAACGACGATGGCACCTACGGCTCAATGAGTGAAGATGAAATGGAAGCTCTTGAGCAAGTGGCCATGCACCGGCACGTGAACGAGGATGAAGATGATCAAGTCTTTTGTGATGAAGATACGAGCCCCGCTCTTGTTGTCTCCAAGGTCTTGACTCTTCAACATCAACAAGAAGAAGATCAAAGATGCCACATCTTCCACACTAAGACCGGCATCAATGGACGATCCGTCAAGGTCATCATCGATGGAGGTAGTTTCCACAACTTGGCTAGTGAAGAACTATGCTCCAAGCTTCAATTGGTCAAGAGGAAGCACCTGCACCCCAACAAGGTTCAATGGCTAAGTGACTCCGGCACTATACGAGTTGAGCATACGGTCCAAGTATCCTTCAAAATTGGTGCATATGAAGACACTTTGGAGTGTGATGTGGTCCCCATGACCGTTTGCCACCTCCTCCTTGGTAGGCCATGGCAATTCGATCGTGGTGTTATCCACAACGGGCGCACCAATCACTATAGCTTCAAGATCAAAGGGAAGGAATACGTGCTACGACCTATGTCTCCTAGTCAATTCATAGCCGAAAAGCAAGCCACCCATCGTGGAGAGAATAGTGAGAAAGTGACCCACCAAAAAGTGAGTGAGAGCCACAAGCCAAACTTGAGCGCCTCTTCGCCTAGAGAGAAAAACCTCATACTATTTGCCACAAAAAGTGAGATGAGAAGTGTGTGAGAACCCATCGAGTGTGATGCACTTTGTCCTTGTGTGCAAGGACGGAGAACCAAAAACTAACACCTCTCACGAGCTACCTTTAGTGTTTCAATCTCTTTTGCAGGAATTCCAAGATGTTTTCCCCAATGAGCTACCTCCGAGTCTACCTCCTCTACGAGGCATTGAGCATCGAATCGACCTCATCCCCAGAGCGCCACTTCCAAACAAAGCTCCATACTGTGTCAATCCCAAAGAAACCAAGGAGATTCAACGGCAAGTACAAAAACTAATCGACAACGGTCATGTACGTGAAAGATTAAGCCCTTGTGCCGTTCCGGTTATAATTGTGCCTAAGCCTGATGGAAGTTTCCGCTTGTGTTCCGATTGTAGACCTATAAATGCTATTACCGTTCGCTATAGGCATCCCATTCCTCGCTTAGATGATATGCTTGATGAACTTAGTGGAGCCAACTTTTTCTCCAAAATTGACCTTAAAAGTGGCTATTATCAAATCCGCATTCAAGAGGGTGATGAATGGAAAACTGCTTTCAAAACCAAATTTGGCTTATATGAGTGGTTAGTTATGCCTATGGGTTTATCGGAGGCTCCTGGTACTTTCGTGCATCTCATGCATTATGTGCTTCGCCCTTATATTGGAGTCTTTGTTGTGGTTTACTTCGATGATATTCTTGTGTTTAGCAAAACCATGAAAGAGCATCTTAATCATGTTAGGGCTGTTTTACAAACCCTTCGCAAGGAAAGTCTTTATGCAAACATGAAAAAGTGCACATTTGGTGTTGACAAAGTGGTTTTCTTGGGTTTTGTTGTCTCTTCCAAGGGTGTCCATGTTGATGAATCTAAAATTGAAGCAATTAAAACTTGACCCCAACCCACCAATTTGCAACAAGTGTGTAGTTTTCTTTGTCTAGCAGGTTTTTATTGTCGCTTTGTGAAAGATTTTAGCACTATCGCAGCTCCTTTGCATGCCTTGAGTAAGAAGAATGCTCCTTTTGTTTGGGGATCTTTGCAATCCACAGCTTTTGATGAGCTCAAGTCTTTGCTTACTCATGCTCCGATTCTTGCTTTGCCCAATTTTGACAAAACTTTTGAGGTTCATTGTGATGCAAGTGGTACCGGAATTGGCGGAGTTTTGATGCAAGAAAAACGCGCCATTGCATATTTTAGTGAAAAACTCTCCGGTGCTCAACTTAACTATCCCATCTATGACAAAGAATTGTATGCCTTAGTGCGTGCGCTACATGTTTGGGAACATTATCTTAGACCTCATGAGTTTGTCATCCATACCGATCATGAAACGCTTAAGTACCTAAAAGGTCAAACTAAGTTGAACAAGCGTCATGCCAAATGGAGTTAATTTATTGAATCTTTTCCCTATGTGATTAAGTACAGTAAGGGTAAGGAAAATGTAGTTGCCGATGCACTTTCACGCATATGCACGCTTGTCACTAAACTTGAGTTGAATGTTATTGGTTTTGAGCACATAAAAGACTTGTATGCTAATGATCCATCTTTTGCAACTCATTATGCTAAATGTTTGACGCATACATCTTGGGAACAATATTACATCAAGGATGGTTATCTTATGAGAGCTAACAAACTATGCATTCCCGAGTCTTCTCTTCGTTTGCTTCTTTTGCAAGAGGCTCATGGAGGCGGACTCATGGGACACTTCGGACGCGATAAGACTTTTGCCACGCTCTCCAAGAACTACTTTTGGCCCAAGATGTTCCACGACGTCTCACGCTTCACCACAAGATGCTCAACATGTCGCAAAGCTAAGTCTAAAGCTCAATCCCATGGTTTTTACATGCCTCTTCCTATTCCTTATCAACCTTGGGAAGACATTAGCATGGATTTTGTACTTGGTTTGCCTAGAACTCTAAATGGAAAGGATTCCGTATTTGTTGTTGTGGACCGATTTTCTAAGATGGCACATTTCATTCCTTGCAACTAGATAGACGATGCTTCACATGTTGCCAATCTCTTTTGTAGGGAAATCTTGCGTCTCCATGGAGTACCAAAGACAATCGTCTCCGACCGCGACGTCGAGTTCTTGAGTTACTTTTGGAATACACTATGCGCCAAGCTCGGAATCAAGCTCTTGTTCCCATCTGCATACCATCCTCAAACCGACGGCCAAACGAAGGTGATGAACCGGACACTATCCACTCTACTTCGCGTGTTGATCAAGAAGAACATCAAGGAGTGGGAGGCATGTCTACCCATTGCAGAGTACGCCTACAACCGTGCAAGACATTCGATGACCGGCAAGTCCCCCTTCGAGGTCGTCTACAGCTTCAACCCGTTGTCCCCATTGGACATTCTACCTCTTCCTCTACAAGAGCGCACCAACCTCGACGCAAGTGCCCGTGCAAGCTAAATCAAGAAGATGCATGAAGATACAAGACACACCATCGAGCGCCAAGTACAATGACTCGCGACCATGCTCAACGTCAACAAGCATCCCATGATATTCAACATTGGAGACCTCGTGTGGCTACACCTTTGCAAGGACCGCTTCCCCAACGAACGCAAGTCCAAGCTTCTCCCTCGAGCCAACGGACCCTTCAAGGTGCTAGCATGCTACAACAACAACGCTTACAAGATCGATCTCCCACGCGACAAGTACAACGTGAGCGACATCTTCAACGTCTCCGATCTCTCCCCGTACCATGGTGATGAGGATTTCGATCCAAGGTCGGATCTCTCCCAAGGGGGGGAGATGATGCGGAGCATCCTACGGTCATCTCCATGGACCTACCTTCGTCTCATCAAGAGCAAAGAGGACCTATGACACAAGCACGAGCTAGAGCTCTCGAGAACGAGGTGACTTCTCTCCTTAGTGATATCACATATGATCCACTCGAGACATGGCTACTACCTAAGTCCGATATACTATGCATGATTAGGTGTCAAGAGGAACCTCCCGAGGATGCACGCGAAGACGGACAAGCCACCAACTCCATGGATGAAGAGAACCAACGGAAACGGGCAAGCTCACCTTCCAGGCCCCGGACATCCGGCCAAGGTCCCGGACATCCGGCCCCTGGAGCGTCTTCATTAGCAACAGCCAAGCTGGCCAAGTCTACAGGGCCCGGACATCCGGTGTCCAGCCTGGACATCCGACCTCAGCCCAGAAATCCGGCCAAAAGCCCGGAAATCCGGCGCCACGCACCAGGAACTATAAAAGCTTTCGCCTCTAGCCCAGACATCCAGCCGCCTCGCCCGGACATCCGGCCCCTCCGGAAGCCCCGGACATCCGGCCCATCGCCCGGACATCCAGCCCCGCCTGTCTGCGCACAGTAAAGGGCCGAAGCCCATGTAACTCTTCGCCCCCTAGACTATATATACTCCTTCCCCTTCCTCTTTCTAGGGTTAGCATTGGTTTAGCTCATATTTGTGTGAGAGCCTTGCTCATCCACTTGGATACTTCTCCTCGGAGTTCACAACCTCTTCGGAGAAGATCCCCCAAGCGGATTCAAGACCCCTTTCTAGGGAAGACCATCAAGACCTCCTCACGGAGAAGAACGGTTCCTTTGTATCATTACCTTTGTTGATTGTGGATCATGTGTTACTCTTTGTTTTCGATGATCTAGCACTTGTGTGATTGATTCCTTGTCGGTTTAGGGATTCTCTCTCATTTTCCCCATGTTTCCCCTTTGTGCTTCCACGTGTTCTTCGTGATTCCCCGTCGGATCCACTCCAAACGTGAAAGATCGTCACCATAGGGTTCCGCCCTACATCATGCTCACTAGCTGAGCAATTCTCCTCCATCTTTTTAGGCGAAGTACTTGTCAGAGGTATCATACCTCTTGACATGGGCATGAGTCTGAAATACCAATTTCAGCTCTTGGAACATCTCATATGCTCCGTGGCGTTCAAAATGTTTTTGAAGTCCCGGTTCTAAGCCGTAAAGCATGGTGCACAAAACTATCAAGTATTCATCATACTGAGCTAGCCAAACGTTCATAATGTCTGCATCTGCTCCTGCAATAGGTCTGTTACCTAGCGGTGCATCAAGGACATAATTCTTCTGTGCAGCAATGAGGATAAACCTCAGATCACGGACCCAGTCCGCATCATTGCTACTATCATCTTTCAATTTAGTTTTCTCTAGGAAATTATAAAAAAACATAGGGAAGCTATAACGCGAGTTATTGATCTACAACATAATTTACAAAATACTATCAGGACTAAGTTCATGATAAATTAAAGTTCAATTGATCATATTACTTAAGAACTCCCACTTAGATAGACATCCCTCTAGTCATCTAAATGATCACGTGATCCAAATCAACTAAACCATGTCCGATCATCACGTGAGATGGAGTAGTTTTCAATGGTGAACATCACTATGTTGATCATATCTACTATATGATTCACGCTCGACCTTTCGGTCTCCAGTATTCCAAGGCCATATCTGCATATGCTAGGCTTGTCAAGTTTAACCCGAGTATTCTGCGTGGGCAAAAACTGGTTTGCACCCGTTGTATGTGAACGTAGAGCTTATCACACCCGATCATCACGTGGTGTCTCGGCACGCCGAACTGTAGCAACGGTGCATACTCAGGGAGAACACTTATACCTTGAAATTTAGTAACGGATCATCTTATAATGCTACCGCCGTACTAAGCAAAATAAGATGCATAAAAGATAAACAACACATGCAATCAAAAATATGTGACATGATATGGCCATCATCATCTTGTGGTCATGATCTCCATCACTGAAGCATCGTCATGATCTCCATCGTCACCGGCGCGACATCTTGATCTCCATCGTAGCATCGTTGTCGTCTCGCCAACTATTGTTACTACGACTATCACTACCACTTAGTGATAAAATAAAACAATTACATGGCGATTGCATTGCGTACAATAAAGTGACAACCATATGGCTCCCACCAGTTGCCGATAACTTTGTTACAAAACATGATCATCTCATACAACAATTTATATCACATCATGCCTTGACCATATCACATCACAACATGCCCTGCAAAAACAAGTTAGATGTCCTCTACTTTGTTGTTGCAAGTTTTACGTGCTGCTACGGGCTTAGCAAGAACCGTTCTTACCTATGCATCAAAAACACAATGTTTTTTCGTCAAGTGTGCTATTTTAACCTTCAACAAGGACCGGACATAGCCACACTCGATTCAACTAAAGCTGGAGAAACAAACGCCCACTAGCCACCTGTGTGCAAAACACGTCAGTAGAACCAGTCTCATGAACACGATCATGTAATGTCGGTCTGGGCCGCTTCATCCAACAATACCACTGAATCAAAGTATGACATGCTGGTAAGCAGTATGACTATTATCACCCACAACTCTTTGTGTTCTACTCGTGCATATAACATCTATGCATAGACCTGGCTCGGATGCCACTGTTGGGGAACGCGGTAATTTCAAAAAATTTCCTATGATCACACAAGATCTATCTAGGTGATGCATATCAACGAGAGGGGAGAGTGTGTCCACGTACCCTCGTAGACCAAAAGAGGAAGCGCTAAGTAACGTGGTTGATGTACTCGAACATCTTCGCGATCCAACCGATCAAGTACCAAACGCATGGCACCTCCGCGATCTCCACACGTTCAGCTCGGTGATGTCCCTCGAACTCTAGATCCAGCTGAGGTCGAGGGAGAGTTCCATCAGCACGATGGCGTGGTGACGGCGATGATGAAGTTACCGGCGCAGGGCTTCGGCTAAGCACTACAACGATATGACCGAGGTGGAAAACTGTGGAGGGGGGCACCGCACATGGCTAAAGATCAACTTGTGTGTCTATGGGGTGCCCCTGGCCACGTATATAAAGGAGGGGAGGGAAGAGGTGGCCGCCCAAGGGGGGTGCGCCAGGTGTGGGGAATCCTACTAGGACTCCCCAGTCCAGATAGGATTCCCCTCCTCTTTCCTATTCCTAGTAGGAGAAGGAGGGAAGGAGGAAGAGGGGAGAAGGAAAGAGGGGGGCGCCGCCCCCTCCTAGTCCAATTCGGACCATCCCATAGGGGGGGGGGCTACCCCCCGAGTCCCTTCTCTCCTTTCCCGTATGGCCCATTAAGGCCCATTACTTTCCCCGGCGAATTCCCGTAACTCTCCGGTACTCCAAAAATACCCGAATCACTAGGAACCTTTCCGATGTCCGAATATAGCCTTCCAATATATGGATCTTTACGTCTCGACCATTTCGAGACTTCTCGTCACGTCCGTGATCTCATCCGGGACTCTGAACAACATTCGGTACATCAAATCACATAAACTCATAATACCAATCGTCATCGAACGTTAAGCATGCGGACCCTACAGGTTCGAAAACTATGTAGACATGACCGACACACATCTCCGGTCAATAACCAATAGCGGAACATGGATGCTCATATTGGCTCCTACATATTCTACGAAGATCTTTATTGATCAAATCGCATAACAACATACGTTGTTCCCTTTGTCGTCGGTATGTTACTTGCCCGAGATTCGATCATCGGTATCATCATACCTAGTTCAGTCTCGTTACCGGCAAGTCTCTTTACTCGTTCTATAATACTTCATCCCGCAACTAACTCATTAGTCACAATGCTTGCAAGGCTTATAGTGATGAGTATTACCGGGAGGGCCCAGAGATACCTCTCCGAAACACGGAGTGACAAATACTAATCTTGATCTATGCCAACCCAACAAACACCTTTGGAGACACCCGTAGATCACCTTTATAATCACCCATTTATGTCGTGACATTTGGTAGCACACAAAGTGTTCCTCCGGTATTCGGGAGTGGCATAATCTCATAGTCTTAGGAACATGTATAAGTCATGAAGAGAGCAGTAGCAATGAAACTGTAACGATCATAATGCTAAGCTAACGGATGGGTCATGTCCATCACATTATTCTCCTAATGATGTGATCCCGTTCATCAACTGACAACACATATCTATGGTTAGGAAACGTAACCATCTTTGATTAATGAGATAGTCAAGTAGAGGCATACTAGGGACACTATGTTTTCTCTATGTATTCACACATGTACTAAGTTTCCAGTTAATACAATTGTAGCATGAATAATAAACATTTATCATGAAATAAGGAAATAAAAAATAACTTTATTATTGCCTCTAGGGCATATTTCTTTCAGTATATGGCATCCTTGATGCTTCCTATTCTCAACAACGCAGAAAAAACAAAGCTACGACCCACCATATCAAGCCATTGACAAAAAAGGAACAAAGCAACGCCAAGTAGCCTGGAAAAAATAAAATGGCCTGACAACCCACTAGCAACGACCTGGATACGAGCTGCACGCGAGAAAATGCGCAGTGAGCGTGCGCGCCAACCAACATAGTCGACCCAATTGCGTTTGCATGAATCTCAAAGCGGGATGAGATCCAACGACTCTAGGCTTAGATGTGAGGTAGCTATTTCACATCTAGATGTGAAATAGCAAAACCGTTTAGAAATATGTTATCTGAAGTGGGTTGCATATACCTGGGTTCATCCATGTATTTTCCGTGATTATTGCCGGGAGAATTGGCAGATCTAGGGTCATAAAACTAGGACCTAGAGTAGTTGTCACACTCCTTTTTTTCATTAGTTGCACAAAACAAGACACACACACACACACACACACACAAACACACACACACACACACACAAGATGACACCACCAAATCTGGGCCTTTTACGGGCGAAACGACTAAAAATGTATGGGCAGGGTTACTTTGCTTGTGAAGAAAACTCATGGAAAAAACCAAAAAAAACTCTAGTTGTGAGTTGATGGTGGAGCAACTGAGGTGGGAAAAAAGTCGGACCCAATTGTGCATCAAGAAATGGAATTGAGCGAAAAAAGGGATCAAAGTGCCTAGTTGCATGTCAATGGTGAACTTGCAACTGGGATAAAAACATAGACGATCCCAGTGGAGAATTAATGGTTGAGCTACAACTGGGATAAAAATTGGGCCCAATTGTGAGTCGAAGAGTGGGCTTGCAAACTGGAGCAAAAGAAATGGTCGGCCAAGTTGCGATTTGATGGTGTATTTACAACTGTAATAAAAAAAGGATCAAGCCCAGTTGTGAGTCGATGGTAGACTTGTAACTGTGTAAAAAACATGCAGCTCAGTTGCGAGTCAAGGATGGACTTGCAACTGGGGAAAAAGGATCTAGTGCCCACTTGCATGTCAATGGTGGACTTGCAACCATGACGAATAAAAAGGGTTTGACCCGGTTGTGAGTTGATGGTTGACTTGCACCTGCGGCAAAAAGGATTAATGGCCTAGTTGCATGTGAATGGTGGACATGCAACTGGGGCGAAGAAAGGATCGGGCCTATTGCAAGTCGATGGTGGACATGCAACCATGAAGAAGAAAAAAGTCGAACCCAATTATATGTCAAGGATGGACTTGCAATTGAGGCAAAAAAGCCTAGTTGCAAGTCAATATTGGACTTGCAACTAAGGTGTAAAAAAAGTTGAGCCTAATTGTGAGTCAAAGGGAGGACTTGCAAACCGTGGCAAAAAAAGGATCAAAGAGCACAATTGCATGTCAATGGTGGACTTGCAACTGGAAAAAAGGGTCGTCCTAGTCACGAGTTGATGATGGATTTGCAATTTGGATAAAAAAAGGTCGAGACCAGTTCTGAGTCGACGATGGACTTGCAATTGGGTCAAAAAAATGCTAGATACAGTTGCGAGTCAAGGGTGGACTTAACTAGCGTAAAAAATCTTGACCTAGTTGCAAGTGAAGGATAGGCTTGCAAGTAGGGCAAAAAGGGTCACGTGCCAGTTGCGAGTCGAGGGTGACATGTAACTGGAAAAAAAATAGGTCGGGCCCTAGTTACAAGTCAAAGGTGTACTTGCAAACTAGGGCAAAAAAGGATCAAATATCCTAGTTGCATGTTAATGGTGGACCTTTAACTGTTGGGAAACATAGTAGAAAACAAAAAAAATCGCACCTATGATCACCCAAGATCAATATGAAGATGGATAATGTGTTGGGATCCCGATCATTACCATCACCAAGTTGCAGCACAAGGAGAACGTGTTAGTGTAGATCATACTTGGAGCCCCTCAATATGTCTATGAACTATCCCTCGTACCGCCCACGAACCATCCCTCGAACTGAAGACCAGAAACACGACCTGTCTACTTGGTTGCAAGCGTGCAACCTTCACGATACGACATCGCTTCACTGTCCAGAGCTAATCACGAGGACAAGAAGATTAGAACCACACTGGGCTTCTAATTATGAGGACAAGAATATTAGCTTAGCTATAGTTAGTCAACTAGGACCAACTAGAACTAGAACTAGAAGAACTAGAGGAAGCTCCAAAACTTCTATGAAACAATAGAGCAAAAAATCCTAGTATATATAGGTTGGAGGAGGAGGAGGGGCAGCCACCAAGGGGGAAAGTCCCCCGCCCCCCCAGAAGGAAAGGGGGCGCCTTCCTACTTGGGCCCTTGTGGCCCAAGTTTCCTTCCACCTCTCGACCTTCTAAGGTCCGTTGATATTTAAGTTAAAATATAAAATGTTCTGAATACATCTAGACCATTTTAATATATTTTAACATCTCCAAAAACATTTCCCACACACACACACACACACACACACACACACGTATTACCCGATACTCGCCAAAACCCTTCCGGTGACCCCGAAACGCTTCCGGATCCACTCGAAACTATTATGAATATTCATGAGACAATCCCGCAAATATATTCTCATGACTCCCATCCTACTAACACGCAATAGATCATTATTGCCTTGAACTTGTGACCCCGTAGGTTCGGTAACTCATAGACATGAACGAAACTGTTCGTTCAATGAACGGTAGCGGGACTGTGGATGTCCGTATCGGTCCCAATGAGCACACGAATGATATTCGAGTGAATTTTTGGTTATTGATACGTATCCAACGTATCTATAATTTTTGATTGTTTTGTGCTATTAAAGTATAAATTTTGGATGTTTTTTAAGTCATTATATGCAACTATATATAATTTTTTGGGAGTAACCTATTAACTCAGTGCACAGTGCCAGTTGCTGTTTTTTGTGCATGTTTTTGGCTTTTACGAAAATAAATATCAAACGATGTCCAAAAGGAGAAAAAACTTTGGATTGATTTTTCTAGACCAGAAGAGACCCTAGAAGGTTCGGGAGGAGGCCAGAGGAGCTACGAGGGAGCGACGGGCGCGCCCCAAGGGGGGCCCATAGCTTGTGGGCCCCTCATGGTACGTCAAACCCTAATTCCACCTCTATAAATACTCAAATATTCCCTTGACATAAGAGCGACACCCAAAATACTTTTTCCACCGCCGCAAGTTCCAGAACCATGAGATCCCATCTGGAGGCCTTCTTTGGAACTCTGTCGGAGGGGAATTCGATCACGAAAGAGGCACCACATCATCCTTGTCGCCCTCCGATGATGCGTGAGTAGTTTACCATAGACCTACGGGTCCATAGTTAGTAGCTAAATGGCTTCTTCTCTCTATTTGATCTTCAATACAATGTTATCCTCGGTGTTCTTGGAGATCTATTCGATGTAATGACTTTTTACAGTGTGTTTGTTGGGATCCGATGAATTATCAGTTTATGATGAGATCTATCCATGAATATTAGTAGAGTTTTCTCTAAACCCTTTTATGCATTATTATTATGGCCTCGTATTTCTTCTCCGATTTATTGGTTTGGTTTGGCCAACTAGATCGATTCATCTTGCCATGGGAAGAGCTGCTTTGTAATGGGTTCGATGTTGTGGGGCTCAATCCCAGTGACAGAAAGGGACATGACACATATGTATCGTTGCTATTAAGGGTAAAAGGATGGGGGTTATTCATACTGAGTTTATCTTGTCTACATCATGTCATCTTGCTTAAGGCGTTACTCTGTTTTCCCATGAACATAATACACTAGATGCATGCTAAATATCGGTCGATGTGTGGAGTAATAGTAGTAGATGCAAAATCGTTCCGGTCTACTTGTCTAGGACGTGATGCCTATATATGATCATTGCCTTGGATATCGTCATAATTATTTTCTTTTCCATCAATTGCCCAACAGTAATTTGTTTACCCACCGTATGCTATTTTCAAGAGAGAAGCCTCTAGTGAAAATTATGGCCCCCGGGTCTATCTTTTATCATATATTAAAACCAAAAATACCTTGCTGCAATTTTCTTTTATTTATTTTATTTTGTATTTTGTTCGATCTATGTGTCAAAAACTATACCATTTAATCTTGCTCATAACCATTGAGGGATTGATAACCTCTCTACGCGTTGGGTTGCAAGTATTTGTTGTTTGTGTGTAGGTGCTGTTTACATAGTGTTGCTTGGTTCTCCTGCTGGATTGATAACCTTGGTTTCATAACTGAGGGAAATACTTATCTCTACTATACTACATCATCTTCTCCTCTTCGAGGAAATCCCAACGCAGCTCACAAGTAGCAGGAATAATTTCTGGCGCCATTGCCGGGGAGACATCATCAACAACTACCAAGTACCAATGTATAAACTTTCATCTCCTTTCATTTACATTATTTGCCATTTGCCTCTCGTTTTCATCTCCCCCACTAAGTTTTTACAAAATACAGAAATATTTTCTGTTTTCCTTTTTTTTTTGCTTCTTTGCTTGCCTGTTATCTTGTTTGCGTAATCACGACGTCTCAAGAAAATACAAAATTGTGTGATTTTTTAATGCTAATAATAATGATTTTATTAGTACTCTGATTGCTCCTCCCGATGCTAGTGCTGAGTCTTATGATATTAATGCCGCTTTGTTCAATCTTGTTATGAAAGACCAATTTTTTGGTAGTCCTAATGAGGATGCCGCGTGCCATTTAAACACTTCCGTGGAATTGTGTGATATGCAAAAGAAAAGGATGTGGACAATGATATTGTAAAATTAAAATTATTCCCACTCTCTTTGTGGGATCGTGCAAAAATTTGGTTTTCATCTTTGCTGCGAAATAGTATTGATTCTTGGGATAAGTGCAAAGATGCTTTTATTACTAAGTATTTTCCTCCCGCAAAAATTATTTCCCTTAGAAATAAAATTATGAATTTCCAGCAAATTGATCAAGAACATGTTGCACAATCTTGGGAAAGGATGAAACTAATGATAAGAAATTGTCCTACTCATGGTTTAAATTTGTGGATGATCATACAATTTTTTTTATGCGGGGTTGAATTTTGTTTCTAGAAATCTTTTAGATTCCTTTGCGGGTGCTGATTTTATGGAGAATACATTGGGAGAAGCTACTAAATTTCTTGTTAATATTATGGAAAATTATTCACAATGGCACACTGAAAGAACTCCTACTAGTAAAAAAGGTTAATTCTGTTGAAGAGATTAGTACTTTGAGTGATAAAGTTGATGCACTTATGAAATTAGTTGCTAGTAAAAATGATCCTATTGATCCTAATTATGTGCCTTTGTTACTTTGATTGAGCAAAATAATGATCCCGTAGATCTGAATTTTGTCTCATGAAATAATTTCAATAACAATGCTTATAGAGGTCATTTTAATCCTAAGTCGTTCCCTGGAAATTCCTCTAATAATAATGGTAATTCCTATGGTAATTCTTATAACAATAATAGTATTCCCTCTGATTTTCAAAGTAACATTAAAGACTTTATCAATGCTCGAAAAGTTTTCAACACCATGATAGAAGAAAAATTGAGTAAACTTGATGATATGTCTAGGAGCATCGATAGAATTATTCATGATGTGGAAAATCTTAAGAATAAAAATTTTCCACCCAAGGTTGATATTAATAAATCACATAAAGCTTTATATGTCTCCATGTATGAAAGTAAAGAAAGAACCGCAAAGTTGAGGGCTAAACGAGAATTCTTAGAAAAAGCGTTTTCGCCTGATTTCTTTCGTAGTAATGATGAAAAGGTCCAAATGATTGGTGTTTATTCTATTGGTTCCTTGTTTAGTAATGTTAAAATTGATGATAAAGGGACCAAAGAAGAGTGAACTTTAGTTAGAAGGTGTCCCCATGATTCGGAGGGTGAAAATCTTGATGAAAAATTGCTAAAAGTGGGTTTGGAGAGGTACAAACTTTAACTAGTGATGTGAACACTCTCTTGGATTACAAAGAGTTTAATTATGATAGTTGCTCTTTGATTGAGTGTATTTCTTTGTTGCAAATTCACCTAATGCCTATGAACAAAATAAAACTTTTACTAAACATATTGTAGAAGCGATGATGAAAGCTTTAGAAGAAAAGTTAGAACTAGAGATTTCAATCCCTAGAAAATTATATGATGAATGGGAACCGACCATTAAAATCAAGATTAAATGAATGCAATGCCTTATGTGATTTGGGTGCTAGTGTTCCCACAATTCTGAAATCTCTATGTGATGTGTTAGGTTTACCAATATGGATGAATGTTCTCTTAATTTGCACTTGGCGGATTCTACTATCCAAAAGCTTTTCGGAAGAATTAATGATGTTCTTATTCTCGCAAATATAAACTGTGTTCCTATTGATTTTATTGTACTTCACATTGATTGCAATCTGTTTTGCCCCGTCATACTTGGTATACCGTTTTTATGAAATATAGGCGCCGTTATTGACATGAAAGAAGGGAATATTAAATTTCAGTTTCCGTTAAAGAAGGGTATGGAACACTTCCCTTGAACTACAATTAAGCCACCATATGAGTCAATCATGTGGGCCACCTATGGAACTAAAATCAAAGATAACAACACTGGAAACTATGCATTATGCCTAGATAGGGGCGTAAAAGAATAGCACCAGTTGGGAGGCAACCCAATAGTTATCTTTTAATTTTTTGTTTTCCTTACTGTTTTTCAATAAATATACAATTATGCTACTGGTATGATTGTGTTTTAGTGTTTTTAGTGTTTGTGCCAAGTAAAGCCTTTGGGATGACTTGGCTGATAGTTGCTTTGATTCTGTGCATTAACAGAAGCTTTCGCGCCCAGTACCAGAATTAATGTGCTCTCTAGAGCATGATAAAATATTAATTTTTACATATGATTCATATACAAAGTTCCCACATTTTCCAAAATTTTCAAAAAAATTTGGAGTTACAGAAGTATGGTCAATGTTCAAATTACTACAGACTATTCTGTTTTTGACAGATTCTGTTTTTGTTGCATTGTGTGCTTATTTCGATGAATCTATGGAGGGTATAAGCCATGGTAAAGAATACATTAGGAAATGCAATAAAAAATATGAATGAGTTTGCAACAATACTTAAAGTGGTGATTTGCTTTATTATACTAACAGATCTCATGAAGGTTTTGTTAAGTTTTGTGTGATTGAAGTTTTCAAGTTTTGGGTGAGATCACGATGGATGAAGGAATAAAGAGTTGCAAGAGCCTAAGCTTGGGGATGCCCGAGGCACACCAAGGTAATATTCAAGGACTCCCTAGCAACTAAGCTTGGGATGCCCTGGAAGGCATCCCCTCTTTCTTCTAACGACCATCGGTAATTTTACTTGGTGTTATATTTTTATTCGTCACATATCATGAGTTTTGCTTGGACCATCTTGTATTATATGAGCCTTTGCTTTGTTTTCTTTTTTAGTTTGTCGCAATCATCCTTGCTGAACACACTTGTTTGAGAGAGCCACACACATATCATGATTTGCAAGAATACTCTAAGTGCTTGACTTAAATTTTTTGAGCTAGCAGTTGCTCTAGTGATTCACTTATATCTTTTTGAGCACAGCGGTAGCTATGTTTTAAAGAAATATACTCTCATGCTTCACTTATATTATTTTGAGAGTTGATTTTTTTATATAAATATACTTGCGTGCTTCGCATATATCCTTTTGAGAGTTAATGAAATTTTGAAGAAATATTTGCTCTCATGCTTCACTCTCATTATTTTGTGAGTTGATAATAGCAATGGTAATTTGCACAAGATATGAATTTGGTCCCAATATGATGAATATCCAAGAGGGATATAATAAAAACTTCATAAAGATCATTGGATATGATAAACTTGATTCCTTCCAATAGTTTTGTAATATGGAGATAGTGATATGTGAGTCATGTTGGTGAGTAATTATGCTTTAGTAATAACATTGGTGTTAAGGTTTGTAATTCCCTATGCATGCACGTAAAGTCAGTAGTTATGCAATGAAGTTATATCCTACTTGTGGTGCATTATTTAGTGTTAATTTTGTTCAATGCATGCTTATGACCGTTTTCATTTTTTGGTTGGTCGCTTCTCATTCTATTTGCTAGCCTTCACTTTTACTAAGCGGGAATGCTGCTTGTGCATCCAACTCCGAAAACCCAAAGTTGTGACATATGAGTCCACCATACCTACCTATATGCGATATTACATGCTGTTCCAAGTAAATTTGCATGTGCCAACTCTAATGTTCAAAATAAATTTATGTTTTGTGTGCCCGTACCGCTCATTAAGCGGCAGGGGGTGGCCAATATTTTCCATGCTAGGTATTTTATTCTCAGCATGAATGTTTGTTCACTTGTCATTGCATGAGAGTGTGGCAGGTAATAGGGATGCCCAGTCCCGAAATGAAAAAAAAAATACTATGATAATAAATTCCTTGGAAAGTGTTGGTATGGAAGGCACCCATGGATACGACTAGCCATGCATTGTGAAAGAATGGTGGAAAGGAAATAAACTTAACTTTATGTTTGGAACCGCCTATGATTTGTCTAGCATGGAAGTTATTGGGAATTCTCGGTCGTTTTCGTTGACAACAAAAGCATGTCTCTCAGAATATTTTTATCTCCATTTAAGCTTCCAGCTCTGGCACCTCTACAAAAATCTGCTTCCCTACGCGAACGACCTATCTATTTACTTTTATGCAAATCTTTATTTTTATTTGAGTCTCCATCTTCTCGTATAAAGCATCAACTAGGGAATACTATTGTCATACTTGTGTATTGGATGTAGATAATATTTGAGTGTGTTTCATGAATGGATCAATGGTTGAGTATAATGGGCTATGGATAGCTTTCTTTAGCGTTGATATTTTGAAATACATGGTTGCTTGTTGATATGCTTGAGTATTGATATTTTCATGTCAAATTATAGATTATTGATTTGAACCATTCAAGTCCAAATATCCATGCTACAAATAAAAGAATATACGATGAATGCGATAGGTAGCATCCCACATAAAAAAATCCAATTTTATCATTTACCTACCCGAGGACTAGCAGGAATTAAGCTTGGGGATGCTTGATACGTCTCTAATGTATATATAATTTTTGATTGTTCCATGCTATTAAAGTATCAATTTTGGATGTTTTATAAGTCATTAGATGCAATTATATATCATTTTTTGGGACTAACCTATTAATTCAGTGACCAGTGCAAGTTGTTGTTTTTTTGGCATGTTTTTGGCTTTTCAGAAAATCAATATCAAACGAAGTCCAAACAGAGAAAAAAATTTGGATTAATTTTTTCTGGACCAGAAGAGACCCTAGAAGGTTTGGGAGGAGGTCAGAGGAGCTACGAGGGAGCGACAAGCCCTAGGGGCGCGCCCCCCGGCTTGTGGGTCCCTCGTGGAACGTCAAACCCTAATTCCACCTCTATAAATACTTAAATATTCCCCTGACATCAGAGAGACACCCGAAATACTTTTTCCGCCGCCGCAAGTTCCAGAACCATTAGATCCCATCTGGAGGCCTTCTTCGGTACTCTGTCGCAGGGGGATTCGATCATGGAGGGGGATCTACATCATCCTTGATGCCCTCCGATGATGCATGAGTAGTTTACCGCAGACCCACGGGTCCATAGTTAGTAGCTAGACGGCTTCTTCTCTCTATTTGCTCTTCAATACAATGTTATCTTCGGTGTTCTTGGAGATCTATTTGATGTAATGACTTTTTGCGGTGTCTTTTTTGGGATCCGATGGATAGGAGTTTATGATGAGATCTATCCATGAATAATATTTGAGTTTTCTCTGAACTCTTTTATGCATGATTACTATAGCCTCGTATTTCTTCTTTGATTTATTGGTTTGGTTGGCCAACTAGATTGATTTATCTTGCCATGGGAAGAGGTGCTTTGTAATGGGTTTGATCTTGCGATGCTCAAACCTAGTGACAGAAAGGGACATGACACGTATGTATCATTGCTATTAAGGGTAAAAAGATGGGGTTTATTCATACATGAGTTTATCTTGTCTACATCATGTCATCTTGCTTAAGGTGTTACTCTGTTTTTTCACGAACATAATAGACTAGATGCATGCTGGATGGCGGTCGATCTGTGGAGTAATAGTAGTAGATGCAGAATCGTTGCGGTCTACTTGTCTTGGACATGATGCCTATATATGATCATTTCCTTGGATATCATCATAATTATTTGCTTTTCTATCAATTGCCCAATGCTAATTTGTTTACCCACCATATGCTATTTTCAAGAGAGAAGCCCCTAGTGAAAACTATGCCCCTAGGTCTATCTTTTATCATATACTAAAAAACAAAAATACCTTGCTGCAATTTTCTTTATTTTATTTTGTATTTTTCTTCGATCTATCTATCAAAAACTATACCATTTAATCTTGCTCATAACCGTTGAGGGATTGACAACCCCTCTACGCGTTGGGTTGCAATTATTTGTTGTTTGTGTGCAGGTGCTGTTTAGATATTGTTGCTTGGTTCTCCTACTGGATTTATAACCTTTGTTTCATAACTGAGGGAAATACTAATCTCTGCTGTACTGCATCATCCTCTGCTCTTCGAGGAAATCCCAACGCAGCTCACAAGTAGCAGTTATCATGCGATGTTCCCTTCTTCGCGATACTTCACAATACCCGGGATGCATCCGTATCTTCCCGTGTCATCACTATGCTCGTTATACCGAAATCCTCGTTACGATTTTGTTCTTCTTTCTTGTTATTGTGTTATGACATTCCCTTGATGAAGTCACATGTGTCTGGCCAGATGATGATTGATGCCGTCACACTGAGAGGGCCCTAATAATACCTCTCCATCATAGGAGGAACAAATCCCACTCTCAAGCTATCCGGTCACTTCTCAAACTTTCTAATGAACCTATAAGTTGTCGTTGTGATCACCGTGTTACATGTGACGTTTGAGCAACCCCAAAGCCCATCGTACGGTAAGAAGTGACCATGATACTCTCATGGTCTAAGGAGCAATATCAAAAATTAACACTCCATGTTATTACAATTGAATGCACATGGTATTAACTCAATTCAAAACGAACAAGATTGGGTCAGTTCAATATGATCGTCCTTCCAACATCATAATTTCAATGTTGTTTTAGGATGATCGTTACCATTAATGATATCCTAAGATCCGGAAAACGTGATCACCAACAACACTTCAGCTAGTATTAGAGGCGAGACTAGGAACCTTTTATTTTATTGTTTATTATTTCACACGTGCATATGAGTTTTCCACCGAACCGCATATTCCAAGATCAGAGCAGTAATATCATGGAATATAAACTCTAAAATCATGAATATGAAAATATACAACAACAACAAAGCCTTTAGTCCCAAACAAGTTGGGGGTAGGCTAGAGGTGAAACCCATAAGATCTCGCGGCCAACTCATGGCTCTGGCACATGGATAGCAAGCTTCCACGCCCCCTATCCATAGCTAGTTCTTTGGTGATACTCCAATCCTTTAGGTCTCTCTTAACAGACTCATCCCATGTCAAATTCGGCCTACCCCGACCTCTCTTGACATTCTCCGCACGCTTTAGCTGTCCGCTATGCACTGGAGCTTCTGGTGGCCTGCGCTGAATATGCCCAAACCATCTTAGACGATGTTGGACAAGCTTCTCTTCAATTGGTGCTACCCCAACTCTATCTCTTATATCATCATTTCGGACTCTATCCTTCCTCATGCGGCCACACATCCATCTCAACATACGCATCTCAGCCATACCTAACTGTTGAACATGTTGCCTTTTAGTCGGCCAACACTCAGCGCCATAGAACATTGCGAGTCAAACATCCGTCCTGTAGAACATGCCTTTTAGCTTTTGTGGCACTCTCTTGTCACAGAGAATGCTAGAAGCTTGGCGCCACTCCATCCATCCAGCTTTGATTTGATGAATATGGAAATATAATAATACAAATATATGTCATAACCTTAGTTTTGTAATGCACTTGGACTAGTCTTGGTTGTTGCATCATGTTTAAATTTTATTTAAACTTGAAATGGGGATTAACAAACCCCAGCACCCCCTTTTAAATACTAGGATTAACTGAAAATAATTCCAGTGAACCTAAAATGCCCTTCACAAAAGTTCATCACTTTTGAATTAGCTGAGAACATCTGCCAAAAATGGTGCACATTTTTCTAGATCATCTTGGATTTTTGAATTAAATCATATTGTATTTGAATTAGGGCATTTAAATGCCATAAATAATTTTATTGCTCTAATAGTTCTGATAATAAATGAGGGTTATTGGAAATAATTCAAGTTGTGCCCACATTTGATTCTAGGATTTTTCGAAGTGCTTTGGTATTTTTGATAAAGCCAAATCAGAAGCATAAATAGAAACTAGAAACAATGTAAAAAGATAGAGAGGGAGAAACTACCTGGGCCTCACCTGTGCAGGCCCAACCTAGCCGGCCCGTGCCAGTCATCCCCTGCCTCTGCGAGTAGGCAGAGGAGGGACAACGCACTACGTGCCCGAGCGCGCCACGCCTCCCGCCTGCTTGCCCGCGTTGCCTGGACAGCGTGACGACGCGAATGGCCTCCTCGGTGCCGTCCCAATCCACCCGGCTTGCTCACTCTCCCCTGCTCTCTCTCGCCTCTCCCTGCCATGGCCGAAGCATCCGCGAGCTCGTTGTCGTCGTAGTCATAGCCACAACCCCACCACGCGCCCTCACCATCGGCCACGTTGTCCTCACCGAGCCGTGCAGCATCGGACACCCCCAAATGCCTCCACACCCTCGTCTTGAACCCCCCGACGTTGGAGATCCCCATCGCTGCCCCAGTCGCACTGGTCCTCCTCCGAGCTCGCCATTTGCACCGTTGTAACCGCCATTGAGCTTCTCCCCTGAACTGCCCTCTCAGTTATCTTTGCACGCCATAGCTATCGCCTCGTCCACGACCGAACACGCCGCCGCCTATGCTCGCCGCTGCCAATGCTCCGGTGACCATTTGGTCCCGGGCATGCATCCATCGTGCTCGCCGCACCACGTAAACACTGTTGGTGCTAACCCCGCATCGCCAAGCCCGCCGTAGCCTTGACCATGAGCTCACCCAAGCTCCGACATCCGCCACACTCGATGCCGGAAATGATTCCGACCATCCTAGCTAGCCCTGCTCGCTCCATTGGATGCGCCCGGGCCTGGGCTTCATGTAGAGGTGCTTCGCCGCCCTTTTGGTCGCCGAGGGGTGATTCCTACAGCTCGCCGCGATGTCTGACCCCGCCGGCGTCAAGTTGCTGATGGGTTTGACCTCCTTTGACCAGTAGTTTGACCTCCCTTGGGTCACTGACATGTGGGCCCGGGATCTGACTAGATTAGTTTTAGGATTAAATCAGTGTTAATTAACTTAGTTAATTAGATGTGAGATTGACAGATGGGTCCTACTGGTCAGTTTGACCTGGGCCGCCCAGTTGACCTGCTAACATCAGCCTGATGTCATGTTGACATAGTAAACCATTTAATAAATTTAGTTTAATTTACAATAACTAGGAAAATCCAGAAAATGATTTAAACTTCAAAAATTCATAGTAAATCAACCATTGCTCAGATGGAAAACACTTATATATGAAGAATGATCAGAAAAATTCAGTCTATCCAATGGTACTAGTTTCATGCATGATAAAACAATTTAAACCTACATATCAGGTAAAATAAATTAAATGGGCTTTGACAATTCATATGTTGAGTTTGAATTTGAACCTTTGGTGATCAACTCAAACCATTATGTTGCTAGCTGCATTAGTTCGAAAACACACATTTTGGCATGTCATGATCATGCATCATAATGTTGGATATTGCCAAATATTGATTGTATCTTCGGTATGTTCTCTGCGGTACATTTTTCACCAAGGATATCCACGAGTATCCAGTTGAAGGGCTGTACCCTTCTACCACTCTGTCAGGCAAGGAACCCCCATTGAACTTTTCAATACAGTCCCATCCTCTCGCTCCTGCTCTCATTTACTGCACTAAGACAACAACATTTTAACTGTTATTTGCTGCGGTAGATGAACCCCTTTCCTCTGCATGACCTGTCTATGCCACAATAACTTGATGAAACCCACTAGCATGTTTAGGAGTTGACTGAGCCATGTTGTGTTCCTACCATGCTATGCTTGCTATGCTTAGAGTTGAGTCAGGTCTGGTTCATTTGGGTGATGGATTAAAGTGAATTGGTTATGTTCCAGTAATGAGAGTGAAGTGTTGAACATGTTTTGGTAAAGGTATTCATGAGAGGCCATGAAGGAGTACATGGTGGGTTGTTTCATTGGAACCGTCCTTAAGAACTGAATTCTGTGTAAGTCATCCAGGAGTAGCTACTACCACGCATTGGGCCCGAAACCAACAAACTCTCTCGGCTTATTAATTTCCTTGTCCTCTGTCCAGGAGTTGCAAGTAGTTTCTGATGTTTGTAGTATGTTGGAGGCCGTGCGCAGTGCTGACCTTAAGGGTGGGCTATGATGCATCAAGCAAGTGGCACGATGTACCAAGGCACCCGTTTGGTGGGTTTGGGAACCCTGTGCACATTGTTTGGGGCCATAGTGGAAACCTCGGCCGGACTTCCTTGCGGATGAAACTCAAATATGCAATAAACCTGGACTAGAGACTTGTGTGGTTAGTCAGGTCGTGGCCGACATCCTCGCTGGGTTTCCGCTTGAAGGTTCTCGAGTACATGTCGTGTAAATGGCGATAAGTGGTGGAAGCATGTGTGAAGCAGTACACCCCTGTAGGGTTATCAAATTATACAAATAGTCACGTCCTCTGTTATAGACTACTTGGGAACTTATGTTGTTCATAGACAACTTAAATGGTTACTCATAAAAGTATCAAGACAAGTGTGAGTGCCGTGGATGGCCCTCTCATAGGGAGACGGGAGAGGATCTGTTGTAGTGTATTGTTGTGGTGATTAGTGGACTCGTGTACGCTATCTCATCTTATTCAAACTACTGATAGATGTAGTACATGATAGTCAAGAGTCAAAGCTGGCTTCCTGCAATAAACACCACTACCCCCTTTGATGATACAGTCGCATGAGTAGTTAGATCTGATGTAAGACTTGCTAAGTACCTTTGTACTCATGTTTGCTTACCAAACTGCTGCAGAGGAGAACCCCGAGAATAAGGTGGTTTCTATGTAGACCTCAATGTTGATGAGTGACTTGCTACCCAGGTAGCAATCTCGTGCCTGTGAAGGGTCTTTGTAGATAGACATGCTTCCAAGCCTTCTTTATTTCTAGTTGTCCGTACTCAGACAAGTTTAGCTTCCACATGTGCTTGTATGTTTGTATGACTTTAGTGTTGGGTCATGTGGCCCCTACTTGTATGGATATGTTATGTATGGTGAGGGTGTCCCAGACTAGGGGGGTCCTCGGGCTGCTGACCTATCTCTTATGGGCCGGGTAGGTGGGCCGCACTGCAATTGCTAGAAGGTCGAACTATGAGGCGACTCCGTATCCCGACAAGAGATCTTATGATTCCTTGGTGTGTCCTCCAAGTCAAGATAAGAGGAATTGGCATGATTATTCCTTCCTTGTAACCGGCCATGTGTAACCCCAGTACCCCTGGTGTCTATATAAACCAGAGGGTTTAGTCCGTAGAGGCTAGAAGAACAACCATCATCCTACTCATCTAGGGTCTGGTTCATTGTGAGTTCCGCTATGAGATCGTCAAAGGATCGATGGCTCACCTGATCATCGGAGGCAGCATCAGCTCCAGGGACATCTTCGTTCCCGACCATCTCTTCACGTTTGGCGGCATCATTTGGCATGCCAATTCTACCGATCATCTAGATCAGGTCGACAGCTTCGCCACTGGCACCAGATTATGTTTGGTAACTCAGAGTATGTCACCGATGCTTGGGGTGATCTGGTCCTCACCGGGTTCTTGGACTTGTCTGAGGCGGCCGAAAACCCTGAAGGTTTGACTTCGGGTCTCTCTCCGACCCGATCTTTGGGTCAGCTCTTATCTCAGATCCAATTTCAAGCCTGGATGCGACACCTGCATCCGAAGATTGGGAGTCAATTCTAGACGGACTCACCTCTCTTGTCCTGGATCCAGCTTCAAGCCTGGACGTGACTTCGGCGTCCGAACACTAGGATTCAACCCTGGCCGGAGTCGCCCCTCGCACCATCATACCGGAGGTCGACTCCGAAGAACTCCCAGATACCAATCCGGCTAATCTCGCCCTCCTAAACAAGATGCTAGATCAAATCCAGACAATGACCATCACGAACGACCCATCCTCGACCTATGCTCAACTTGGTCTTGAGGCAGGCCATAGGGAATTTTACGCCCCACCCAGTACCCACTTAGTAGCCACTTTCGAACATTTAACCAACATGCTGGACTATGCTTCTGAGGAAGCCGACAACGTGGATGAAGATGTTGAAGCCATGGCTCCCACTGCTACTGCCCCTCCCATCACCGAACGGTGGATGACCACCTCCACCTATGATGTCTATATGGTGGAACCCCCAAGGAGAACAGCGACAACAACCCCAGACAAGATGGCGATAAGCCCAGCGAGGAGCTTCCTGAACACCGACGACATCATTGATGATCTAAGGGGCGTAGGGGCAAGGAAAACAACAGGTCTGCAGGGAAGGCGGTACCGGACATTAT